>CM038626.1:16252773-16923607 GCA_021554675.1 Leuciscus idus
CACTCTTTCTTTTGGGGGATTTCTGTTTGGATTCTCCACGTGATTTCACTCTGGACTTGTCGTTCTCTTTATCTTTCTCTTTTTCTCTTCCTTTCCGCTCTTTCTCTCCTTCAGACTCAGGGGAGGCCTGCAAGACAACATGTGTGATATACTCCATATTCCTCACTATCCTATAATAGCAGTTTAAAGTTATACACTTTATATCACTTGTGTTTAAAGGATGGGAGCAAATGTGTAGCACTGTGATTTAACGAACAGCCCGAGATAAAATGCAAATTGAGCATATATTATGTATGCTCATTTTCAATACACTGCACTCAATCCCACAGCCAGACACTTATTTATCAGTAAATGATAAAGAAAGACCTTCTTAACAGGTGACACCGCACAGAATACGAAAAGCTTCGGGATTCAGCTGTCCGCGACGGTCAAGGTACCAGTACAAAAACACACTCAGCAAAATATCACACAACTCCAAGTACAACGTAACAGTAAATGTTCTCAGTTTATTTGGAAAGTAAAAAGTAATGACTTCCATCTCAGAACCACCGTAACTGATTCAGTCTGTAAGTCATTCATGGCACAAGCTGCTGAATCATATTACCTTGGACATTAAAATATGATTGATCTAAAAAACGTGAGTAGGTCCGCTCACATCAAGAACCATATAACTATAAAGATAACTATATTTGTGTGCGGAGTGTACAAAGTGGGCGGAGCTGGCAATCGCCATCTTGGCAGCCGGATAAACAAAAATGGGCAAAGAGGAGGGATTAGCTCGTTCTGAAAGTAATACCAACGATATTGTTTCTCTGTGCAGTTATTGATGGGAGAGGAAAAGAGTGAGCAAGAGGGAGATTTGAGGAAAGACTGTAGAAAGAGAGATGGCTGAGAGACATTACAAAAGAGAAAAGCTCAGAGGAATATCACTGGAAAAAGAAGTTTTATGATCAGGCAATAGCTTTAAGAGCCAAGTTAATATTAGAAAAGCTTTTCTAGCGCTGTAGAGATCTAAGCGGGAAGGCCTGAAAACGGATGCCGAGGTTGAGTTGTTTCTGCTCCACACGTGAGTAACACTGGTTTTGAGTGTCATTGTTTGTCTGGAGCTGCTGTGCGGTTGGCGACTAATAACCAACTTATGCTTGTTTATACTCTTGTGTACTGTTTGTTCATTTTTTGTGTGCTTCCTTGTTCTTTCGTCATCTTTATTTTTCGTGAAGCATTATTTTGCTTTTGCTAAGAAAAGAGAGACACTTTTGCATTGCATGTTTGTGCATTTTGGGGGCGGAGCAAAGAAGGGAGGTGTGTATTTGGGTTGATTTTTTTATTTTATTTCAACAACGATTTTGTAAAATGCTGCACCTTTAAGACTTGTAAACTAAAACTCTGATGTGCTATGTTTGTCTGTGGGCAAGTAATTTAGTAATGTTGTCAGACTCCCATCAATTGACGAGTCAGTGGCTACACAACAAAACATAAAACAGGTTCAGGTCTTCTCTACTCACTGATTTGTGTCGTCTTTTCTTTCCCTTCTTCTTGTGTTTCTTAGATTTCTTGTAACTTCTCTCTGTGAAGATCAATATCACATGATTATCATTGAGAGTCTCTGACTGCTGTTAAACGGTCATGCTGTTAAACAGTATTGATGTGCTGTGCAGGACACTGATATCGATCCGAAACAAAACTGACCAGATTCCCCAGAGGAAGAGTGTTCAGACGGAGATTTAGATGTCGAACGTTTCTTCTTCTTCGAGTGATACTCATCATCCTCTGACTCCGAGCCCTTCCGTGAACAAACACACAGTACACAAGTTAGGAGGATGTGTGAGAGTGTCGAGTAAATGCTTACCTGCAAACTCTAAACCAGATCATAATGAAAATACTCCGTCATTAATAAGCCTACTCTTTAAATTCTTAATTCTTTATTTATTTCATTTCATCACTAATGAGAATCAGCAGTTGTACTGGTTTCAGAAAAGTCTGAAATTAGAATAGAACTACACGTATTAGTAACGATATTTTAAAGCAACAACAATGCCTATGGAAACACCCTTAACCGTTTTGTTATTTACAAAGGCTTTGGGGGGAATTTTAAAGCATTTGCTTTATAAATATGAACTTTCTAAGACCTATCAAATTTACACATCAAGCGGGTACCACTAATTACATTTTTTTGGATAGTTCTTAGGACTGTAACGGTACATGTATTTGTCCCGAACCATCACGGTACGGACATCACGGTTTGATTGTATTCCTCGTTCGACTGTATGCACCAGTCACAGGCCCGTGCGGTAATACAAAGCTGTTTGCTAACTGCCACAATAGGAAAAAGGCAACCGGGATGGAAGAAAGCGCCATCCTGTTTGCTTTATTTTACAAGAGCAATTTATTGTGAGTGTACACAAATAAAAATAGACCCTTTACAGTTTCGAATGATGTCTTACTCTTATCTGACCATAAATGGAGTATTTTCAGTTGTTTCCACTGATATAATGAGCAAAATCACTACAGTCCAGTGATGAAATATGCGTGTCCTATAAATGCGTGCCATTTCACTCGCTGTCTCCTCGTGGAAAGGTGAAGGCAGATGTAGATGGCACTTCCTCCTCCTTGCTCATCTTTTTGTGATTTCTTGAAAAAGCGTAATACTGAACTTTGTGCATCCACCATCGTGTCACAGCATGTGACGCGGTCTCACACACAAAGAAAATGACATCATACACCTAAATCAAACAATAAGTTTAAAAACAGCCGTTGCTTTTTTACTGCACAACATTGGTCAATCTATCAATTAGAGTAACAAATCAACAATTCCTCCATTTTTAACAAGGGGGCAAGTAAATGTATTGAATTCGTATGAACCGCAACCCCAAAACCGAGGTACGTACCGAAACGTGACTTCTGTAACCGTTACACCCCTAATAGTTGTATATCAATTGTTGTTGAACACATTGTCTCTTCTCTTTATAGAAAAGATACTGAAAAGAACAGTCTTCATGCTAAGAGTGCTCATCCAATGCCCTTAAAACGTGGGTTACCTTATGGCTCGTTTCAACTGAGCGGTACTGTACAGTACAGTACGGTACGGTTAGGGGCGGTAGACCCTGATCCGGTTTGCGTTTCCACTGCCAACAGTACCCTTACTTGATAGGCGTGGTGTAGCCTCTGCCGTAAAGCAGCGATCGAGTAAACAACAATGTATGACATACAGCAGATCTTGTTCTTGCTTCTCGACATGTGGCTGTTTGTCACAAGAAGACAAGCGCCTACATTAGGCGTTTCTCAATAGCAAGTACGCAAAGTTCGGACTTGCCAAGTCCGACTCAGGAGAATGACTCATGAGGACGCGAGTCCGGTAATTCTGCAAATGGAACAGCGCGTTCTTGAAAGCGTCACTCAGCTCGCTCTGCTACTCCGCTCATCTCTGAATGTATATTTTAGGCAACAATAAAACAAACTGTGTTATAAAACACCACTGCCTCTTTTCGTTTTCGTTTAAAGAAATCTTAAACATTATAGCCACACAAATGTGGTTCAGGCAACGCGTATTATATTCACTGCATGCATAAAGTTAAGCCTATTTATAACAAAACGAAATATAAAACGAAACCCTGCCTCTTTTCGTTTAAATATAATATAAAAATATTAAACATTTTAATATGGTCCAGGCAATATGTGCATTTGTACTAAACAACAGATGTTGCAGTAAACAACATTACAGTGATCATCTTCACTGTAATAAAATTAAAAATGACAAAACTCAACCCAGTCTCTTTTTGTTAAATTTAAGTTTTATCAATATTAGCCATTATAAAAGTAAAAGGTACAAGAAGCTATACAATAAGAAATAAAGCAAACAATTCAGTCAAACATACAAAGTCAGCGCTCTAGTCTAACTTTACAATGGTAAAGTTAAATAGCTTAAATATATAAAGTTATGAAACTTCACTCAGCCCTCAGCTAAAACGATTGGCCAGGGAACAAATTATAGATTCACGAGACCAAATATCACCCGTTAGATATACACAAGACAAATTATATCTCATGTTTAACCACTACTGAGACGTCAAAGTCAGCGGCAAATGTCAGAACGACCAGCCGAGGAAAGGCTGTTCCAGGCGGGGTACATGAGCGCCCGGTGATCGCCTGGATCTCACAACCTGGATCAAATTTTCATAAATCTTTATAAATAAACCACAGATGAGCTTTAAACAACTACATTCTCGCCTGAAAAACTCTTAAAACTACATTTCGTGTCACAAAAACAGTAGTATTATATTTCAACTGTATATAAAAAAATAAATAAAAAAAAGGCACTTCTTATGTTGTCATTCCCCTTGTAGCACGCGTAAGTGACGATACTCTGTCAACCAATCAACGTTCTGCAGTGAGTCTAGCTTCACCCTTTAGTACCGTACCACTGTGCTAGGTACCCCAACGGAAGGGGGTACCGCTCAGTGGAAACGAGCCATTATAGTCACTTTTTAAGATTCCATTGTATTTGTTCTAAGAGAGATGATTTTGAGGTTAAAGTCGAGAACCTGTATGCAAATTTCAAGTCACAGGGATATCTCAATAAGTGGCTTGATATGCACTGGCGAAAGTCCATACTTTAGATGAACAAGAGGTCTTTAAATACACTTATAGTCCATTAAGTAATAGGAGGATTCAATTATTGGCACATTATTCAAAGTGATCCTCAGTTTTTGAATGTATTTAATGATCAACCACTTTGTGTTTTTTTCTAGGAGCTATAGTTTTTCAAGGATCTCTAGTCTTACATCTCTCCAACCACTCTTGTTGATGCCCTGGGTAACTTTCAATTGTACTAAATAGGTTAAATGTAAATCATTTACACATCCTCTTACAGGTTAAAAACATACAAGGTTGGACAATTGATCACTTGCAAGAGTAAATATTTGATTGATATTATTATTTGTTCACATTCATAGTTATAGGTTGGCAAAAGCACACGTGCATTACGCACAAGAATCATTGAACATACAAGTGCCACCAGGAGACAGGATGACATGTCCAATTTATCGTCATTTTAAGCTTGCCAAACATTCTTTGTCTGACATGAAGTTCCTGGGCATTGAGAGGATTTAACCTCATAGAAGAAACTGAGATAGAGACAATAAATTGTTACAATTGTTGCCTTTAAGATTTTGAACTTAAGTCATTATTTCCTGATGATGTGAATGAATAATTAGAACTTTCCTGCTTTATGTTTTGTTTTTGACACATTGTGCTTCTTTGTATTGTTTGTAGTATTTGTATCTTTTGCAGATTTGCAATATTTATATTATTTGCTGCAGTTGTATATTTGTATTATAATGTGCTATACATTAAAGGTGTGTCCATGTCATGTCGTAATTACAGCAATTATGTGATTTAAACTTGTAAAAAAGCATTCATGTCCTCGTAGAGCTTGTAATCACAGCTTAAAAGATAGGACTTTTCTGAGAGTTCCTACTTGAAACACGTGACCGCTGTACCACCTGACCACTGCTGATTCATTTGCCATAATTCCCAGTCCAAGGACGTGAACAGCTCCCAATATAACGTCACATATTGCCATCTTGAGACTACTGTTAAGGCTGGTTCACACGGGACGATTTTAAAATTGTCAGCCGATTTTCCAAACCTGAGAGACCCCACACACGGGGATAAAAAAATCACGGGTCTAACAGTTTTGGTCGTACAGTGTGTGGTGCGCAGCCACACGGCAAAATCAACACCACACACGAACCGATTTGACTCCCGAGCATTCCCAGGTCAGACGGGAAATCTCGCAAAATACCTCGAGATCAAACGTGACTTCAGAGTAAACAATCATGGCGGACGAAGAGGATGGAGTGTCGATAGTTTGTAGTTTGTTTTTAACCGAAAAAAAAAACGTTATCAAAAGAAAGGCGATGATCTCTGACGTCCACCGGACTTTCTGGTGCGCCATGCCGCCGGCTGTTTTGATTATGTTTCCCGGTGCTTCCTCGCCGTTTCGTCACCTCGCTTTCTGATTGGCTACACTCCACAGTCCACAGGCTGCGTGCTCGGGGGACACCACACACGAGAAGAAATCGGGCCAAATAAATCCAACATGTTGGATATCCCCGATTTGAGATCGGAGCGGTCCCGACGTCCTTCCGAGCAGACGAGAGCAGCCTTAACACACCACACACGGCAGGAATATCTGATCAGATTATTTTACGATAATCGGAGCATCCTTAAGATTGTCGGAAGGGGTGAATCGGGGCTAAAATCGGCCTAATTATCCTGCCGTGTGAACCAGGCTTAATTACGACATGCTGTGAACTGCCATACTCTCTTGGAGCTCAAATCTTGCTAATTGAATCCAGCTGATTATCCCTAATTGGTAATCTGCAAAGAAAAGGGTGTATGTTTGTTGTAATGTGAGCACTAAAGCAAGCAATGTGCTGTTATGTCTGCTCTAGCTTTTAATTCATGTACACTTTGCACCATGCAGTTTATAAATTCAAAAATAAAAATTTTAGCTGGGGCTGGGCGATATGTAAAAAATATTTGATCGATTATTGCCTTATTGTGATATCCGATTATATCGTCTACCCAAGCCCCACCGGAGACAACACTGCCGACATACACAGTAAACACAAATCATGCTGAGTTTGGCTGAACTTTATCTAATGCTAGCCTGCGATTCAGTTCGTTTAATTTAATGATTGAAACGTTAAAGGTTTTACTTTGGTTCGTTTGATCTTAAACTAATATAAAACATTAGCTTTGTTATGATAGTGTTGCTAATCATTTCCACACGGTTCTTACCGAATTTGTATTTGAAATTAATTTTGTGAGGAGAACGAATACAATTGAACAGAACAGAACTCAATTTGGTGATTGTAAGAAAGATAAATGCATGTTGTGCATCTACACATAGCAATGTGTCTTGCCTATTTTGTTCATAAGGTCCAATGTTTCTCTTTCTTTTTGGCGTTATCGCCCGAGTAGACATATTTCATGATAAGTTTAATTTCCTTAATTATAATGAGTAGTGCTGTTTTTAAACTTGTATTCAAGCTATAATGTATTTGTTATTTGTCTAAATTCAGGGATTAAAACGAATTTGTCCGTTTAAAAAACGGTAAGGTATTTTTTTTCTTTCTGGTTAGAGTTCCAAGTTCCCCTTAGCCAGAAATGGGCCGCTTATAATAAAATAAAATAAAAATACTGCTTAATTTTTTTATGAACAGAAGTAATTAAATTATATTTGAGTTTTTTTTTTTTATCTTGCATCTTCAACAATGCTCCCAATATGCTATAATGGAGCTGCAGACAGAAACGACAGAACGTGTGCATGATTCAAAGCACCATAATCGTTTCATCCATTTGCAATATAACTAAATTGTTTTTATAAAATAATTTAAAATTACGAGAGATTTTATTTAATCATTATATACACACCATTGAAATTAATATTCAGAAACAAGTACAGTTACTGCTGCCATTTTATTAATTTTTTTCAAGCATATACTTGATAATATTCTTTTTTTAAATGGGAGATATCTCTGCTATTCCTAATTTATAGGATTCAGTTTTGTTTTTTCATCTGCAGAATAAAATAAAATTGCAAATAATTGAATAGCAACTAACTTAGAAATAAAATAAAAAAACATCAAATAAAGATGTGTAATATATATATATATATATAAAAAAGTAAGGATAAATGTTTGACAGGGAATACATTGGCCTATCCAAAACAGTCACATACACAGACACACGTTGGCGTTACAGCAGTCAACTCCGAACAGGCAAATCAAATAAAAATTAGGCTTTTTAAGTTACAAAAGTTATTCTGTCAAATTCAGCAAGTGGTTTTCTTTTTTTCTTTTTTCTAAACCGACTGTGTCTACATATGTGTATTTGTCCATGCACTATATAAGACTCCATGCATGCTTTGGATGTGTGCGCAGCACAGAAAACAGCGCGCACGTAGAAGTGTTCTCTTTGGCACTTCAAGAATGGTATCAACAATTGGAATTGATTTTCTATTCCTAAACCTACTAACTACTAGCCTATAGAAAATATTTTAGTCATGCTATTGCATGTGAATAAATGTGTGTAAATATGGGGCTATGTGAAATATATTTGTTATTTTTTCCAGACTGGAAACCGACTGTTATAATCGGCATCATGATACTTGAAGACATTGTGGTTTATAGCCCTAGTCTGGACTGAATTCAGTGAGCGGTTAGGAATTTACTTTAAAATGCCTTTTTTACAATTTAACAACTTCACAATTCAAATAAAGTTGACAAAAAAAAACTAAAAAAAAAACTTTTTATATTCAATTGGTCAGAACAAAAGCGGCAGATGGGCTGAATGAAAATGCAGATTCACTGACAGCAGCAGAAATAAAGGTGGTTACCATTTTGCTTAAACACAACTGTATTTGCCATTATATAGAAGTAAGACCAAAAGAAAATGCCATCGAAACTTTTCTGAAGACAGTTCCCTTCACAGATACATTCATATAAAGTCACATGAATGGCCAATTTCAATGTCAGAACGACAAATATCTCCCAAAAGGTATGGTATGAGATGAAAAAAGGTAGTACTCACTGATCGAGATCGGGAACGTTTTCTGTGGTGTTTCTTGGATTTCTTGGAGTGTTTTTTAGTCTTTGAGTGATGATGCTGACATTCGTGCTGTAAAGAAATCAGACATGATCAATGAATTACTGAATTCTTGACTGAAATGAGTTGACGGGCTTTCCATTTTCTTTTAAAGGGGACCTATTATGCCCTTTTCCTTGATAAACCTAATACACATGTAGCATGAGCAGTTGTTTTTGATTTAAATTAGATTGCATAATTTCAAGACTTATAATAAGTCTTATAAGCATAATAATAAGCAAATAGAGATTGGTCTGAGTTTAGCTTTGTGAAATGATGTTACACAAGACACCTGCACAAAACAAAACCAGCAGACAGACTGAATGAAAATGCAAATTCACTCTCTGACAGCAGGTGACGATTATGGAAAATAAGCGTTTCTTTGGGTACCGCTGTAAACGAATCAGCTGCGCTTATAAACACAACTTTATATGGAGGGAAGAGGAAAAGAAAAGAAAGTCAGTTCCCTTCAGAGATATTCATATAAACCCCCACACCAATTTAATATTTATATTTTTCTTTCGATATTTCAAGCATCACAAACAGTGATCTTGCTGTGCCTGGTATTTTCTCTGCTACGCGTCTGCGCTCTCCTGTCCCGTCTCTAGCCTGTGTTAACGTTCTGTTAAAGGACAAGTTCGGTATTTTACACTTAAAGCCCTGTTTTCAGATCGTTTCTGATGAAATACAATGGTTAAGATAGAAATTTGGACAAATGCTGCTGGCCCGAGAATTTTCGGTTTCTGTGGTAGCACCCCCCCCCCCACCTCCACAATGGTTGCATAGGTGCACTGGAATAATCCTTCCTAAAACGCATTAAACTTTCGTTTACAAAGACGTGAAACTCACCGAGTGGTCAGGGGTGTTCACTGATATGCTCACACAAAAATCGCTGCAAAAGATGCTTTCCAACAGGTTTTACAAAAACTACATAATATATGTGTGAGCATATCAGAAAGTTACCCTTTAAATGTTTTCATTCAAAAAACTTGAATGTCACAAGATAAACCATACAGATAAATGAACACACCTATTCTCAAGTCAATTCTTGTACATATGAATCTGCCTTTAAAAAGTCTTAAAAACCATTCAGAATTATTTTCTACCTCTAGTACATGCATGAAGTCTTTGAATATCCTCTTCCTCTCAGACTCCAGAGTGATGTCCTCAAACGCAGGCTCTTTCAGGAAACGCTCTCGTACCTGAGCAAGCATGAACACACATTCACATCAGATCAATAGAGGAAGACTAATACATCATAAGGAGTCAGTTGATAGACAAACTATATAATTGTTGATATTTATTGTAATAGCGTGACATACTCCCTCCCATGTGGCCTCAGGCTCTAGAGGGGGCGTGGCCTGTTTCAGCATGCTCTTAAACGCCGCCTCCTTCCTCTTCATCTTCCTGGCCTCCTCTTTCTCTCTTTCCCTCTCACGTGCTTCAGCCTTCTCCAGCAACTACAAGCAGAACCAGGAAAAGAAACCAAACACAAGTCAATGAATATGAACTCTCACCTCATTAATCAGTAAACATGAACTAAACACACTGGTTCTCTGCTCCAAACTCTAGTGAGCTGGCTTTCTTTCTAAAGTCTACACAGGCAAGAATCCACACTGTAGAATCCTTCAGGGTCAGTCGCTTATGAGGTTTCATTTCAAAAGGCAGCAACTCACACGGACAAATTGCAATCAGCACTCAAACTAGGGGTGGGAATCTTTTGGATTAAAATCGGTTCTTGGGGTCATGATTTGATTCAAAATCCAGAATCGATTTTTAATCCAATTTCAATTCGATAATATATATGCATTTTCTAAACTTTTTTTGAATTTTATTTAATTTATTGTCCTCGAAGCCCACTCCTTATATATAAGAAAGCCTGTGCTCCCAATTAATTGATATTAATTAGAACTCATAGGTGTAAACTTTAACATGAGATTAAATTATAATTCAACAAAATTTAAACATTTTGCTTAGTTATAATTTAATCTCATGTTAAATTTTTACTTCAATCCAGTACCCCTACCATTGTTTTGAGGGGGCGGCCTGCCAAACGACCCAAAATGACCCAAAACTCTTTTATTCTGGACGGCAAGGGCAGCGACTGTAACATTTGTTTTTAAGTCTTTGCAGAACCAGGATCCACAGAACCTATCTGAACTACTACATCCGTCCACACAGTCAAGAGAACTCAGATCGGGGGACTCTGATCTACTATCTGTTCCTAGAACTAGACTTAAAAATAGGGGTGATCGTGCTTTGGCAGTCATCGGCCCTAAGTTATGGAAAACGTATCTTTTCTCAATTGCTTTCAATATATCTTGATTTTTTTTATATATATTTTTTTATAGTTTTACCTTAGTTCATAGGTTTTCCATTTTTATTGTTCTTTACTTTACTGTTTTATGTGTTTTCTATCTTATTATTATTATATCATAATGTATTTATACCCATTTCATTATGCTCCGAAAATTCTTCAAAAAGAACACAAAGAATGGCCTTCTCAACTGCCATAGTTGCAACTCTTGCGTCATCAGAACAGTTTAAAAAACTTTTTGCAACTTTTTGTCAGGGTAATACCCAGGTATTGTTTGTTTCCACGGCAACCGCTTGCCTGTTCAAATTGAACGCACTTCTCATGTGTAAAAAGTACATAAAGCTTAATGTGTGATGGTAATTATAGATTATTTAAGGCTAATTTCTATTCATTAAAATAATGATATAGGACCTGTTGTTGTCAAGTAAGCTACATTTGTCCCCTGTTGAAAGCATGAGCGCTCTAAACTTTCCAGGGGCTACACTGCTCATTGTTCCGTCAACATTATTAACAGACGTTATCGAATATCGAAATGTATGAATCGATTCGAATCGTTAGAAGAGATATGTGAATCGATTTTTTCCTTCACCCCGAACGCAAACTACATTAGAAAATATAGCTTGATGCCAGCATGTTGCTAAGCTAAAAAGCCATACTCTAAAGTAAAATTTTTTTTTTTTGCATTTTCCTTTCCCAATGTTCTTAACACATTGTAGTCTTTAATATTCACAATGTATAGTACTGGTCAAATGTTTGAAATAATTAAGTTTTTTTTTTTAATGTTTTTAAAAGAAAAACTTATGTTCACCAAGTCTACATTTATTAATCAAAAAATACAGTAGAACAGTAATAAAGAAAATTAAAATTGGAAAAAAAATGTTTTCTGTTTGAATGTATTTTAAAATGTAATATATTCCTGTGATGGCAAAGCTGAACTTTCTTCATTCTTCAGCGTCACATGATCCTTCAGAAATAATTCCAATATTCTGATTTGGTGCTCAAGTATCAATGGTTCTTTGTTTTATCAATGTTGATAACAGTTTTTGCTGTTTAATATTTATGTAGAAACTTATGTAGATACATTTTCAAGATTCCTTAATGAACAGCAAGTTCAGTCTAGCATCTGCAGATACACTTTTTGCAGCTACTGTAAATTCTAAGTAGCCCACAAAAATGCTACCTGTGTCCATTTTAAAATAGCCCAATCTGTCATGGAAACCTCAACTCTAGCAACACAGTCAGCATTTAGGGATTGCCTTTTCTGTGAAGTATACATGCAATGCCACTTTTCGAATTTTGGGGGTCCCTACCAGCCTTCATGTTGGATGAAAACCATCATTTGTTGCCTTAATGTAGATAGACATCTCACTGCATTTTGGAACAGGGTTCATTTGAATAAAGTACAGCAAGGCAGTCTGCTTACACTGTTGAAGGCCAGTTTGATGTTTCCTGCATCCAGCGTGGTGGCGCGTTTATCAGAGCTGATCACTGAGCCAAAATCCTCAAAGCCTGTGTTGATCTCCACCAGGAAGCCCTTATCCTGTACAAACACACACACACACACACACACACACACACACACACACACACACACACACACACACACACACACACACACACACACACACACACACTTCGTCAAGGGCTTCAGCACAGATCTGATAAACACTGATCGTCAGGTCTCTCGCTCTCACCTTCAGGATGTCTTTAATGATTCTCTTCTCATCATGGTAACGAGCTTTGAGATCCTCCACGTAAAACTTGAATAAGTCCAGAGGGGTGGAGCCTAAAATTTACAAACGGCATAACAATGTTGAGCAGCTTATTACCTTTTACAATAAATGACTCTGATATCCAATTGCACTACATTTAATAATAATTATCATAGACAATCATAATATAAAATACATTTTTATTCGCCATTCAATTATTTAGTTTTAGAGGGCCCAAAATAAGATATTGCCCATTTTATATGTGCTGATGTTTCAGAGTCATGTGGAGTTCACAGATTGTACTGGTGAAATGGAGACCGTCAGAAATGAGGACAGGACCCTTTTACATGTATTATTCATCAACATCAAAGCCTGCCAGGCTCTGAGCGTTTGTGCAAGCGAGCGAGCGAGAGAGAGAGAGAGAGAGAGAGACCTGGCTGGCCCAGCATGTTGTTGAAGCGGATATCAGCGCTGACGGTCGGGTACATCTCCATCCAGGCAGACATGGAGTGCAGCTGCCCATGATCGTGAAGCTCATCCAGGAATTTCTGAAAACACACACACCACTTTACAACCATGTCAAGGATGTTGTCCTTAACATAGGATTAATACTGATGGTACATTTTATTTTTCCCACTTTAAAAAAGTATTTTTTTATGAATCCACTGGTTATAAAAATAAAAATAAAACATGTTTATGCATATATATTTTTATATATTAAATTAAGTGTTTCAAAATTGCACATTTTCAAGGTTTCAAATAGCAGAAACTTAAGACTTTTAAAAAAGCCTTTCCAGTAAGATGGGGGCTTGAATGTGAGTGTATGTCATCACTATACAAGAAGTGCAAAAATAAAGTTAATTTAGATCCAAAGTAGTCAGTAAATGGTATCAAGCAAAGGGACATGGTGTCTTTGAGGGTTCCTGCACATTTAGAAAATAGAAATTCAATACTTTTCCATATTCATATTTTTCAAACTTCTCAGTATATTTTTCAGACCAACATGACTGTTGACTGTTAACATGTGTGCTACATTCTGACTATGCATGCTGTTATGTTGCTAAATAATTGCAGTAACCCAATTATATTTTTAATAATAATGGCAGGCAATTATGGCAATTAATTACCAGGTTCCATTACCCATAAAGTATTCACCCATATAGCATTATTATCAGAATTATATTCAGTATACAGTACAGTTCAAAGGAGATTTGTTTATAGTAAAAACAAGCAGTTTTGCATAATGAAAATATGCATCTTGAATTCATTCAGTCATGTTAAATGACCACTAAATTATCCATTCATTTTTTTTATTTTTTTTTATTAGGAAACAGAATAGGGGTAATAGTCTGAAAACACATTTTCATACTTTATACCCAGACCCGAAAAATACTAAAATCACATTCCATACTCTCCCATTCTGTGGTCTTAGAGTGACATTGGGAGATTTAAATTGTAAACATTTTTGATCCAAATGTATCACTGACAAATTTCAGAGAGTGAGCTGTTGTATGCAGTTTGAACCCATATTAAATGCAAAATAGTTATCAATTAATCACTTTGACCAGTATGTATATACTCGAGTGGGTTTCTGAGTGTTAATAAAGCTGAGTGATGCTTTAGCATTCTGTCTCCATGGCATAATGACCCGTTGTACCTTAAACTCGGTCAAACAGATCATCTGTCATCACAGACTTTGTTGATATTCCAGCATCAAGTTCCAATTAATCAAGGTGAGCGCTTTTCATATTAGCAAGCCTGGACAGGTGACACAGCGGACAAACCAGGACAGTTACGTGTGTGTGTGTGTGTGTGTGTGTGTGTGTGTGCGTGTCACCTGGAAGGACTCTCTGTTCTTCCGTTGTCTGCGTCTTTCTCGCAGAAGAGTTTTCTGTTTCTCGTCCTCCTCCTCTTTCTCAAGAGCACGGATATGTTCCTCAAAGCAGATCAACGCATCCTCCTTGTCCATGTCTAAAACACACAGAGGAAGATAAAAGCTTTGTCTATATCAAACACACTCGCTCGCATTATGCGGGTTAAAAGCATCATCGTGTGGAGGCGGCTGTTACTGTGCGTGTGTGTGTGTGTGTGTGTGTGTGTGCTCATACTCTGTAGCTCCTCGTCTTCAGCAAAAGTGGGGTTGTCCAGCAGGTACTGCTGTGCCTCAGACCATGTTGTTCTGTATGTTACATTGGCCATATTGTCCAAAATGTTCTTCAGCGCCTCCCAGTTCCTCTTCCTGAGCTGCTTGGCTTGTTCCTGAAACAAAGCACAGAGTCACGATCAAATAACATTAGGCTGCAGACAGGACAAGATCTTAAATACATTAGGAGGGCAATATTTTTACTTCATTTGATACAATAAATATTTAAGAATTATTTAAGAAGAAAAAGTATTTAAGTACACAATACAGAATATATACACAATACAGATGTGACTAAATTCGGATCGCATGATAGGGTATATATCTATAATATAATTATTTCTTTTTTTTCACAGAAATCATATTATATCATATTTATTGATATTGATGATATCCTGGTCAGAATTATTGGCACCCTTGGTAAATATGATCAAAGATGGCTGTAAAAATAAATCTACATTGTTTTTCCATTCCAAAAAATGTGCAAAAATCGAACCTTTCATTTAAGTAAAATAATTTGCATTTAAAAGCGTTTAATAAAAGGGTGCCATTCATTGTGGCCAATGTGAAGAGAAAAACATTGATCAGGTTTTTTATTTTATCAGTCATATCAGGTTTATTGCTCTATAATTGAAGTTTGCATGTTGAAACGCATCCAACTTAAAAAGATATCAAGATTTAAATTGTTAAATAGAAGAAGAAAAAAAGAATTAGTAGGTAATTAGGTTATTAGTGTAAATGTGTATTAGAGAGCAGTGATAACCAGATTCCGTCAATCAAACCTTCTCTTTCTTAGCCAGATAGAAGAGCACATCTTCATAGATCTCCAGCCTGTCTCTCTCAGGGACACACGACCACACTTCCTGATCGGCAAACATCTGCTCCGCTTTCCTGCACAAAGACACACATTTACTCACAAACAACCCTCTGCTTAAAGAAAGCCACTTTTTTTTATAAACAACAATTTCATCTGTGTGCAAGTACAAACATTGCTGCAGTTCAAATGTTAGTCAGGAGGGGGCAGTGACATTACAGCATTTTAACATCATATAACTACTAATTAATAATGGAGAGCATCTATGAGACCTTATGCCAGAGTGCAGACAGGAACTCACGAAAAAACAACACTGCTATTTAAAGCCTGATTACAAGTGAGATTTAAACCAATAACATCATTTAACTCCGTGACATCACCACAACCTCCCAACATGTTACCATGACAACACTGATGTGATTTTAATCACCTAAGTAAGTGGGGGAGTAAAGTTCAACTGCTCTGAATCAATGACAGATAATGAGAACAAACACAGAGCTGAAAAATCAGTAACCTTGTTTATAGTATTACTAGATTAAAAAAGAGTGGTGCTTGTGCATGTAAAACTCTCCACTATGAAGCTGAGGGGATGCGGGTGGGTGCCAGTGCCAGTTGCTAAGGTTTCTTGGTATTTTTGTAAGTGTTGCTATGCAATTGCTAGGCTGTTTGTACAAACCTCCTTAACCTAAAGTATAAGGTATACATTTTTATTATTAAAATTATAATTTTTATTACATTATTTGTTTGTGGGAATTGTTTAACTTCGCATCATCAAAAGAGCTGAAAACACTCACTTGTATCGTGTAGTTGAAGTCATCTTCTCATGGTTCTCCAGAAAGCGCTGGAAAGTCTCTTTAGACTCCTTGTATTTGATTCTGGCCTCTTCCTTTTCCTCTTTCTCTGTCTGGACTTTATAAGCATTGAACGCCTGTTTCTTTTCACTCAGCTTGGGCAGAGCACTGCATGCGCGCGCACACACACACACACACACACACACACACACACACACGGAAAGAGATGCGAGTTTCAGTGCATTGCTCAGGAATCAAATGACAATAATTCTATGCAGTATTTGGATACCTGTAACGAGGGTCGTTAATTATCAGCTTCATTGCCTGCTCCCATGATGCATTGGAGGAAACACCCTAGTTACACAGAGGGAAAAAGATGGAAAGTTACTTAAAACCAGACTTAAAATTATATAAGGTTACTCGATGCATGACATGCTTGGGAAAAAATAGGGGGTTGGAAAAAACTCCAAATGGCATAAAAAGAGAAAAGCTTTTTAAATATAAGAAAGTACTTTATTGTAAACTTCCAATGTGGAATTTGTTCAGATTTGCTAAATTACAATTAATGAGACATTTTTCATCAGGTAGAATAAGAGATTTTTATTTGGCCTGAATAGATAATTAGATTGATATCTCATGACTGTTGAGAGGCATAAATGGGCATCCAGAGAGAGGGGCATCAAATTAGCAGAAAGGTGGAAAAGAAAAACAGAGTAATACGGTTTGGAGAAGTAGATCTCCATGTTGACATCACACAAGTTCGTGATTGATTATGAGTGTGTCTCTCTGAAAGGCTGTCGGGGGTCTGTGAAGCGTGCGATTCCACCGTCTTCTGTTTCACTCACTCCAGTCTAATCACACTCACCGCAATTAAACAGCCGCGGCTCTCACAGGAGCACTTTGTGTGCCAAATTAATACACACTAAATTTAGAAACACCCAGTTGGAATATCTACACCTCCCTCCTTCACTGCAGGGGGGAGAGAGAGCACAAAAAAATATTAATTACCTTTTCTTTCAACAGTTCTTTAAAGGCCTGCTTTGCCTCCTCTTTTGTGTTCCACTTGTAAACTTTCTTCACCAGCTCAGGTCTCTCTTCCTTAGAAACATCATTACTGAAAGAAAAAAAAAGAAAAAACTAAAGTTACCTTTTGAAGAAAAATGAGCATTGTGGCACAAACCAATTCCCAACGCTTAATTTCATAAACTGAATCAGAATTTTCAACAGGAAACAATGTAGCGCAATCATCAGGATATGACTGGATCAAGAAATGTGAATCATGTTAGACTATGAATTAATGAAATGTTAGTGATTAACAGTGGTTAACTAATGATTAGTTTTACAATCTCTTTATGAACTCTTTGAAGTGTCAAAGTGGTAGTTGCGTAGCTCTCAATGGAGGGACAGAAATCTCTCAGTATTAATTTAAAAAGAAAAATATATATTACTGACCCCAAACTTTTGAATAGTAGTGTTAATCAATGAAACAATTAATGCCAGAGAGATTAAGAAAGTACAAATAGGTAATTATGATTATGTTGTGAAATATCATTACAAATTAAAATAATTAAAAATTTATTAGAATAATTTCTGAAAGATCATGTGACACTGAAGACTGGAGCAATGATGCTGAAAATTCAACTTAGCCGTCACAAGAATAAATCATATTTTAAAATATATTCAAACAGAAAACAGTTATTTTGAATTGTAATAATTTTTCACAATATAACCGTTTAAGTCTATTTTTTATTAAATAAATGCAGCCTTGGTGACTTTTCAAAAACATTAAAATATCTTAATTATTTCAAACTTTTGACTGGTAGTGTATTTAATGTAATCTGTTCTACACGGTGAGATGTGTGCTGAATGTCTGAGTTCATTACCTGGGTTGTGTCTCTACGCTGGGCGTTTCCTCAGTGGAGTTAACGATGACATCACTGCTGACCTCAGCAACCTGAGCGGGCACGTGAGACGGCGGTTCCTCTGAGGTGCCCGTCGCCATGGTAACCTCTGTCTCAGCAACTGCAGCCACAGTAACAGGAGGCTCGATCTGAGATGGAAGAACAGGGGTGGTGCCAGGAGCCACAACATCAGCCGTCCTTTAACAGACACAGGTCAAGATCATTATAATTGGATCATCTTTGAATTAAACAAAATGTGTATGAAAAGTCTACCTTCTTATGGAATTCACATTTTACAGTGACACTACCTTACCCTTCCAAAACCTATATATTTGCTATCTTGAAAATAATTTGCATTAAAAATGATTCTGTCCCATTAAAGATTTATTTGTTCATTTATTGTCGCTGATAGCCGGCTGCTTTAAAACGCTCCCGTTAGTGTTTGTGCATCTCTGGGAAGAGCGTCAAAAGTTTATATTTACAGATGTGTTTTTGCAGCGTTGGGCTTTGTAGCCAATCACAGACATATCTGTTGAGCGCGTGAACGAAATGACCAATCAGAGGTGTTTAAGTTAGTCAAAATCTGCTCAACACCGCTGAGTTTGTTCAGTGCGAGTTCTGCACGCTTGCAAATCCTGTCATTATAAACAGAGTATAAACATAATGCCAGCTTTACTGATTATAACGGGAATTTCGCAAGAGTGCAGCTTTGTGTACCTCACATTATAATCATTAACTTCAATTATAATGGCAGCAATCTTTGCTCGATTTATGTATATAATATAGATTTTTCATGCTGCTAATTACACATTGCAAAGTTTCTGGATTGACAACCGTGTTTAAATTAAATGCCATTATAAACTTCTTAATTCCACTAAGATTTTGGTGAAAGTAATTTTCAATGGATGGACAAAAATGATGGGTTAATGTTAAAAATATCTTCATTTGTGTTTTGAAAATAAACAAAAGACCTATAGGTTTGGAACAACATGAGGCTGAGTAAATGACAGCATTTTCATTTTTGGGTGATCTATCCCTTTATGGTCCAAGTAAATAAAGCTGATGCTCACCCATTTTCCTCCGCCTTTATCATCGCTGAAGAAAAGAGAGAGGAAAAAAAGTTAAACCATTTTCTTATGTAAGGTTTCTGGATTTGTGTTTGTGTAAGAACAACTTTGTGTACTGACCCTCCAGGTCCTCCAGTTCTTTGGGTTTAGTCCAGCGAGACTCTTTGGTCTGTGAGTTATAGTAATAGGGCTTTCCGGTGTCTGACTTGTATTCTTTCCACGGGCACTTGGACAACATTTGCTGCAAAACACAAATCTCTTTGAGTTTGTTTCAATTTACATTGAAACATAAATACATAAGTATTTATCACAAATTAGGATATTCCTGCAAATAAACTTTTTTATATATACAAAAATTGAGCTTTGTATTTCCACCTAGTTTAATGTATATATATTTTTTATGATTTTTTTTATATAAAATCCTGACATTACAAAAAAAAAGATCAGTTGGGTTCAGCAATTTGTTTGTTCTATACTATAAATTGTGTGCATATTAACGTATGGATTTCTGCAACAGTGCTCCAATCTTAAGACTCTTAGGGCCCGTCCACACGGAGACGCGTTTCGCTGTATACGTATAAATTTTTTATCGTATTGGCGTTTCGTCCACACGGATCCGGCGTTTTCGGAGACTGAAACCGCTATTTTTTGAAACCGGGTCCCAAGGTGGATAAATCTGAAAACGCCGCCCTTGCGTTTTCGTGTGTATGGCCAATCCGTACATTTTGTGAAACGATGATGTCATCACACCAAGTGTCAACTAGTCAGACACCGTTAAGTCACAGCAACTACATTTATGGTTTTTCATATTGTTCAACAAAGTTCTTGATTAAAAAAGAAAAAAGAAAAGAAAAAAAGAAGCTACTGTGTCTAATATTATTGTTGTATACAGCGCGCAAGGTTTATGCGCGAGCTCCAAGTCTTCTTCTCCGTTTTTAGTGTATGTCTGTGGCAGAATTACAGCGCCACATACTGGTCTGGCATGTATACTACATCGTTTTGAGTCGGTTTCAGTGGTTTCGTGTGTACGCAGATATTTCTTGAGACGACGCCGGACGGGCAACATTTTGAACGGGGAAAAAAAATATCGGATTGGGAAAGCTCTGGCTTCGTGTGGATGTGGCCTTAATAAAAATAATAATTGATAAGTCATCTCTCCAGTCAGAAAATCTGTTAAGCACTTGGTGGATTTGTTTCACATTATGTAAGAACAAGCCTCAATTCAAAACTCTGTCAAGCACAGACTAACTAAACTAACTATGCTATTTAATCATTGTTAATAGTAGTAGTAGTAGTAGTAGTAGTAGTAGTAGTAGAAGTAGTAGTACTACTATGTAACTATGGGGCATTAGACTCTCAAAAGCAGAATATGCCTTAAAGGGAACCTATTATGCCCCTTTTCACAAGATGTAAAATAAGTCTCTGATGTCCCCAGAGTGTGTATGTGAAGTGTGAGCTCAAAATACCCAGCAGATAATTTTTACAGCATGTTTAAATTGTCACTTTTTGGGGCTCAGAAAAACATGTATCCCTTTAAATGCAAATGAGCTGTTGCTGCCGGCCCAGAAGTCGGAGTCTCATGAGCTTGCACTCTGTCAGGACAATCTCATCTCACAGAATGAGAATATCAAAACAGAAACTCTCAGTAGCGGTGTTCATTTCGACCTGGAGTCGTACAATAATGCCCACAGAGCCAGAGAATATGTTGTATGTAGATAGAACAGGTATAGTTTAGTTTAATTACGGTTACAACGTATTTGTCATCTGCTTTTATCCACTATTAATATAAGCCTGTTGTAGCTGACACCATCTGAATGATGGCCAAAAATATACTGATGAGTTTAATGAAGTTCAATGTACATCACACAAAAGATGAAGCATTAGTTTTACTCCAGAAAATCACTGTAAGAGCTGAATAAACAGTACAAGAAGTGCACATAAAAGTCTTATCCATAAACTCTCTCTCTCTTCCTTTCATTATCATCAACATACACAGCGAAGTACACAAAACACTCGTTACAACTAACAGTAAACAAAGATATACACACCTTTTCAGTGGGTGCTTAATAAACTGGTAAACTTTATATCCGTAAAACGACTCGATGAGCTGTCATAAAGTGCGCGCTCTCACTTTCATTTCTGTTGTGATCAGTAACGTTAGGCCTAACGATCCGGAGACTGTAAGCTGAATCGCGAAAAAGTTGGTACAGACCCATCCTCGAGTAACAACGGGAGTAAATGAAGACTGCTATGTTCATTCTGACATCCAAACAACAAAACACCTCAATCGCTTAGGAGACATTCTTGTCTACAGCTGCTCCGGCGTCAAAACAATGGCCTGAGAACGGCTTGTTCTGAGACACTGCTTATGATTTATGGGGATTTAAAAAAAAATGCACTGGGTGGATTTGTATCATTATAGGGTGGTTGTGTACACACACATTTATGTTCAAACGTAATGTAATAGTGAATTTTGCATAATATGTGATACCTCCTGAATGAGCAGTAATTGGCAGATGAATATGACTGTGTAAGCGAGAAAGGTGAGTTGACCTGTTTTTACCTCTGCAGGTGATTTGAGCTCATCTGGTTTCTCCCAGGTGGATTGTTTGGTCTCTGTGTTGTAGTAATATGTTTTTCCATCCAGTGATTTGTGCTCGGTCCATACTGACTTCTGCAGGAGACATGATGAATACTCATTACATCATTAGTCACTAGTCGTTTCATCAGCTATATCCTGCAGTTATTAGTTTAGTTGTACAAAACCATGTATAAACCATTGCTCATTCAAGCATCAAAAAAGAAGCAAAGGCATTAAAGTATTATAAAAGTTGGACAATAAAAGTTGCCCATATATATGACAGTCTTCTGAAACCATATAATGGCTTTGTGTGACAGCAAACTGATCCCTGGCCCCTACTTGGAGAATTTACGAGAGAAGCAGAGATGTCCAAGTTGTGAATTAATCAATCAGAACTACTTGATGAATTGACTGATCCAGTTACAAGACTGGTCTGAATGATACAGCCATGAATCAAACTGGTGTGCTTTACAAGTGACTCAATCCATTCCATAAAATGGTTTTATACTTTCATATGCAAAACATTGTTTAACTGTACTTTAATTTCAGGCAAGTGTCATTTTTGAACGATAAAAACTGTTTGTTGTGACTTGCCTTTTTCGTCTGTTCATCAGGTGAAGACTCAGTTGATGTGGTGCTCTAGGAGGAAATAACATTTCCATGTTAAAAGTTTTTTGTTTGTTTTTTGTCTTCAATAATAGCATTGTATATGGCTTGTGAATCATTGAGACAGGAAAATAAATTCTATAAATTTAAATCCCAATAATAATTATACAATATTAACAATGTGTTTGGTTGCTTGTTCTTACTGTTGTTCCGGGAGCAGCTGGCGCTGAAATAGATCAAAAACACAATTACATTTAGAAATAATAATCAACAATATGATTATGACCAAAAAACATTTCTCTCTTACCTGCAGGCTCAACTGGACTCACACCAGGCTGAGATGGACAAAGGAAAGAGGGTTTCATTACACAAAAAAAGCCAATAGAATAAACATGCTGATTTGTGTGTAAAATCTTTTAAATGACTTGAAACTTCATATAATCTATGAAAGCTCTGTCATTAATTGTTGGAATTAAATTAGTCCATGAGCAGATCTAAAGATATCAGAGCTAACTTCATTAGCAGTGTCCTTAACCCAAATTGCAGGAAAGGAAAATGCTATCTGACTGACAGGCAGTTTGACTGACAGCTCCTGGAGCATCAGCTGGATTCTGCATCTGATCAGACGTCTTCATCTACAGCTCAAAGACTGGCGCTAATTATTACTGATGCTATCAATATTTAATATGGTTAACTAAGGACAGGCTGTTTGATGCTTAATATAGCTGATTACATGAAAGCAGATCTTAATCACCACTGACTGAGGAGGTGTGTTCAAAATAAAGAACTGCACATGTATGGTTAGTTTGATCTTATATATAGACTGAACTGAAACTGCCATGTTGTCCTTCCATCCATATTCACTAGTGACGTAATGCTTTGAAAAGCAAATGAATTAAGCCACTCTAATTGAACTGGGCTGTTTCATGTTATTGGTCAGATATGAATTCGCTTTCCACGCATTTCTCTCCATATAAATTAAGAACTGGTCACAGCTAAAGCGTAGGTAAGCCTACTTCACAAAATGAAAAGTAAAAATACATTTCCTTAAAAGGATGTTAGTCATTTTTGATAATGTCTGGTCATTTTTGTCTGAAAACAGTCAGATTTTAGTATAGCTCAACAGTTTTTAATTGCCTTGCAGACATCAGAATGTCTCCTTGCAAAGCTGGATTACATTGATGAAAGAAATCAAATGTGCCGTTACAAACACTGAGATTATTCAGAAGGATCATCTGAGCTAGACAGATTTTACAACAGGGTACTGACCTGGTGCTTATGTTTAAATACACTACGGGTCAAAATCCTGGGGTCAGTAAATAAATATTTTTTATTTATTTATTTTTTTTATAAAGAAATTAATACTTTTATTTAGCAAGATTAAATGCATCAAATTACAGTAAAGACTGAAAAAACATATTACGGTTTCCACAAAAATATTAAGCAACACAAGCATTTTCAACTGTGATAAGAAATGTATTTTGCTAAATACTTGCTTTTACTTCTTTCAGACATATTTTTAGATATGTCATTAGGGCAAAAACAACAATTATGCTAGCATTTAGATCTGATGACATTCTGGCTGTGGCTTTCTCTGCTTCTGAATGTAGCAGCTGTCACTGAGATTCTGTTAAGAATAGATTTATTGCACAAATATTTGGATCAGATTGGGTACAAGTTTAGGGTACATAACAAACAGTGCTTTCAGAATCTAAAATCATATTTGACTCATTTGGACTGAAGAACATGAGTGCATGCATGTAAACAACATACATAATGAATGTTCTTTTTGGACTGCGTTATTAAAGTATATTTGGTACTAATATTAAAGTACGTTCGGTTCCTAATGATCACTTGATAGGGGTCATATTCTAAAATGTCACTTTGGGATCAAAGACAGTTATGTTGTTTTTCACTCTCTCTGAATCCAGCTGAATACTGAAAATGCTATTCATTTCTATAGATTTTTCACTGAATTGTGTGATCTGAAGAGCTTGAAACAACGAGCTTCATTCGAGCACTGTTTTCTTCCGTGCGTGTCTGTTGTGAGTCAGAGAGCTCATTCGCTCAAAAGCTGTCAATCATATTATGTATATCCTGTATACTACCTCTTCTGAGTTCCGGACATAAACAACTGAGAGAAACGCTTCGACAGTGATTCGCGTCGCGCTCAGTGTGAAAGGGCCTTCACACAGCGTGTGAATACTAAATTGAGTTTGCTTTCAAGTCTGCTTGCGCTTGAACTGAAAAATTCACACAAAAATGATGTCAACAACATGACCGTCTTGGTGACTTTCCTAGCAAACATAGTAGGTTATGTCTTAAAAGTGAATGTAAACAGTCGAGAAAGACGACGCATATGTAACAGTATATTGGATCCATGCATTATGTCTTAAAGTGACAGCAGCCTAATAGTATTGCTGCTGTCTGTGTTTTTAAAGTTAATCAAACAACAAAAGAAATCACTCACTGCTCGACTGAATAACTTAAGTTTATAAGGATTAATCTTTATTTAATTTATATAGTGAATATCATATGCAGTGTTATTTTACATTTTATTAATTTCTGTACCTGAAAACTACAGTTAGACCTACCTGAAAAACACTGTTTATTTTATTTTTTTATCTTTTCTCAATTGTATTTATTTGTGCTATTTCCACAGTTAGATTTTTTTGACAGTAGTCCTTTTTTTCCTGAACATAGCACATACAGAATCGTACAGAAACCATGACCCTAAAACCATGATAAAAACCAAACCATGAGTAATTTGAACCATTACACCCCTAACAGTCACAAATTGTGCAGTCGGGAAGGAAACGTATCATACACTGAAATAAATTAGATCGAGCTGATCTTTTTCTGCTACTATCACTCATAACACGTGGATTAGTGCTATACAAAAATGGTGTTGTTGATTCTAAATTGGTACATTTTGCCACTTTGCAGGGTGTTCATTAGGGTTATTCAGACACTGCTGACAGCATGTGAGGGTCTATATTTAACCAGCACTGACGGAATAGTGTGATATACAGGCTAGTTTACCGGTCCTGTAGGCTGGATTGATGCAGCTGGCATCCGGGGAGGCATCATCATTCCTGGTATCATTGGTGGCATCATGGCTGGCATCTAAGAAAAGAGTTATGAAAAATTAATGTGAACTGCTAATTTCCTTCCTACACTGCACACGGGGAGAGGAAGGCATGTGCTGAAAGGAGTAAAAGCACATCTTGTGCTCTGTATTCTCCAGTCCCTGATTACAGTGTGAACCTCACATCCAAAAACATCCACTGACACACCTTTCATCTCTCTCTCACACACACAGGTGGAGCATCAGGTCCAATAAGACAGCACTACTGCAATCATATCAATGATTTATGTCTCATATATATATATATATATATATATATATATATATATATATATATATATATATATATATATATATATATATATATATATTCAAGACTATGCACTTCTCTCATCTCCATGTTAGTGTGAATCACATGAAAACTTCCAAGAAATGTTCAAATAATTTTTAATCGAGTCTTTAAGTCCTCCTGTAGTCAATAACTTTATGCCTTAAAACTCATCTTTGATCACCAAAATGACATATTTAATTGCTTCTTAATAAAAAAAAAAATTCGTCATGCCTTAAAATAACTTTAATGTAACTACACCCTTGCCTCATTAAGTATACGCAGTTCTCTGAATATGCAAATTAGCCCCGCCTCCACTCACACCAGCTCAGAGATCCATTCGCTGACGATCACACGTTGACCTGATTGGTTACAAGGTAGTTTGTGACATCAGAAACACCAGCGATTTCAAACCGTGTTTTTGAGACTGTCTTTTGTTCACTGCAGTTTTAAAGAGAAAGCTCACTAATGGTGTTGACTTATGAATTTGATTTAAAAAGTAATTGTGTGCACATCCCACCTTCTGGCAGGTGCAGGACAAAAGGAACTAATAAAGTGAAAAAAATGTGATGTCCGCAACACTGCTTTTTGCTCCCATATTTAATTTAAAAAATGCAACGTTTCAACCCTGCTGGGTCTTCTTCAGGCAAAAGGAAGACTGAAGACTGTCTTTTACCTGAAGAAGATCCAGTAGGGTCGAAACGTTGCACTTTTTATTAAATATGGGAGCAAAAAAGCAGTGTTGCGGACATCAAATTTTTTTCGACTTATGAATTTGCACATGGTTTAGGCTATCTCAAAGCAAATTAAAAACACCACATAGACATATAAACAACATTAAAAGCTTGATTTTCACCACAGGGGGACTTTTAGAACGATAACTCTATATTAGCATCCACAAACAGATGATAACATTGTTTATTATAAACACACAGTGCAGTTATATAGTCTGCCACTTTAATCTTCAAGCTGATTCTGACTAGCTGTCAATGTTTTTACTAGCTCATCAGCCGGAATATAAAAATATTCTAAAAGTGATTCCAACAATACTGTTCCACTGTGTCATTATAGCTGTGGTGTGGACATCCCCATTCTCACAGAATCAGAACGATTATTAACACTTTATAGTTATCATCCTTGTAGTAAACGGCCCATTATGTTGCCGCTACAGAATGTGCATTAAGCATAATATTCTGTAGCAAAACATGCATTTGACACTAGCAGTAAGGTCGGAATTTTATCTTCTAGAGGTGGACAATAATCTTTCATATTGTTCTTTCGGAAAAAATGAAACGGAATTACTGCTGAGTATGAAATGTGCTATACAAATAAACTTTTCATGACTTGTTTTGTCTAACAAACACAAACTATGTTGAAATTAAATGCGACAAGAAATAAAGACTGGTCCCTGCAAAAATGTGCAATGTGACCACTAATTTCTGATTTGTGAATAAAATAGGCTACTCCTAATGGTTGCGTTTACCGAAAAACTTCTGTCATTTACCAAATTCGAAAAACAGACAGTTTATTCAACATGTTTTCTGTCATTTTGACTGATAGAAAAAATAAAGTATCTGGGGCCGTATGTATAAAACATATATACATATATATATACATATATATATATATATATATATATATATATATATATACCATATTTTGATGGTTTAAGCAAACTTGTAAGGTCATTAAAAACAGACATAAAAGAACCAAACAAAAAAAAAAACCTCCACACATCACTTTTGGCCACTACTGTATGTATGGTGTGGTTTGTGCCACAAGAGTGCAATTTAAGATCCTGCTTACTGTGGACTGATGGACCCAAGAAATCTGCTGCATTTTTCCAGTTGCCAAAAAAAGTCATTATTACATTCAGTAGTTCCGTCAGAGCATTGATTTGTAGAGTGGGAGAAGTTATTAACCTACATTTCTTACAAGGTCAGTTACAAAAAGAATACCTTTACAATCAAGCCTGTATCGTTTCGCTGTCATCATATCATACTGTAATATACATAACTCCAATACATTATATTTTTTAAGGAAAGTGTGCGGTCTCGTCCTCTCTGCTGCCATCTTACTCCTAACTAGGTTAGGATACCTCTCCAGCACTCTTAAATAATTTAGGAGCTGAGACCTAGTCTTAACACTTAGAAACCTTTATGAATCACACTTATTCTTAAGTCTAGGAATAAGAGTAAAATTATGTTATTCTTAGAATTTTGACACTGAGCAGCTTTATACATACAGCCCCTGGTCTTTTACGTTTCTCCACTTTAGTAACCTTACCAAAGTGAAGGATGCAAACAGAGAAACTAAGGGTTCATATACAGATAAAATTAATCATCACAGTCCCTGTAAAAATAAGCTGGCAGAGAGACATAGGTGAGGATTTACAAACAAGAGATTCTAAGTGCAGTGGTACAATTTGTGAAGTAATAAGACTGGGTAAAAAAAAATTTGATTCCTCGATTTTAATCGATTCTCATTTTTATGAACCAGTATCAATTCTTAAATCCCAAGAATCGATCTTTTGGTCTGTGCTGTTCTCAGTTGATGAATGAACAGAACACCGTGGAGCGCTTCCCATCCAATAAATCGCAATAAGCTTTGTTTACTTTTGATATGAAAGTGTCAGATTTCAAATTGGGTCAATTTTTTTAGGAAATTGAAACATTTTGGTGCTCTTTAATGTGAAGGTGGCTGTTTTCAGTTAAGTGCCAGCGTGAAGTGCACATGTGCAATTTTGCCGATACCGATAATTCTTTATTTGAAAGCCGATAACCAATATACAGTGAGGAAAATAAGTATTTGAACACCCTGCTATTTTGCAAGTTCTCCCACTTGGAAATCATGGAGGGGTCTAAAATTGTCATCGTAGGTGCATGTCCACTGTGAGAGACATAATCTAAAAAAAAAAATCCAGAAATCACAATATATGATTTTTTAACTATTTATTTGTATGATACAGCTGCAAATAAGTATTTGAACACCTGTCTATCAGCTAGAATTCTGACCCTCAAAGACCTGTTAGTCTGCCTTTAAAATGTCCACCTCCACTCCATTTATTATCCTAAATTAGATGCACCTGTTTGAGGTCGTTAGCTGCATAAAGACACCTGTCCACCCCATACAATCAGTAAGAATCCAACTACTAACATGGCCAAGACCAAAGAGCTGTCCAAAGACACTAGAGACAAAATTGTACACCTCCACAAGGCTGGAAAGGGCTACGGGGAAATTGCCAAGCAGCTTGGTGAAAAAAGGTCCACTGTTGGAGCAATCATTAGAAAATGGAAGAAGCTAAACATGACTGTCAATCTCCCTCGGACTGGCGCTCCATGCAAGATCTCACCTCGTGGGGTCTCAATGATCCTAAGAAAGGTGAGAAATCAGTCCAGAACTACACGTGAGGAGCTGGTCAATAACCTGAAAAGAGCTGGGACCACCGTTTCCAAGGTTACTGTTGGTAATACACTAAGACGTCATGGTTTGAAATCATGCATGGCACGGAAGGTTCCCCTGCTTAAACCAGCACATGTCAAGGCCCGTCTTAAGTTTGCCAATGACCATTTGGATGATCCAGAGGAGTCATGGGAGAAAGTCATGTGGTCAGATGAGACCAAAATAGAACTTTTTGGTCATAATTCCACTAACCGTGTTTGGAGGAAGAAGAATGATGAGTACCATCCCAAGAACACCATCCCTACTGTGAAGCATGGGGGTGGTAGCATCATGCTTTGGGGGTGTTTTTCTGCACATGGGACAGGGCGACTGCACTGTATTAAGGAGAGGATGACCGGGGCCATGTATTGCGAGATTTTGGGGAACAACCTCCTTCCCTCAGTTAGAGCATTGAAGATGGGTCGAGGCTGGGTCTTCCAACATGACAATGACCCGAAGCACACAGCCAGGATAACCAAGGAGTGGCTCTGTAAGAAGCATATCAAGGTTCTGGCGTGGCCTAGCCAGTCTCCAGACCTAAACCCAATAGAGAATCTTTGGAGGGAGCTCAAACTCCGTGTTTCTCAGCGACAGCCCAGAAACCTGACTGATCTAGAGAAGATCTGTGTGGAGGAGTGGGCCAAAATCCCTCCTGCAGTGTGTGCAAACCTGGTGAAAAACTACAGGAAACGTTTGACCTCTGTAATTGCAAACAAAGGCTACTGTACCAAATATTAACATTGATTTTCTCAGGTGTTCAAATACTTATTTGCAGCTGTATCATACAAATAAATAGTTTAAAAAAATCATACATTGTGATTTCTGGATTTTTTTTTTTAGATTATGTCTCTCACAGTGGACATGCACCTACGATGACAATTTCAGACCCCTCCATGATTTCTAAGTGGGAGAACTTGCAAAATAGCAGGGTGTTCAAATACTTATTTTCCTCACTGTATTGGCCGATAGGCCAAAATCTAAATCCAAATTTATATATAATTTTTGAGAGCCTGATTACAAAAACAAAAGTCTCACCATTAAATCCATGTCCCAAGCACACAATTATAAAGATGTTCTCATTATAATTGTATGTAGCCTATATAACAGGTAGGGGTGTAAATATTAATCGATTCGTATCGATGCATCGATTATACAGCCGACGATTCGATGCATCCGCAAGAGTATCGATTCATGTGTTTATTTTGCCGCCTGTCTATTTTCAGCATCTGCTCCGACATATGCGTACAACCTACTAAGCTGCGGGTGGCGCTAACCTCATTATTGTCTTCTACTTCACACTGCTTCACACGCGTTACTTACGTTTCACAGTCTATCTATGTTCACACACATTGTTGAGTCTGACTTTCAAGAGCGATGGATCCGTCAGAGCGAGCTGGCAATGACAGTGAAATGTTACACACTCCAGTCGGCGTCAAGTCATGGGTGTGGATGTATTTTGGCTTCAGGAAAACAGATGGAGTAGTGGTAAGAGTTGCCGTTTGTCTGATTGCGCCCGTTTCACACATACTCCGTTTGCAGTGCGTATGCGGTGCGTATTTTTTTCAGTACCCATGTTAACACGTCAGAGCTTTCACACTGCACACGGTTGCGGTCCGTTTATCCGTTCCATTTGCGGTGCATATACAGCAGTGCAGAGATCGTTTCCGCACCGAGTCTATTTCTGCTGTGCTGCACGCGCTGAATTAAAGTGACAGCGCATGTTTCGTGATCAAAATGAACACAGATTGACATGAAAATGTAGTAATTTCACCATAAATGAGTTTAATTAAATAAATTGTAGTAATCTCACCATAAATGTGTTTAATTTAATTCTACTATTTTTCACAGTCATCTTTTTTACTTTAAGACCGGGGTAAAGCAAGGAAAACTACAATTTACCTCAACAAGGCGACATAATGAACAACATTCATTCGTGGAGGTGGAAAAACAATTTCTTTGTGACATGCAATTGTATTCTGTATAGCCTACTCAATAAAAGGCAAATTATATATTATTTTTGTTGATTTATTTGAAACTTAATAGATATCATGTAAAAATCTAGTATTGAATCGAATCGAATCGTATCGTGGGGAATTCTGAAGTATCGAAAATAATCGAATCGTTGGCTTAAGAAATCGGTATCGTATCGAATCGTCATGTAGGCTCCGATTTACACCCCTAATAACAGGCTGCACAATGTTTCACTTAACTCTATGTTCCTTTTTTGAAGTGATTACAATCATATTTCAAGCAATTCAAAAACATCATGGAGAACAGTGCACATCTGAAGTGTCTCAGCTAAAGGAAATAATTCATTATTTATTGGCTTTAAAGCAGCACTCAGTAGCTTCGGGACTTCTTCGCTGTATTCTCGCTTTTTGCTCGCAGGTTTCTCTCTAGAGCTCCCCCCACAGCTTCGGAATAGATATTTGACCACACTGTTGTAAAAACTCGTTGTTGATTCTCAGACACCAGAGGCTCTATATCAACGACATCAAAGCAGATGGGACGTTCTTTAAAACGTCTTCTTCATTCGGGTTCGGACAGCGTGAGGGAGCGCAATAATGACAGCATTTTAGCAGATTTCTTTTGGCCGTAAAGCAATTGTTTACATCGCGAGACCTGATATCACGCGAGACTTCCTGATGCAGCGGCCGGCGGCCCGCCGGCTCAAAGTTGCAAGTGCGTATTTTCCGCTCACGGGCACCAGGGGGGTGCCAAACGACCACCATTCAACCCGAAATAAGTAATATAACCATTCCAATGACTCCGAAGCTGTTCAGTTAAGGTAAAAAAAGTTACTTAGTTCACCTTTAATATATCGGCCAAATTTTCTTATCGGGCCGATAACGATAACATTAAAAATGATCATATATCAGTCAATACCGATATGGTGGCCAATAATATATCGTGCATCCCTACTTCTTCCGCTTTAGTGCTAGTTACAGCATGAAAACTGACTGAAATCCTTATGTCATGAAATTGCTCAATCAGCGTTTCAACTGTGGAAAGACATCAATAAAACAGTTTGTAAACAATGTAACGTAATGTTACATTTACCTCAGAAAAGCCATTCAGTGACCATAAACTCATACATTACATATAATTCTTCAGAATTTAATGTTTAAATAAATCTGTCATGTTTTTATGACAACCACCATTTAAATGTTTTTTTTGTTTTTTTGTTTTTTTAACAAACTGGAGTAGGAACATAATGATATAGGCTAATTATAAAGGTAACACTTTACAATAAGGTTTCATTTGTTAACATTAGTTAAAGGAACCGTAAGTAAGACTGTGGCCAAAACTGGTACTGCAATCACTTTCAAATTACTGTAGAGCGGTGTATCCCCTCCCCCTCCTCCCTGACTCGAGGTTGCCAGATAGGCTGGCATTTTTTATCCGACACGTTTGTAGCTGCAGCTGTGGTAACTAGAGCAGAGCTGGCAACCCGGATGCCGAAACACTACTGACTTCGTGATTGGTAAATAGGTGGAGGGTGGAGTATCAGGCCAAAACACAACATGACAACATCAACATCAGTTGAGGGCTGCAACTTCACTTTTAAATGACAATATCCTGGCCGGACTACTGTTGTCAGTGATATAAGTATTTGAAATGAACATGATTTCTTAATGTCTAGTGACATATCAGGGCCATTTTATGATTAATTGAAATACATTTCTTGCATACGGTTCCTTTAATGTATTAACTAACATGAACTAACCATGAGAAAACATGTGTTACTGTATTTGGTAATATCTGTTAATGTTATTTAATAAAAATACAGCTGTTCATTGTTGTTCATGTTAGTACACAGTGCATTAACTAATGTTAACAAATACAACTTTTGATTTCAATCAAATTTTTTCATTTTACAATCATTACTGAACATTCAAATAAAAATCAGTTTATCCACACTACATGTCTGATTTAGGTTCTTCAAATATTAAAATGTATATTTTACATTCAATCTAGTCCTTCACAATTACATATAGTGGTTATTTTGTAGTGCAACCACTACTGAACCAACAGGCAAATCACTCTGAACTCTTGACTCGCAAGTCATGGTGATTCTGAATCTGTCTAAAAACTCAATCATGAATTCATTCAGCACCCACTGAACCTCAAATTATTGGCTATCTGACTTAAAACAAATTGAGAATCACTATCATGCTTTATGCGATTAAAATGACAAAATTACAGACAAGTTGTTTATGTGACAAATCTGCATACTCTAAGAGTATACAGCATTTGATAAAGAACTTACATCATGATCATTAATATGAATAACATTCTGACACAGAAACCATACAAAATCATTGTGCTCTGCCACTTGTGAAATGTGACAACCCCAAAAAACAAAAAAACTTTTAAAACACTGCATCCTTTCAAAATGAAATCTGCCTGTCATAAGCAGTGTTTGCTATTAGCTCTTACCTGTCCCATGGGTGGAGCTCCCATTGGGGGCATCATGGGGGGCATTATTCCCGGGGGCATGGGGGCCATGCTGGGCGGCCTCTGACCCATGGGTGGCATTCCCATTGGAGGGAAGTGAGGCGGGATTCCTGGTGGCCCCATCTTTGGAAAACACAAAAATAAATTTGAGGAATTAATTAGTGTGAACACAACTAAGCAGCAGCAAAGAGAGATAGAAAGAGAGAGAGAGAGATGTCATTACAGTTAAGGCTTTCCAACACCAACTTACAAAGGGCAGGGGGATTCCTGAAGGTGGAACACCAGGAAAAGGTGGTGCTTGACTGGGGCCACTATTAGCATCAGTCGAGGACTGTTATGAACAAGAGAGTCCATTACAGTAACCACAGCTCTGATAAAGATGCTGCACATCACTGATCTAAAGTCTGATGATGTTTTCAAGTCTAATGACAGAGCCAAGCTTATATGAACCTTCAATGTCAGACGTTTCTTGAATAGTTCACTCTAACCAACTGGCATAATTTCTGGGCTAAAAGTAGATATTTTGGTTAAAATATGGTTAAAAAATAAATAAATAAATAAATATATTTATATATATATATATATATATATATATATGTAAATGTATAACAAACCAGTGATTTATATACATATATACATACACACACATTTCAGTTTACTGTTTACCAGTCTCATTTATTTGTAAAATTTGTTATATAGAATAATTGCACATAGGACATTTTTTTTGTAAAGTGGGAGATTGATTTTACACTGAATAGGATTGCATATAATTTCGTTGTACTCTTTTGTATAATGACAAATAAAGATTCTGATTCTGATTTCAAACCATCTTACTGCCCTTAACAAGCCAAGCACATAAGAACTCAATTAACAATCACTCAAACTTCACTAGTTTAACATAGTTTTATGAGAGTTTATCAGGGATAAATCGTCGACCATCAATGAAAACTCAAATCACTTTATCAGTGTGATTAAGTTGATATTCTCTAGTCTAATAATTTTATCAACACCAATGCAGTCAGCTTAAGGAAACGGATATCCATAAATAAACTACTTACAAACATAAATGTTTAACACAATCAGATATGTATCACAGTGTTGTAAAATTCACAATAATAAATTCGCATTCAAACACACATTAGCTTTAGCGTTAGCATCAGTCACTCATTCACATTAGCTTATATGCTAACCAAGCTTTATTCTGTCCATAATATACCCTTTACTTCAATACAACCGTCTGTAATTCAACCGAAAACACAATTCAATGTTTACATGTGTCATTTGTAGTTGCTAGAATACACCAGTATTGTTTTATGTGAATAAACTGTGTATTTTCTTGGACTCACCATGATGAGTGAACATGCAGCGACCCTGCGCGAGACAAAAACCTACGCTCTGATTGGCTGCTGTGCGCCGGGTTCAAACTAGCAGTCGTGTTTCAGTGCAACCAGTAGGACGCGCGCGTATACGAGTTCGAAGTGCAGGAAAGTGCTGCGCAAGAAATACGCAGATCTGAAGCCTGTGAGTGCAAGTGAGGTAAAAAAAAAAAAAAAGCAAAGAGAATGTAACAAATACATAACAACAGGACCAATAAAAAACCAGAAATGTTTCACGAAATCAATACAAATTAAATAACTAAGAGCCAGAGGGGAAGAAAAACAAAAAAACAACAACAAAAAAAATTATACAAGGTTCAACATTTTGGAAATTATTTTATTTTTTATGCCCATCAAAGACAAAACATAGAATTATAGTCTACCAGAAAATTTGACAGTAGTGGAATCTTAACCAAGAATTTACATTTGTGAAAAAAAAAAAAAAATGTCATGAATAGATTAACAATGTACTTGATATGCAAATTTGAATTGTGATAAAGAGAAATAATATGAAAGGTGTTAATACATATTCTGACGTGTTTTCTTTCTTTTCTTTTTTTTCTGAGAGATAGGTACATAACTCATTCCAAAAAGTTTTAACACAAACACATTCACAAAAAAATTTGTACAATTGTCTCTTTTACATCACAGAAAGTGCATTTATTTTCAATGTTTTGGATATACTTATTGAGAACACTATTACGAGGGTAGCATCTATGTAATATTTTAAATGTGACTTCCTTTATTTTGTATGTTAAATTGCCCCTATTATGGATTTTTTTTTTATTACCTTTCATGTAGTGTGTAACACATAGCTCTAAGTGAAAATATCCTGCAAAGTTTTAAATCTGAAAGTGCACCGTACATACATTTATTGTCTCTCAAAAAGAGTCAATTAAATTAATCGTTTTTTTAAACGAATCCTAAGCCAAACGAAACATCAGCATATTATCCGCCCACTTATTGCGTGCACACCAGGGAAAACTTGAATCCCCTCAAACACTGCAGCTGATTCCTGTGGATGCTGGATAGCATCATGTCGAGAAGACGCTGTGCTCTACAATGTGAAGGTAAAGACAGTTTTTTTTCCACTGCCCAAGGACGAGCATGTGTAGAATCAGTGGTTAAAATTCATCTTTACCATTATACCACTGCAGTATAATCCTAAACTTTTGCTGTGATCCCTATATTTTACTGACGACTGCTTCTCAAATCTCAGAGTTCAATGAAGGATTCACTAAATGCTTGCTCTTGAAAAACGAGTCAGTACCCAGTAAATTTGGAATAACTTGCGCCTCAGAATCACAACCTGTAAGTATGACTAATTATTGATGTATATATTTTCTACAGGTGTTCAAAATACTTAGTTTTGAGTTTTATATTGTGTAGCTCTCCTGCTAACTGGCTAACTCACGTTATTACCAAGCGGGAAGGAAGTCGACCGGAAGTTGAAGCCGGCCGCATGCCACCATCTTGTAGCAGAACTTCACCTGCTGTTAGCATCCCATTGACTCCCATTCATTTTGGCGTCACTTTGACAGCGAATAACTTTACATCTGAGGCGTTTGAAGACTCCATTTGTCCATTATTTATTTCTAAAGAAACACGACAATGTATAAAATGCTCCATTACCTTGTAGCTTACGTTATGGCCCCGTAAAAACTGTTTTTGTAAAAGTAGGCTAACGATTGCGTCATAACCACGCGACTCTCTGTCGCACAGTAGAGAGATTACCGTATTGACGGGAGGAGAAGCTCGCGGGCAATCGGGGAGACGTGGAGGCAAAATGACAAAATAATTAATCAGAATACCTAGCAAAAGTTCCTCCTGCTCCTAGCTCATGGACACCTCCTACTCACGATCTCTGTCTCTGCAAGATTCGGAAGGGAATGATTCAGATTTCTCATGCCACAGCCACTAGAAGACAGACGGGTTGCTCACGTCACATCTACGTCGTCAAGCTCAGTTTGAGTCTGCGCGTCAGGAACGGAAGTCCTAAAAAATTGCTGAAAATGAGCTTCACTTGCCTCAATTGAGTTCCAATGAGATGACTCTGTCCATTTCTTATACTGTCTATGGTTATTACTGTACTGAAATACTTATGCTAATCAGTTGTGGGCCACTATTACCTAAAATTGTGTCTATTGATGCAGATCATCAGTCGTTTTTACTACTTTGAGTAAAAATTTACCCTGGAAATCCAGAGGTAATTGAATTGAATTTGCTCAGCGAGTTACACTGGCGTCAAGTAATGATGCTCATTAAATATGCCCTTGTATCCGAGCTGCACCAATCACAGCGCTGTGACGTCGAAGTCATTAGTAAACATTGCAAGATGGCTATGGATGAACACCAGTTGTTTGAAATGGCTTTGGCCGCTACAATGAACGAGTTAGACTTGGCTTTTTATTTAAAAGAGGAACAGAAGTTGGCGCTCGAATCGTTCCTTTGCAAGAATGACGTTTTTGCTGTTTTGCCAACCAGATACGGCAAGAGTCTAATCTACCAGTTAGCTCCACTGGTAGCTAACTTACCATATGGGGCTTATTGTTGTGATTGGTCGTAGTGTTATCCAATTGCGTGCAGTGAGATTTTCAAATGCATGTTTGGTGCCGCCCCTCGAGCTGGGCGATTTTCATTACTTGATGCCAGACCCTTAATCTTTCAGATTTGGGTCTGGATTTCCAGGCTAGTAAAAAATAAGCATGGAGCAAGATTTGTTTTGCCAACGTTTATGTTACATCAGTCATTCACGCTAGAGCTTGGCTAATGTATGCACTGTTATTGATACAGTTCCCACATGTTCATCGCAATAAATTACTCTGTAATTAAAATAAGAATACTCTGTAAATAAATAAGTAAAAGTAAAATAATCGGTTTGTTGATGGACATACACTTGTTAATGCTGATGGTGAGGAGTTACAGTTGCAACATCTCATAATGTACCTCAAACTGAGTAGTGTATCACTGAGAAACATCCTGCTCGAGTTGTCCTTGCGATGGAGGTTTGGGGCTGAATGACTAGTTCTTCCAGTGTTTCATCATGGGACTCGCGCTCGGATTGATATGGTAAAATCGACGTCATTGTTCGTTACTGTCTTTAGTTTACAGTATACAATGCCTGAGCTGACGTTCAGTTATGGCAATGGGCATTTTTGTTTTTGACACGCGCGCTGTACGCGGTTGACCAATCACAACAGACTGAGTTGTCTGGCCAATAGCCAGAGAACTATCTAGCAGAGTAGCTTGCGGAAAGGAGGGATTTAGAGAGATTGATCTGACGAGTCGTTTGAGAATCATTGAAAAATGTGGTGATGTGCAAATGTATATTATGAGAAAACTAAACTTTGATGCAACTTTGACCTTTGATGCATGTAAACCTTTTGTAGGAGACTCCAAAACAACATTAGGAAACTTTAAAATAGCATAATAGGGGCATTTTCAAAAATATTTTTGTGGAAGAGACCAGACCAGGCTCCAATTAACATTGTATAACGTCAACCATTTGAAAGATGATGCTGGAATAGATTTTCTGTAAATATGATTGCAAACAAACTGGTTATTAACGAAGAGGTCCAGGGTGGCCCTTGCCGGGCTCGCAAGAGAGTGGTGAACGGCCATGTGGGACAATGAGCACGATTGCTCACAGGAGCTTCATAAAGTCTTTGACCATTCAGCATTGGGTACCAAAGTGGCACAAGCATTGTCGCTGTCACAGCAGGGAGCTCGGCCCGTGTCGGAATATTCGATCGAGTTCTGTACACTCGCAGCATCCTGTGGTTGGAATCCCAAAGCTCAGTTGGACCACTTTTTTCCATGATTAGCTGACCACATCAAAGATGAGATTTATTCCTTGGAATTACCCCCTTCTTGGATATTCCGAACCGATTTCAGCCACTTTATGGTACTCCTCTCACCAGGATAACTCATTCCACTAGCCATTTCGGGCAATCATGCAGAGGAGAATCAATTCCTCCTTTTACACTTATACACTCTCCTTCCGCTCTAGTGGTCTTGGGGAACACTTGACTGGTTAAGCATAGCCCTCACATTGACTGGGCTATTAATTCTGTGTTGGCATGGAGCTCATTCTGTTTATCTCAGTGTTTAGTGCATCTTACTGCATCTGCTCCTTTAATGTCAGTTACCGGTGAACCTGGCGGATGTAGCGGAAGCTTACCATGACTTGAGAGTGTTCAGTAAGTCGGTGTTCAGTGTTCAGTAAGTTATGAGCTTCATCTCTCCCTCTGCACCTCCCGTACGACTGTGCGATATATTTATTGCTGGCATTTCTCTACCTAAAGGGCGCCTTTACTCGTTCTCCGGACCTGAGAGGGAGGCCATGGAGAGATACATCAGCGATTCTCTGCTAGCTGGTATAATACGTCCTTCCTCTCTGGCTGGGTCGGGGTTCTTCTTCGTGTGAAAGAAAGATGGGTCGTTGCATCCCTCCCTGTATTGATTATTGGGGGCTGAATGACATCACGGTAAAGAAAAGCCACCCTTTGTCATTCGGCTTTTGAACTCTTGCAGGGAGCGACCATCTTTACGAAGTTGGACCTACGCAATGCTTATCACCTGGTTCGGATTAGGGAGGGGGGCGAATGGAAGACCGCCTTCAATAGCTCCACAGGTCACTTCGAATATTTGGTTATGACCTTCGGACCCTCAAACTCCCCGGCGGTCTTCCAGGTGCTTGTCAACGACATGCTCAGAGACATGGTCGACCGGTTTGTGTTTGTTTACCTAAACGACATCCTGATCTTCTCCCAGAACGAGCGTGACCATGTCCAGCAAGTTCAAGTTCAAGTTCACTTTATTTATATAGCATATTTACAACAGCCACTAGGCTGACCAAAGTGCTTTACAGAACAACCAGATAAATGATAAGAAAATAATACCTGCATAACAACACATAAAACACAAATAAAAGCAGCAAAGCTAAGAGCAACCTTAAAACCGGAGAAGCAAAACAGTATCAGTCTCAAATATAAAATAGTAAAACAGAAGTGGCAAAGCAGTATCAGACTCAAAAATAGAATGGAAAAACAGGAGTGGCAAAACAGTATCAGACTCAAATATAAAATAGTCAAACAGAAGTGGCAAAAGCCGTATCAGACTCAAATATAGAATGGAAAAACAGGAGTGGCAAAACAGTATCAGACTCAAATGTAAAATAGTAAAACCAACCTAAGAATATAGATCAATATGCTAAAGAAAACAGGTAGGTTTTTAACAGAGACTTGAAGACAGACAGGGTAGGGGCCATTCTAATCTCTAGAGGCAGGGTGTTCCAGAGTTGTGGCCCTGCCACCGCAAATGCACGCTCCCCTCTACGCTTGAGTCTAACGCGAGGGACTACCAGCAGAGCCTGGTCGTTGGATCTTAGGCTTCTGGACGGAGTGTAAGGAAGAACATGTTCAGAGAGATAGGCAGGAGCTAAGTTATGTAGAGATCTATTCTCTGTCGAACTGGCAGCCAGTGTAGAGATTTGAGAATCGGAGAGATGTGGTCATATTTGCAACACTTATGAATAAGTCTGGCAGCAGCATTTTGGACTAACTGAAGACAAGCAATTTGAGAAACTGATATACCGCAATATAAGGAATTGCAGTCATCTAGCCGAGACGTTATAAATGCATGAACAGACATTTCCAGAGTTTTCAGAGTGAGAAAGCCTTTGATTTTAGACAGTAGACGAAGTTGGTAGAAACTGGAACTGATTACGGAAGAAATGTGTTTGAAAATTTTTAAAGGCTGGTCAACAAGAACACCTAAGTTCCGTACCCCTGGGGATTTAAAAGCCGATAGACTCTCTAAATCAAGGCTTATACACTGAGAATTTTCATTTGGGCCGAAAACAATGACCTCAGTCTTGTCTTCATTTAGAAAGAGGAGATTTTGGGCTAGCCATGCTTTAACCTCCTCTAAGCATAGCAGAAGATAATTTATCGCTACAGGGTTGTTTCTCTTGATTGGAATATAAATTTGGGTGTTGTCCGCATACAAATGAAATGATACACCATGTTTCCTTAGAATAGCGCCCAGAGGTAGCATGTAGAGAGAAAAAAGAGAAGGAGCCAAAATAGAGCCCTGTGGAAGACCACAGGTCAGAGGTGCCATGGAGCTGGAGAAAGTACCCATCTTTACTAAAAACTTTCTGTCAGACAGGTATGACTGAGGCCCCGTCCACACTACTGCGTTTTCGTTTAGAAACGGAGAATTAAAACGAATACGATCTCCGTCCACACCAGCGTTTTAGTTGTGTATTAGAATTGATCTCCGTCCACATTAAAACGACTGAAAACGCGGATCACGTGACCATTCACCAACACTGGGCATGCGCGTGCCGGTGTAAACAAAACTTCATTGATAAAATGATCCCACCATGTGCTGGTTCTTCCCGGGTTAACCCAAAACCGACGCTCCATGTACGGTCGATACCGCCGCTGCACGCGGGAATTGTCACAGATCGCTCGAATAATAGCTTGCCTCCGGCGCATGTAGGCAGTTATAGCATTGTAAAATGCAGAATTTACTTGCACAACAGCTGCTAGCAAAGATATACGCCATGACTGATGACACCCAATCATAGAGCCGAGCGTGAGCCTCTACTACGTCATCGTTTCTAAAGTCCTCCGTTTTGACCCGTCCAGACTAAAACAATGTTTTAGAGTCCGGAGATTCAAAACGATAAACGGGTCGGCAGCGTTTCTAAACTTCTCCGTTTTGGGTCTCCGTTTTTGCCGTTTTAGTGTGGACGGGAGGTGCAAAAGTAGCAAAAGGTCTCCGTTTTTAAACGAAAACGCAGTAGTGTGGACGGGGCCTGAAACCATGTCAGAACAGAAGCTTTTAGACCCACCCAAGACTCTAGTCTAGATAAAAGATTAGGGAGGTCAATGGTATCAAAAGCTGTCGAAAGATCTAAGAGAACAAGAACCACAGTATCTCCGGAATCAGTGGAGAGATAAATATCATTTAACACTCTCAGGAGGGCGGACTCAGTGCTGTGAGCAGTCCTAAAACCAGGTTGAAAAACCTCATAGATACAATTATTTGACAAAAAGTGTTGGAGTTGATCCAGCACAATTTTCTCCCATAGCTTAGAAATGAAAGGTAAGACAGGGATAGGCCATTTTATTTTATTTTTTTTTACAGTTAGATCTAGTGAAGGCTTCTTGAGCAGAGGAGTGACCGTAGCCACTTTAAGATTGGCAGGAACAGAGCCCGTTTTGAGACACTTGTTGATAAGAGATATCATACCTGGCCCAACCGAATCAATGATTAATTAAAAAAATCTCAGGTGAATGATATCATTAGGACAAAATGAAGATTTGAGCTTGACAGTCACGTCCTTCAGTGTCTGGAGGTTGATAGGATCAAAAACCTCCCAAAAACCAGAAGCAGGTGTCAAGATGGACAGTTAAATTAGGGCAGACACTAAGTCTTAAGGTAGTGATTTTGTTAATAAAAAATCTTTGGAAGTCTTCACATAGAGCATCTGAGGCAACAGACAATGTGTTAACAGATGGATTTACAACAGACTGAATGACTTGAAACAGAACCTTTGGGTTAGAGTGATTGGATTCAATTAAGTTAGAAAAATAAGCAGCTTTTGCAGACTTAGCAGCATTCTGGTATGATGTTAGAGAGTCTTCGAACATTTGGAATGACCAGCCTTTCTACAAATTTGTCTTTGGTGACGAGTGTCAGAGTTTTTCCACAGTTCAGTTAAGGGGAGAAGTCACATTTGCTACCTTAAGCCAGGCAGAATTTTAAAGGCTAAGATGTTGATCCGCATCCAGGTCAGATAATGGTTGATCCAAGTGCAAGTGTGAGCATAGTTCAGCAAAGCACAGATCGAAGTTTGTGCTAAACTGTGGAGAGTAGAACCGCGACAATGTTACAGGTGCAATAGTGAGTTGAGAGAGCTCCGGAGGAGACAGTGAGAATAATATAGGCTTATGATCGGAGAGCAGAAAATCTGAGAACACAATATCAGTGACATCGAGCCCATAGGAGAGAACAAGATCCAACGTGTGGCCCTGAATATGAGTAGAGTTTTTGATCCACTGTGACAGATTAAAAGCATCTATTAGATTAAGAAACTCCTGCCACAAGGAATTTGACAAACAGCAAACATGAATATTAAAATTGCCCACCAATAGAAAGCGATCATAATTTTTGGCAATATTGATAATAAGCTCAGTAAATTGCTGTATAAAATCCTTAGTAGAATGTGGAGGGCGGTATATCACCCCTAGACAGACAGGACCATTCCAGTCTAGGTGGAGAAGCTGAGCTTCAAAACTGGGGAAGGCCGTTACAGGGACAAGCCGGCAGCGTGAGGAGAGAGAGTTATTTAAAATTGTTATTATCTCACCCATTCGGACGAGGAGAGTTAAAAAATTTACAGTCAGCTGGAACCAGTTCTGAGAAGTGTTAAATCACCAACCTTTATCCAGGATTCTGTGAGAAATCCAGGTTATGAGATGAGTAGAAGTCATTTAATAAAAAGGTCTTATTCGCCACAGAGCGGCCGTTTATTAATGCCATCTTAGGAATTGTGACAGGAGATGAAGACGCTCTTCTCAATGAGCGCAGATTTTCGTGATTGACTACTTGCCGCCGGGAGCAGAGGCCAGCTCTGTGGAGATCAACCCGAGCGACAGGACTTAGGTGTAGGGGAAAAACAGGACGGAGCCACCGGAAAACCGCATCCAGCGGGCACCAGGCAGCAGAGCTGCACAGAGCGAGTCTCAGTTTCCTCAGTTTCGCAATGTATCCTCCGCGGATTCCTCATTTCCTCCTTCGCTTTCTCCGCGAGATGTTGAGCGGCCACCGGCGGATACCGTGCGGGATGATCGTTCTGAGCGACTCGTACGAGTTGTAGAAGGGGCAGTCCACGTCCAAGTTGTGAGAGTTTGTGAATGAGTCTACAACAGAGACGCCGATGTCTAGGAGAGCTTGACGGTCGTATACTAGAAGCGTACAGCACGTTAAAGACACAGCAGACAACCAGAGAAGAAAACACGAGAGCAATAGACGGCAATCCAAACACACAGGCGCCATCTTGGAGACTTCCGAAGATGCTTCCCAATGATCAGCACGTCAGAACGTCAGGCGAGTGTTGCAGCGGCTACTCGAGAATCGTTTGTTCGTTAAGGTGAAGTGTGAGTTTCGGTCGGTTCCGTAGGTTTCGTTCTGTCGCTTGAAGGCATCTGAATGGATCCTGCCAAGGTAAAAGCGGTTGCTGATTGGCCCACCCCAGATAGTCGTAAGGTGGTCCAGCGGTCTCAGGTGTTCGCCAATTTATACAGGCGATTCATTCAGAGTTTCACCTCCACACAAATGCGTTTCTGTTGGTCGACGCAGGCTCAGGAGGCCTTTGAAAACGTAAAGAGCCGCTTCATTTCAACTCCTATTCTCACCAACCCCGACCTGTCTCGTCAATTCATGCATCGGAGTCTCTGTCCCAGAGATCACCTTTGGACAACAGAGTACACCCATGCTCTTTTTTTTTTTTTCTTATCGTCTCACCCCTTCAGAATGGAATTACGACATTGGGAATAAGGAGTTACTGGCTGTTAAATTGGAGAAGTGCTGATTGGAGGGTGTGGGGCTTCCATTTTATCGAAAGGGAACTGTAGATGTAGCTGATCACGACATGTGCTCAATTTCATTACCATTAATACAAAAGGGAAAACTCAGGAATACTTTTGTACTGAAATGAAAACGTTGACGAGTAGAGAGCTGTCATTCTTGTCTTCTAAAGAAAAAAATTGTGTAATGCTACCTGTTAGTATTTTATGAGTGATAGTTTAGTTTCAGTGTATTTTGAATGTTAAATTAACTGTTGTGCCAAGTTGAAAGTTGGTTAGGGGAATTGTGTGAAGAGTTTTGAAAAAGTGTTGAGAAATGGGTCCCAGTGATTGTTAAAAAAAAAAGAAAAAAAAAAAAAGAATTTGTGTGATAAACAACAGAAGAAAACTTCAGTAAAATGTATTATTTAATGAAATAATAATTAAAGAAATACTATTACAGATTTTGTTTCTTTTCCAATACCTAATCCAGTGAATGTATATTCTGTTTAATAATGCTGTCAGGTTTATGTTCAGTTTTGTCATTGTAATGCTGAGTTCACACTGCACGATTTTAGGCCCAATTTTCACTCTCCGACAGGTTTTGCAAAATCGCGAGTGATGATCATGCAGTGTGAATTATCAATGGCGCGATCTGAGAGAATCGCAGATTTATTTATTTATTTATTTATTTATTTATATTTGCACAAAAGAAAAAAGACAATAATAATAATAACAAAACATAAAATATATAAACAAAATAAGACAAATATGATCAATTTAATGATGTGCAGGAAGAGGCAAAAAACCCCAACTGGGCTTATTTAACGCCTCCACCTATAGACATAATTACAATAAAATCAAAACAAAAAACATAAAAAAAAAAAAACAGTTTACTACATAAAAGTAACAACAGCGTTGCCATAACACACACACAAAACACACATGCACATACATGTATACATACACATAACATCAACAAATTTTAATGACAATTACAGTAATAAAAATAATAAACCAAAAATATGATCAAAACATAAAAATAAAATAATTTCTATATAAAAAATTTAGAACAGCAGTTAAATGGGCTTTTAAATATCTTTTGTAACATTTTAATGAGGAGGAGTTTATTGTTAAGTGGGAAAAAGTGTTCCATAATTTGGTACCCTTAAATCTGATAGTAAATTGACCTCTGCACATAAGAAACTTGATGAAGATCTAAGGATTGACGAGTTGAATAAGAGTGAACCTGTGAGTTAAATTTAAAATAAGTCTTAAAGTGTTCTGGGATATTTTCATAATTAGAATATACCTTATAAATAAAAACACATATTTGAGTGATATTAATATCATACAAGTATCTGAAGATTCTGAAATAGAGGCACAGATGAAGAATGTGACTCAGATCGAGTTGCAATCAACAAAACGTTTCTGAAGAACCAAAATTCTATGAAGTGTAGAAGGAAAAGTGCTTGCCCAAACTATATTACAATATGAAAGATATGGATAAATTAAACTGTAATAGAGTGTAAGAAGACAATTTGTAGTAATAAGATTGCTAATCCTCCTAATTATACCAATAGATTTATTTATTTTCTTGCTAACCCAGTCAATTTGTGTTTTCCAATTCAAGTTCTCATCAACAAAAATTCAGAGGAATCTTGTTGTTGAAACTTGGGATATCTCCACAGTCTCCATTTTGACTTTTGAGAGGTCCTTAGAATATAATTTTTTTCCACTAAAAATTATATAATTAGATTTTTTTGTATTCAGCGATAACTTATTTAATCTGAACCATGTAGCATATGCAGTTAAACCAGTATTTACATTTTTAATCAGAAAATTAAAATTCGAATGAGAATAAACTAAAGTTGTCATCTGCAAACATTATTGGAAAAAGAATATTTGACACATTTGATAAATCATTAATATAAATGAGAAATAATAATGGTCCAAGAATGGACCCCTGTGGGACCCCACAAAGTAGTCTGGCTTTGTTGGAATAGCATCCATTAATACAAACAAACTGTAGTCTGTTTGAAATATAGTTTTTTAACCATTCAAACGTAACATCATGAAAACCATATTTTTGCAATTTTTTCAATAGAATATGATGGTTGACTGTATCAAAAGCTTTTGAGAAGTCAACGAATATACTACAGGTAAATTCATTATTTTCTAATGCAGAGGAAACTTTGTCAATCAAATGAAGCAAGGCCATAGATGTGGAATGACTTTTCCTAAAGCCATACTGATGTTTATAAAGAATTAGAATCAAGATGGAATAAGATCCTTTTATATATAACTTTTTCTAATATTTTTGAAAAACAAGGCAATATGGATATGGGTCTATAATTATTGAAACAACAAGGGTCACCTGTTTTAAACAGAGGAATAACTTTGGCAACTTTTAAATCCTCTGGTACAACTCCTGTTTTCAGAGAAAGTGAAAAAATTAAAACCAGTGGCTGCAAAATAAACTGCTTGATCTGTTTGACAAGGAATGAAGAAATGTTATCATGACCGGTTGAAGATGTTTTCAATTCATCAATAATATCACTTATTTCTTGAACATCTGGAGGCTGAAAAAAAGAAATAGGAGGATAATTCCTTATAATAAAATCTAGTGGATTACCATTACAAGCAGGAACTTTACTGGCTAATTCATGTCCAATGTTAACAAAAAAATTATTAAATTTTTGAGCTATATCAAATGAGTTATTAAAAGAATTATCACCTTCATAAAAAACTGAAGGTAATTCTGAATGAGTCTTATCTCTATGCAGCAACTGATTTATAACTTTCCATGTGGTTTTAGTATCATTTGAACACCTCTTAAATTCGATCTAATGTAATAAGTATATTTATTTCTACCAGATGTATAAGCACCATGGGTAAGGGGTGTAGGGTAATATGGTACCCAAAAAAATGGGTAATTTTTTGTACAATTTATTCTTTTTCCTCAGCAGCTTCAACAAGTCAACTGTAAACCAAGGCTTACTAAAGGCCTGACTATATTTCCTAGTACAGCTAATAATTGGAAAACATTCACTGAAACTACCGCTAATAATTTTCATAAAATTTTGATATGCAAAATGAGCATTTTTTTCTTTGTAAAGATCATTCCATGAAGCATACTGTATCTTTAAATTTAGAAACATTTAGCTTGCTCATAATTCTTTTAAGCATCTTTTTCTTTTTTTTGTTTAGTTGTATTAAACTTGATTAACGAAAATTGGAATATAGGGAAATGATCAGACAGATCTAAATACAAGACTCCAGATTTCATTCCTTCACTCAAATTATTTGTTAAGATGTTATCAATCAAAGTTGCTGAATTCTCCTTTACTCGAGTAGGTTTATGAATAAGAGGGAAAAAATAACTAGAATAAAGTATATTTAGAAAATCTGCAGTAAATGTATCTGGATTATTTTTTTAAAGATTTATATTAAAATCACCTAAGATGTAACAAAGTTTATCTTCCTTGTTAATCAGATCAAGAGAACTGGATAGACATTCATTAAAATCTTTGACAACAGAATCTGGTGAACGATAGATGACACCAACTATGACGTTTTTTCCACCAAAAACACCAGAGAGCTCCACAAAAACAGATTCTACTAAATTCAGTGATAGATCATCCCTAACTTTAAATTCATAGTTGTCTAAAAAAAATAAAGATACTCCACCTCCCGATCTATTTTCTCTTACATAATGAACTGAATTGTAATTTGATAATTTAAATATTTCTCTAGAGTCTTCTGTAAACCATGTTTCAGATAAAGCAATAACAGAAAAATTATGTTTAAGTAAAGATAAATAATGAATAAATTTGTCATAGTTACAAGGAAGACTTCTTATATTCAAGTGGAAAGTGGAGAATATATTAGAAGGCATGGAAACATATAAGTCATTAAACTGAGTTTCATCATAAAATCTGCAAAGGTTTGTGGTATCAAATGATGAAAAAAAAAATGTAAATCTGGGTCAACATCAAAATTATAAGAATCAATTAAAGAGGAATCAAAAATATTAAAATCAGAATCAGATGTATTGTAGTAGTCCATAGAGTGTATATTTACTGTAAAAAAAACAAACAAAAAAAACAATATTGTATAAAGAAAACACAGTAGGCAACTATTGAACCAACCTCTAAATGTTGGTCCTCCTTTGTTGAGGAGGATTTTGTGTTGGTGGATGGACAATAAGTTTGTCATATCTCAAATATGCAATGTCACCTGACTCACCTCTCTCGAGCCGCCTTCATTGCAGGGAGTAGATCTTTCCTTCTTTGACGGACGGTTTCAGAGAAGTCCTCATTGATGAAAATGCCTGAGCCCTTCAAGTTTTTTGCTCTATCCAGAATAGCCAGTTTGTCCTTAAGCCACAGAAATCTGACAACAATAGGTCTGGGCTTTTCTGAAGGTGTCGCTGGCCTCCCAGTTCTATGAGCCCAGTCAAGCTCTATTTTCAAATGATCCAACTGTAACTTTTCACTGAATAATTTTCTCACTTTATCTTCAGAATCAGACACTTTTTCTCTCACAGACTCTTAAATGCCGTCCACAACAATATTATTCCGCCTTGACTGGCCCTCCAGATAGTCAGCCTTCTCTGTGATAGAACTGAAACTTTTACAGATTGTGTCCAGATCTGACCTGGTTTCTCTGCAGATCTTTGACCAGGTGCCACAAGAGATTTTAAAGTCATCAAATTCTTTTTGAGTCATTTCCAGACTCACCTTGAAGTCATAAACTTGCTTTGACAGATCATCAATCCTCTTATTAGAAGAGTCAACTATGATCTGTACACAAGATTTGAATTTTTTTTCTTGCTGTTCAAGCAAAGTTCTGTAGAAGTCCTTCTGCTGATCCAATAACTCACGCACTTGAGCCATGGTAACATAATCCTCGGTGGTGTGGTTAGAGGCTTTTGGTGGCATTGTTTGATGACCAAGGCCCACTAGGCCCGAGGATTCAGCAGTAGTGTCCCAGAAACTTCACAAAATACAAACAACAGCCACAATTTTGCTTGAAGATATTTGATTAAACTTTTCTTACTTCAACAGCTAATATTTTGAGATTTAAGAGGGATTCCTCCGATTTTTTATGGATCAGAAAACCAGCAGTAAGATTAGAAAAACACAGCTTCCAGTCAGTGAGGGAGTCGCCGACGAAGATGTGTCGCCGACGCCCGTGAGATATTTGGCATGCTAAATATCTGGACCTGTCTGCGATTCAAAATCATGTTGTGTGAAATGTGTTCTGACTGAAAATGAAATGTAGTTTGCGGACCAGACAGTTGTCGGCGATTCTTCCTCTTGATAAGTCATGCAATGTGGAACCCCCTGTCGCCGATCCATCGAGCAGTGTGCACACAGCAGCGACTGAATGCTACCCCAGATAGTCATGCAGTGTGAAAAGAACTGTGATCTGACTACATTGAAAATCATGCAGTGTGAATGATTGATATTTCTTGATTGATTGATGATTGATTTCTTCCTTTGATTGATATATTCCTTTCACCTGTTTTATTATTATTATTAATTAATTAACTCATTTGTTCCTGTGTATTTATACTCCCTCTTTGGTTCAGTGTCTTTGTCTCGTGTCATCTATGTAACATGGATGTTTTCCTGTTCTCCTGAGTTCCTATGCCCTGTGATAATTTGCATTTTTGGATTAAAGACTGTTTGTATTATACTCTCATGCGCTTCCTTGTCACAGCCACCCGTGACAAATGCAATCTATTTATTTACAGTAAATGAATACAAAACATAATTTTCATTTATTATATAATTTGTTTCTACCTATTTCAATACCTAATGCAGCAAAAGTCTCTGAATTTATATTCTGTGATAATAATGCAATTTATTTATAATGTATTTAAGACATTTTACTTAAAAACAATACTGATTTAACATAACATTTACATGTATTCAAACCATACAATCCAATTTACCTATCGGTATGCCCCGACCCCTTAGTTACTGTTGCTAACTCGGACAAACAAACAGATTTGCTAACTCGGACAAACAAACAGATTTGCTAACTCTTACATTGACAGCTGTCAGTGTAAAATACCTTGTCCCAAGATGTTTTTCCTAAATTTTGGACACAGAAGGACCACCTCTCATCGAAGAGCATTCAAGTGGGACTTAAAAATGCCAGGGAGGATATATAAAAGATTTTAAAATAAATAGAGTGGGTAACAAGATCAATTTGGAAGCGAGGGTTTACAGATCACAATGCAAGTGGGAAAAGCCTCATTTTACGGTCGTCACGATCGGAGATGATGCACTACTAGTCTGTAAAAATAAATTCCATTGCCCATCCTCCCAGGATACCTGTACCCCAGGCACATCGGTTTACCATTTTTGTATAAATGGCATCCTGGTACAAAAGCACAGCAAATACTGCACATTTCAAATGCAAAATGCTCAAAGTAAATTTTGTAGAGATTTAGGAGTTCACTAGTGACTAACATAGACGACCTCAAATCGAACAGACCTGCTTAGAAGTAAAAAAATAAATAAAAAAAAATAAAAAAAGAGAGAGAGAGAGAGAAAAAGAAATCACATTTTGATTTTACAGCATCTCTGGCCTGTATAGTTAACGGTTGTTTCCATTATTCTTCAGTAGTACATCCATCATTATTATGAATTATATATAACAGGCTAATATACTGTTCTATCTGTCATAATCTCAAACAATTTATTCTCTGGGTGACAGTAATTGCCAAAACCATTTAACCATGTAAGGTTACTGAAGATATATTTGACCTTTCATTAACTAATAGCTTGTACAGCAAGTCTAACATTTCAGAACATTTCACTCTGCATTAGTGAATAAATTAAATAATAATAATTGTTAATTAAGGATTAAGGATTGCATTAGGCAGAGACCTTTAATAAATGCCAATACACAAACGTCACTAATCAACAATAGAGCTTAAAACACTAGAGAGCTCTTGACATTTAGCTCAGTCCTTAATAGGTGCTACTTAAATTTGAGGTGCATTAATTCAACAGAGAGAGTCAGAGGAATATTTCACAAGTATAACTTTTACAGGATAAGAGGCTGAAATCAATGCAGCCGCCCACAGTGCTCAGGAAACAATAGTCTCACTGACACACGCTCTATTTCTAAACTCTCTCCAGGTAGTCAGGGAACTCGGCCTGTCGTCTCAGCACCACGGTCATCCGTCATGCTGCTTTAATTGGCCGCTTGTTCCCATTTACCGTAACATTTATTTTCTTGAGTCCAGAGGAGGGAGATGCAATTTTGAGACTGAAACATGTTAGACCCTGATAAAGGCACAGCTGACTCAGAGTTTATGAAATAAATCACCTGTGTCTGCAGTGAATATTTGATATAAATGCATGTCTATCATATTGGATGCTGCAGACCGTATGTTTATTTTTCCAAACATTCTCATCAAGTAATACTGAGAATTTATCTGTAGAAAATAGAGATATAGAATGATTATAAGAATGATTTTTGAGGGAAACTGAAGACCAGAGTAATGGCTATTGAACATTCAGCTTTGCTATCACAGGAATCCACCTTTTCCTAATGTGCCTACTGTTTTTTAAATGGGTGGCACTTTAGGTTTGGGGAAGTTCCACTCAAAAAGTCTGAAACAAATCATTTCAAATCATAATGTTGCACTACAAATAATCCTCATCCGCCAGTTTGACTGAATGAGCTGTAAAATTTCCCTCATCTTTTATTTTCAGATGCCAGGAAAATAACACTTGGTATTTTAATTTGACATGGTATAACAAGAATATATATGGCAAGAGCTCTTCAGTCACTGCATTCTTTTCCTCCTGATTATTATTTTTTTTATTTTTTTATTTTTTTTTGCTTTGTAACAGAATGATAAAAGACAATATATACTACACATTTTTTGGTCTGTTCTCCCGATTAATTTACTTCATGATATAATAATTTAATAATTACTGGAATGCACTAAGAATCTCTAATTTTTCTCCCCAAATCTCTTCCAGGTTTGTTTTTACAGATGCAAATGTATTTGTCTCCCTTTTCACTTATAATCCCTATTTGCAGTGTTTAATGGAATATTTCTAAAGCAGGTATATATATAATATTTTTAGTCTGTCAAAATGACAGAAATTACATTGGAATAATATCACTCAATGTTTCAGTTAATGAAAATGTTTTATTAAGGCAACATACGTTACATAATACAGACACATAGGGTATTATAGAAACCTATAATATAAAAAGAAAACAAAGATTCTGGGGTTATTCATTGTCTGTTGTAGTAATTTGTTAATGCTTTTACACAGCAAAAAATCATTTTAATGTTTGATGGTTGAAAGGTGAGTAGAATAATTTCTCATTGTACCAGTTTTTGAAAATGCTTATTATTGCATTCATAGAGTGAACCTTTCGCTGACGGTTTACAGTTTAACGAAAGTTACTCCCATAATTTGTTCAAAGCATCATGGGGCGTTGAAGATGGCTACATTACATGATATTTGTCAGGGAACATCAGACACATAGACATATGTTAGTTTCAAACCACAGCAGTGTTTTTATTAACAGAGTTGCAGAAAAGACAATCAGGTGAGTATGGCAATATTGCAGGTTCTGGGTGGTTGATAGTGTCTGTAATGAAATGTAATGAAAAATAGTCAGAAGGATCCAATTGCGAGTGAACAATATAAAGTTTATTAAATGACAGACAGAACGGACAAAGATGCTGGTCAGAGTCGAGGTGGGCAGATGTAAAAGCGGGCTCGGTAACGCAGGGTCGCAATGGGCAGAAGGTAGTCACTGAAAAGGCAGCAGATCCTCAAGGAAGCACAGGAAGCGAAATCCACAGGAACCAGGAATGAAGACACAGGGAGCAGCACGGTGATTACGGAGAGAATCCCTGGAGAGCCTCAACAACGATCTGACAAAGACAGGACGAGATCACAGACAATAAATAGGACTCTACATTCGAAACAGCTGGCGCTGATCAGCTCATCAGCCGCGCTAAAGCCGCGCCCATTCACACATACACGCATACACATAGCGAGGGCGAGTCAGTGAATTCATGAACCGTGACAGTACCCCCCCTCCTAGGAGCGCCTTCTGGCGCTCCCAGGAGAACTTACCCGTTGATTGTAATCATCAATAAGGGAGTGATCCAGGATGTCCCTAGCAGGGACCCAACTTCTCTCCTCCGGACCATAACCTTCCCAGTCCACCAAGTACTGAAATCCGCATCCACTCCGTCTCGCGTCCAGAATACGACGAACCGAATAGGCTGGTTCCCCATCTACGAGGCATCTACTACGTTACCCCTTCTAAGGCCATGCGGACCTCCCATGTGAGTGTAGAGACAATAAGTCTCTCAGGTAGAATGCACTAGGGAGTAGACGGGTGTTCGGAGCGATCAAAAATACGAGACAACGCGTCGGGTTTGATGTTCTTGGAACCCGGGCGGTACAAGAGCGAAAAGTCAAAACGACCGAAAAAAAGTACCCACCGAGCCTGCCTGGAGTTCAGTCGTTTGGCAGACCTGATGTATTCGAGGTTCTTATGATCGGTCCAGACGATAAAGGGTTCGCCCGTTCCCTCTAACCAGTGGCGCCATTCTTCCAATGCTAACTTAACTGCCAACAACTCTCTGTTACCAATATCGTAATTACGTTCAGCAGACGATAAGCGATGAGAAAAAAACGCGCAAGGGTGTATCTTGTTGTCCGCAAGAGACCGCTGGGAAAGTTCTGCGCCTACCTCTACCTCTGATGCGTCGACCTCCACCACAAACTGACGTGAAGGATCAGGGGCTACGAGAATGGGAGCTGAAACGAAGCGGCTCTTGAGGTTGGTAAATGCTGCTTCCACAGCATTAGACCACCTAAACGCCGTTCCGGTGGTAGTCAAGGCAGTCAGAGGAGCGGCTAGTTGGCTGAAATTACGAATAAAACGTCTGTAAAAATTGGCGAATCCCAGGAACCTCTGCAGGGCCTTACGGGAATCTGGAATTGGCCAATCTTCCACAGCCTTAACCTTGTCAGGATCCATGCGCACTCCCTCGGATGAGACTATGTACCCCAAAAACGGAACTGACTGTGCATGAAACGCGCATTTCTCCGCCTTGACAAAAAGCCCATTCTCGAGCAACCTCTGGAGCACTCGCCTGACGTGTTGAACGTGTTCCTGGAGAGAAGAAGAAAATATCAATATGTCATCCAGGTAGACATATATGAACTGGTCGACCATGTCTCTCAACACGTCGTTGACGAGTGCTTGGAAAACGGCGGGGGAGTTGGACAGGCCAAAAAGCATAACCAAATATTCAAAATGCCCCCTGGGGGTATTAAACAGTGTTTTCCACTCATCCCCCTTCTTATGCGGACCAAATGATAAGCGTTGCGCAAGTCTAGTTTCGTGAAAAGAGACGCTCCCTGCAACTGCTCGAAGGCTGAAGACATCAGCGGCAAAGAATAAGTATTCTTTACCGTGATGTTATTCAGCCCTCGGTAGTCAATGCATGGTCGCAGAGAGCCATCCTTCTTCTCCACGAAAAAGATCCCCGCGCCCGGAGACGAAGAAGGACGAATGATCCCGGCTGCCAGAGAATCAGAAATATAGTTCTCCATGACCTCACTTTCTGGAACAGAAAGCAAATATTATTTCCCCTTTGGCGGAGACGTACCTGGCAGTAAATCTATGGCACAGTCAAAGGGACTGTGCGGAGGGAGAGAAGCAGCCCGGGACTTACTGAACACTTCCTTCAGGTCGAGATACTCCTGTGGCACATTTGACAGGTTCACTGGTTCCTCCTGCAACACAGAACGAGAGACAGACGAACAGGCAGACATGAGACATGAGGCATAACAATGAACTCTCCAGGCCGAGACAGAGTTCTGACCCCACTCTATCTTGGGCTCGTGCTTAACCAGCCACGGCTGCCCCAGAACAATGGGAACCAGAGGTGATTTGGTGAGCAGGAAGGAGGTTTTTTCAGTGTGGTTGCCTGAGGTAGTGAGGGTGAGGAGACCAGTGGAGTGAGTGATACCCGGAAGTTCTTGTCCATTTAGTGCGTTGACGGAGATGACGTGTTCCAGGGATGTGATGGGGATTTGAAGTTGTCGAGTCCATCAGATTGCCCTCAGCTCCCGAATCCACCAGTGTCTGACAGCTGTGGAAACGGTCTGCCCATTGCAGTCTTATCGGGAGGAGAGTGGTAGACGAGGATTTGGTCATGGATAGCCCACCCAACAGTAACCTCCGTCCTACTGCCGGGCTTGGTCTTTTATGGACAGGCCACAAGAAAGTGTCCGGCCTTGCCGCAGTAGATGCAAAGTCCCCTCGCTCTCCGACGTTCCCTCTCCTCCCGGGAAAGCCGAGCTCGACCTACCTGCATGGGTTCGGGATCAATCGGTGGGCTGACCGTGTTCTCACTCCTGAAACTGGAAAACTCAGGGAATTCGTGCACCAGAGCCTGGTGTGATCGGTTCTCTCTTTGCTGTAGATGCGTATCCACGCGCAAGGCCAGTTCGATAAGTCCGTCGAGATTCCTGGGTAGTTCCAGTGTGTAGATCTCTCGTTGAACACGGTCAGCCAACCCATGCAGGAACATGTCCCACTGCGCCTCCTCGTTCCATGTGCACTCGGCCGTTAGAGTGAGGAATTCGATGGAATAATCGGAGATGGTTCTGTTGTCCTGAGGAAGGTCGGCGAGTTTGCGGGCCGCCTCGCGACCCGCTACCGCACGGTCGAACACCCGTCTTATCTCCTCCCCGAGTGCATGGAACGAGGAAAAGCAGGGATGTTGGTTCTCCCACACCGCCGTTCCCCACAGAGCCGTGCGTCCAGGGCATGGGCAGAACCAGGAAATGGATGGATTCAACATGCAGCTGGCCTACTTGTAGCTGTAGAGGTCCCACACGAAAACGAATATGGCCCGAATAAGCGGTTTTCCAGTTACTGACTGGACTTGATAGGTGGTTTCAATAGACCTTTTCTTGAGATTCAGTTGGCGACAGAGGTCTCCTGATATGAAGTTGTCGACTGAGCCTGAGTGGATGAGGGCGATAACTGGAGTAGAAAAACCAGAGGCAATAAGGTGGACAATAGTGGTGAATGGAGTAGATTTAACATTTCGACTGTGAACGAAACTCACCACGGGACGAGGAAGTCGAACTGGACATGCCAGAATAAAGTCCTCCAACGCCACAGTACAAACAGAGCCTCTGGGTAAGCCGCCATTGCCACTCAGCCGGGGAAGTCAGCATGATCAATTTGGATCGGCTTGTGGCCTGGCTCTGGTGTGCTGTTAAACTCTGGGTGGCAATGGTATAAGGAGGACTGCTGGCACTGTCGGTCTTCCATACAATTTCTAACTCAGTTGGCAACTTGGATGGACAGTCGAATGAAACGCCCAAGCCCAATGGAGTCATTGTAAGCCAAGAGATGCAGCCTCAGAGCTGGCTCCATACGGTAGGTGGTGCGAAGCGATTGCTCATTCCATCCAATGGCTGCAGCTAGGGTACGAAACCTCAAAGCATAGTCATTGATTGAACTGTTGCCTTGACGTAAATGGTATAATTGCTCACCAACTTAAGAGTCCCTTATGGGTTGACTGAAGGCCTCTCTGAATTGGAATTTTAGCTAATGCCTCGTCATCAAGGAGAGGATGAAGGAGATCTTTGCTCTCTCTTCTTCTGTAAGAATCCATTGCAGTCCTCTGCCGAGCCAGAGTAGGACACCAGGTTGACCATGGGACAACAAATGCACAAATGCTCGGTGCAGCTACGGGTGAAGTGATCGTTGCTGGAGTGGAGAGAACTCACCAAATTGAATTGAAAATCTCCTTAAAGAGATCCTGGTCTTCTGGGTTCATACTTCGTGGTCTGGTCTTCTGTCAGGGAACATCAGACTCAGAGACAGATGTTAGTTTCAAAGCACAGCAGTGTTTATCAACAGAGGTACAGAAAAGACAATCAGGTGAGTATGTCAAAATCGTAGGTTCTGGATGGTTGATAGTAAGTTAACAGAGGTTTTGTTGTGTTACCAGGGTGAAGAGGAGATCTTGAAGATGAATGGCAGTGTGATGCACTTATGTTTCAAAACGCTAAACACAGGCAGAAAAAAAAAAAAAAAAAAAAAAAACACAACTACAACACAGTTGTCATAATTTACACACAATGACTCAAAATTGTTCACACTTATTTCTAATGATGTGACCAAATGATACTCAACCAATGATACTCACCAGATCAAACCATTGATACTAACAATGGATGGAAACAATTTAATAAGAGGGAGAGGAGGAAGGGTATGTGTTAGAGGTGAACAAGGAGGAAGAAGATGAGGACGAGAAAGAGCCAGGTGTGGAAAATATTGTCATGGCTGGATCTGGCACACCAGAGGGTTTTTCCTTTGCCTGGCAAGAAACAACATTGCCTGTGATGTGGGCAAAGTCCTCGGACTGGACCCAACAAGAAGATGTGATGCTGAGGCAGAATGAATTGTACTGTTACATGCTTGTTACCTTACTACTGTACTACTACCAAAAAAATGTGGATGGGAGAAAAACATTTTTTTCAAATCTTTTGCGTTCAATAACTTGTGAGCTAAACCCATTTACAGTATATTATAAAGCTTGTTTTGAGGAAATTTGGATTGTAGCTCATTGTCTACGTTACTATGATTGGAAATAGGTGTCATTTGTGTTTTAACAACGTTTAGCTTACAAGTTATTGATACGGGAAGTTCGAATCTGTGAATATATTGCCAACTTTACTGAACTCCTTGAACTAAGCACTGACCACATTTGAGTTCAAGTTAAACGGGACATTAAACAGGAAGTGTTTGTATGAGCTCACAATAGAGAGCCTAAGTCCCTCTCCTTCCGGTTGACCACCATGGGACCTTATTTCGGAAAAAATATTGTATGGTAGTCAATGGCGAGAGACAACAAATATTTTGATCTCGTTTGAATTGTGCCCTGAATTACACATATGATGTTTGTCAATTTAAAAGATACATTTTAAAGTCAAGAAAGTCGCAGTTTGATGTAAAACTGTTGAGGTATAAGACTGTGAAAATACGTAATTACAAAGACTACAAACCCAAAAGGCACACATGTGACGTCATACCTTTTCTCTCAATGAATGAAGTTAACTTTACTGAAGCTAACGTCTGTCATTTTTTCTATAGTCTTACGTTATAATCGTAACGTTACGCCGTCATGCCTGAGTGTTTTGTACCAGACTGCACACATACAAGCATGTTGGTGACGTACATAGTGCGAGACGAGAGATGTAGTTCATTGAGCGATTTTCACATAAAACTAAATGTTTCTGTTTTATGACAAACTGCAACTTTCTTGACTTTCATAATTATCTTTTAAATTGACAAACATCATATGTGTAATTCAGGGCACAGTTCAGACGGAATAAAAAGATAAGTTGTCTCTCGCCATTGACTACCATACATATTTTTTCCAAAATAAGGTCTCATGAGCCGGAAGCGGAGGGGAGGGACTTAGGCTCTCTATAGGTTTTGTGGGGAAATGCAAATATCTTTGCGAAGGAACCCAGAGTTTCCCTCATTTAAGGCTTAACATACTCACTAGTTTTCACTAAACCTCCTTTCTGAAACGGGCCTCTGTTCCGTTCGTGTCTGAGTTTCTTTGAATATCTTCTAAGTGGTTAATTAGTTAAGTCTTCTTCTGTCCCCTGCCTGTTTGTCTCTTTGGTTACTGACTGAGTTAGTTCTGTTCAGGTGTGTCTAGTTAATTAGCCATCTCTTGTTTGCTGTGCATTTAAGCCCTGTGTTTAATCCTGTTCAGTTGTCTGTCGTCATTACTATTTACTGGTTGTTCTGTTCATGTTTTAGAATTTTTTAAGAAACCTGAGTATTTCTGTTAGTTTGATTTTGTTATCAATAAAGACTGCTGCACTTAGATCAAGTTTCATCTCTGCTGCAAAAGGCCTGTGACAGTCTGGGTTTATTCTGTGACAACAACCATGTATCCCTTACTTAATCACTGATTAAAGCTGTTTTGAAACAATCTGTATAAAGTACCTTATAAATAAAGGTGACTCTAACTTTGTAAAAAGGTGACAGTTATTCTAAACTGCAATAATATTTCACATTATTACACTGTTTTACTGTATTTTTGATCAAATAAATTCAGCCTTGGTGAGCAAGAGACTTCTTTCATAAAAATACAAAAAATCTGACTTATTCCGAACTTTCTAAACTACACTCACCTAAAGGATTATTAGGAACACCATACTAATACTGTGTTTGACCCCCTTTCGCCTTCAGAACTGCCTTAATTCTACGTGGCATTGATTCAACAAGGTGCTGAAAGCATTCTTTAGAAATGTTGGCCCATATTGATAGGATAGCATCTTGCAGTTGATGGAGATTTGTGGGATGCACATCCAGGGCACGAAGCTCCCGTTCCACCACATCCCAAAGATGCTCTATTGGGTTGAGATCTGGTGACTGTGGGGGCCATTTTAGTACAGTGAACTCATTGTCATGTTCAAGAAACCAATTTGAAATGATTCGAGCTTTGTGACATGGTGCATTATCCTGCTGGTAGTAGCCATCAGAGGATGGGTACATGGTGGTCATAAAGGGATGGACATGGTCAGAAACAATGCTCAGGTAGGCCGTGGCATTTAAACGATGCCCAATTGGCACTAAGGGGCCTAAAGTGTGCCAAGAAAACATCCCCCACACCATTACACCACCACCACCAGCCTGCACAGTGGTAACAAGGCATGATGGATCCATGTTCTCATTCTGTTTACGCCAAATTCTGACTCTACCATCTGAATGTCTCAACAGAAATCGAGACTCATCAGACCAGGCAACATTTTTCCAGTCTTCAACTGTCCAATTTTGGTGAGCTCGTGCAAATTGTAGCCTCTTTTTCCTATTTGTAGTGGAGATGAGTGGTACCCGGTGGGGTCTTCTGCTGTTGTAGCCCATCCGCCTCAAGGTTGTGCGTGTTGTGGCTTCACAAATGCTTTGCTGCATACCTCGGTTGTAACGAGTGGTTATTTCAGTCAAAGTTGCTCTTCTATCAGCTTGAATCAGTCGGCCCATTCTCCTCTGACCTCTAGCATCAACAAGGCATTTTCGCCCACAGGACTGCCGCATACTGGATGTTTTTCCCTTTTCACACCATTCTTTGTAAACCCTAGAAATGGTTGTGCGTGAAAATCCCAGTAACTGAGCAGATTGTGAAATACTCAGACCGGCCCGTCTGGCACCAACAACCATGCCACGCTCAAAATTGCTTAAATCACCTTTCTTTCCCATTCTGACATTCAGTTTGGAGTTCAGGAGATTGTCTTGACCAAGACCACACCCCTAAATGCATTGAAGCAACTGCCATGTGATTGGTTGATTAGATAATTGCATTAATGAGAAATTGAACAGGTGTTCCTAATAATCCTTTAGGTGAGTGTATAAGAAAATCATATTTTGCCGTGCTGCCCTGTTATTTGCATCCCTCTTACTCAGTTTTTTATTTTCATTATTGCATTTCCCCCCATTATATATTCAAATGACATTCACATCAAGGTAGATTTCTTTGCTGTTTGATCTCTAAGTATCATTAACATATAAAACTGCTATTTCTAGCATATCAAACAGCAAGTCACAGAAGTTTTCTTGAAAATGTTTCATTTGGTGTTCGCAAACATCATTACGAGACAGGGACACTGAGATCATTTAGGGAACAGGGAGCAATTTTCATGTAATTGGGTGTCATCAGTGGATTCTGGAGGTAAGGCCGACTTCAAAGCTGTCTGAAAATCAGCTGGGTGGGTGTAGAGAGGCTCACCACTGCTGCGGCCCTGTACATCTGCAACACACACTCAATCTGCCACTCATTAGAACACGCTCGTACACACAACACATGCTCATTAACAAGCACACAACTCCAGACAGCATTTGACTCGATCTATGGCATTCTCAAAAGTGAACGTGACATTAACACTGCCACATTATTCTCTGCGGTGAGCGACAACATGATTGTCTGAGGGTTTTGTGAGCAGATGTTGTGTAAGAATGGGTGTTCAGACACTTATGTCAGTCCTGTGTGCTTGAGAGAGAATTCTCCCTTGCTCACACACAGAAACATATACTGGTGCATGCCAAAATGAACAAAATCACATTAACACATACACATGCCCACACACAAAAACACTAATGCTCTGCTTTATTTATAAATAGAGTGTGTTATCTCTCACCTGAGCCCCTGACAGTAATAAGGAGGAGTTTTCACGGTCTGTTGGGGAAGAGAGATAATCAGCTCATCAGACCCCCAAAAAACATAATGTGTACAGGGTTCATTTTTTGTACCATAATTTGGATGTAATCCCAAAGGGTTTCCTATGATTTCCTTAGAGGATTCTACAACAAAACATAAATTATATATAGAACACACAGCGCAAAATAGAACTATTGAGATTAACAAAAGAATAAATTAACCTGTATAACAATTTAAGCAAAATATTTCAGGATTTCAAAGCTCCTATGGTTCTTCTTGTGTTTGTCAAGTATTAAGACTCCATTGCAAATAGACAATGCTAAAAAAAAACTAAAAAAAAACATAAAATAAAAAGATTTCAAAGAATCAAATGTAATCTTTCCAGTTGGTAACACTTTATTTTGATAGTCCGTTTGTTGAGACTTTACTAGTTATTAGTAGCCATTCAGTAGCTTGTCAACAGTGCATCAGTTGACATTCAACAAGACTGTTTCAACTGACAAGTAACATACGTTCAACTGACTGCCTATAGACTATAAGGTACAATTCAAGTGTTAATCTACAGATTTTACGAAAAAGTGCCTGTTGACTGTCAATATTATTTTGCAACAGGTTATTAACCAATTGTCGACTAACTTTCAATTGTCAACTAACTTTCTGTAGATTGAGTAATGAGTACCAACAACTCAAGATTAATTATCTGTCAGTTAAAAGTCAACAGTCATGTCAGCATATGAAGTATATGATACTGTATATCCTACTCAAGGGGTCTCATATGCATCAAATTAATAATTATTTTAGCTGATTTAAAACTGTTTTAAAAAAATTGTTAACCATTTGTAGATAATCTGTTGATAGTCAACTAAAGATTAGATCTGTTGCTTGTCAATAAATAAATTGTTTATGATCAGTAGACTAATAGACATTATCCACTAAGTGTTAGTAGATATATTTTAGGACTATCTAATTAAAGTGAAAAACAGTTTATATCAGTAGAAAGTCTATAACCTATCAACAGATTGAAAACATACTTTTTTTGTACGTTTGGATAGATGCTGAAACGTATGATACAGACATGTCTCCAACGTAGAATTATTACGAATTCACAGCTACAAAACGTTTACGAATCATAAAGATATCTTTATCATTTCCCTTATACTGTTTTATAGATAAATGTACGTTCCCTTAACCCTACTCCCAAACCTAAATATAAATTACTCATTTTATACAGAATATAAAAAGAATAAAACACTTTATGGACAGATATGTGTAGGGAAATGCCAGTTTTATTAATAGCATTAAAATATATTTTGAGCCACTAACATTAATCCTACTCCTGCCCCTTAACCTACCCATAACCATTTCTTAAAACTATGCAGGCTAAAATTATGAAGAAAAACAACATATGTGTAATCATAATAATTTATTGCGAAAATGTAAATCGGTACCAAAAGTAGCTCAAATGACGATGTGTTGCAGTCCTCTCTGGCAGTATATAGTTTTGTATAAGGGACAGAGCAGAATTTAAGTTATTAATCCATGAAAATGTTAACCCAGCTTCCCTCTGCGTGAAGACGGCGCGCGCGCCCTCCGCCCTGCATTTCAATGTTGTTTCAACTGAAACACGGCATGCTGCAATCTGTGACGAAGCAGGCGAGAGCCAATGAGCGTTTGATATCACTGCCGTAAAACATGTCGTAATGCTTCTTGAGGGCGCAATTTTTGAATTTAAATTCATCACGAGCGCGGGATTTGACCTATGGATTTGACATTTACGGTCGCTGCTGAGAATGGAGGTGGAGATCGCTGGATGTGGATGAAGGGCTGAATTTAGATCTGTTTCTTGCTTGCGTGGATTATAAAGATTTGGATTACATCTAACGTTACGTTAGCTAATAAAAATGATGTATTTTGTTAATTTATATTGTGTTTTGGTGTATTATGGTTCTATAGGAGAAAACGCCTTAAAAATGTCTCACCGTAACGTTAAATAAACTAAATGTTACAAAATGGTTAAACGATTAAAGAAGGTATTGTTAAGGGTTTAAACTATAGTCTTGTCTGTTAATCCTCCGAAGCGAGTTTGCAGCAGGAACAGAGATTTCTTAAATGAGTAACGTTAACTGTTATAACGTTAAACTGCATTTAATAAATGCGATTTTCTGTAAAACTTACTGTCATGAAAGGCTAAATGTATTAATTAATAATATTGTTATTTGTTGTTTATAACTTTTGATCTTGGCCTCGGGCATTTGAAATGATGTAGACTATTGAGAGTTTTCTCATTTGGAATGCTCAGTATAATTTTTTTCTCATAATCAGATGGTTCAGATGTGATCGTGATATCCTAGTAAATAATGGGTTGTATTATATATTTTTTATTTATTTAATAAAAGTGATTTTTTTTTTTCTCTGATGTGTTTGTTCTACTTCAGTCAGGTCAGGTATGCAATCTGTTGATAGGTTATAGACTTTCTACTGATATCAACTGTCTTTCACTTTAATTAGATAGTCCTAAAAGATATCTACTAACACTTAGTGGATAATGTCTATTAATAGTCAACTGATCATAAACAATATATTAATCTGTTGATAGGTTATAGACTTTCTACTGATATAAACTCTTTTTCACTTTAATTAGATAGTCCTAAAATATATCTACTAACGCTTAGTTGAGAATGTCTATTAATAGTCTACTGATCATAAACAATTTCTTTGTTGACAAGCAACAAATAAGCAACTAAATGTAATCTTTAGTTGACTATCAACAGATTATCTACAAATGGTTAAAACATTTTTAAAAACATTTTTAAATCAGCTAAAATAATTATTAATTTGATGCACATGAGACCCCTTGAGTAGGATATACAGTATCATATACTTCATATGCTGACATGACTGTTGACATTTAACTGACAGATTGATCTTGAGTTGTTGGTACTCAATCTACAGAAAGTTAGTTGACAATTGAAAGTTAGTCGCCAATTGGTTAATAACCTGTTGCAAAATAACATTGACAGTCAACAGGCACTTTTTCGTAAAATCTGTAGATTAACACTTGAATTGTACCTTATAGTCTATAGGCAGTCAGTTGAACGTATGTTACTTGTCAGTTGAAACAGTCTTGTTGAATGTCAACTGATGCACTGTTGACAAGCTACTGAATGGCTACTAATAACTAGTAAAGTCTCAACAAACGGACTATCAAAATAAAGTGTTACCTTTCAGTTTTTCAGAATATTCAGGAGGATTTTATTTGATTTCACATTAGGATCAATTAGGATTAATTCCAAATTAAACGATAAAAAAAAGACAGATAGACAGTAGTGAAATCTATCTATCTATCTATCTATCTATCTAATTTTTTTAATTTTTTTTATTCTTACATATACTTTATTGGAACATGCTTCAGACAACAATTTTTTTTTTTTGCTTAAAGCTAAATTATTTAATATTTAATCATTTTAAAATGCACAAGGCATGTATTTTTTTATGACAAGTGAAAAGTGGTCTTTATTTGATAGGTGGTTGAGGGGGAGGTGCTGGTGATGTCAGCAGAAAAGTAAAGTGCACATTGTTCTAAATATTTGTTGTTTAGACACAATGTGCACCAATGAATTATTCACAACAAGAGCACAACACACAATTAACACAAATGCGGTGTGTGTATAACATTCTCCCATGAGTTTTGCTAGAAAAATAGTGTAACAATTCATAGCCATTGTTCATTTCATTAACAATGTCACAGGTGTGAAAGTATGTTTGTTCAATTCCTCATTTTAATATCTCTCTCGTCTCATCTCTGTCAGTCTGTTCTCTGTCCAGGTAAAGCACAGCTGTGGTTGGACGTGTCTAAATATGTCTTTCTGATTGTGTCTCTGTATGCTGTGATTTCAGCTCATTCAAGCCCAACACAAAGAAGCTGATTATGGGGAGAGAGACGGACAGACTCCCTACCTCTGCCTCTCTAAAGATGCCTGATTTCATGAATATAAATCAGCAAGCGTACTGTCTCTCTTTGCCTATGTCTCACATTCTGTCTCTCTATGGTAGAATCAAGATGTAGTTTTATTATCATTGGTGTTATTGCTCATATGTAGCCCTTAACCCTAAATTTTAAACTCTAGCGAGGAAATTGCTTTTATTATTCATACATGAATGAAACCATAAATCATGTGGCTTGTTTAGGAGGGGTGTGCTATTTCTTTTTAAAGTCAGATATACAGTATTTAACCAGCATAAATAAAAATAAATAAAATTTAAAAAAATCCTTTAGAGTAAGACAATACCAGAAAACTACCAGAATGTAGACTGGGCAGTAAGCATTGGCCTAGCAACTCCCGCAACACCTTAGCAACCGAACACCCAGCAACTGCAGCAACACCCACAAAATCACTCATAGCATCCATACATTTACCAAACAGCTTGTCCTATGTAGGGTCGCGGGAATGCTGGAGTTCATCTCAGCGTCTTGGGCCATATAGGCAGATAAACACCCAGGACTGGACAGTAGTTTTAAGTTTTTTTTTTTTTTTTTTTTTTTTTATATAGTGATATTCAAATCTTATTGTTGCATTTAACAGATTACAGCTGGGCAATAATAGTGTTTACGTTTGGCAATGAACAATCAAGCATTTGACTTTTTGCTATATAGTATATCAATAGGCGGATAAAGCTGGACATTCTTATATATCCAAGTTTACATAAAGAGGTGGGCAATAATATAATTTTGATGATATAAACAATCAAGCAGTTGAGATTTGCTATATATATATATATATATATATATATATATATATATATATATATAACACGTATATAAACTTGAATATATAAGAATGTCCAGCTTTATCCGTTTATATGTAAATTTATATACTATATAGCAAATGTCAAATGCTTGATTGTTCATTGCCAAACTATATTATTGCCCAGCTATAATGCAATATAATGCTAAATGCAACAATAAGACATGAAGATATATATACACTAACATCATGATTTTCTGTAAAGCAGCTTTGAAACAATGTGTATTGTGATTTAATTTCTAAAAATCTCTACTGAATTTAATGCAGTTCAAAGAACTTTATCGATATGAGTGTAATGAATAATATTTTTCCAAATCTTCCAATTTTTTTTATTCAAAGTGGTTATTAAAGGTGCTCTAAGTGATGTCACGCATTTTTAGGCCAAACATTTTTTTGTCACATACAGCAAACATCTCCTCACTATCCGCTAGCTGCCTGTCCCCTGAACACACTGTAAAAAAACGCGGTCTCTGTAGACACCACAGGCTCCAAAACAAACTGGGCTCACCTGCACCAAGAAACACAACAAACAGTGCTCCAGCCAATCACCGACAAGAAGTATTTGAGGGGTGTGGTTTGGGGGTTAGTGCGCGTGCACATGAAGGGGGTGTGTGGAGGAGAGAGAAGCATGAAGAGGGAAGTTTGAATTATGGCCGACACACGACTAAAGAGACGACGTTCCGATGAACAAATTGCAAAGAAGAGGGACAAGGATAAGGAACGCGCGAAGTCCCAAATTTACATCGGAAAAACCCTCGAAAGGTGGCGAGAACTCCGCTGGCAGAAGGGCTTCCGATCCGACATTAAGTTGCTCTGTTTTTGCAGAACAGGTAAATCCATTTTTCTTTCTAAATTGACGTTCATGTTCGCCAAACCAACACAAGGATGTAATTAGCTAGAACTATGCAGTCAGCGTTAGCTTTGGTGAATACAACATATATGTTTCTAGCAGCTAGCGATCAATCTCTATTGTAAATGGTCACGCAAATTCACAGTAGGGCGACAATTTGTGTGAATGATTGTTTTCACCCACGGTTTGTTATGGATTTGAATGTTCATTTATAGGCTTTTGACAACTTTGACTAAATTTGTTTATGCCGCCGCCGTTGTTTATGCTCACTGGGAAACGCGAAGCTAACGTTATCTTGCTATTATTGCGTCCTTGTATGGGAGCTATAGTTATAGTTATAACCTCAGGTGGCGAAACGATTTTAAGACAATGTTTCTCTTTTTCTGCATTCTGTTCTGCAATATATAAAAGCATTTATCTAACTTGGTGACATTACACATTGAATGAAGTATCAGTAAAACTTAACTTTGTTTTTAGTGACTACTTTGACTTTCCTTTATGCCGGAAGGGAGGGGAGGAGGGAGGAGACGGGATGAGGAGGAGGGAGGGTCTAGCTAGCCTCCGTTTTGTTTGACAACAATTCGAATGTCAACACTCCCGGCATCACTTAGAGCACCTTTAAACAGAGTTTGCTGGAAAAACATAATAGCCTATTACTTATTGAACTGAGTGAAGACCAAATGAAACAGGCTTCTCTCTCTCTCTGGTTATCAGGGCTGTGCAGTCAGTAAGACTGATCTCTCTCTCTCTCTCTCTCTCTCTCTCTCTCTCTCTCTCTCTCTCTCTCTCTCTCTCTCTCAAAACTGGGACACCCTAAAACACTGTCTGGGGCCTCGAGAGGAAAAAACAAATGGCTGCCATCATTTGGTTTGGCAGAAAGCATCCATAATTGATTAATGAGGATGACAGTATGTGGATGTTTCGCTGTGCGAGCTGAAGAAGAGGAGCAGGAATCTAAATTGATCTGAAAGCGTAATGTGGCATAAAAATCTTTAATTCCACCTATGTGCTAAGTATGAGAATATAAACTATTCATTCCACATATTCATTCATTTATTTATTTATGCTCGTTTTGGTAATAGATGGACTTTATGGATCAATGTTTAGGATTCTGAGGCTGAAGTCTAATTTCAGCAAGTGTCCTGAGTGCTGCTATCAGTCTGTGTCCAGCTGGGGGCAGTAACTGGCCTGTGTGGATGTGGGTGGCTGAAACTGGGTGAGAACATGCAGTGAAAACCTACAACACAGATGCTTTAAACTGAGTGAATTACAAAGTTACACTTTAGCCCTGTTTGGATGGTAATTGGTTCTCATGTGGGCGTCTGTAAACATAAATGTGCATGGCTCCTCAGTGATAAAACTCATGCATTCGGATGGTGATTCACGGTGGAGGAGTGAGTTCTGTGATCCTACAAACCCAGGAACACGCTGTTGTTGTTCACGTGGTCACTCCCATGAATGATTGTCTGAATGTACATTTATATTTAATTTAATAACTGGAAAATAATGTTCTATTTGATTATTTAATTATTTAAATCTCCTCTTTAAAAATAGGAAGCTAGACTGCTTGCATTTTATCTAAAAAATAATGGATGTAATTTAAAAAATAGCCTATGGAAATGCTATATAAAACCGCTTGGTTTATATTTTTAATGTATATAATTGTATGTAATTCATATTTTAAAATTGTATTGCATAGCATATTGCTGACACAATAACGGCCCATTTCAAATGTTTACGTGCTTTTTTCTCTTTCTCCATTTTGTTCACCTCACTGAAGTGGAGCGGTGATAAAATGTTCTTATAAAATTTCCAGCATTTCATTAATAAAAGTGTACATCTTTAAAATGCATGCAAATTACAGTGAAGTGCAAAAGTTATTTTACTGTGCTCCGCAGTGGTCAAAAGGATTTAAACAGCACATTTTGAAGTGATCTCTTCTTGTGAACCATGGGGTTTGTCCAAAAATAAAAATAAAAAACGTAGGTAATTCAGCTGGGGATTACCTGGGGAATTCAGTTGTTTCCCCTGCATGGTTTCCTGCCCTTTGCCTGCTCTTTGTACTCATCCAGAGCACCAGCCCGAGGCTAGTAGTATACTTACTACATCAGGTACTTAAAAATATATTCTTGAACTTAAAACCAGGCATGATTTACTTTGTTCAAACATTTTCTGACATCCACCTCAAGAGGAATTGGTTATATCTTTTGCTGTCTTTCACCGCTGCTCTTCATATAAACAGTCATATTTCCAGCACAAGTTGGCTTGTCGTTAAATGTTTAAAGGGGGTTTATGTAAAACTTTTAATGGGATCTGAGCTGACTAGCTTCTCCTGTGATTTGCTGTAGCCATGGAAATAATTAATGGCGTACAGTGGGTGCTCTGAAAGAGAGACGGTCTCTCTGCCGTCGGTATACAGCGGCCACACTAACCTGCTCTCTGACTGACATTGCATTATAATATTCACTCATGAAAGTGCACCTGCTCCAAGCTTTAATGAGCCTGTAGAGCTGGCCTGCCATGAACCCAGAGCTGAAACACCTGATGAACAGCTCTCTTTTTTTGCAGGGTAGAATATAATAGCACACCAAAAACAAACCCAGGGAGATAGCAGCCCTATAGTCTCCCATTGGTTTGAATTAGATTTTTTTTCATTAGTCTGCTCTGAAATCTCCACGGCTCAGATTAATCAAGATTTTCAACTCTTTACAGGCTCTCCATTACATGATGATATCACTCCACTGATGAGAAATCCCAACTGTCGGGATAATATCAGATATGCATATTTTAAAACTTTCAACATTGACTTGATAACTGATTTTTATTCAAAATTGTTTGGCTTGCTTAAATGTTTGAAATTAGTTAAATCAGTTATCCCTTTATTTTGTTCTGTTTTTTGTAAAAACTAATTTTCGCATATAAATTGCACAATAAATACAATGCGTGATACAGACACATTGCATGAGATTGGGTTTCCAGTACATATGGGAGTTACTTCAATACTATTTATAATATAAAGCATCTCAGGATGCTGCTCATTTGAGTCAATGTCTAGTGAGCAGTACTCAAATACATAGCAATTTGGTCACTGTATAATTCCCATGCTTGCATTTGTGCAGTTGTATAGTTTAGATAACATTATTTTTCTAAAATGTAGAAAATAATAAAGAAATTGTGCCAAACATTTGACTTTATGGCACTGAATGACTACCATGACTGACTACCATGTACCATGCGCTATAAAATATGTGTGTCTTGCAGTAACACACACATATATATATATATATATATATATATATATATATATATATATATATATATATATATATTTAGTACATAGACATATAGCATAATACATTTTTTATAGACATCTTATAATTTACAGTGGTAAAAACAAACATAAACTGACAATCCGAAAAAAATCCCCGTGTGACACTTCACATTTGATGGTATTTAATTTAAATAATTTAATTTAAATAATTTCTTAATAGTTTTGTTATCAGTTTTTAGAGTTTTATGTTACATCTAATATTGTTTAATGAATGTTTATTTTAGTTCCTTCTATGTTACCATAATGGTGCTTTGTTTTTTCTGTATATGATACTGTGCACTTTCTTTATATAGTATTTTTCAGCTTGTGGAAAGGCTACTGTACACGTGAGAAACTGACTTTGATTCTTCATGTGGTTTGCTCTTTACCATCTGTGTTATGGAGATATGTCAGTATATGTTAAAGGTGCAAAACAAATTTGTGCTGTAGGATTTATCGGTTTATTTGTGTCAATTGTACAGGTGTACAGGTTGTTCTGTAAATATGTTTACATTTGTACTGTCTACCAACCACTGCTGCCAGTTTTTTTGTTAACACTTTAATTCAATGGTCCACTTCAGACATTCTACTAAGCAACTTTGCAACCACATATCAACTAACTCTTATTAGAGTATAACTAGACTTAATATCTGCTTACAATTTATTTTGATGGTCCTGCAACAGACATTGTACTGACTATAAGTAACTTTGCTACTATATGTGAACTTATTCTACAAACCCAAACCCTAACACCTTGTCTACACCGGACGTGAGAGACGCAACGTGACAATAAAACTTATTATAAACAGTGATTCTGTCTACACTTGATCTGCGTGACGCAAGCGACAAATTTCCCACAGTAAACTGATGGCTAGTTCTATTTATGACGTACTGACATGAAGGACAAATGCTTTGCAACAGGCGACCTGAGCGACAGTTGATAATTGACTCATGCACATCAGTATAATCTTTATTCTAATAAAGTAAGATCTAATGAAATGTGATTCACCCACACCATGTATGATAGACAACCTATATTGCGACCATCACACATCATCCTCTTCAGCGCAATTCTTAGTGTCAGCCACATGAATAGCTACCCTGTAGGTATTGTTCCAATGCAGTTTCTAGATAAACTTCTGTAGTGTATTATCAGATTGACATTGAATAGCTACCCACATCACATCACTGTAACACTGTAAACACTCCACATTCTGTTTGTTTAGAAACTTTTTGTTGTTGTTGAGAGCCCAGATTCTTAATTAGATAGTGATGATGTGCACATCTTTCTACGTCTTATTAAATTAGAGGCACCTGAAGCGCTCAGTTCTCCTGCTTATCTCTGGGAAACAGTTGGGCTGCTGCCAGTGCAAGGCTGCCTGCTTACCAGTGTGTGTGCTGCCGTGTGTGTGTGTGTATCATTGACTTTATACGTGCTGTGAGCGAGCTTTGGGTCTCTTTATAGCCCCGCAGACACAGCACGACTGTCCAGCGCGACAGGGAAATAGTTTTTTCATTAACACAGCTCTCCTCGCGCTGTTGTCCTGCTGTTAAATCACCCACCATTGATCTCGAATAGAAGCTGCTCAGCCCAAACTATTAAAGCTTTCTCTTTTTATAGAGTATCTACAAACTGATCTCATGAGAATATGTAACTATTTTACAATCTGGTGATTTTGTATAAATTCAAACAGTGTGATTCGTACCAAAACGTACATGATAATAAATGATGTTTTATTAACAAAGTTCGGGAGGAGCAGGTTCAGATAATTAACCAAATTATGCACAGCTGGAGATTAATCAGTAATCAACTCAATGACAGAGTATAAATTCACAGCAGACCTATCTCTGTTCATTGAAAGTTTGTCAGCATTTGGCTGCGCCCTATCTTCCCAACATGTCCGAATCAAGCGCTCCCATCCGATGAAGGAATTTTCCGTCCTTTTGGAATATTTGCCAGAATCCTCGGGCGTTATATTGCGGGCGTCAAGCCAAATAAACGGGTCATTGCCACCACGGGCGAAATACCAGCGATCTTCTTCCGCATTTTTTATTTTTATTTTTCTAAACCAGATCATTCAAGTAACGTTTTTTCCTGCCATGGAGAATGGTCATAAGGCCTGCAAAGCACCACGCTCGCGTTTCGGGCAATGCCGCCCTCTTCACGCGAAAGAACGGGCTTCTCCAGCAGCTCTAGGCCGAAGCCGCAGGCCCTCAAAGAGCAGCGCCGCAGATTCAGTACCGGTCGGCCAGCCTACGCTCTCAACCCCGTTGGCTGAACTCCGCGAGCGCTCCGCTCCGTGGTTAAATTTCGCATCGCATTCAGTTGTTCAGTTATAACGAGGGGAACACGTTTTAAATGGTGTCGGCCCAAATTATTTTCTGTCATTAACGCGCTGCTTTCTTGTGGCTAAAACTCACAAGTAGGCCTACAGTAGCTCACGGCCTCGCGCATTACGTGCTGAACGCATGCGCTCAGAATCTTTAACCTAACTTATATCGTTAACTATGTCCTGCAATTTATCTGCATAAATCGCGTAGAAACTTAGTTATAGCATAAATGTTTTTATACATGGTTACAAGCAATGTGCTTCACACCAATAGTTTAGTAATCCTTAAAGGAGAACTCCGGTGAATTTTTAAGTTAATCTTGATCGTTTTACCTTTGTGAGTACTGTCTATAGAAAAAAAAAACGAACCGGATCGGTGCTTGCAACGCGGAGCTGTTACAGTTAATGCCCAGAGCTCCCATTCAGCTAAAACGGCAGTTTTGGGGGCATCGACCTAAAGAGTGTCTTTGTGCCTCTTAACAGACACAAAATGCAATTAAAATGTCTGTCCAACATGAACAGGGCCCTTACATGACAACAAGATGCGTTTAGCAACTTAGCCATTGTTTAAACTCACCTAAATAGTGTTTTAGACGGCTAGCTGTAGTCTCACGCTGAAGTCCCGTGGGAACTCAGTTGTAGCCGGAAAAAGTGCGCGTGATTTTTTTTTTTTTTTCCCAAACCACTTCAGCGGAAATCCCGCCCTGCAGCTGATTCTAAGGTTTTCATTGGTCATGTCAATCGTCACTGTAACCTAAACCAATTAAATCAGCTGCAGGGCGGGATTTCCGCTGAAGTGGTTTGGGGGGGAAAATCGCGCACATAGTGCAGGTGGGAGGAGCGTCGTGTTCCGGCTACTACTGAGTTCCCACGGGACTTCAGCGCGAGACTACAGCTAGCCGTCTAAAACACTATTTAGGTGAGTTTAAACAATGGCTAAGTTGCTAAACGCATCTTGTTGTCATGTAAGGGCCCTGTTCATGTTGGACAGACATTTTAATTGCATTTTGTGTCTGTTAAGAGGCACAAAGACACTCTTTAGGTCGATGCCCCCAAAACTGCCGTTTTAGCTGAATGGGAGCTCTGGGCATTAACTGTAACAGCTCCGCGTTGCAAGCACCGATCCGGTTCGTTTTTTTTTCTATAGAAAGTACTCACAAAGGTAAAACGATCAAGATTAACTTAAAAATTCACCGGAGTTCTCCTTTAAAGGTATAGCGGAGGATCTTTCCAAATTTTAGATAAGACCCGCCCTCTCCACTTTTTGAAAAGTTTGATTGATTCACCAGAATGATTGACAATTAGGAGGACCAATAGTATAGGTTACCCACCAGGAAGTAAAACATCCTCCGCTATACCTTTAAATTAAACAAAATTAAACAAACACAAAGTGCCTAAACAAAATTCATGCAAAGCGTCGTCTTTTACGTAAGCTGTCTCCTTAGAAACCAGCAACAGATAAACGAACAATCGTTATCTAAATCAGAGTGTACTTTGACGTTGTTAATCATCAAACGTTCAATAATTGATCTTTCAGCCCTGCACAGTTTGGCTAAGCTCTGGATTCCAAACGCAGGTTAAAACCATGCGTTCAGCCTCATCGAATCCTGGCCATTAATTTGAACACAGTTGATCTCCAGTCCTCATGGCAAAGAAAGAATGAATGAATAAATAAATAAATAAATAAATAAATAAATAGGACTTTCTGATCTCGTCCACCTCTCAGACAGTCAATATCGTTCTAAGCAAACTGATATCTGTGCTCGGCCACTTAAACAACAGAAATGCATAATCCTGCAAGGATTTCATCTTTAACCTCCTCTTCATCGCGTCTTAGATTAACGCACAAAAAAGATGACCATCGGCTCTCCAAGCCCCACTCTCCTCCTCCCTTTGCTCATCCACACACTGCAGGAGCTCATTGGTTTCATGTTACTCTGGCTATTTTCTCCTCTGCCACAGCAGTGATGTTTCCTCTGCTCCCACAGGTTCTCTGTAACTCTGGCTATTTGCTCCATTGCCGCAGCAGTGATGTTTTCTTCTGCTACCACAGGTTTTAACTTACTCAGGCTTTTTCTCCATTGCCGCAACAGTGATGTCTCCTCTGCTCCCGCAGGAGCTCTGTTCCCTTAGCTAATCTTGTTTACTGCCACTGCAGTGTCTCCCCTGCTCCCACAGGATTTCCGTTTCTCTTGCTATTTTTCTCCCCTGCCACAGCTGTGATGTCTCCTCTGCTCCAGCAGGTTTTCTGTTACTCCGGCTAATTCTCCACTGCCACAGCAGTGATGTTTCCTCTGCCCCCACAGGTTTTCTGTTACTCCGGCTATTTTCTCCACTGCCACAGCAGTGATGTCTCCTCTGCCCCCACAGGTTTTCTGTTACTCCGGCTAATTCTCCACTGCCACAGCAGTGATGTTTTCTCTGCCCCCACAGGTTTTCTGTTACTCCGGCTATTTTCTCCACTGCCACAGCAGTGATGTCTCCTCTGCTCCCGCAGGTTTTCTGTTACTCCGGCTAATTCTCCACGGTCACAGCAGTGATGTTTCCTCTACCCCCACAGGTTTTCTGTTACTCCGGCTATTTTCTCCACTGCCACAGCAGTGATGCCTCCTCTGCTCCTGCAGGTTTTCTGTTACTCCAGCTATTTTCTCCACTGCCACAGCAGTGATGTCTCCTCTGCTCCCGCAGGTTTTCTGTTACTCCGGCTATTTTCTCCACTGCCACAGCACTGATGTCTCCTCTGCTTCCGCAGGAACTCTATTTCTCTGGCTAATTTTCTATACTGCTGTAACAAGGCTGCAGGAACTGTTTCTCCGGCTAATTCTCTACTGCCACAGCAATGAGGTTCCTTTTGCTCCCTCAGGATTTCTGTTACTCTAGCTACTTTCTCCCCTGCCGCAGTAGTGATGTCTCCTATGCTCCCGCAAGCTCTGTTTCTCTGGCTAATTCTCTACTGCCACAGCAGTGAGGTTTCCTTTGCTCCCACAGGATTTGTTACTCCAGTTAATTTTCTCTACTGCTAGCAGGGATGTGTCTGCTCCAGCAGGAGAACTGTTTCTCTGGCTAATCTCGTCTTCTGCTTCAGCCTTTCTCCGTCCAGCGAGCTTCGGTCTCCCAGAGGATGGACTGTAGCATGAATCTAAGTTTTCTCTTCTGTCCAGCAAGCATTGGTCTCCCAGCGGACACTGCATGCATCCATTTTTTTTTTCTCTCTTCTCTGTCCAGTGAGCATTGGTCTCCCAGCGGACACTGCATGCATCTGTTTTCTCTTCTCTGCAAGCATCGGTCTCACAGCGGAGGCAGTCCTTCCGTCCAACCTCAAAGACTGGCCAAATAATTCCAAATGCGAATTCTTCTCGCCACTCGGCCACCTAAACCATGCTATACACAATTCCGCAAGGCCGCCCTTTCATCACGCACCTCCTCGCCCTAAGTTTATGGATAACTTACTCTAATCAGCGGAATGGCTTAACCTTTTTCTACGATTACATCTCTCTCCCCCTCGATTTAAGCCATTGACAGCTCCTTCCAATCGTCGTCACGGCTTTCCCAGGGGGGAAAGTGGTCAACAGAATCCTGGTCCATCGCGACAAACTAAACCTATGCACTGCATCAACAAAAGTCATTCTTACTCACCCGCGTTAATTGCCACTCCTCAGATGCCTCATCTGGAACTCCGCTTGATCAGTTGGTAATAACTGCCAAACACGTTCCAGGAGCACAAAATCAAATCGCTGACTCTCTCCCATTACTCTTTCCAGAAATTCAGGACGTTGGTGTCAGAAGCATAAAAAAGCTAATAGAGCTATCTAACCAGAATTCAGTTTTCAATAAATTAGTCTACGGTAAGCCTGCCCCCGCCATAAATAAATCTCAAACATCCCTGCTCATTAAAGGATTCAAGAACTTATCCCACTCGTCCGGATACCAGTCAATCTATTGCAATTGACATACTCACCAAATGTATTCCAACACTCTGTCTCGCATACCATTCCACCAACTCCATCTGCGCACTGGAAGCACGTCTGTCCTAGCTGTCTTCGGTTTTCTCCACCGCTCCGAATTGACTATCACATCTAACGTCGACTCAAATACCCATCCTTCAATCTCAGATTTACAGATCGTAGATATCGGAACCATATTTTCTTCATTAAACAAGTAGTAAACTGATTGAGCAAAAAGGTCACTTCGTTTACATTTTCAATCCGCCAACCCCCATCCAACTGTACCACTCGTTTTATTTACTGCAGTATAAACGTTCAATGTTCAAATCCCCACTCGGCCCACATCAGAAGCGTTCAAAACCTACATCAGATCCAGCCGCTTCCACATCAAAACGCTCACCAAGCCATAATTAAATCATTCATTTCCATCACCTGCTGCGCTCCATCCATTGTCACTCTCAGTACCAGTACCAAGTTCCAACCCACTTCCAGTATCATTTGGTTCGCTGTGTTCAAGCTCGATACAATAAACATCTACAATACAGCGTATTTTTACAAACAATGGCAGGCTCCCCCGTTCGCACACGTAACGGCTCCTCGTTCAAGGGCCGGGCTCTGTCCCCCTTCCGAAGCGCTGATCGAGCCCTTCCGTTCGAATCGCAGTGAGAGTCTGCCCGTCTTAGTCGTCGTGGGACGGCCGCGCTCGTGTCGCTGTGTGGGCTCCCCATTCGTCGGGCCGCGAGGGTTCTGTTCCCGTGTCCCAGCCCCCTTCGAAGCGCCGGTCGAGCCCCCCGACAGAGTCCAGCGGGCGCCCTCCCTTCCGCTGGCGAGGCCTACCCATCCGATGCCGTGAGCATCCAAGTTCCCGTCGGACGCTGCGAGGGCCCTCCCAGTTGAATGGCTAAACTCTTTCTCAAATCATGCTCGTAAAAATCTTGCGTCATCGAGTTGACAGTTCAACTGCCGAATGGGCTTATCCGTCCGATGCCGTGAGCATCCAAGTTCCCGTCGGATGTCGCGAGAGCCCTCCCGGTCGAACAGTCAAGCTCGTTTTTACTAAATACCTTCTCATGCCCTGCACTTTTTGGGGGGATTAATTCCACATCATTTTACGATTGCTGTCCTGCGCTCACCTGGCTTTTATGGGGGGAGTACTCTGGGTTCGGGCCTAACTCCGAGCTCGGAGCCCTCCCCCCGGACAGCACGCCAAATACGCATAAACTTATTGTACTAATTATATGTAGATGTGAACTCGTGAAATTATGTTTTATTAACAAAGTTCGGGAGGAGCAGGTTCAGATAATTAACCAAATTATGCACAGCTGGAGATTAATCCGTAATCAACTCAATGACAGAGTATAAATTCACAGCAGACCTATCTCTGTTCATTGAAAGTTTGTCAGCATCCCTCCTCCACCCCATCTCCTCACTTCCAGTTCCATCTACACTTACCAACTGGGGGGAGTACTCTGGGTTCGGGCCTAACTCCGAGCTCGGAGCCCTCCCCCCGGACAGCACGCCAAATACGCATAAACTTATTGTACTAATTATATGTAGATGTGAACTCGTGAAATAAATAAAATAAAAACGTAAGCATGAATGTCCACACCTAACCCCAACCCTAAACTCCAAAGTATCTTTCAGTTTTGATACGAATGCTTATTGCATGCGTAAAACCATATACTTTCAAAGTGTACTCCATTTAATAGTGTGCGTACACAGGCCTGCACACTAGAATGTTTCATCCTTGTTCAGTGTCTGTGCAATTTCTCTCTAGAAGTTATGATCTATAACTTTAAACTAGACTTTTAAATCGTACAAGCACTCCTCAATGTGGGTGTCTGTTGTTTTTGCAGAGTACAGTAGTTTGTTGTTGTTACAACCCGATGTTATGGGAAAAAGTAGATACAATGAACAAAATTATAAACACAACAATTTTGTTTTTGCCCCCATTTTTTATGAGCTGATCTAAGACTTTTTCTATGTACAATCTATAATCTGTCTAAATCTGTGTTAGTGAGCACTTCTCCTTTGCCGAGATAATCCATCCACCTCACAGGTGTGGCATATCAAGATGCTGATTAGACGGCATGATTATTGCACAGGTGTGCCTTAGGCTGGCCACAATAAAAGGCAACTCTAAAATGTGCAGTTTTATCACACACAAATTGGCATGCTGACTGCAGGAATGTACACCAGAGCTTTTGCCCGTGAATTGAATGTTAATTCTCTACCATAAGCCGTCTCCAAAGGCGTTTCAGAGAATTTGGCAGTACGTCCAACCGGCCTCACAACCGCAGACCACATGTAACCACACCAGCCCAGGACCTCCACATCCAGCATCTTCACCTCCAAGATCGTCTGAGACCAGCCACCCAGACAGCTGCTGCAACAATCGGTTTGCATAACCAAAGAATTTCTGCACAAACTGTCAGAAACCGTCTCAGGGAAGCTCATCTGCATGCTCATCGTCCTCATTGGAGTCTCGACCTGACCGGCACTTTGTCGTCATAACCGACTTGAGTGGGCAAATGCTCACATTCAATGGCGTCTAGCATTTTGGAGAGGTGTTCTCTTCACGGATGAATCCCGGTTTTGACTGTACAGGGCAGATGGCAGACAGTGTGTATGGTGTCATGTGGGTGAGCGGTTTGCAGATGTCAACGTTGTGGATCGAGTGGCCCATGGTGGCGGTGGGGTTATGGTATGGCCATGCATATGTTATGGACAATGAACACAGGTGCATTTTATTGATGGCATTTGGAATGCACAGAGATACCGTGACGAGATCCTAAGGCCCATTGTTGTGCCATTCATCCATGACCATCACCTCATGTTGCATCATGATAATGCACGGCCCCATGTTGCAAGGATCTGTACACAATTCCTGGAAGCTGAAAACATCCCAGTTCTTGCATGGCCAGCATACTTACCAGACATGTCACCCATTGAGGATGTTTGGGATGCTCTGGATCTGCGTATATGACAGCATGTTCCAGGTCCTGCCAATTTCCAGCAATTTCGCACAGCCATTGAAGAGGAGTGGACCAACATTCCACAGGCCACAATCAACAACCTGATCAACTCTATGCGAAGGAGATGTGTTGCACTGCGCGAGGCAAATGGTGGTCAGAAGAAAGAAATTCATACAGGACTGCAACAACTTGAGGGTGGGTATTGGCAGCATTTTCATTTTTGGGTGAACTATCCCTTTATTTCTGTCAGGACCACTACCGTCAAATATGATTGACAATTAGCATACAGTTTGGATTGGCGGTATGGTTCCGTTCTGGGCGAGAACTCCCTGCGCATCCATGCAGCCTAGCATGGATAAGAGCAGGGAGAGCAGCAATAATCCCCCTTGGGGTAACAGAACAGAACCAACATGAAAATTTGCAAATATATTTAATTCAAGATTTTAAAGTACAACATTATTCGATAATTATTCTGATTCAAGGGGAATCAGAATGTCAAATCCTGACAGGGCGAGAGGAGGAGCTGGGGATGGAGGAGGGTAATTGAGAAACGCGATAGCTGCTGCTGATAATACTGAAGGAGCTTATATATGTATATGGTGATAGGTGTCGTATTACTATCCGATTGTTAAGTCTGACGTCACGCGTGACGTTTTGGGTCCAAGCGCTCCTCTCATCCAGAAATAACAACGGTGAAACCTGTAAATTTATTTACGATCACGTCCTTCTTAGTGAGGCACCCTTGGCGGTCAAAAAGGGTTTAAATTCCTTTAACACCAACAGAGTGGTTAGTGTAGCACATCACTCAGGTGGCATAATTAAGGGTAGAGTCCAGGCATCAATGAAAAAGAAGATTTACGAGGTTGAAGTGAGTTAGCTCGGGACACGGGACACAGCACTGCGGCATTGTAAAAACACTCAATAATAACCAAAACACCAGCGAAAGCGGTAGGTAGGTTGAGAGGACCTGGACTTTGGACCCGGAAAGAGTATTGGTTACGTCACGACTTAACAACCGAATAGGTAGATGTGGATCAGCTGAGGGTCAGCTGATGCGAGCTTGACTAACGTGACCTGCCAGAACTAACGCTACGCTTGATGTATATTTGACTTACAGACAGAAAAATCTAAGTACCGTATATTTGGCCTATACTTGTACTCAATCTTTTTATCGAGATATAGGCCCTACTTACAAGTATAATTAAGTACTCTAAGTATGCTTGGTTTGTAGTTGTGTTGACTCTTTTGATTGAGTAGCCTATTAAATACATTTTCACATAATTGGACATACTGTCTTATAAATGTACATTGTTTAAATATATTGATTTATAAAGAAAACAGATATGTTCCAATTCTGAGTATCTGAATTTTTTTGTGTTGGCTAGTCCACTGGTAGGGTACATAGGAATTTACTTCAAATCTATTTTACTCTTTCTTTGCCATTGACTGAATTTTCCAGCTATCCATGTTTTCCTGCCTATCCTCTTTGGTCTCATCTACACGTCCTCCTTCTAATCAGCTCTCATCACTAGATATGAACAGTGCAACTGATACTCTTTTCTCCACTCTAACATTGCGCTTAGATAACTTCTGCCTCCTTTCATCCAGGCCAGCCCGTGCAACCCTTACGGAACAAAAATATATTTCCCATATATGAATGATCAATATATTAAATGATTTAACAGTATATATGAAAATATATAGAATAATATATATTTGCTAATATATTACAATATATTGAATAATACATAAGGAATTGCCGCTTTTCATATATTCAAAAATATGTGACGATATATTTACTAATATATCATAATGTATGTAATTTTATATTCAGCAATACACTTCATAATATATAGATGTATATATGTGATCAGATATGGTACTTCATGTGTAATATATTGCAGATATATTTACTCATGCAACATAAACACATAATAATGTATAATGTAATATATTACTTATGTTTTTTTTACTTTATTTACATTAACTATTTCATATTTTCAAACTAATTAACGAAATCTCAAGCACGCCTACATGTGCTAAAGTATTTAGCCAAGAGACTATGACTGTACTGAGTGCACAGCCATAACTTTTAAAACGTAGTTATTATAGTATTGATAATATTAGGCCAATCATCAACCTCTTGATTGTACTCTTCAGCACAATGGTAACCCAAAAAACTCAGACATACCAGAAAAACGTGTAAATAAAAAAAAAAATAGAACATTAAACACTAATAGATCTCCCCGCCATATTTATATTGAGCAAAGCACATAAAATAACACTTAATTTTAACATTTGCTCTCCTTTAACAGTCAGAAGCAAAGCATGCTGGGAACTAGAAATCTGTTGAAACTCATTCTGTGAATGTGTGTGTAAATATATGTGTGAACATACATTCACATTTATATGAGAACATGTATGTGCAATATATGTAGGCTACACAATAAAATATACAACTTTGTGAAAATTACATGTAATGCTATTTTTGTGAATAAATATTTTTTAGTCATTAATATATAGCTATACATGGTCAAAGCAGTATATTGAAAAATATAAGCACTAGTTTCACATATATGGAAATGTAATATTGTGTAATATATCGCATTATATTTTGCAGTATACTGTATTCCCATATATTTTTGTTCCGTAAGGGAACCCTCTCTGCCCCCTGGTTATCTGATGTTCTCTGTGATCATCGTTCTAAACTCAGGGCTGCAGAGAGGAAGTGGCCCAAATCAAAAGCTCTCACTGACCTTGGTTTGTATCAATCCATCCTCTCTTCATTCTCTGCTAATGTCTCTACTGCTAAAATGACTTACTACCACAACAAAATTAACAATTCTTCTGATTCTCACATGCTTTTCAAAACCTTCTCCTCTCTTCTTAACCCTCCTCCTCCTTCATCGACCCTAACAGCTGATGACTTTGCCACATTCTTCATAAATAAAGCAATCACCATCAGCGGCCAATTTCCCATGCCACAATTTGACACGCACATCTTAACAGCTAACACACACGTTTCCCTCCTTCTGTCTGCTTTTAGAGGCAGAAGTTTCCAAACTCATCCTTTCCAATTTCCCTAATACCTGTCAGCTTGATCATATTCCCATTTCCCACACATCTCCTTCAAGCCATTTCTTCTTCAGTTCTACCTGCACTCACTCATATCATCAACACCTCTCTTCACACTGGTACCTTTCCCACAGCATTCAAGCAGGCTCAGGTAACCCCACTGCTTAAGAAACCTACTCTAAATCCAGCACATCTGGAAAATTACACACAAATTACTTCCATTTTTGCTAAAACACTTGAACGAGTCATTTTCAACCAAGTCTCTACCTTTCTTGCACAGAACAACCTCCTGGACAACAACCAGTCTGGTTTCTAAAGCAGACACTCAACTGAGACTGCCCTGCTCTTGGTTTTTAAAGCTCTGAGACTGGCAAAAGCAGCTTCCAAATCCTCAGTTCTCATCTTACTGGATTTGTCTGCTGCTTTTGACACAGTTAACCACCAGATCCTCCTTTCAACCCTCAAGAAAAAGTGCATCTCAGGAACCGCACTCCAATGGTTCAAGTCTTACCTCTCAGGTAAGTCATTTAGGGTGTTGTGACGAATGGACTTAATAAAAAAATCTCCCCTTTTGTCATCGGCCTCAAACCAGTTCTCTTCAAAGACCATTATCTCCTCTGCTCCCCTGAACAATCTTAGCAAGAGACAGTGTCTGCAACCCTCAAAGACAGCACAGGAGACCAGACGACACTAGTCATTTGGTAAAAGACTATAGAGATAAACTTCCAATACACAAGGACATTGACTCCAAATTAGGAAACATTGCTTTAGAAATATTTAAGGTTCTGCACCATTTCTATATTAGCCATTATGAATACTTAAAGGGGTCCTTGATTGTAATGTTGATGTTTGAGCATAATCAGCATCTGCAAAGTTATGATGATCAAAGTTCAATGCAAAAGGAGATATTTTCTTTTACAGAAATCACTTTTTAAGGACTACAACAAACGGCTGGTAGGGACTACAATGAGCTTCTTCCCGGGTTGGTGACATCATGAACCCTAAAATGTACATAAACCCTGCCCCCTGGAACACACAACAAATGGGATGAACCATGTTAGGCTGCTTTAGACTAGATATGAGGCAGAGTTTTTCTCGCTGTTTTTTACACCCCGGAAAAAGTTTGTCCTAAGGCTGACAAACTTAGATAGGTTGAAATTAATTTTTAACAGTGTTCCTGAACATTATAACCTCAAAATGTGTCTGTGCGATGCACATTTTACAGGGAACAGCTTCCAGAACAGAATACAATGCAGGATATACACACAAAAGCATCTCCTGAAAGATAGCCATTCCCCTTTTGTTGGGACAATCTGTTGTTTATGGATCACAACTTGTAAGTATGTCTTATTTATTTATTTTTTGTAGTTGCTATATCTATGATGTAAACGAAGGGCAAAGCTATGCCTCCGCTAACTTGCTAACTCACATTACAGTATTGATGTAGTGTTTACTTTAGCTTTTGTAAGCTTTTGCTTTTGTAAGACTGTTCACCACCCCTTAAATTACCCATGATTTTGTGATCGATTACTGTTTGTATTACCATAGTTTTCTGACAAAAATGATTAAATGTGGAAAACATCATATCTATAAGTAAAAAAAAAAAGAAGAAAAAAAAGAAAAAAAACATTCCACTCTGAAACGTCCTGGGAAATCCGTGCTTGTAAAGTACGTGCTTGAAATCCGTTCAGCACAATCCTCTTGTTTGTTAAAATTGTCAGGGTTTAAATCGGGCTTGAAATGGTTTAAATTTGACGTCATTGTTAATATTTAAATCTGAGTAGAGATTGGTTATGAAGGGGAGTGATATTTCCCGAACACGTGCTATGCGCTACCAATCACAACACACTGGGCCAGCTAACTAATCACTGCACATTTTGTATTTCGGAAGGTGGGGCTTCATCGAAAACAACGCGTTCAACCAGAATGGGGAGAGAAAAGCTGCAATAATGTAAAATATGTTACAAATAATGCGTTTTTTGAACAATCAAGCATGAAAACATATTCTAGAACACCCCAAAAACAAAAATCAAGACAAGGGCATAATAGGACCCCTTTAAAATATGTTTAGGTGTATATACAAAACAATATAGCTCAGAAACTTGAAAATGGCACTTCATGATGACCCCTGCTATAGCGTATGTGTAAAAACTATAATTATAAGGTTTTTAAAACTAAACTATATAAAAAAAAGTATACTTTGGGCTTAACTGTCAGGGGGATGTAAGCAGATCGTACAAAAATGTACAATGAGATTATACGAATTAAGGCAAATTAGCCATCATTTCACAAATATGTAAAATAGTTATGAATTAGTTCATAGTTCAAGCTCAGTGAATTGGTCTCTCTCTCTCTCTCTCTCTCTCTCTCTCTCTCTCTCTCTCTCTCTCTCTCTCTCTCTAAAGAATGTCAACTTCTCTGATCATAGACAGGTGTTCTAATTGTAGTTGACAGCCTGTCATGATGTATTTGTGTCTTAGTATGATGCAGCAAGTATTAAAACACAGAATGAATATGTGTTTGCAGCCGTAACACAATGCTTGTCATCATGCTTTGATGGAACACTCTGATGAACAGCCTGAAAGCTCGCTATGATTTTGTCACCTGCAGGAAAACAATTTTCTCTGTGTTGAAGAGTACAGCCTGCCTTGTGTCCTTAAGTGCATTTTAGAAAGAAAAAAAAAAAAAAAAGAAGAAAAAAAGATACCAATAAAAAGTAAAAATGTTCCTTTCCAATCTGTATACAGGAAAGAAAAATCTCAACAGAGTTCTATTTAATATTTTTTCTCCTAGACAGCAATGAGATTAAATGGGTAGAATATAGAGACTTTTCTTAACATTTTCAGAAAAAAAAGTTAGTGATAGGCAAGAGATCTTAATGTCTCAAATTGTGCTCAGATTTTCACATCAAAGTCTGCAGCTTTACGAATGCGCATAGACGTTCACTGAAGACCAATGGCCAAGGTCAGGTTTTTAATATACGGCATGTGTGGCATGAGATCATTCTGAGATACTTTTGCGTGTTCTTGTTGCTGGTCGCTATTCACTTCCATTAGACATGGGTGAGTGTGAGCGGGACATTTTAAAAATAATTATCCTTTTGTGGTCCATTAAAGAAAGAAGGGCATACGACATTAGAACAACAGTAAATTATGACTTTGTTGAACTATCCATTTTATATGAACTAATCGTCTGATTCTTATAAAACTATCCATATTCATTTTATAGCTCTGTACTCTTGTTTTACATTGTTACAAAAACGTATATATTTTTCCTTAAGAACCTTGAGAGACATTAAAAATGTTTTTACCAAAATAAAACAATAAAAGAGTAACCTCTGATCAAAAAACAAAACAAAACACAATTTACCATAATCAGCATCAGCATTAAAACAGGACTGGACAAATCTATATTTAATAAGATAAAGCTGATGAGGGTTTTGAAATATGCCATATAGAAAAAGAACCTCACATGGTTTGATAGTTAAATGACTGTTATGCAATAGTTTTTGTTTACTTATGATTTCTGAAATAGCAATTCATTCCCTTGATGAAATCTCTTATCTGTAAACTACACAATCTCTTTTGAGAATGGTAAATTTACACACATGCACTTTCAGAATTAATCTAGAACCAAAACAAACTGGTGAAGGCAACTGGAGGTAAAACAAATATATCCATTGAGCACACTGTTCATTTAGAGCTGTACGAAACATCATAAGTGAAATAATTAATAGGAAATATAGCCACTTCTGTCCAAAGTGACATGCAGGAAGGATGGTGACATCGTATGTCTTACTATTTACAGGGCTACCAGCAGCCTTTGATGGATGGATAGATTTGGAAAACAATTGAACCAATTGCCTGAGGTGCCAATGCCATGTGATCAATTACATCATCATATATCATGATGGTTCTGATTGTCTGATGGCACTACAAGAACACACACAGATACAAAGCCTTTACTAGCGACTATACTTTTACTTTACTTTAGGCTTTATTTTTAGCGACAATACTTTTACCAGTATTGCTGCTATACTTGTGCTGCTATGCCATAAAATAATCATAGTCCATGGTTACAATTTACAGTCAATCAGTGCATCTATTTATTTATTTTATATGCGTGTTAAAAACGCAGATGTTATTTCTTTTAGTACATTCATCGAACTGGAAACATAAAAGTCAAGTTGATAACATTATATTGGGCAATGCAGTAGTTTATGCAGTGTGCTCCCTTTTATACTGCACATTTTGGGGAATGCAACAGTGAAAGTAGTGCGATAGTATGCTATTTCAAACACACAGTAGCCATCTCTTGCTTGTTTCATCTTTTCATCAAATTTCCAGCAGATTTCAGAGGATTTGACTGAAAACCATAGGAAACTGAATAAGGTTACTGTGTCTGATTCTCGAAGAGAGAACCACTTTTCATTAATAATATTATTATATTCACTGAATCTTCAACTTTTTTAAACTTCTTTCTCCTCTTACCAATATTTGGGTGACATCTGCTCGCTCTGTGTGCTGTAGACAGAAGGACACATCAGGGATCATATTAATATTTAATATCTGATTTGAGGTCAGTGCAGTTCTCTCTGCGGATGAAAGTGGAGAGCGCATCTGCTGTCATACATCTGTCAAAAGTCGGTGCTGTCAGGGTGACTGTCAGTCTCCAGTAGAGAGCAAGGCAGAGTATGAACTGCTGTGACCACCTGGACTCTATCCCCAACCAACATCCATCACCAGACAAATTACACAGAATAAACACTATTTAAGTCGACATGAAATAAAAATTCACTATTTTGTAATGTTATTGATCTTATTGTGAATGATTCATTCTTGTATGTGTTTCATTATTTTTTTCACTCTTCTGGTGAAATGACAGACTTTGATCTGGTAATGTATGCCGGACTACTCCCATCATTTAATCTGGTTAAAACCCGCCCCTTACTTACCATTCCCCAACCAACATTTTTTACTTTTACGATAATCCGTTTCACTTGGATGTTCTTCACAATACAGAAGAAACCGCTTGTTAAAAAAAACGCAACTTGATCCTACAGAATTAGTCAATTACAGGCCAATCTCGAATCTACCTTTTCTGTCAAAGATACTAGAAAAGGCAGTATCCTCACCACTATGTTCCTTTTTAGAAAGAAATGGTATCTGCGAGGATTTTCAGTCAGGATTTAGGCCGTACCATAGTACTGAGACAGCTCTCATTAGAGTCACAAATTATTTGCTCTTATCCGATTGTGGTTGTAGCTCGCTATTAGTGTTACTCGATCTTAGTGCTGCATTTTATACTATTGACCACAACATTCTTTTAAATAGACTCGAAAATTCTGTTGGCATTAGTGGAAATGCATTAGCATGGTTTAAATCATACATATCTGACCGTTATCAGTTTGTAGCAGTAAATGAAGAGATGTCTTATCGATCACAAGTTCAGTATGGCGTACCACAAGGCTCAGTACTAGGACCGTTGCTGTTCACTCTGTACATACTACCCTTGGGAGATATCATTAGGAAGCATGGAATTAGTTTTCACTGTTATGCTGATCCCCTCCTTGAACTGCCACCTTACCGTGGTGGAGGGGTTTGAGTACCCGAACGACCCTAGGAGCTATGTCGTCCGGGGCTATATGCCCCTGATAGGGTCTCCCAAGGCAAACAGGTCCTAGGTGACGGGTCAGACTAAGAGCGGTTCAAAAACCCCTTTATGATGCATGTAAGATCAAGGACCGTGACGTCGTCCGGCATGGCGCAGCCGGGGCCCCACCCTGGAGCCAGGCCCGGGGTTGGGGCTCGTATGAGAGCGCCTGGTGGCCGGGCCTCCCCCCATGGGAGCAACGTGGGGCCGCCCTCCCGTGGGCTCACCACCCGTAAGAGGGACCTTAAGGGGCCGGTGCATAGAGGATCGGGCGGCAGTCGAAGGCGGGGGCCTCGACGACCCGATCCCTGGACACGGAAACTAGCTCTAGGGACGTGGAATGTCACCTCGCTGGCGGGGAAGGAGCCTGAGATTGTGCGTGAGGTTGAGAGGTACCGACTAGAGATAGTCGGGATCACCTCCATGCACGGCTTGGGCTCTGGAACCACACTCCTGGAGAGAGGATGGACTCTTTACCACTCTGGAGTTGCCCATGGTGAGAGGCGGCGGGATGGTGTGGGTTTGCTTATAGCCCCCCAGCTCAGCCGCCATGTGTTGGAGTTCACCCTGGTGAACGAGAGGGTCGCTTACCTGTGCCTTCGGGTCAGGGATAGGTCTCTTACTGTTGTGTAACGATAATCACTTCTGGGGAATAATTAACTCAAATGAAGGGGAATATTCATGAGTTTATGAATATGATTTGCTTATCGTCTACACAGATTAAATTACCCAAAAAGGGAATATTTGATCAATTTGTCAGGGTAACTTTTACCAGAATAAATTTCAGTTATCTAAACATACTGTTTGTCCCGCAAACTCTATGTAAGACTTCCTTATCAAATACCAATAAAAGTACCCTTCTTACAAACTCCAAGAAATATTAATTTTCTGGCCGTGAACATTAATTTTCCTGTGTTTATAAAATTAAACTACTCAACGTAGTAAATAATAAAAGCTTTGTAGCTAAATCGTACTTCTCATTGACTTTGTAATATGAGCATTTTAGACAGAAGCAATGAAGAATATAATGGTTTTAATAAAATGAAACTACGGATACAGAATTCTACATTTACACACGGAATACATGTATATACAAACAGTAAAACTAATGAGACAGACGAATAATAATGAGAGAAAGATTGTGAAAGAGAGAGAGAATGAGCGAGCGAAAGTGAAAGCAAAATAAGGAGAGATCGCAGTATGGCAAAATCACAGACACTGTAACCTTTGAGAGAGACAACAAGAAATCACATCAATCAAATCAAATCAATACTTGCATATGGTTCTCTTTGTAGTATTGCTGAGGAAAGAAGGCGCGTGTGTCATTCTTTCAGAGCTAGGCGTGTTCTCTCGTGTCTTCCGGGGCGAGCAGACTCGCGGTAAATTTAAAGGTTCTACTTAAAGTTGAAGTTTCCGGCTACGCTCATTTCACTGAACGTAGGAAAAGGTCCGAAGACGAAAATAAAGACATAGAATAAAGAAAAGAAAAGAAAAATGGAGGAAAACTCCTGAAGGAGTTGTGGACCCAGAAACTCTCTCAGACGAAATTTCCTGAGTCAGTCTTTATGGAAAAGATGGGTTCACGCCAACTTTGCATACGTGGACCAATCACTTTCAGAGATTTCCGAGCGAGAAGATTTCTCTTTGTCCTGTCAGATGGTTCATTTGCATAGTTTATGAATTCGTAATTTCTACCCAGACAGATGATACACACAGAATAATACATTTTACTGTAATCTCCTATGTATGAGTGACTGAGTCAAACTGAGACTGTTAAATGGATACCAAGAATGAAATATAAAACAGTTAAGGATACAAAGTTACAATCAAATGCACGAATAGAAGCATTTAAAAGTTCGTTCCTTCAAATAAACGTCATAAACTAAGTGAATATAAACTGGGAAACACACAGGAGTATATGAAATATGACATGCTTATATTCTAAGTTTAATGTTCAAAGTTCGTGTATGTGTGTGCGTTAATGTGTGTGTTGGAAAGTCGGTCGCGTTGCGCTCCCCATTATCTCACTTGCAGAGGAACTGGATGAGCTGCTGAAGCTTGGTGGTCATAAACTTTATGACCTAGCGTGAGGTAGGGTTACAGGATGCGATTCCACTGGGAGAAACATTCTTCAAAAATACATTTCAGAGCCACACACTAGAAGATCATAACTATATAATCAAAACAAAACTAATCAAACATGCATGCATACAGGAAGGTCAGATACAAGTCTGAGATACATACAAAGGACGTTTGTGTGTGTGAAGGTGCAGAGAGTTCGCAATCTCTCTGAAGCTGCTCAAACGTGACTCGCGTGGAATGTCTGCTTTTCCTGGGTAAACTCAGCGGGCCCGTAAAAGGTGTCAGAGGGGTAATTTGGGAGTCAGGAGGTTAAAAGCTTTAGTAATCTTAGCAAAGAATGTGTTTTTTTGCTATAACGAACAAATCATGATTTCTTAGTCCATAGTCAATATGCTACAGTTGTTTGCGCCTACGGGCCAAATGGCAGTGTAGAGTACCCGGCCTTCTTGGGGTCCCTGGGAGGGGTGCTGGAAAGTGCTCCGACTGGGGACTCCATCGTTCTACTGGGGGACTTCAATGCCCACGTGGGCAGCGACAGTGACACCTGGAGGGGCGTGATTGGGAGGAGCGGCCCCCCTGATCTGAACCCGAGCGGTGTTCTGTTATTGGACTTCTGTGCTAGTTACAGCTTGTCCATAACGAACACCATGTTCAAACATAAGGGTGTCCATCAGTGCACGTGGCACCAGGACACCCTTGGCCAGAGGTCGATGATCGACTTTGTTGTCGTTTCATCTGGCCTCCGGCCGTATGTCTTGGACACTCGGGTGAAGAGAGGGGCGGAGTTGTCAACCGATCACCACCTGCACTGTAAAAAAAAAATCATTGCTAATATTGAAAAATTCAAGGCAACACATTGCATTCACATTTTTATGTTTTCCCAACGATTAGCAATGTAATTATCCCAACAACAATAATGTTGTTGTCCTTACTAATATTACTTAGTTCTGTTGATGAACAGCACTTTAAATTCCTCGTTCTACCAATGAATATATGTTTGCTCAGTCAATAGCCTCGTTCACAGCACTAGAAAATGTTTATCAAGAATATATTGATTCTCTTTCCACTATACTGGAAACTCACTTATTTTCCTTTGGCCTACATATATTTTTTTAATTCACAAACTAAAATAAATCCATAACAAACAATGTCATACATTTCAAGTATTTTATTTCACTGTGACCAAGGGTGTATTTTACTGATTAAAAACAAAAAAATAGGTGGCACTATGCAATTAAACCTCTTCAAAATAATATTAATGAAAAATAAACACAGAAAGGCCACATAAATGTTTTCAATTAAGATAAATGTCACAGTAGACATTGTCACAGTGTTCTGGCACTCAGAACATAGCCCTAACAGCCGTAATTCACAGTAGCTGAACATGAAAACGTGTTGGGAGTAAATGTTACCATTGTAACCAACATACAAGAACTATAAATGCATGTCAAATGACATACCATATCTTCATTTACTCTTAAGCGATCGGACACGCTTTGTGCATTTAGGTCCCATTTCCATAAAGACGCTCTGTAGAGTATCAAAAGTGTACTTGAGATGTTTTGGGTAGGAAATGTTGAGGGCGTATAAAAGTCCAAAAAGGTATGCCACAGCAGTGGGAGTATCAGCGATGTCCTGTAGAACTACAGATTCCTCCACAATCAATGAAATGTTTTGCACCTTTGGAGAGGAGGTTTCCACAGCACAGTCCTCGAGGACATAAAGCACCCCCACAGCCACTCCCTTTACGGCCACATCATCTGGATCAGTTTCCTATAATAGAGATGTCAAAACATTAAAAGGTGATTTTCAGCACACAACACAAAACACACACATCATCTTCATCTTGTAATTGTAATGGGGCAGCCGTGGCCTGCTGGCTAGGGGTTCGGGCTTGTAATCGAAGGCTTGCAGGTTCGATTCACTGTGTGCTCTGTGTGTTCACTAGTAGCTGAGGCAATCTTCTTCCATCCCATCTTTCTATGTTACTTTTTTCTCCATGTATTTCTGGAATGATGAGTGGTTATTCTGTTATGATAATTGACACTTACAAGACATTGCTTGAAAAGTTGTCCAGGTTCCTCACAGAGAAAAATGGGAAGTCCTCTGAGTGCAGCATCCTGGCGGTGCCGGATAATATTAGAGGTCTGTCAAAAAAGACAGGGGAAAAATGTCTTTATATCAGACAAAGAAACATTCACCTCAGTGAGCAGAGGTATTTTCTCTACTATAACTCATACCTCATCATCAAGCTTCATCAGGATGTGTTCTAGGTCCTTTCCAAAGGATGCTTTCCGGGAACGGTAGAGCCGAAGGAGTTTCGGAGTGTATTTCTCCACTGCAGCTCTAAATGTCCCCAGTAAGTTCTTATTGGTGATGCGAAAAAACTCCTCACCAATCTGTTAACATGTACAGAAGAACAGTGAGTAAAGCAATAGTGTTGCTCTGAATATTACCATGTAAATGAAAGTTTACAGCTATTTAAATGACAAGAGTAAAAACATTACTGTCAGCTTTGTAAAAAACATACCTGTCTTGGTCTGCGGAATAATCGCAAAACTTGCAATGCATGTGGTGCCAATTCTCTCACCTGAAACATATAATTATGACATTCAAAGACTTAATATTACATAATACAAAATATTACATAGGACCCACACAATGCAAAAAAACTGCTTAGGTTACATCAAGCCGGAGGCTATATTGTTCATTCAAGGAAATAATTAAAATGCCAGTTTACTTTAGCTAAATAAAGTGTGTTTCCATAGCATTTTTTACAAGTAAATAATGTGATTTTAGTTCCATAAAAGTATATATACCATAACCAAAATGTAAGGCCATTAATCATGTTTTAAGGTGTAAATCAGATTAAGAGTAAAACCACTAATAGAATATTACAATGACAAGTTAGCTGAAAAAATATCTTCACTAGCCATATAACATAGGTTACTCCGAACAAAATAGCTGGATGCTGGGCTAACTGTTACCAAAGATCCTTGATTTCGTGCTAGTTAGCTAACTTAGTCTAGTACTATGATTTCTAAACCACCTCTGCTGTTAGCATCTAGCTGCAAGTTAGACAATATGTTCTAGTTCTTGATAGACAGGCATGACTACCTCATCAAGTTTAGCTCATCAACTTAGAATGTGGTACAATTAACTTACACGAAATGTACTGAAACAATAGGCTACAATATATTTCTGGCCACATAGGTATAATATCTGAACACCACACTTTAATGGTGGAATTCTACACCGATAAAAAAAATTGGTGGGATGTTAAGTTAGGTTGCTAGTATTACAACGATGGCAGTGCAATTCAAACTAGCACATCTTCTGACGAAATATTTTCGATTAAATGCTTTTTTTGAAAATCATCCAATTCTTCTAAATCATTCCACAACTAAAGTGTAGTTTCAAACCATAATTTAATACTTACTTTTACGCCGTCAATCCCGATAGTCCTAACTGGATAACTTGCAGATGAGAGAAAGACAACTTCGAGGGAGAGGAAAGCCCGCGTTGAGATCCATGTTGAAACCCCGGATGTCAGACAACATGCGCATGCGCTTTTCGCATTCTAATTGGCTGTTGTGCTTAATACGTTTTCTATGTTCAGTTTATTCTCAAAAACATGTTTACACATCATTGATATGCAAAACATTGGTCTAACATGGTTTTCTGCATACATTTATATTAATACACATTTTCCTGTCTGGAATACTAAAAATATCAACTCTACTGAATAAAACACCGTTTTATTTTTTACAGTGTGGTGGTGAGTTGGATCCGATGGCCGGGAGGAGGCTGGACAGACTCGGCAGGCCCAAACGTACTGTGAGGGTCTGTTGGGAACGTTTGGCAGAGTCCCTTGTCAGAGAGATCTTCAACTTCCACGTCCGGCGGAGCTTCGACCGAATCCCGAGGGAGTCTGGAGATATTGAGTCTGAGTGGACCATGTTCTCCACCTCCATTGTCAACGTAGCCACTCGGAGCTGTGGCCGTAAGGTCTCCGGTGCCTGTCGAGGCGGCAATCCCCGAACCCGTTGGTGGACACCGGAAGTAAGGGATGGTGCCTCGGAAGGGGGAAGCAGTGCCCTACCAACACTGTTTACAGTGGAGATGGGCAGCTGTTGACCTCAACTGGGGATATCTCGGAAGGGGGAAGCAGTGCCCTACCAACACTGTTTACAGTGGAGATGGGCAGCTGTTGACCTCAACTGGGGATATCGTCGGACGGTGGAAGGAATACTTCGAGGATCTCCTCAATCCCACCGACACGTCTTCCATTGAAGAAGCAGAGGCTGGGGGCTCGGAGGTGGACTCGTCCATCACCCAAGCTGAAGTCTCCGAGCTCCTCGGTGGCAAGGCACCGGGGGTGGATGAGATCCGCCCTGAGTACCTCAAGTCTCTGGATGTTGTGGGGCTGTCTTGGCTGACACGCCTCTGCAGCATCGCGTGGCGGTCGGGGACAGTACCTTTGGGCTGGCAGACCGGGGTGGTTGTCCCTCTTTTTAAGAAGGGGGACCGGAGGGTGTTTTCCAACTACAGGGGGATCACACTTCTTAGCCTCCCCGGGAAAGTCTATGCCAGGGTACTGGAGAGGAGAATACGGCCGATAGTAGAACCTCGGATTGAGGAGGAACAGTGCGGTTTTCGTCCCGGTCGTGGAACACTGGACCAGCTCTATACCCCCTCCAGGGTGCTGGGGGGTTCATGGGAGTTTGCCCAACCGATCCACATGTGCTTTGTGGATTTGGAGAAGGCATTCGACCGTGTCCCTCGCGGCATCCTGTGGAGGGTGCTCTGGGAGTATGGGGTCAGGGGCCCTTTGCTAAGGGCTGTCCGGTTCCTGTACGACCGGAGCAGGAGCTTGGTTCGCATTGGCGGCAATGAGTCAGACTGTTTCCCAGTGCATGCTGGACTCCGGCAGGGCTGCCCTTTGTCGCCAGTTCTGTTCATAACTTTTATGGACAGAATTTCTAGGTGCAGCCAGGGGCCAGAGGGTGTCAGGTTTGGGGACCACACGATTTCGTCTCTGCTCTTTGCGGATGATGTTGTCGTGCTGGCCCCATCAGACCAGGACCTTCAGCGTTCACTAGGGCGGTTTGCAGCCGAGTGTGAAGCGGCTGGGATGAGAATCAGCACCTCCAAATCCGAGGCCATATTTCTCAGTCGGAAAAGGGTGGCTTGCCCACTTCAGGTTGGTGGAGAGTTCCAGCCTCAAGTGGAGGAGTTCAAGTATCTTGGGGTCTTGTTCACGAGTGAGGGAAGGATGGAACGGGAGATTGACAGACGGATCGGTGCAGCTTCTGCAGTAATGCGGTCGATGTACCGGTCTGTCGTGGTGAAGAAAGAGCTGAGCCTCAAGGCGAAGCTCTCGATTTACCGGTCAATCTACGTTCCTACTCTCACCTATGGTCATGAGCTGTGGGTCATGACCGAAAGGACAAGATCCCGGATACAGGCAGCCGAAATGAGCTTTCTCCGCAGGGTGGCTGGGCGATCCTTTAGAGATAGGGTAAGAAGCTCGGTCACTCGGGAGGAGCTCAGAGTAGAGCCGCTGCTCCTCCACATCGAGAGGGGTCAGCTGAGGTGGCTCGGGCATCTGTTTCGGATGCCTCCTGGACGCCTTCCCGGGAAGGTATTCCGGGCGCATCCCACCGGGAGGAGACCCCGGGGGAAGACCTAGGTGTCTATGTCTCCCAGCTGGCCTGGGAACGCCTCGGTGTCCCCCCGGAAGAGCTGGAGGAAGTGTCTAGGGAGAAGGAAGTCTGGGCATCTCTGCTTAGACTGCTGCCCCCGCGACCCGGCCCCGGATAAGCAGAAGAAGATGATGATGTTATGCTGATGATACTCAGCTCTATATTTCTTAACGCCCTGACGAAACTGTGTGCAACAGAATGCATAGCTGATATAAAAAATTGTATGACAAGTAATTTCCTACTATTTAATTCTGAAAAAAAACAGAGATTCTAATTATTGGACAAAAAACGTCCTCACGTAATAACCAACAATACTGTCTAACACTTGATGGCTGCTCTGTCAAGTCTTCGTCGTCGTTTAGGAACCTGGGTGTGCTCTTTGATACCAATCTATCTGTAAAACCGCATTTTTCCGTCTTAAAAATATATCTAAATTACGTCATATGCTCTCATTGACAAATGCAGAACAATTAGTTCATGCGTTCATGACATCAAGGCTAGATTATTGTAATGCAATTACAATTGGGTGGAATTACAACCACATGGGTGGTTGCCCTGCACGCTTAAGCATCTCTTTTTGACAGACACAGATGGCAGGAGAGATCAATATATCAAAGAAAATACAGAAATGATCAGACAGTGCTACATCCTTAATAACAATCGATGAAATGTTTAGACCCTTACTGATAAGTCAATCTAGATTGTGTCCACGATTGTGTGTGGAGCCATGTACATGCTGAGTCCGATCAAAAGTTTTTAAAACAGTTTTGATTTCTTTTGTCATATTGGTTCCTGCATTATCTATAGCCGCTATCCGACCGGAGGAACCTTTTCACAGTTCCTAGAACTATTGGCTAAAGTACCCGGATGTTCCTGCGGTGAGAACACGCCGACTAGGAATGATTTTAGTTCTAGGAACTCCATTTGGAGGAACTAATTTAGCTCCTACTTCAGAGTAGGGTCTAAACCAGCACTATAGGAACTACTCGTGAAGTTAGTGTACGCTGACCGAACGCACGCAAAACACCAGCACCTGCCATTTTTAAAACAGCTATGTAAACACACAGATTATATATTTACTCCAGAAACTAACTATACAAACATGGAAAACAGTGATAGATGGGCCTCTAAACCTTTTTGCTGAAGAGAAAATCCAATGCAACAGAGGGGACCAAGCCAAACATGATAATATATTTCTGCTCAACTAGCAACACTGGACATCAACCACACGGCATAGGCTAATAACTTATTTTCATATACTGTCTACTTTCTATGTATAACAGTTCTATCTAATAACATATTAAACAATACTGTTAGACAGATCGCTAACTAATGAACACAGAATGCAAGCATTGTTTGCTCTGGCGTTCTCAGCGCCATCAAAATAAAGGTCCGCCACGCTATCAAAATAAAAGTCGCAACAACAAGCGTCACTCCCTTACCCCTCCTACCAGTTCCTATGGCCACTTGGCCAGTGCGAATGCAAACAGCAAAACCGAGTTTGGGGAGAGTAGTTCATAGAACTGTTTAGAAGTGGACAGTTCCTATAACTAAGTTCCTGTAACTACTTGGTCAGAAAGCGGCTAATGTGAATGTTAAAATCTCCAGCAATGGCAAAACAGTCAAACTCCGAGGTAATTGACAGCTCTGTAAAGTCCTCAGCAAAGGCTGAAGAGTATTTTGGAGACCTGTAAATAATGATAAGTAGAATGCGTGGAGCACCTTTGAACACAATACCCAGATATTCAAACTGCAGACACTTCTCCCAAGGTTTTTTTTCTCCATTAGGTCACCTGATGGAGTTTTAGGACACCATTAGGTCACTTGATGAAGTTTTTCGGTTCCTTGCCACTGTTGCCTTTGGCTTGCTCAGTTGGGGATATTTTGGGGATATTTAATTTAATTTTATCAATCAATAAATTCCTCTTGAAACAAACTTTGTTGTATTATTTTAATTTAATACTGTGAAGCTGCTTTGATACAATCTGTATTGTGAAAAGCGCTATACAAATAAACTTGACTTGACTTGACTTGACACTCATAAAAGTAAAGTTAGGAGGGGCTGTTTCATTGAGGACTGTTGCACTGCAGCTGTCTTCTAGCATGTGGTTATTAAATCGTTGACTAGAAGTGATTTATTTTTAAGTGAGCGGATCTTTAAAAGTGCTAACTTAACAGTCTTACTTTTTGTCCCCACAGCAATCTTAGTTTGACTTGTAATAGGCACCAGATTATTTGGGTTTGCTATATGGCTTGAGAAGGCCTTAGACTTTCTATCATGTAATAGAAAAGAAATAGAGAAAGATACAGGCAGACATAGCACTGAGAGCTGGTATCAGTTGTTTTTGGTTCAACTAGAGCCGATGGAGGAGGGTGTTGGCCCTGGTGTTGTGGCAGAGGCCGAAGAGCTCTCACAGGAGGATGGGGAGGACGAGCTGGGCCTGCAGGCTTTGGTGGTTGCGGGGCCTGACGTTTTTTGGTTGATATCTGGGTGCTTGCAGCAAAAGAGTGGGATATTTTGGTTCCAGCATACACCAGTTCTTCCATTTTCTCTGAGAAGCACAGAAGTGGAGATGCTGGAGAGAGGGATAACGTGTCTGGTGAGAGGGGCTGTTGCTCTGGTGTTACCGGAGGCTGTGATATGTTGTCCTGGCTTCCCTGCTGTTTTCCAGAAGGTCATCCTTGGGTGCTGAATCTTGGAGCAGTTCTAATATGTCACAGTCTGTCTGTGGTGAGCTCTGTGGTCAGGCCTCAGCTGAGATTGTGAGCAGAGGTTGTTTTGGCTGCGTGGTATTATCATTGGCCTTGTGTGATTTGTCAACCGCATGTCCATTCAATTGCTGAAGTGATACTCTGTCCAGGTGTGTGTGTGCCATTCAGGTTGAGTGGATTGGCACAAACTGCAGAAGGATAATGGAGGGAGAAGAAGATATTGTCCTTTAGCACTCTTGAACCAAGTTTGTTTGGGTGGTGGCCATCCTGTTGAAACAGTGACTCCAGAAAAGATTGAAGTTGTCAATGAAGTTCACTCCTTTTATGTTACAGGTTTTTTTTGCAGCCATGTATTAACCCCAAGCAACCGTGAAAACCAGTGTTTGCAATCCTTGTCGTAGCCTTATCTGGGGTAGAGGATGCTACTGCGGCAATATATGATGCTCGTGACAATCTGATGTCTCGAGTGCCTTTGGTTCTCGCTCCCTGTTTGTGCCATCAATTAGCATGTTGATCAGTTACGGCTTATTTCTCTACACTCAGTATGGCCTGTCGAGGAGCACTAGATTCATGGGACTCTCCAGCTGTATGCTGAGGGTGTCCATGATGAAGCTCTGCTGTGTGTTCCGTCTGGTTTGGTAGTCCCACAAGTTTCAAGAACTACAATCCTTTTTGGTTTGTGCTTGTAGATTCTTGAACCAGAAAAGGCATTTTCTCTCTTATCCTTTTGAATGTAGGCAGTTGTGTTTTCCTTCCTCGGAATGTAACCCGGTCAGTGGGAGGCTGGTCTAATAAAAGAATTCTGCTTTTTTATAGTAATCCAAGCTTTGTCGTTTGAGCGCTGTGCTGATTTGCTGAAGTTAAAATTAGGAGATAAAAGGAGATAAAATATAAAAATATAAAAGCGATAGAGCAAAGCGTGGAGCAGTAAGCAAGAGCATCCGAACAGTAGCTGAGCAAGAAGTGAAAGCACTTAGGGTGTTGTGCAGGTACCGGTCTACTTCCTCCTTGGAACAAGTCAAACGTCCACTCCGCTTCTTCCCCAAAAGCTGTTTTGTGAACCCGAAAGGATTGGCCATAAACGCAGCTCGCTTCCTTGCGCTCTCTCTCTCCGCCGCCTTCTGTGCCACTCTGCACTAGGCAGGGTCACAAGTTTCTTCATAATTCTGTTACGGAGCTCTGTGTGTGGTGGTTTCTCCTCCTCAGTTGTTGCCTTGAACTGTCTTGCCAAAGCTCGAAGCTCTTGCCACAGCTGGTGGATTTTGTCTGCTCTTCAGTTTATGGTTTGGTCTGCTGGTCTTGCACTCTTCAACACCAAACCTCTCTGTCGCAAAACTGACAATGATATTGTTCACTGTCTGAAGCTGCTTATCTGCATCTCCCTTTGCTGTGGCGGTGATGATTCTTGCTGCATCCTCATCGAACTGGCACCATACTTTGTGCTGGTTTGCCGCAGGCCACTTGATCCAACGCTGCTGAACTACTCTGCCTGGAGCACTGTGGGGGCCGGACTCCTCCTGCATCTCACCAGAAGTAACTTCTGTGTCTTACGCTGTGCTCTCCTGCACCATGCATTTAATCTTAGCCTGATTAATTTTAAGGCTGCGCTCATTCTTGTAGACCATGTTTTTAATCCAATCCGTTGTTGAAATATAATCATTGACACTGTGGCTGTTATTTTCATGACAGATATTTTAAATGTACATTAAATAATCATGACATAACTAACAGGTTAAGTAAATTATAATGAATATTTAGGCTAATGTAGGGCATATATTTAGTGAAAGAGTTAATTTCTCTAGCGAACTAACAAGCTGTGGACACTGAATGACTTGCCTGAGGTAAATGTAATGCTATGTGACATCGTTTACAAGCAGTTTTCCACCGTTTAACACCTGAGTATTCACACAGTAAAATCTGTCCCTATCTTAAAGGGTCATGAAACCCCAAAACACATTTTTTGAGACATGAACAGATATGTACAGGCTGCACTTCACTGAAAACACTAAAAGCACTTTTAACAATGAATGGAAATTGGTTATTTTTGCTTTTTTTCTAGCAATTTCGTTCTTCTGGGTTGAAAAGCAAAGTCGAGGCAATGTCGCGGAATGTGAGGTAGACGCGCCCCTTCAGTGTGTGTGACTAGCTGCATGAGCAAAGTATGAATTCTTCCACGATCTTGACACCTTAGTGTGGAGATCTGGAAAGAACACAAGATGACAGCGAGGAGGCTGAACTCATGTTGATATGAGGAAGCAGTCATCCAATTTAGAGAGCATGACCACTTGCCACCTATGCCATCTCAACCTGCCCATGACTGGAGTCACCGCGCTGCATCAACAGTAGCGGGACCCAAGCCAATGGGGTGCATAGGCTCGACCCTCTTCCCTCAGGAAAAGGGGCAAGCGAGATCAGGGTTTGCAGCAGGTAAAGCTATAGAAATGCTCACAGTTAGCCCCGTCGAAAGCTGAACTCGTATGCTTCTCTCATACACATCGCGCATAACTGGTGTGAATCGTCCACCGTGATAAAGCGGGGGCATGGTGTCACACATTTCCTATTACTCAACCCTGCCATTGTACAGACTAACTCCTGACTGATTAAATGGAGGACTGCAGACACACATTCATTAAACATACGGCTTCTAAAGCTGCCAAGGCGCTTTTTTGGCATCAATTTATGGACTCAGAATTGGAATCAGCGCCTCCACATGAGCCGGTGTATGAAGCACGTGTCTACACATGCCATTTCTGATTCCAACATAGTGTCAATGTCATGACGCAGCATTGAGTTCCACTTGAAAGGGAGCCTCACACTTTCTTTTTCTGTACAGCATAAAACTTAACAAAACTGCTCATATTTGATCTATTCAGAATGTTCAGAAATGTCATTATCAGTCCAGTGTACTACAGCCCTCACATTTGAACAGTTGTGAAGCTCATAGGCAATTAATTCAGTGTGTATCTTACGGTTTCATCTTCATCTTCTTTTTCATCTACATGGCATCAGTTGCAACATTTCTGGGAAATGCACTCTGATATAAACTCTGACTTAAGTGTTCTTTCTCGTCCGCTGTGTTTCTGTAAGTGTGCAGAGGCTGTCTGAAGCCTGAAATTACCTCAGTGCTCTGCTCGTGTCACAGGGGAGTTTTAGGGAGAGCAATTACCACTGACATTTAGGGGAGTGCTCACAGGGTCAGACGTTTTTATGCAACAATGACAAATTATCTGTACATTTTTAGATGTGTGAAATGTCTCGTGCAGTAATTGTATGCTTTGCGTCTGCATCTGCAGCTTTATTTTAGGGGAGAAAATGCATTTTAAACCAGAAGGCCTTTACATGTACAGAATTGCAAAAAACCTCTTAACTGTCACCCTTAGGCTACCTAAGAGTTTATACAAAGCATTTCACAATGTTTTCTGGTAAAACAGCAATGGTTGAAACTACACAGATGCATTACAATATTTGATGGTGATAATTAAAAGGGGTTGCACACCGGACGCTTCTTGGGAATGACATAGAAGGGATTTTCAAACAGCACTTGACCCCGGGTTACTGATGTTCTAAACCCAGCTTTTAACTGCAGGTAGAGAAATGTTATACACTTAATTTAGAAGTGGGATTAGCGCCGCTTTTTACACAGTGTTATGAAATTCTGCTCCACAGCACAAAAATGTTTGAGTTCAGTAAATTATTTAAATTAAATTGTTTTGGGTGAAATGGTTACTTACCAAGGACTTAATTGCAATGCATAACAGAGCTCTTAATAGAACACTTAACAGTTAAAGGGAAATACTTAATGACACACTTACACTCACCTAAAGGATTATTAGCAACACCATACTAATACTGTGTTTGACCCCCTTTCGCCTTCAGAACTGCCTTAATTCTACGTGGCATTGATTCAACAAGGTGCTGAAAGCATTCTTTAGAAATGTTGGCCCATATTGATAGGATAGCATCTTGCAGTTGATGGAGATTTGTGGGATGCACATCCAGGGCACGAAGCTCCCGTTCCACCACATCCCAAAGATGCTCTATTGGGTTGAGATCTGGTGACTGTGGGGGCCATTTTAGTACAGTGAACTCATTGTCATGTTCAAGAAACCAATTTGAAATGATTCGAGCTTTGTGACATGGTGCATTATCCTGCTGGAAGTAGCCATCAGAGGATGGGTACATGGTGGTCATAAAGGGATGGACATGGTCAGAAACAATGCTCAGGTAGGCCGTGGCATTTAAACGATGCCCAATTGGCACTAAGGGGCCTAAAGTGTGCCAAGAAAACATCCTCCACACCATTACACCACCACCACCAGCCTGCACAGTGGTAACAAAGCATGATGGATCCATGTTCTCATTCTGTTTACACCAAATTCTGACTCTACCATCTGAATGTCTCAACAGAAATCGAGACTCATCAGACCAGGCAAAAATTTTCCAGTCTTCAACTGTCCAATTTTGGTGAGCTCGTGCAAATCGTAGCCTCTTTTTCCTATTTGTAGTGGAGATGAGTGGTACCCGGTGGGGTCTTCTGCTGTTGTAGCCCATCCGCCTCAAGGTTGTGCGTGTTGTGGCTTCACAAATGCTTTGCTGCATACCTCGGTTGTAACGAGTGGTTATTTCAGTCAAAGTTGCTCTTCTATCAGCTTGAATCAGTCGGCCCATTCTCCTCTGACTTCTAGCATCAACAAGGCATTTTCGCCCACAGGACTGCCGCATACTGGATGTTTTTCCCTTTTCACACCATTCTTTGTAAACCCTAGAAATGGTTGTGCGTGAAAATCCCAGTAACTGAGCAGATTGTGAAATACTCAGACCGGCCCGTCTGGCACCAACAACCATGCCACGCTCAAAATTGCTTAAATCACCTTTCTTTCCCATTCTGACATTCAGTTTGGAGTTCAGGAGATTGTCTTGATCAGGACCACACCCATAAATGCATTGAAGCAACTGCCATGTGATTGGTTGATTAGATAATTGCATTAATGAGAAATTGAACAGGTGTTCCTAATAATCCTTTAGGTGAGTGTGTATACGGATAGTTCAACCAAAAATGAAAATTAGCCTCACTTTTATGATGGATAGATGCACTTTTATGGACTTCAAAACAGAAACAGCCATTCACTGCCATTATACACAATGTCACATACCTAGGATGGCTAATTTTCATTTTTGGGTGAACTATCCCTATAAGCTATTTTTTATTATTTATTTTTTTACCCAAGCTGAATTAATGTTGGCACTGGCAGCATTTGAATGTTGGCACTGGCAGCAAGCTCATAGGCTATTGATACAGCGGGAACCAATCAGCTGTGCCCTATAGAGAATTATGTGACTGCAAGCTGATTGGGGTGGGAATTATCAGCCTGCACAATGAGTTTCATCACAGAACAAATTTTTCTGTAATGTCAATAAGTTTGGCCTTGGCTGAAAAGATCTGCTACACTAGATCTTAAAAACAAAGTGCTTTGAACTATTTTATATTTAAAAATCTGTAAATGGATATTGTAACGGTGGTGACCGCCCTAGCACAAAAAGTCTTTCAAAGAAATAATATATTCTTTCTGTTCGGGCGCCACTCTGTAACGGTGGTGACCGCCCTAGCACAAAAAGTCTTTCAAAGAAATAATATATTCTTTCTGTTCGGGCGCCAGCCAGGAATTTCCTGACAAAGATGGTATTTTTCCCCCGGATAGCAAAAAAACACCGGTTACAATATTTACAAAAAATATATATATTTGTCAGCGACAACTGTTAGCAAAAAAAATTTTTTTTTTCCAATGTCCCAAAAACAACACACAAAACAACCTTCAAGAGCAAAAAAAAAAAAAACACAAAAAACACACAAAAAAAAAACCCATCTGTTCAACAAAGCAATTCAAGGGTGAAAAGAAAAAGAAAAGAGAAAAAATCCCTGTAGCAATCGCTGCGTCACCTGTGTCACGTTTCCAATAGGCAGATTCGCGTCCAGGACCATTCATAAATTGTACAAAAAAAACATAGAATAAACATTCTGTTAATTAGTTCAAAGTTACTAACATCAACAAACTTAACAGGTACAATAATCAATAAACAATCACAGTAATACTTATAAGCATATCAAAAGTGCGTGTGTGAATGTTTTGCGAGTGCGTGCGTGAATGAATGAGTGGGTGTAATGGCGGCGCACAGGTACTGACCAAGTTTGTTGTTTATGAAGGGATCTAGGGGGTGTTGTTGTCAGGCACCGTTTCGGCGGATTAAGCAGCCCATACTTGTCTTCAGCTTTATTAAAACCGGATGATCAGGATGTGCAACGCAGTGAAGTTGAGTGAACTCCGCGACGCACCAGACATCACTCACAGGAAACCTCAGCTCACAAGCGGCCGTCTCTCCCCTTCATACGGTAATACTAATCCAAACAATCACTCCCTCAGCTTCAAACCTTCGGATGACGCGCCCTCTCTCAGGTACGAACCCACATTTATATCCTCCTTGCCTCCGCCGTTAATTGAAAAGCGCCTCCCCATACACGCAAAGTGAAAGTAAAAAATAAAAGTAAACAAAACGAAGATGTGGCGTAAAGCTCCTTTTTTTTCTTAATCGCCACAATATGTAAAAGTCACTGAGTGACTGATTTGAAAAGTTAAATAAAATGAACAACAAAGTACGGGAAGGAAGGAAGGACCACGGATGACGGGTTTAATGCATGAGACGTGAAAAACAGGGTGGACATGCTGCAAAGAGTGAGATAACCGAAGACGCACAGCCACCGGACTGAGAACCTTAACAATGGGAAAAGGTCTGATAAAACGGGGAGCCAATTTCTGAGAAGACGAGGAGAGAGGCAGGTTACTTGTGGAAAGCCACATCTTTAGACCGCAAATGTACCTACATTTACATTTACATTTATGCATTTGGCAGACGCTTTTATCCAAAGCGACTTACATTGCATTATCCTATACATTTATACATAGGTATGTGCAATCCCCTGGGATCGAACCCACAACCTTGCGTTGTTAACGCAATGCTCTTACCACTGAGCTACAGGAAAGCTAGGGGCTCGCGAGTGGTGACGGTCGGCTGCATGACGGGTGCGTTCTCTGGCTCGGCAAAGAGCTGTCCGCACCCTTTTCCAGGTGCGGCGACAGCACAGGATAAAGGACTGGACCGAGGGAACAGCAGCGTCAGGTTCTTGAGAAGAGAACAGAGGCGGCTGATAGCCCATATCAGCTGCTCACTCCAAGACGACGGATTACGGGTTGCCAGACAGCGAAGTAAGCAACCGAGAATCTGGTTGGCCCGTTCGGCCTGGCCATTCGTCTGCGGATGAAAACCTGAAGACAGGCTACCAGTAGCACCAACATGCTGGCAGAACTCCCTCCAAAAATGCGAGACAAATTGAGGCCCCCTATCAGAAACGACATTGGTCGGGAGTCTGTGAATCCTGAAAACATGGTCAAAGACCAGCTGCGCAGTCTCCTTAGCAGTGGGGAGCTTTGGAAGGGGAATAAAGTGAACAGCCTTCGAGAAATGATCAACAATCGTGAGGACCACCGTATTGCCACAGGACGGGGGAAGCCCCGTAACGAAATCCAGGGCAATATGGGACCAAGGGCGAGAGGGGATCAAGAGAGGCTGGAGCAGACCCGCAGGAGGATAATTACCGGACTTAGCTTGGGCGCAAACTGGACAGGCAGCCACGTATTGACGAACGTCACAAGCCATAGACAGCCACCAAAAACGCTGACAAACAGTAGCCAGGGTACCCCTTACCCCAGGGTGAGCGGCGAACTTGGAGGCGTGACCCCAGCGGAGAACGGCGGATCGAACAGTCTCAGGAACAACAATCTGCCCTCCGGACAACCTTGAGGAACCGTAACGCGAGCGAACAATGCTTAACAGACCGTTCGACCCCCCAGATGAGCGCACCAACCACACAGTCCTTAGGCAAAATGGACTCGGTGGAGGAACCCTCCCCTGCGGAAACGAACTGAAGAGAAAGCGCGTCAGGTTTGAGGTTCTTAGAGCCTGGTCTGAAAGAAATGGTGGAGTCAAACCGTCCAAAAAAAAAAAGCGACCATCGGGCTTGGCGCGAATTCAACCTCTTAGCAGAACGAATATATTCAAGGTTTCTGTGATCGGTCCAGACGACAAACGGAACGGCTGCCCCCTCAAGCCAATGACGCCACTCCCCGAGAGCCAGCCGAATGGCCAAAAGCTCACGGTCTCCCACATCTGAAGCGTCAACCTCCACTATAAATTGTGTCTGAGGGTCAGGGGTGAGAATGGGTGCAGAGGAGAATAACTTCTTCAGACGTTCGAAGGAGTGCTGGGCGGAGTCGGACCAGAAAAAATGAGACTTGACAGAAGTGAGGGTGGTTAATGAAGCTGCAATCTGACTGAAATTACGGATAAACCATCAATAAAAATTTGCGAACCCCAGAAAACGCTGAAGGCCCGTATGGGAATCGTGGATGGGCCAATCGATGACAGCCTGTGCCTTAGCGGAACCCTTCTGCAGACATGACGAAGCCGAGAAACGTCATAGACTCAGAATGAAATTCGCATTTCTCGGGAAGAGACGATTCTCTAAAAGGCGTTGAAGCACGCGTCGAACGTGTTGGGTGTGCTCCTGAAGCGAGGATGAGAATATGAGAGTATCGTCTAAGTACACGAAGACGAAGATATTTAGCATATCCCTCAAAATGTAATTTACAAGCGCCTGAAAAACTGCAGGAACGTTTAGCAGCCCGAATGGTAAAACCCGGTATTCAAAGTGGCCTAGAGGGGTATTAAATGCAGTCTTCCACTCGTCTCGACCTCGCATTGCGGTGGTCCAGTTTCGTGAAGACTCTTGCTCTCTGCTAGATTTCAGAGGCTGACAACATCAACGGTAAAGGATACCGGTGCTTAATCTGGGGATTATGCTGCACTAACCATGGGTGACCCAAAACAATAGGGGCTAGAGGGTAATGAAAAAATAAAAATAAAATTGTCTCTTGGTGATTACCAGAAATAGAGAGACTCACCGCTACGGTGGCTCAATGAATGTTAGAAAGCACACGGCCATCGAAGGCAGTGGGAGGATCAGACAGTTTATGTAAGGGAATTTCATGTTCAATAGCCCAGCTCTCATCAATGAAGTTTCCCTCAGCACCAGAGTCAATAAGAGCAGAGCAGGGAAATGATAAGCCCCGCCAGCGCACGACAGTGTCAAGCATATTGCGGTTCTTGTGAAGTGGGGAGATGGAGGTTGCGCTCACCAGTATTCCCCGGACTACTGGCAAGCTCTTGCTTTTACTGGACAGGTAGCAGCTTTTACTGGACAGGTAGCAGTATTATGGCCAGAGCCGCCACAATACAGGCAGAGACCTTCCTGAATGTGCCGCTGACGTTCGGTGGAAGAAATTCGTGTTCTCCCCAGCTGCATTGGTTCAGGAACAGAGCAACATTCAGAAAAGGGTGTGGTGGAGGGTTATGTCGGTTGATCGAGGTTGCTTCCACGTGCACGGCGACGTAGGTCAAAATGTTTGTCAAGGTGGATCGCCAGCTCCACCATTTGGTCCAACTGGGAAGGAATCTCGAGCGAAAATCTCGTCCTTGAGTTCGTCATTTAACCCGAAGCGTGCAGAAAGAGCAGGTCTGTTCCATTCACAGGTAGCGGGCAAAGTCTGAAACTCAATAGCAAAGTCAGCCACGGAGCGCTTACCCCTGGCGCAAGGCGGCGAGTTGCCGAGAAGCTTCCTTTCTGAAGACAGAGCAATGAAACACCCTTATCATCTCCTCCTTAAAAGTGGCCAGACTCTCCACAGCATGCTTAGTGACAGAGAGTTCCTCCTTATGCTTGCCCAGCAGAGCTCCCTGCATTTCAACAGCAGTGTGGAAAGACGTCTCCTTTGCTGGGTCCATGTTGGCCAGATTATTCTGGACAGAAAAACAGGTAAGACCAACACGACAATACAGATCCGACCAGACAAGACAAGACCAGGCAAAACGGCTTCTAGAAAAGGTGTAGAACAGACGAGAGATGTGAACATGAGCGAGAAGCATTCAACAATAATCTGGCAAAGCCAAAAACAGGAAGGCACTAAATAGCACGAAAGACGAACACAAAGAGGAACAGGTGTGGTCTCAATCAGAGAGCGGACTAAGGCCCCGTCCACACTACTGCGTTTTCGTTTAGAAACGGAGAATTAAAACGAATACGAGCTCCGTCCACACCAGCGTTTTAGCTGCATATTAGAATTGATCTCCGTCCACATTAAAACGACTGAAAACGCGGATCACGTGACCATTCACTAACACTGGGCATGCGCGTGCCGGTGTAAACACAACTTCATTGATAAAATTATCCCACCATGCGCTGGTTCTTCCCGGGTTAACCCAAAACCGACACTCCATGTACGGTCGATACCGCCGCTGCATACGGGAATTGTCACAGATCGCTCGAATAATAGCTTGCCTCCGGCGCATGTAGGCAGTTATAGCATTGTAAAATGCAGAATTTACTTGCACAACAGCTGCTAGCAAAGATATACGCCATGACTGATGACACCCAATCATAGAGCTGAGCGTGAGCCTCTACTACGTCATGGTTTCTAAAGTCCGCCGTTTTCACCCGTCCAGACTAAAACGCCCTCCGGAGATTCAAAACGAAAAACGGGTCGGCAGCGTTTCTAAACTTCTCCGTTTTGGGTCTCCGTTTTTGTAGTTTTAGTGTGGACGGGAGGTGCAAACGTAGCAAAAGGTCTCCGTTTTTAAACGAAAACACAGTAGTGTGGACGGGGCCTAATTTTGATAGCAAACAGGTGGGAAGGAATGGAGTGGGAAGAGCGATAGAGAGAGAGAGTCAAACCTAACTCATGACACAGTCACACATTGAAATATCATTATCAATCCAAAAACTTTGCAATGTGTATTTAGCTGCATGAAAAATATACTGTATATTATACGTAAACGAGCAAATGTTGAAGCTGAAGCTGTCAATTACAACGCAAGATAAAAAGCTGCACTCTTGTAGTTGCTGGATACATCTCCAATAGTATCCAGCTGCAGCCCTGCAGCACCCACACACGTTTCAGGACACACAAACCAGGAGACACATCGCAGGAAGTGAAGGGGCGGAGTTATTAAAACATAACAACATTGCAAAGAGAGCACGGGGAGTTGTTAATTTTTTTTGTTTTAACGGTAACACTTTACAACAATAATTTTTTATTGTAATAATCCAGTGAGATTTTTGGATGGACAAGGAGTCTGACAACAGCTGCTATGAGAGTAGACAGATAGTTTTAAAGGCATCTCCTTATTTCTCTTCAGCTACACACTACATCACATCCTATCCCAGCCTAGACCTATATCAACCAACAAATGTGTGTTACAGGACAGAAAAATTCCAAAGCAAACCAAGGAGATTTGAAGAACAAGCTACATCCAGCAGCAGTGAGGTATTTATCAGTATATATGTGTTATTGCAAATATTACAGTTATATTAAAACCTTGTTATTCTTTGCCATTTTATAATGAAGGAACTTCCAATAATCAGACACATGAAATTGGCTGTGAAATGGATAGATTCAACAGACGTGTTCAGGGGCCCCGTGGAATAGCTTCTTTTCCTCAAAATGGAAGAGGACGACAAGGAATGGCCCTCCAAAATCTCATGAACCAGTTGGATGATTCCAAAGAGCCTTTAACATTTTGTTTTCATTTAGGGATGACATGAAATTTTTTTCATGGGTCGTCTTACTCTCCTGTACAGGTCCTTTACACCTGCCCACTGCCCAATAGATCTGTGGATCTATAGATGTTATAATAGAGTATATGTTTGAAATGAGTCCCCTACTATGCGGGTTCAGATCAAGCAATGTTTCCATAGGTGAGGTAGGGGGTATTTCTGGGAAGGAGGCAAAAACCTTCTTGATGAAACTTCTAATCTGCAAGAATCTAAAAAAAGGGGGACCTTGGTAAAGCAAAATCACGTACAAGCTCTTCAAAAGAGCAAAAAGTATTATCAAAATATAAATCTCTTAGGAGCCTAAGTCCCCTCTCCTCCCAGACACGAAAAGCAGAGTCCACATAGGATGGTGGGAATAGACAGTTAGAGACCATTGGACCTAGAATGGAAGCTGACTGTAGACCAAAATGTCTTCTAAATTGGGCAGACATTTTTAAAGTATGAGTCAGTACAGGATTAGGGGAGGAGATATAATTTTTCCCTACCAGGGGGAGTGAAGAGCAAATTAGTGAGCTAAGTTTGAAGTTAGTACATGATTGTTCCACTTCCACAAAGGGATATTTTCAGGATCTACACTAGTTAGCCAGTAGACTGAACGTTACTTGCCCAATAATACAATTAAAAATTAGGTAGCGCCATCCCTCCCTGACATTTTAATTTCTGCAAAAAAGTCTTCCTAATGCGAGGGGTCCTATTCCCCCACAGGAAAGAGGCGATTAGACTGTCCAGCTTAGTAAAACAATTCTTCCTGATAAAAATAGATATATTCGAAAATAAATACAGAAACCGTGGCAAAACAGACATTTTGAGTCTGACTCAGGTTGGTTCGACCTGCTAAAGACAGAGGCAGAGAGGACCATTTCACAAAAACATTTTTACATCGATCCAAAAGTGGGTAAAATTGGCCTTAAACAAATTATTAAACGATCTTGTGACTTGTACACCCAAGTATTTGAAACCCTCACGTACTACTCTAAACGGGATAGAGGAAGAGTCTCTACAAGAGGCCGGGGTGATCAGGAAAAACTCACTTTTACTCATGTTAAGTTTATAGCCAGAAAAATTGCCAAACTCCTTTAGTAGTGAAATAATTTGAGGTATTGAGGAGGTTGGGCTTGTTAAAACATCATCTGCATATAATGAAATTTTATGCTCTGTACCATGCCGTGTAATACCTTTAAAATTTGACGACTGACGGAGCGCAACAGCCAAGGGTTCAATTGATAGGGCGAATAACAAGGGAGAGAGAGGGCACACTTGCCTGGTGCCCCGGTGTAGGGGGACATATTCAGAGTGTACATTGTTTGCGCACACTGAAGCAACCTGGGAGGTATAAAACAATCTCATCCACGAGATTAAGTCTGCAGGAAAACCAAACTGTTTAAGAGTGTTAAAAAGGTATTCCCACCCTACTCTATCGAATGCCTTTTCAGCGTCGAGAGAGATTACTGCTTCAAGTTCGCCTGGGGGAGAATTTGTGTAAATTATATTATATAGGTGTTGTAGATCATTAAAGGGGTTGCGGCCTCGAATAAATCCTGTTTGGTCATTTGAAATTATAGGGAGAATGGGTTCAAGGCGTAATGCAAGAATTTTGGATTACATTTTTAAATCCACGTTCAGAAGCAAGATTGGTCTGTATGATTCGCAACGAATAGGATCCTTGCGTTCCTTTGGGAAAAGGGAAATCGAGACCTGCGTGAGCGTTAAGGGAAGAGTTCCTGTATTGAAGGACTCATTATAAACAGCCACAAGAAGCGGGCCCAGTAAAGCTGCAAACTTCTTATAAAATTATATCGGGAATCCATCAGGTCCCGGAGCTTTACTGCTCTGCAGGTTAAGGTCAGAATTAATAATTAGTAAATCTATTTTTTAAAAGAAAGAGTCTGAAATTGCAGAATCATTAGGATATTCTGAAGTGCATAGGGTAGGATAAAAATGGACAAAGCTGTCACTAATACGTGTATATACCATGGATCCAGATGGGGCCTTAATATGAGTTATCATTTTAGAATTATTTGATTGACAAGACTGAAAAGCCTTTAGTATACTGGCTTTGTCCCCAAATTCATAAAATGCATGCCGTGTTTTTAACAACATCTTTTCTTCATGTGTAGCTGACAGCAAGTTATACTCGGACTGAAGACTTATTCTTTCTTTATATAAGCGAGGGCAGGGAGAGATGGCGTACTGTTCATCCAGCATGTTAATAGCTTCTGAAATATTTCTGAGCTTAGAGAGTTTTTGCTTTTTAGCATAAGAGATTATTTTGCCCCACAAATACGCTTTCAGTGCCTCCCATAGTACAGATCTAGATATATCATGCATGTCATTTAGCTCCAAGTAAATATTTATCTCTTTAGTTTGATAAATAATGAAGTCTTCATCTGCCAAAAGGGCTCTCTAGGGTTTAAAGGAAGAATGCTGAGTTGGTAAACTAAGCACAAAAGAGGAGGGGGTATGATCAGTGTTGCCAGTTAATTACTGTAACTGAACCATTATTGTCACGTGTCAGCGTATGTTTGGACTTTCGGTTTGTGTTTTGATTTGTTTCTGTTTTCCTTTGTTCTTTTCCCGCCACTCCTTCGTTTCCATGGTTACTGTCATTATCAGTTCAGTTGTATCACCTGTTTAGTCATCATTGTCATCTGTATCAACTGTGTTCTGTTAATCTGTGTTTGTATTTAAGTTCTGTCAGTCTTGGTCCGATCTCTGTTATATTTAGTGTGTGTTGCTACCTGTTCTGCTGGTAGAATCATCATTATGATTGGACCTAATGATTTTTAACACTTACCTTTGAATTAGCTCAAGTGTGGCTCCAGCTTCTCTTCAATGCAATGTGTCACTTTTCCCTCAATGCTGACCATCCACTTAGATTAAGTTAGAAGTTTATCTCCTGAACTATGAAAAGTCACTATAAAAACTGCAATGAAACATATAGGTTGTTTACTATATATTTTCTGCTTACCAATCATGATGGGCCTTGGTGTGGCTGGTAGGGTTTGCTCAGTCTCTATTGACATCTTTGTGGAAGTTTCCTTGAAAACAACATAACATTTTTTTTTTTAAATAAAAAGATAACTCAGTAAAAACTTAATGTTCTTTTTAAAAATGTTTAAAAAATGAGTGCATTAAAGGGATAGTCTTACACAAAATGTAAAAAAATAAATTATATATATATATATATATATATATATATATATATATATATGTAATTTACTCTCCATAATGTTGTTAGAAACCTAGTTGTGCCATATACGAATGTAAGTGTAATCTATGTAACTGGTCTGTTTTATTTATTTGTTTAGTCTTCTTAAGAAATTCAATTATTTTGGATGCATTAAAAAAAGTTTAAAATAAGTTTATAATCCCTAAAACCTGTTTTTTTTTTTTTTTTAATGAACTTCATACCGAAATATATATATAAAAAAACTGATTACACTGCCCCATTTTATAGACAAGACTAAAATACATGTCTTAACTGAAAGCAACTTGCACTGACATATTTTAAGATATGTCAGAGCAATTGTTTTGTCTCAAGATGCTCACCAGTAATGATGTTTTCTAAGGCATGTTTATAAAATATTCTTAAATGTCCTAGTATAGACCTTATGCGCCAGAGAAACGAGGGCGCCGCCATCTTTAGAACATTGTCTTTTAACTTCCGTTTTTGCGGTCGCTCTGTATATTTCTATGGCATTGCTGTCCAGGAGTAATTAGCTTTTGAAGTGGATTTACTTAATGTAAAGTTAACGAAAGTTATCATGAGGGCTGTAATGTTTAAAGCAGATGACTTAACAAATGTCAGTCGACCGGGAAGATTTTAAAACGAGCCGTTCATTAATAAACAGACCGGAAGTCAAAAGACAACGAGCGCAGTGCTGAAAAGGGGCGGGGCTACATAAGGTCTATAACTAAGGCCTAATCCTGGCTTAATTTTAAGCTATATCTGTGGAACCACGACTCTGTTTATTATTTTAATGGGTTACTTTACTAGTGATGTAATGTCATAATTACTTACATCTACTAAAATGAAGAGAGAGTTTTATTTTTCTTTGAAGTATTTCATTGTCAGTTGGATGGCTGATATGGCAGTCTTGTTATTAGTTGCTGGTGTGGCTTCAATTTCTTTTAGGAGAGCCTGGACCTCTGCATTCCATTTTGACGTATCCTGTGTGCTACATTGTCTCTATTAACATATTCTACTCTGGTTTTCAGCTATCTTTGAAGTGAACTATAGCCTTTTCCCAGTTGTTCCCCTTCCTCTGAAAATCCATCCATCCATCCATCTTCTTCCGCTTATCCGGGGCCGGGTCGCGGGGGCAGCAGTCTAAGCAGAGATGCCCAGACTTCCCTCTCCCTAGACACTTCCTCCAGCTCTTCCGGGGGGACACCGAGGCGTTCCCAGGCCAGCCGGGAGACATAGTCCTAGGTCTTCCCCGGGGTCTCCTCCCAGTAGGACGCGCCCGGAACACCTTCCCGGGAAAGCGTCCAGGAGGCATCTGGAACAGATGCCCGAGCCACCTCAGCTGACCCCTCTCGATGTGGAGGAGCAGCGGCTCTACTCTGAGCTCCTCCCGAGTGACCGAGCTTCTCACCCTATCTCTAAGGGATCGCCCAGCCACCCTGCGGAGAAAGCTCATTTCGGCCGCCTGTATCCGGGATCTTGTCCTTTCGGTCATGACCCAAAGCTCATGACCATAGGTGAGAGTAGGAACGTAGATTGACCGGTAAATCGAGAGCTTCGCCTTGCGGCTCAGCTCTTTCTTCACCACGACAGACCGGTACATCGACCGCATTACTGCAGAAGCTGCACCGATCCGTCTGTCAATCTCCCGTTCCATCCTTCCCTCACTCGTGAACAAAACCCCAAGATACTTAAACTCCTCCACTTGAGGCAGGAACTCTCCACCAACCTGAAGTGGGCAAGCCACCCTTTTCCGACTGAGGACCATGGCCTCGGATTTGGAGGTGCTGATTTTCATCCCAGCCGCTTCACACTCGGCTGCAAACCGTCTCAGTGCATGCTGAAGGTCCTGGTTTGATGAGGCCAACACGACAACATCATCCGCAAAGAGCAGAGACGAAATTGTGTTGTCACCAAACCTGACACCCTCCGGCCCCTGGCTGCGCCTAGAAATTCTGTCCATAAAAATTATGAACAGAACCGGCGACAAAGGGCAGCCCTGCCGGAGTCCAACATGCACCGGGAACAAGTCTGACTTACTGCCGGCAATGCGAACCAAGCTCCTGCTTCGGTCGTACAGGGACATTTAACTATACATAGAATAGCTGTATGTAAATTATTTCTCTGTGTTTTGAGTGTTCTACAAAAAACAGCATACAAATTTAAAGGAACATGATGGTGAAAATAATGAGCAAAAACATGGTTTAGCAGCATTTCTTTGTCTTACCTCTTTGTTTGAAGTCCATTAGTAGTTTTCGACATTGTAGGCTATAGGGAATAAGAAGTCCTGAAGATCTGTTACCTCTACTAGCGCAAGATCCTGTGTCTTCTGAACACCCACCACAAAACAAAGATGACTGTCCACATCTTGAAGTTTGTTGACATCTAATTCTGGGAGAACTCTTTTGATTTCTTGTTCTATCTGCTCTGTGTCTGAAGTTAAAAAGAACACACTGAGTGATGTAATGACACCACAGAAAGGACTGCCACTTTATACTCTGGAAGGAGAGAGTAATCCAACAGACTGGCAGCATTAACACACACAAACTTCGGATCAGATTTTTGCAGAGAGTGAACTCCAAGGTCAGACAAAAGCACAGATTCATACAATTCAACAACAAAGTGGACATTGGTTAGACTAATGAGTATCAGTGATATTTTCCCAAAGATATACCCACAGCTGTTGTGGTCTACAACAACAACAAGGCCACTGGTATATTTGGTTCCTTTATAAACAACCCCTGATACCTCTGAAGTACTTTGAGTGACACAGTTAGCTGCCCTTATTGCAGTTTGTATTGTATAACTGGGCATTGTGTGCATGTGTTTCACTGACGGATTGAATTTTAGGAGTAAAAATAGGAGGCCACAAGCTAGATAGGACTGCAGCATCTGGTGCCTTTCTGCCAAAGTTTTACAAAGATGTAAATAATTGTGCAGTTTTCTTGCACAGTTTTTAAAATATGAATGTTTACTTTCAAACCTGAGGGTCCACAGGTGAATCAATGGTCCAAACTGTAGTATAAGGTCTGCATAATGCAACAAGGAATGATGCTTTGCTTTCAGACTCTCAATAGGAAACAAGGAGCTTCTTACAGAGACATATTCTTGTGTTTACCTTGAGGTAGCCAATCTCATTATGACTAATTTTGGGAGCACAAATCAGCTCAACCATTTCCTTAAGTTTAAGGCACAATTGCCAAACATCACTATTGATTGGGTTTTCAATTTTACTTCCTACATAAATTAGTAAGAGCCTCAAGAGACACCAATTCTGTGTAGCAGAACCACCAAGTCGTCGGCCATCTGCTTTAACAGCACATGGTGCATTGTGAGAGTCACTTCCTAAATGCCTGAATTGTGCAATGGCTATATTCAGCTCATTGTAGGTGAAGTGCTTTTCAACTGTGACCAAATGTTTTATGCAAACTGCCAAGTCATTAGCCACAATACCTTCAAATAAATCATGTCCTAAGCATGGAGGGAGTCCACCACACACATGAAAAAAATTAAGGGAATTGAAAACTGAATTGAATGTGATGCCATAACTTGTTATAATTGATTATGTATATATGGATCAGTTAATAGAATTAACTTAATGTAGTAAAATTAATATTACAATCAATCCACCTGTTCGTCCTGTGAACACTCAGTGTTAATTGCTTATTCATTTTAAGAAATATTCATTTCTGAGGAAGGGAAATGTCTTTCTTACTGTACAGTACTACTAAGAGCCTGTAGTCAAAATCTAAATCGTAAAATAAACTTTGTTGCAAGCAGAGAATCAGAGCCAAATACGTATTGTGCACAAGTTTTATTAACTAAATCACAAACATAACTTAAAGCTACACTGTGTAATTTTTTTTTGTTGATTCTTAGCAAAAAACACTTAGTTCTTGCAAAAATATATGTGCTCATTAATGTATATTTACTTCTTTCAAGTAATAAAGTATTCTCGTAAGTTTATAATCTGCCATTGAAAGTACATACGGGTGAGGGGTTCGAATGCCGGTCGCCATGTTACCCCTCCATCTTGAAACTACATTAGCCAAAGAGGGACATACCTGTAAATTCAAGCTTCACCTTTCGCGCTTTACACTCAGTGACACAGAGACAAATGCGAGGGGGAGATTACTCGCGACTGCCGGCAGATTTGAAAGATTGCTGATGGAGGATCACGCCTATTTTCGAGGACATGTAACAGAGTCGCCAAGGAAGCGAAAGAGAGAATTAAAACGTCAACGCGACAGGCAAATCAGCAAGACCAAAGTCAATAGGCTACTGGAGTAACTTTTCCCAGATGGAAAGAGCTCATGAGGAGCAAAGATTTTAAAACGGACGCCGAAGTTGCCTGCTTTTTTCTCGACAGGTAATTCAGCCTATTTGTGTAAATTCGAAGTTTTATAGTTGCTTGTCTAACCATAGCATGGTTGTGCATAACGCCAGAACGACCTCTAGTATAACTTGCGTTACTTTTCCTCACGTCAATGGTGAAAAAGTATTGTTTACCTTGTAACATAAATCTGTGCTGCGACGGATCACAGGTGATAGTTTTAAAGGCGCAATTGGACGAAGTCGAACTGGAAGCCATGTTAATCTTGGAATAATACGGCCACCGTAGGAGTTAAAACGCCCTCGAAATTGAAAGGAACAGAAACTAATATTCACTCGGTAGTCATATACAATTTCACCGCTAGATGGGGGAAAATATCACACAGTGTAGCTTTAACTAAACACAGATACATACATGCATAGGTACAATGGTGAGTGACAGAATTAAATGAAAAGAACCATCAGCTTATCATTTTCAGAGCACCTCATTAAATTTATACTTGCATGGCCTTTGCAGTGAAAACATTCCGTGAAGTTCCTGAAGAAGCACTGCATGAAAATTGGGATTTCCGACCCCGTAAACGGCTGTAAATCTCCCTAATTTTCGGCAGTTAACGACAATTTACAGCCTGTGAACGTCGCGTTCGTCTGTGCCGAATATTGTCGGAAACGAACCATGACGTATGCAGAGCGCTCGCGCCGGAGGTGTGAATGGCTCTAATTACCATATGAATAGCAGCTCCCGCCAGAGAAAGGCTTGAATTTCCTCACTCACTATTGGTTGAACCCACGTGGTTTAAACAAGAAAAATCACACTGGTTGGCAGATCTGTTACTATTGGTCACCCTCGCTCATTATAAATTCAAAAAATTATAATATTCATATAAATAATAATATATAAATTATTTTTTTTATATTCATAAATTCAAAATATTATATTTATATAAATTATGATATATAAATTATTTTTTATATTCATAATATGCTATTCTGTGGTATATTCATGTCATTGTTAACCTATGGACTACACTATTATTACCATCAAGGACATGAATTTATAAAGGAAAGGAAAATTTGCCAGGGACATGCTGTTTATTCAAAGAAAGAGCTTTATTAGCACAAACACAAAACAATATACACCTATGTACAAAGCATAGATCATCTGCACACACAACAAATTGGAAGCTCAGTGTCTGTTTTCATCTTCGGAGCTGTAGGTGACTAGCGGCGTTCTCTCTGAATTCGATCCACTTTGAAAACGTCTGTGGTGCGTTGCCCTGTATTTAGGAGTCGCCTCTAATCTCGACTGCAGCGTAGCACAGTGCTCTGTGAGCTCCTGGCTGGTGGATGAACTTCATCGGACACCAGATCTATGGTGGCGCACTTCCAAATGCCCACGTCATCCTCACCTAGCACACCGTCTCGCTTCTAGCAGCTGTAAAAACAACCAATACAGACAATCAGTACTGCACTGTGTATGGACACAAAACATCTATTAATGCACGTGAAAAATAGTCACATTGACTAAAAATCTTACCCTCTTTCTTCTCGCTCGACTCCGAGCTGAACTCTTCACAGCTTCGGCCTGCAATGCCAGATCTGGTTGTTTGTACCTGAAGTTCCGGCGTACTGTCTCGTAGTACGTCTTACAGGCAGCTGGAAAACAATTAAATGAGAGTGATATGAATAAAAACAACGCAAGTCACAGTAAAATGAAACAAGGAGAAAATAGTAAAAGTTACTTACAATGTCGTCATGAAAATCTGGACTTGCAGACATAGCTCTGAGTAAATGTGAGGTTACGCCCTCGTTATGAGGCGAGGTTACTCTATGGAAACAAAATGTATGATTAAGATCGTAAACTATAACGGATCTATTTTCTTATACAAGAGAATGAAAGCATATTCTTTGAATCTTACCTTTAAAATGTTTGTAAGTTTTTATGAAAGTAAAAAAATAAAAGAATGTAAGATTCTTTTTTTTTTTTTTTTTACCTTGCTCCAGTTCGTAGCGCCCACAATTTGTCTCAGAGTTGTGAAGATGGCATACTGCTTCCTGTAAATTACAGGATTATTTACAATTATTAAACAATAATAGCCATCACTCCCATGACCTCTTGCTTTATGATGAAATCATGAAAAACAGAATATTCTTACATTTCACAAGGCCTGACAAAATACAAAAGTGACCGATGAGATGAATACTTACTGGGTGTCAACAGGTCTTTGCTCAGAGGTGCGCTAGCATCTTAAGGGCGAAAAAAACAAAGAATATTAAAAAATGTACAATTATTGAAATCAAACAAAAAGGTAAGAATTGCCACACTCTGCTCTTCTAAGCAAGATTGTCTGAAACATGTCATTAAGCCAATAAAATAAACTGTTACCAAACTTGATTCTCAAGCAGTAAGTAAAGACCAATTTATAGTTATGCGTCGACCTCCCGCTGTAGCTACAGAGTAGGCTGTGTACATAGCGTACCCTTTAGCACACCCTGACGTGCACCTCTCCCAAAATGTAACAATGCGTACATTTTACGTGGACTGAAGCGCTGTGATTGGTCTAGAACGCCTCCCTCGGGTTTCACAGGCTTCTTTCTGCATGTGTAATTGTGCATCAACAGGGACAACAATGCAGAAGTATAAATGAAACAGTGTAGCCTATAGCGTAGAGGCTCGGGCTTCGGTCTGACGCAAAAGTATAAATCAGCCTTAAAGGATTAGTTCACCTCAAAATGAACATTTCCTGATAATTTACTCACACTGAGTGACAAGATATCCATGTCTGTCTTTCCTCAGTGGAAAAGAAATTAAGTTTAAGGAAAACATTTCCATATTTTTAATGGCATATACTTTAATGGCAACCAAAGATCTCAATGTTCCAAGACGGTTCAAATGTCCGTCTCAATGCAGCTTCAGAGTCTCTACACAATCCCAGTCGAGAAATCAGGTTCTTATCTAGCAAAACCATCTGTCATTTTCTAAAATTATATATACACATTTATGTATTTTTTAAACAATTGTTTGTCTTGTGCTAGTCTGCTGGCATTACAGACATGTGAACCTTCTTTGAACATTGGGATTGTTGGTTGCCATTAAAGTCCAATCTCTGTAGAAAAATACTGAAATGTTATTCCTCAAAACTAAATTTATTTTCCACTGAAAAAAAGAAATAAAGGTTGGGGCAACAGATAAAGTGAATACTCACTGGAAATTTCCTTGCGCTGAAATCTGGCTGCACATTTCTCCGGGTCAGAGAAGGCTTCCACAAGACATTCAAAGTTTGACTTAGAGTCTGAAACACATGAGTCAGCCAGTAAGTACGGTCATGTTGCCTATACTAAATTAATAATGAAATACTGGAGTCATTACTACGCTTAATTAAGAGTGAGAAGAACCTACTCATCTTGAATGGACCAAAAAAAGCGAATGTTTTAGTTTCATCTTTCCATAGAACGTTTGAAAAGTAACTGAAACTACTGGAACTTCAAACGGGCAGAGGGACGACCAGACTCTGACCATAGAACGCTGCCCGTTTGAAGTTCCAGTAGTGTCAGTTACTTTTCAAATGTTCTATGGAAAGATGAAACTAAAACATTCACTTTTTTTGGTCCATTCAAGATGAGTAGGTTCTCACTCTTAATTAAGCGGCTTAAATAACTCTGACCAGCACTGTATATATTTAAAATAGATTATTCACAAGCAGTAAAAAACTACTTGTCTTGAATGGAGTGTGACTTTGTGCAGAGCAATGTTTTGTGCAGGGGGAAAAGTACTTACCAGGAGTGGACATTTCACTGCCAGGACGCTCCACTTGGCTAGACATGGCACAATCTTTATTAGATAAAACACATGAATAAGCCTGTGACTTATGTTGTACACAACACAATATTATGTTTAAGTTGTCATCAGTACTCACCAGTATTGTGCAACATGCTGGTGTCCTCAATGGGCTGCAGCTTCCTTCGTACATTATTGAAGGGGGTAACGTTATATCTTGACGCTTATACAGAGGTAATGTAAAATAAAATATATAAAGTTAAAGAATTTAATTTTTAAACTGCAATTATAAATTAAGAGAAAACGATTACCCCTGATATTCTCATCCGAATCCAATAATACTGCAAAATAAAAATCATTAGTATAAAATTTCAGGCCCAATTTGTATCAACCGATTTTATATTTCAAATGTATAAAATATCTGAAAATGAGAATACCATTTCTAACAGAACCCTCCGATTTTGTTTTGTTTTTTTGTGTGTGCTTCCTCGTAACGTTAAATCTAATCACCTCATCGTCCTTCTCCTCTGCCTGGTAACGTTGTTACGTTAGGTGTCACATTCACGACGCACATTTATAAATTAGACAATTCACCTTTAAACCCACCTTGCATCATCTGTGAACCCCGTAGCAAGCTGCTATATGGACAAGCTAACTTAGTTAGCAAAGAGCTAAGTTAGCCAGTCAGACTCAGAACTCTATGCCATGCTGCTATCGGTTTACGTGCAGTTTAGTATCCCAAATTGACATATTCTCTCGTGTACAGCTAAAATAACATGGAAACTGAACATGAACCATGAGCAGCAAGCTAACTTTAAAAAAAAAAAAGCGCCAAAAGCTAACGAGAAGTTGTTTACACAGAGAGTGCGCGCGCGCGACCGTCTCTCTCTCTCTCTCTCTCTCTGGTCGTTCTTTTAGTTAAAACATGCGCCCTGTCACAAACGCAGCCGTTCATCTACATTACTCACCGATCAAATAAGACTTTGGCGGGACAAAAAATTCACTTTGTCAAGCGCTAAAACAAGTTCAATGCAGGAAAATTCATGCGTGAGTTTCCATTAGACTCGCACGGTAGCCAGGCAAATGGCGAGCTCAGCTGTTGTTGACGCTGTGTGTGTCATGCTTCTTCTTCTTCTTTGTTTATTGGCGGTTGGCAAACCAGCTTTTGGTGCATTTCCGCCACCTACTGGGATGGAGTGTGAATACCTAGGATGATGGAATGGAAAACGTACTCGGTTACTAACGTAACCTCGGTTCTCTCTAGAAGAGGGAACGAGTACTTGCGTAAGATATCTTACGCTAGGGGAAAACCTCTTTTCCTCGAGATATTGAAGCCAAAAATTATCCTTAATTTTGCAATAATGTAAAACGCATTGCAGCAGCATGCAGACATGGGCGAGACAGCTCGCGCGCCCATTGGCTGCTCTGCGGCAACTGCACCAGCCTATCGATAGAGGCTCCTCATGACGTCAGAACCAATGAGGGTGCTTCGCGCCCATTACGTCATGTCCCGCCGAAATCGGGTGGGGCCAGGGCTATAAATACGGCCCAGAGAGGCTGGTTTGGTCAGTTTTTCATCGCTGAAGCAAATCAGAACATGACGCATGCACGGCAAGATACGCAAGTACTCGTTCCCTCTTCTAGAGAGAACCGAGGTTACGTTAGTAACCGAGTACGTTCTCTTACGAGAGGTCTCTCGTACTTGCGTAAGATATCTTACGCTAGGGGAACACAATGTAAAACGCCGTGCGTGCTTGAGACATAACACTAAAGTCCCAAGGGCAGGTGCCCGGGGCTCATACAGTGCCTAATCACAAGGGACTCACAGAGAATCCGGGAAGAGGGGCTAGAATAGCATCATTCCTGTAATATTGAGCTCTGATAAGAGCATGTTATATCAAGTGTTCCACACAGCCAGGGCGAACTCAGCCTGGACTGGTAAATATGGGGGACTTACGTACTGCCCACAGAAGTATATAGGCGATCAGTGATCGACGCTCTAGCAGTTTCAGCATCCCGAGCCGATAGCATCGGGCGGGCAATACTGAAAAAATTTAACCGAGAGCAACCTAGCTTGCAAAGCGGGAACCTCGAGGTTATAAAACCTTATAAATGTAGACGGGGAGGCCCAGCCTGCCGCCATACAGATATCTTGCAAGGCAATCCCACTGGACCAAGCCCACGACGAGGCCATGCCTCTTGTGGAGTGCGCTTTGACACCTATCGGGCATTGCAGGCCCTTGGATGTGTAAGCTAGCGCTATAGCATCAACTATCCATCTGGATAGACTCTGTTTTGACGCAGCTAGTCCCTTAGAACATCAGCTGAACAAAACAGAGAGCTGCTCCGTCTGTCTGAAAACAGATGAGCGAGACACATAGGCTCTTAACGCCCTGACCGGGCAAAGGAAGCCTGCGTCCCCTTCCTCCTCAGATACCGGCAGGGCCGACAGGGAGATAACCTGTGCCCTAAACGGTGTGTTGAGGGATTTAGGAACATATCCGTGCTTTGGTTTGAGTATGACTCTCGAGTCATTCGGCCCAAACTCCATACACGTCGTGCTCACTGAGAGCGCTTGCAAATCCCCTATGCGCTTCACTGAAGCGAGAGCCAGAAGAAACACTGTTTTGAAAGACAAGGGTTTCAGGTCTATTGACTGTATTGGCTCAAATGGGGCACCTTTCATGGCTTCCAGAACCGTGGAAAGGTCCCAAACGCGAACTGAGGGTGGTCTGGGAGGGTTCAGCCTCTTAGCTCCTCTAAGGAAGCGAATGACCAGATCGTTCCTTCCTAATGACTGGCCAAGCGGTGGTTCAGCGAACGCTGCTATGGCCGCCACATAAACTTTGAGCGTGTATGGGGTTCTGCCCTTATCCAGAAGCTCTTGTAAAAAGGAGAGAACCTCCGGCACCCCACAGCGTGAGGGTGAAGTGCCACTCGCTGTACACCAGCTAGTGAACACAGACCATTTTGAGGAATAGAGCCGCCTCGTAGATGGAGCTCTAGCCTGCGTGATCGTGTTTAACACTCCCGCTGGGAGGTTAACGGGTACCCGTTGATGGCCCACACGTGTAGGGACCAAAAGCTCCGGGCGAGGATGCCAGATCGAGCCGTTCGCCTGCGAGAGGAGATCCCTCCTCACCGGTATCGGCCACGGGGCGGTACTCGTCAGCTGCATCAGGACTGGAAACCAGACTTGGTTTGTCCAAAATGGGGCGACGAGTAGCACTGGGCATCTGCTCTCCCTGATTCGCTCTAACACCTGGGGTAGGAGCGTGACAGGGGGAAACGACAGGGGGAAACGCATCCCGAGGTTGAGGCGTCCGTAGACACCACCTTCACACTCGAGGAAGTCCCCAGGCTTACACCTGACCGGTACCAGTCGGTCACTGTCCAAGGTTTCAGAGCTGCGACGCATTTCTGATCGACCTTGAGGCGCGCGAGACCGGAGGTCCAAGCTCTGCGCGGCGCGCGCTTTAAACCGATACTGCAGCGGGCGCATGCGAAGCAGACCCAGCTGAAGCACTGAGGATGCTAAAGCCATGAGACCCAGCATCCTTTGAAACTTTTTGAGCGGGACTTAAGTGCCGTGGCGAAAAATCTCTGTCATGCGCTGAATACTTAGTCTGCGCTGCGGCGACAGCTGTGCTGTCATAGACAGCGAGTCCAGATCTGTGCCCAGAAAATATATTTTCTGACTGGGAGACAGTGAACTCTTTGCCCAATTGACTGTGAGACCTAAATTCTCGAGGTGATCGAGTAATATGGTCCTGTGTTCTATGAGTTCCGACTGTGATCGAGCTAGAACCAGCCAATCGTCCAAATAATTCAGCACTCGTATGCCTCGGAGCCTGAGGGGTGCGAGCGCTGCATCCATGCACATCGTGAATACGCGAGGTGCCAGGGATAGGCCGAATGGCAGGACTGTGAACTGATATGCCTGGCCCTCGAAGGCGAATCTCAAAAATCGCCTGTGACGTGACGCTATTTGTATTTGAAAATAAGCGTCTTTCAGATCTATCGACATGAACCAGTCCCCTTGGCAAATTTGCGAGAGGATTTTCTTGGTCGTGAGCATTCTGAACCGTCGTTTCAGAAGTGCTTTGTTTAGTCGTCTTAGATCTAAAATGGGTCTGAGACCCCCGTCTTTTTTTTTTTTTTTTGGTACCAGAAAATATCTGCTGTACATGCCCCCTTCGCTCTGAGCTTGTGATAGGGGTTCTATAGCCCCTTTGCTCAGTAACTTCGCTATTTCAGTAACTTCGCACCCACTTCGAAACCCCGGGTAGCCGCGCGTTTGCACGAATGGCTAGGGGTTGAATGCAACATAAGCGTGCGCTTATGACATTTGAGGCAGGGGGCGCGCTGATAACAGCGGGCAGATTGCCCGCGCTCGACTCCTCTGCGGTGGTCAATCGAGAGGGGGAGGGCTGGGCGAGTCCCGTAAGACCTGTCATGTCTATGTGTGAATGTGGGCGTGGGATAGCGGGCACATTTACAACACTGAGAGCATTGTCTGCCTGAGCAGAGCGAATGCATGTTGGTTTCGTTTTACAGAAACCTTGAGACATGCAGAACGTAGTTTTTGTGGGCACTGGGCACATTTACCACATTTAATGCGCAATCGATCTGGGTCGATTTCATGTGCGCGAGCCCTGTGTGACGGGCTGTGCTTCTGTGTAGGAATGAGCACTGGGCATTTTGTCTACACTCATAACACCATCGGCCGTGGCCGGAACACCAGAAAATACACTCTATGGGATTTATCTGGGTAGCCGTAAAGTGGCATTTGTGTGCAGGCAAGCGGGCTGTGTCGCCGACTTGTTTACTGCAGAATACACTGGAACAGTCGCATTTACTGGAACTGAACGAGCGAGAAGTTGCCATAGAAACAGAGAGCGTCAACACGCTGGCGTTTGTTTGCAGGTGTGCGTGTATTACAATAGACTCGTCCACTGCAATATTGACATTTTCCAGAGAAATGTGTGAGAATGGAGGTAGTGACGCACGGAAACCATAGAAACGGTGCTTGGGTGCAGGCGAGCGGGTTGTACAACGCGCTCGTTGGCTGCAAAAATACACATCTGCAGTCGCCTTTTCAGGGAACTGACAGAGCGAGCATTGACGGCATAATTAATCTGCCGTTAGACCGAGATTCGAACTCCGGTCTCTCGTGTGAAACACCATAGATTCCGCCACTGAGCCACAGGGGGGAACACAAAGGCTTTCAGATGCACGAGCATATAAGAGCGTCAACATGTTTTCTTCGGCGTTTGCTTGCCGGCGCTGCAATATTTATATTTCCAGTCGCCTGATCAGGGAACTGAGAAATGTGCGAGAAGTTTCAGGTCAGTCCAGCCTCGGCGGGACTAAAACGCTATTTTCTCCTTTCGCTGGTGATTGACGCGTGAATGGGAGGCAGGGTAGCTTTCTTGTACGTAAAGAAAAACTAACCCCGACCGTCCGCTTCCAGCCTCCCCTGTGAACGGCGCATTTTGCGCGGCTCGAACAGAGGGAGAGAGAAAGCTAGCCCCGTGACCGTCCGCTCCTGACATCCCCTGTGAACGGCGCGGTTTGCGCGGCTCGAACAGAGGGAGAGCAGGTATCATCCTCCAAGCAGGCAAGGCAAGCGGGCGCACCGGCGAGCTTTGCGGGTTGGGGGGGAAAGGGGCATCTTGAAAAAGACGCCCGGCTCTTTTAGTGCAATGAGAGTGTGTGTCGCGGCGGCGAACACATACACATACACAAAACACAGTAGATGAGAAAAGGATATGTACGCCGGAAAGCGTCAGCAGAAACGGCGACTGAAGGCGGCGAGATGTCGACCAGCAGCTTCAGATGCACTAATCCCGCTGGGTGCTTGACTCAGACGGCGCGGCTTCCTCTCAGGATCCAGCGATGCGAAGGCCCGCTGAAGAGATGAAAAACAGACCAAACCAGCCTCTCTGGGCCGTATTTATAGCCCTGGCCCCACCCGATTTCGGCGGGACATGACGTAATGGGCGCGAAGCGCCCTCATTGGTTCTGACGTCATGAGGAGCCTCTATCGATAGGCTGGTGCAGTTGCCGCAGAGCAGCCAATGGGCGCGCGAGCTGTCTCGCCCATGTCTGCATGCTGCTGCAATGCGTTTTACATTATTGCAAAATTAAGGATAATTTTTGGTTTCAATATCTCGAGGAAAAGAGGTTTTCCCCTAGTGTAAGATATCTTACGCAAGTACGAGAGACCTCTCGTAAGAGAACTACTATCTAGTAAAAAAAAAAAAAAAACACTTATTTGTTTAACCTTATATTCTATGTATCAACCGTGTATCTCTCAAATATTTAAATAAAATAGGGTACACTTTTGGTTGTATCTGTGCACTCTGAAATAAATCTTTTATTGCTAGCTGAACTTTCAGTTCCTTTAGATCTTCCACAAGTTGAGCTCGTTCATCATTATATGCTTGACATTGAACAATCACATGCTCCACTGTTTCTGCCACCCCACAATGGATGCACCCATCTGTCTCACTTTTACCTAACATGTGTAAATAATAATTTAATCTGGTGTGGTGTGTCATGCTGTGTGTGCTTCAAGATTATGACGCAAGTGCTAAGATTCCGATTGGCCAAGAGAAAAAGTGCTAAGATTCCGATTGGCCCAGAGAAATGTAAATTATAAGATTTATCCAATAATGTTTCGCAATTCTAGCCTGCATGGCAGTTTACTGTGAGAAACAATACAGAAAATACAGGAATATATAATTGTTTGTGTTTTGTTAGCTTAAGTTTCAGTGTGGATTGTTTGTGTAACCTTTAGACATTAATGAAGATAATTTAATATTTTGTCTAAATCATGCAGAAAACCATCTATCTTTGGATAAAAGCGTCTGACAAATGGATAAATGTAAAATAATATATATTGCCACTGTACACTGTAAGTCCAGATGTTCCTTCATGAACAACAGCCTTTTAAAGTAGATTTTAATGTGGTTATTCAATTTGTCCCATTTTGTCTGTTTAATAATACTGCTATCACAAAAAGGGCAGTGAAAATTTCTGCAACATGTTGTGCATTGCTCCAAAAGTGGTAGCGCTATTCAAACTCCACTGGCTACCTGTCACATTCAGGATTGATTTTAAAATTTTACTATTTGTGTATAAAGCTCTTAACAATCCGGCCCCCCAATATCTGACCAATCTCCTCTGCCCGTACACTCCATCTCGTACTTTGAGATCCAGTGATCACTGTCTTCTTATCGTGCCCAGATCCAGACTTAAAAAACGAGGCGACTGCACTTTTGCGACTGCAGGCCCAAAACTTTGGAACAGTCTACCCCTCTATATCAGACTAGCTCCCTCAATTTCCATCTTCAAAACATCCTTGAAAACTTATTTATTTTCTCTTGCTTTTAATACCCCTTGACTATGATAGAACTATTGCCTTTTTTTGTTTTGTTTTTTTTTTGTCCTGTTTCTGCCCTGCATTTTATCTATTGCCCTGTACAGCACTTTGGTCAGCCTTGGCTGTTTTTAATTGTGCGTTATAAATAAATATTGTATTGTATTGTATTTTTTTTAGAATTAAGTTAATACCTTTTAGTCACCTGGGATAAAACTCCCCCTGCTACCCTCATTTGCATTTGTAAAGCTCACAGCAGTCTCATTTACATGTTAAAGCATTAGAGGGAGGGGGGTCACGGGGCAAGCAAGTCCCACGTCAATTTCCGACAATTTCCGACAGTTTGCAGTGTTGCCTGTAAATTGCCGTTTGCAGTCGTAAACCTGAACTTCCACGACAATCTACAGCGCCGGTAACTGTCGAAAATCCCACTTTTCATGCAGTGAAGGATTTTGATGGTTCCATGAGTCTCAAATGATTTCTTCGCCGTTGAATGAAGAAAGGTTGGTGAACTTGAGTGGTTTGTTTGACTCTGTTCTGGTTGAAGGTTTTCTCTCTCTCCATGAGCACATGGCTGAGCACATGCAGATGCACATGCAGATTGTGGCCTGCCGGCCCTGGGCCGGAGAGGCCACGCAGGCAACCAAGGAGTGAGGCAGTCGGAAGAGTTGATGGTTGCCCATTCAGTGATGGTAAAGTTTATGGATTTATGGATCCTTTGTTTCAAGCGTGCTCATTTGCATGTGCGGCTGGATTGGTTGCTGATGAAGAAACTATGAAAGATTCTTGTAACACTAATATGTTGTGCAGCTATCAACATATCATATACACGATCATTTCGATCTTCAAAGTACAAATTTATAGAGACCAATGGTATAGGTGAGGTTATATTGACCATTGATTCTTTTGTAAAATACACAGTATAAAAAAAAATAATAGTATTAAAAGACATTATACAAGACAGTAAATCATTCACAACATTTTCTGGGATGCATGTTCATTTATAGATCAGTTCGTCGATAAATGAATGCAGGAAAGTCTTTTTTAAGGTCTGTAGGTCCTTCCTATGGCCTAGGTCCATTTTTCACAGCAATAAAGACATCTTATCTGATCGTCGCCCTGGCGACTGAAACCTTTCCTGCTCTCTTGTCTCTTTTGGGGGGATGTTTCATTGGGGAATGTAACAAATAGTTATGTGTCTGATTGTCTCAGACGTTACAATTGATTGAATTGTACTGGCAGGTAACAACATTTTGCCTTGCATCTTCAGGTAAAACAGAGCCAAGTTATGTTAAAAAAGCCTCTTCATCCGTATTTATATGACTTTCAAAAGACGATGTAGACGGTACCTCACTATTAAGGCACAGATCTGTAGGAGGTAGTTGACCATCAAGAGACAGATCTGTTGGTGTTGCTGTCTCACACAGTTTGTGGAGACAAGACTGCTGCACTGGACTTGGCTGCTTATGCTTCCGCGATATATGAGTGGTGAATGATGATCTCACTCTAAAATATTTCAAGCAGCCTTCAACTGGACAGCAAACTTTTCTACCATCTCTAATATGACTTCGAAAGTGGAAGCACAGCTCTGAAAAATTACTAGCCACAAATGCACACCCTGGGACCTGACAGTGAAGGTTCGCTTGTGGATGCCTATGTGTAATGTAATCCTGTTTTTGTGACTGCCTGTGATTTCTGTGCATATGTGACCTAACTGAGGAGAATCTTAAATGTACAAGGGCACTTCTGCATTCCACAGGCAAATTGAAAATTTGCTCTATGTTGGTGTCTTTTTATATGTGTATAAAAAACGCTTAGTTAGTTTGCATCTGTACATTGTGGTAGATGTTGACAAATCAATTAAATTAATAAATAAAACATTACTAAATAAATAAACAAGTTTATTTATCTAAATGAACCGCCTCAGTTGGTCAATTATTGATAATTCAGTTAGGCAAAAATATTGTGCAACACCAAAGGATGTAACTGAAAGTCGTGAGGAGAGGCTAAAAACTCAGAAATGTAGAAATGTAGCTTTCTGGAACCAAAGGATCGAGTCCAAGAACAAATAATAACGATTCAACTTCACATAAAGTATTCTAGAAACCTCACTAATATTTGAACAGTTACTCATTGTGGAAGGTTCCATTTTAAGGCTTAAAACGTGAAAACGTCGCAACTGAAATGATTAACGGTGCACGCTGAAAAGTAACAACTATGACTTGATCACCAGGCTGCCTTAAAGGGGCAACACCTTCACGTTTAAAAAAAAAAAAAACTGTGCAATTCTCCTCTCACCCTAAAAAAACAAACATCTGCTGGTATACTAAGAACTGTAACCCACCAGCTCATGTTTCTGCTTCGTTGGAACTAAATTGCTGTTAATAACAGAAACAAATTACATTTTGTATATGAAATACAGAGTGTGGATCAGTCCAAAGTCCAACTTTAAATTAGTCTCTTCATTCTCATCACCCACTCGAGCCATAAGGTACCTGCGCTCAGTCAGCGGGAAGTTGTAAGTGGAGTGGAGACACGTACATTCTCTGCCGTGATGTGCATTCCAACTCACTCGCTGAAGGGGGGACAATTCCCTTCACAAATTCCAAAGCCCGCTGCGGAGAGTTAAAAAAAAATTTCGTTCCATCATGACTGATCCGAAGACCCGCAGGGAAAAGAACGCCGAATTAAATTCCCGCTCCTCTGAGTTCAGCCTTCACCTGGTTAAAAGCTGCTCGCCGCTTTGCGACCTCGGCGCTGACATCCGGGTAAAAGTGTATACACAATCCTTTGTATAACACCTGCCCCCTTTCCCGTGCCAAACGGAGAATCAGTTCCCTCACCTTGTAGTGATGCATTTGCACGACGAACGGTCTGGGGGCTTGATTAGCTTTCGGCAGGGGAGCTAGGGAGCGTGAGCCCTGTCCACCTCCGGCTTTTTGGCAAAACTCTGTTCACCAAATACCTCGAGTAACAGTGCTTCAATAAATGCAGAAGGATGAGAGCCCTCGGAGCCCTCGGGGATACCGATCACACAAATATTGTTCCTCCTGGATCGAATTTCCAAATCATTGAGTTTGGCCCTCAGTTTTTCGTTATCTTTCGACAGCGCTGAGCACATAGACTCCAAGGCAGTAACATGACCATCCACATCGGTAAGGGATTCTTCCACATCCTTCAGTTTCTGTTGCTCTAGTAATGAAGTTTTCATCGCAGAGATAGATGATTTAAGCTCTGCAAGGATCTCCACTCTGAGCGCCGCCTCAAATCTAATACCGCCAAGGAGTTCTCTGATATCCCCCTGGCCAGCATCCTCAGTAATATCGGCCATCTTTTTAGGGTTATTTCTCTGCATGTTTCCTACTGAGGTCCGCGAATAGTATTTCAAACTACGTCACCCAAGAAGTGCTAAATAAGTCATTAAATAATAAGAAATGTGCGGAGCAGAAAACTTTATGACTTCTCACGCCGCCATCTTTCATCTTCTGAGTCTTCAGCCTGTTCCTGAGTACACCACACCGTTACAGATGACCGGAACTCCAAAATGGATATAAGAGCTCAGATTATTTCGGTTGCTCAGGAGAGCACCGATTTTTTGAGTTTCTCTATGAACTTCTGTCGTCTTGCACTGACTAGCCTGCTCAACAACGAGAGTCCTCATTGAGTTCGAGGGGATGGACACGAGCCCTGCCCACCCTCCCGCCACTGAGATCGAGCACCAGCTGGACCTGTTGGACAGTTTATTTGAGTGTGGAGAGTCTAATTCCCTGTGTCCCTTGAACTCCTCTGAATCTGAATCTTCTTCGTCAGTCCTGTCCTCTACATACTGCCATCAGGAATGCTCTATTTTTTGTCGGTTTTTGTGCCACTCTCCTCAGCCAAGCCTGCCACCCAGTCATCATCACCCCCCATCAGTCCCTCTGTGTCACCCCATCCTCCTCTCAGTGCCCATCAACCATTCGGCCACGCCAGGCTCCCTCGGACCGTCGACACCTGGGTCGGACATCGCCACACCTCTGCTGCGGACTTGCGGGCCATCCTCTGCTCTCTGGCACTCCACCCCTTCGACTTCGACAAGCTCCGCCCTCCCTCAGACTCCACCTCTGCCCTCGCTCACACCAGCTCGTCCTCAGCCTTCCGGATCCCCACTTTCCATGTTATTTTGATCTTATCTTTCTTTATCTTTCCTGATAAAGCAGCATTATGAGTGCTGTGCTGCTTCGTGTTCAGCCATTACCGGGGAAACCGCTGTTTCTGCCGCTCCTAAAGCACCTCCTGCTGGCACCTCTTTGTAAACGGCATAATTTTATGTGGCTTTACAAAACTGTATTAATACTAGTGTGGATTTTTCTACAATATTCACCATACCATGCTAAGCTTACAAGTATCAACTATATGCGTTGGTCATAGCACCCAGCACTAATTGTAAACATGCATGTTTTAAAGCTATTTAGCCTAGTCGTATTTGGAACAAGCCCGTGTTTTAGGCTATCTAGTACATTGTCACATGCCGTGCTAAGCTTACCAGTTATCAACTTTGTGTTGTCGACAACATTGCTGTCAGTACCGTACTGGTTGCTAATGCAAATTTTATCGAAAATATGCTCATACTAGGCTTCTAGTTCATTGCGCATACTGTCCTAAGCGACAGGCCGTAGTAATCAAGCGTCGGTTTAGACTTATCTGGTTGCAATGGAATGCTCGTCTTTTTCTATCCGATTATTGCTCGTGGCTAAAGCTTATCTAGATTATCGCTAACATACTCGTGCAAAATACTCAGTAGTTACATTCACCGCAAAGGTCTGTTATTCAACAACAACATCGTAGCTTGATGATCCCGTAATGGAGTGTGGAATCATGGGAGTCGTCTTCAGCCGATGAAATCAGTTCGACAGGAGTAGGAATCGTTTTCATGAATGAAAAGCACACCATTCGTCGCTTAGCTGTGCATCGCATCTAACTCAGAGCTACAGGGTGTATGCAGGGTCTAGTCCTATGGTTATGTAGGGCGCATGCTTCCCCTACCAAACTACACTAGTTTTAGCAATAGTCCCGTAATTATACAAGAAGTTCGTTGTATCAGTGTTGCCACAAGTCGGAGCTGTTGCTGCAGGGGGTATGCTTTCCCGACCAGACTAAACTAGTTTAATACTAATCTGTGATATACAAAGTTTGTCGTATCAGATCTTGCTGCCGTTAGAGGCATAAGCTTCCCCTAATAGATCCCATACAATTGTTGAATTGGCTATAGCAACACACTGTTGCAAATATGTCCTCGCTTGCTCCAGCTCGGGGTGATACTTCCCCCATAAGATTGGAACTACAGTGCTCAACTATGCCGCTAACATCAGATGCAGTAACCATTCTATCAGCATCAGTCCTGTTTAAAAAAACTTGGTTTCTAGAAGTAAACACAACCAAGTATAACAGGGATTTGACGTCATTGACAGGTGGCCGTGTACGTACGTCAACAAATACAACTTGTCTAGTGATCCGTAATTCATGCATTTAGTTATCATGCCTAAATATCTAAGTATCAGCATCACACTGTTGCTTAATCCATCCAGCGTTATTGGTGACGTATTGCTTAATTCTGTGTAAACTGAAGTTCCACACAACATCAATTCAGTCATGACGTATTTCCAAATGAAGACGATAATTGAGAGGAAATCTCCATCTCTCATCTCTAGCTTACAGCAGTTGTCTGTTGCAGGGGAGCAATTAAGGATGTTTTCGCCCAAGCTGTCAACCGACCATCAGAGAAGGAACACCATTTCAGAAGCGAAGCCATCTTCATTATTAAAAGACAACTTGCACGGATGAAGGTTTACCTCAAGACTACAGCAACAAGCACGCACATCTGCTCCTACATGAGAGGAATAACCGTCAACACCAGCAAGGGGCAGTAACATTCATCATTCAAAAGAACTGGAACCAGACTGCAGATATACAAACCATAAGCAAGCAACCGATTCATTTTGATATCTCGATCTTCACATCTTCATTTCAGACAGCACGTCACGCACGTTTACTGCTTAAGCATTTTGGGTATGGACAACATGCTTGCTGCTGCGGGTATCGGCAACATGCTTGATTAGGTTATCCAGGTAAGGGCAACATGCTAGTTGCCTAAGGCGTTCCGGTATCGTTGGCAACATGCTGTTGCTCAAGCCTTTTCAGGTACAGGCAACATAAAAAATGTTTATTTTTATTTTATTAAAACAATTTAAAAAAAGGGGCCTGCTGCTTTTCTCCCACTGGAGAGAACACCTCTTTGCTGCTATATATGCAGGGGCCTGCTGTTCAATCCCTCAAGCCAGGGATGAACACCCCTCGCAAAAAACAAAAACAAAAACAAAGGGGACCTGCTGTTTTTCTCCTGCTGGAGAGAACACCCCTTTGATGCTATATATGCAGGGGCCTGCTTAAACTAAAAGAGGGGCCTGCTAATCTATCCCTCCTTAGAGGGGACTTGCCAAAGTGGTCTCATTTGAAATCGAGCGCAGCGTTAGTTCAGACAGGCCACGTAGGCATAGGCCGCGATCAGCTGATGCGGTCACCTGTCAAATCGCTCCAGCCACTACCATTCTCTTATTAGACCGGGAGGATATATATATATATATATATATATACGTGGCATTACTGCTCGGTAAGCATGCTCAAACTGCTCGCAACCCTCCCGCCCTCACCACTAAAAGTATCAAGCATATTTCTGTGCACCTTCTGGCTGTCGTCTTTGTTTCAGATTACCAAGGCTTCCAAGTCCTAGCTGTCACGGACATCATCGCAGAGAGACAATCATCCACATAGCCAAGCTACAGTATAGACGTCCAGTGATAATAAAGGCCATCTGAAGCAAAGTGATGAGTTTGTGTAAGAAACATTTTCATATTTAAAACTTTATAAAGTAAAATAACTAGCTTCCGGCCAAACGAACATACAGATTCGACTTAAGTGTAAAGTGCAACTTATGTGAGTAATGCGACGTACTGCTATGCTGATATTTATGCTACGCCATGACTTACTACACTACTTCTGACGTCATAAGTTGCGTAAGTTGCGCTTTAGGCGTAAGTAGACTGCGTATGGCTGTTTGGCCGGAAGTTAGAGTTTTACTTTGTAGCGTGTTAAATATGAATATTTTTCTTACACAAACTCATCGTTTTGCTTCAGAAGGCCTTTATTAACCCCCGGAGCCGTGTGGAGCACTTTTATGATGGATAGATGCACTTTTTTGAGCTTCAATCTGATGGTTGCAATCAACTGCCATTATAAAGCTCAGAAGCGTCAGGGTGTTTATTAATATAACTCCGATTGTATACGTCTGAAAGAAGAAAGTCATATACACCTATGCTTGAGGGTGAGTAAATCATGGGATAATTTTAATTTTAAGGTGAACTACTCTTTAATACTTTAATAATACTTTAGTTATCTGGAAACAGTGCTGAAGTTCAACTAAAAATATACATAAGTATACTTGATTGTGCTAAAGTGGAACTATTGCAAGTATATTTTAGGTACACTTTAAACATCTTGCATTAAATACTGATAATACAGAGATCATACGATCCTTACTAATAGTGATATTAAACACATTTTAAGGCTTAATATTAGGAAATGTGCAATAAATATGTACTCCAAATAAAGTTTAATTATATTTATATCAGTAAGTCTCAAGTGATATGTCAGTAAATAAGCTAATGGATATGTTGTATACTTAGTATGAAATAAATGTATTTTATATACATTTTGGTATAGATTTTTTCACTAGGGAAACATGCGTGAATGCATATTTTACTTAAAGTGTTCTCATATTCGCAATGCTTAGTCACTGTACTCGCACGGCAACCATGTAAACTGCTTGCTGCTGCTGTACACAATAACATATTTCCTGATGCTATATGCTAAGTAATTTACACCTGCATCAAATACACAACTGTAAAACATGACTCTTGGTTATGAAACCAAGGTGGAATCATTTAGGATTAAAGCAAACCATGCGATAATACACAGTGATGAGCAATTAAGAACGCTAATCTTATCTTGGATCCCTGATAGCACAGGTACATCACCAAGACATCTGCATTTACATCTGCAAGATTCATTTTTTAGAGTGTTTGCTTATCTGCAATATGTCTCTAAGACATTTCCTGTCAGATGTTAAATAGACATTTAGGGCCCGTCCACACGGAGACGCGTTTCGCTGTATACGTATACATTTTTTATCGTATTGGCGTTTCGTCCACACGGATCCGGCGTTTTCGGAGACTGAAACCGCTATTTTTTGAAACCGGGTCCCAAGGTGGATAAATCTGAAAACGCCGCCCTTGCGTTTTCGTGTGTACGGCCAATCCATACATTTTGTGAAACGATGATGTCATCACACCAAGTGTCAACTAGTCAGACACCGTTAAGTCACAGCAACTACATTTATGGTTTTTCATATTGTTCAACAAAGTTCTTGATTAAAAAAGAAAAAAGAAAAGAAAAAAAGAAGCTACTCTGCCTAATATTATTGTTGTATACAGCCATAGTATACAGCGCGCAAGGTTTATGCGCATGCTTTAAGTCTTCTTCTCCGTTTTTAGTGTATGTCTGTGGCAGAATTACAGCGCCACATACTGGTCTGGCATGTATACTACATCGTTTTGAGTCGGTTTCAGTGGTTTCGTGTGTACGCAGATATTTCTTGAGACGACGCCGTGTTTACGGGATTTTTTTTTTGAACGGGGAAAAAAAAAATCGGATAGGGAAAGCTCTAGCTTCGTGTGGATGTGGCCTTAGAAAATGTCTTTCTAATGTGTGTAAAACTGCTTTTTCAAAGATGTTTCTCAGATGTGTGTACACAACAGATGTTTTCCAGACTAAGTGCTCTTTAGCAGACATCTTAGAGTCTTAAAGGGTTAGTTCACCCAAAAATGAAAATTATGTAATTAATGACTCCCTCATGTCGTTCCAAGCCCGTAAGACTTCCGTTCATCTCCGGGTCTGTTGTCAATCCGCGTTCACGACTCCGCAGTGACACTGCTGACGTGTTATCTGGTGCGCCCGAGCTTCGTTTACAGTCTGAATGAGACGCACGCTCGTGAACGCGGATTGACAACAGACCCGGAAGAGAATACAATGCTGAATAAAGTCGTAGTTTTTGTTATTTTTGGACCAAAATGTATTTTCGATGCTTCAAAAAATTCTAACTAACCCACTGATGTCACATGGACTACTTTGATGATGTCTTTATTACCTTTCTGGAAATGGACAGTATACCGTACATACATTTTCAATGGAGGGACAGAAAGCTCTCGGACTAAATCTAAAATATCTTAAACTGTGTTCCGAAGATGAACGGAGGTCTTACGGGCTTGGAACGACATGAGGGTGAGTCATTAATGACATAATTTTCATTTTTGGGTAAACTAACCCTTTAAGGCTGGTGTACACTGTGCTAAACAAGAAGACTGGAGCTTTAAATGTTCCTGCTATAGCTTCGTATAGAAAAAAGAAGGAAAATAAAAAGACGAGTGTGCAAATAATTTAGTGAAAAGTCTGATTTCTCGCGAGAGTAAAAAATTACCTGTGAGCTCTTACAACAAACAGCTGTGCCCTATAGAGAATGATGTGATTGCAAGCATTTGGTTAAGGAGAAACGGAAAGTGTATGATGCCTACTGCTTTAAAATCTGTTACAATTTTGAACCTTTAACCAGGGCTCTCAAGTGTCCCGCATTGAGCGTGACAGTCACTCATTTCAGTCTTTTGTCACGTACTCCCGCCACACATTTTATTTCTCACGCGGAAAAACTATTTATAGGCAAGGCAAGGCAAGTTTATTTATATAGCACATTTCATACACAATGGCAATTCAAAGTGCTTTACATAGGAGAAATTAAAATAATAAAATAAATAAGAATTATTAAAACAGTTTAGAAAAATAAAATAAAATACAGTACAAACAGTCGGACGAACAGTGGCACAGTGATCATTCAGTAAATGCACAGCTAAACAGAAGTGTTTTGAGTCTGGATTTGAATGTGACCACTGTAGGAGCACATCTGATCTCTTCTGGAAGCTGGTTCCAGCTGCGGCTGGCAAAATAGCTAAAAGCAGACTCACCATGTTTAGAGTGAACCCTTGGTATTTCTAGCTGATATGATCCTAATGATCTGAGTGATCTGTTGGGTTTATATTCAGTGAGCATATCTGCAATGTATTGAGGTCCTAGGCCATTGAATGATTTATATACCAGTAATAATACTTTAAAATCAATCCTAAATCTAACTGGGAGCCAGTGTAAAGACCTGAGGACTGGTGTGATATGTTCCTATTTTCTGGTTCTGCTCAGAATCCTAGCGGCAGCGTTCTGTATGAGCTGCAACTGCCTTATGGTCTTTTTGGGAAGGCCAGTGAGGAGTCCATTACAATAATCCACCCTGCTGGTGATGAAAGCATGCACAAGTTTCTCTAAGTCTTGTCTGGAAACAAAGCATCTAATTCTTGCAATATTTTTCAGATGATAGTATGCTGATTTAGTTATTGCTTTGACATGACTACTGAAACTAAGGTCTGACTCTAGTGTCACACCAAGATTCCTGACTTGATTTTTAGTTGTTTGACCCCTAGAGTGAAGGTATGCGTTCACCTTGAGAACTTCATCTTTGTTTCCAAACGCAATAACTTCAGTTTTGTCTTTGTTTAATTGAAGAAAGTTTTGACACATCCAACTGTTGACTTCGTCAATGCATCGGCACAGGGAGTCAATGGGGCTGTAATCATTAGGCGATAGGGCTACATATTAAATATATTATAATATATTTAATATGCCGCAGCGCCCAAAATGTATCTGGCCGCGCCGCTCTCACTGTGGAACCGGCAGGAATCAAGCGCGTCTTATCAGCCAATCAAAAAAAGAAAGGGGCTACACAATAGCCAATCAGAAAATAGCACTATTGTATCTGGGTAAGATTTAACGCAACAAACAATGGGGAAAAAAAGCATATGCTGGAATTGTTCACGTGATTCTGCGACAACGTCTTCCGAAAATTTCGTTCACCCACAGACTGGAAACCACTCCGAGCATTACTGAGCACAGAGTAAGTCATAATCTCCTGTTTTAATGTTACAACAAATTCACAATTTGTTTGACACAAACAGTGACAACTTGACTGCTGTTAGAGAATGTTTCCCAGCTCATCAGTGTCTGTAACTTAGCCTACAGTTTTACAGCCTGTTCACTGACAACACCTGCTCAGAACAAGTAGTCTAGGCCTAGTCATATTTTCGTTATCACACAATGACTGACATAGTCACATTATAAACATCTCTCTCCAAAATAGGCTTAATAATTTTATTAGCACTAAATAAATTCAAGTGTATTGCATAGTCAATGTTATAGGTCACTTTTAAAATAATGTCATATTTTATAATTATATACAGGCTATGAGCAATAATAATAGTGATGCTTGCCTTAGCAAAGAATGCTACGGTTGCTAAGAGCTAAAACACAGGGACACTGTAATTCACACAAGCCAGAGCATTTATCAGAATTCACCGAATCATAACAGGATGCCAGTGTACTCATTACACAGTGAAATGATCAGGGTCACCTGAACATCAATTAAACGGCCAATAAAGATGTTGCTTCATTATTTCTTTATGTCAGTTGTAGACACCATCGCTGCTGAACAGTGAGTGTAACCATGGCAACTTCAGACTGCTTTGGGCAAACGTGTATTCCTCAGGGCCTTCAAAATGGCACAGGGATTCATTTCAAATGCATCCTCTTTTACCATATCCATATTGTGATTAAATGACTTTTATTTACTGGAATTGGTGGTGGGCTCTATTTGCACAGGTTGCCATGTTTGAATCATTCAGCATGACAAGCTTAGATAGATATGTGGTCTCTCCATGAACTTCCTATCACAAGGTCAGTGTCAGTGTCCAGCGCCTGATCCAGACACACACAGCAGTGTTAGAAAACCTGCCAGGATTTGTCTCACTGCCTCAAGGTCCTCATAAAGGCACCAGTCAAAAACATCTCAAAACCTGCAGTTTGATGTGTCTAAATCATCCTCTACTGTGGGTCTTTTTATAATGTTTATAATGCTTTGTCTGCAAGTTAAAATTGAATACTGTATATATGTTTTCAAAAATGTTTACTCAACACTGTTTTCAACTAAAAATAGAAAACTTTTTGTCTGTTTTGGCCTTCATTTACATAACAATGGTGTTTTGGGCGCCTGAAAACACAAACTTTTAAAAAAAGGTTTCAAAGTGCAAGTTTTTGAAAATGATACCATTATGACCTCCATTTAAACTACACAAATGCGAATTTGTGAAAACGGTGACATGCGCATACGCATGCATATTACGCATTCAGGCGCATATTTCTTTACAAAGTGACATTGGCAGCTACTATCCAGGCATTTATAATACTGTGTTTTTAGTAGTTTACGCGGATCTGTGTGAATGGGGAACATTTTGACAATGATGTTGTCTGTACGTAAAAAAAATGCAAAGGAAAAACGTTTCCGCTTTTAGTACATCATTGGTGTGTAAACATACCCTAACTCACATGCAAAAGGGGCAATAAATATTTTATTGTTAGCATAGTAATCATAGTAGTGGCTGATTACTCCCCTCGAGCAGGCATCCCTAAAACATAATTTTAGACAGAGGGCCAGAATGAGGGTTGAAAATAGTATTTTTTGAGAATATATGACTGTTTTTTTGTAAAAAGCAATGTACACTCACTGACAGTATATTTGCCCTTAATCCAATGTGGACAGGACTGCGGATATAGCTAACCAAATTTAGATTATATGACACATGACTCCACATATGACTCACAAAACAGACTCTCAGAGAAGATTCTGACATTAGCCCGTTGCAGGCTAAGCTAACAAGTCGATTTAAAGCACACAGCTTGGACAGAAATCTCTCTTTTCTTTACACATTATGGGACTGCCTTCTCTGAAAGATACATGTACTGCTACTTCAAATTACCGTTGGAGCTATAATAGTTTGCTACTTAAAATTTGAGACAACCTTCATTGTGAGTACAGTATGTCATTGATGCTGTGTAGGCAGCTCACTAGGATTTACAGTATTAAATGCTGCTTTACTGGAGGTGGGGATTGATTATCTTTGCTTGAACTGGGTCTGTCTCTTCATGCGTGCGAATCCAGAAGTTCTCTCAAATTATCTGTTCTGTCTGGCTCTGGGACAGCAACAAGGGACACACAGGGTCCAGAGGACACAGCTGTCAGAAAAAAAAAAAAAAAAAACTTCCTTTAACAGAGTGTAATGAGTTCACAAGAGAGTAAGTAAAAGAGAGCAATAAAAAAATGATGTGAAGTGAAAGAGGACTTGTGTGGATAATGATTGTTATTGATACTATTGTGGTATTTCTTTACTTCACATTTCTCGGTTTTATCATTTTTACGTGTCACTTATATTCAGTGTTGCTTTTTATTTAGCAGATGTTTTTCATAACTTTCATTATTAAAGGACAATTCCGGCGGGTTAATAACACATGGGTAGACTGTCGACCGTTCTCTGGGATGTGTTTTCATGCTAATCGAATGTACCCAGTTTTAGCTCGAACCACTGATTAGCTTATAACGCTAGTATATAGGGCATAGAGTAAGTAAAAATAAATTGCTAGTTAATACCACTAACAAGGCTCAAAATAGCCCCACACTAACACGGTAGCATAATGAGGGTCCCTACATGGTTTGCATGCAGGGACCCTCATTATGCTACTGTGTTAGTATGGGGCTAATTTGAGCCTTGTTAGTGGTATTAACTGGCGATTTCTTTTTACTTACTCTATGCCCTATATACTTGCGTTATAAGCTAATCAGTTGTTCGAGCTAAAACTGGGTACATTCGCATGAAAACACATCCCAGAGAACGGTCGACTCGGTACCCATGTGTTATTAACCCCTAGGTTCATTTTGCGCCGGAATTGTCCTTTAAGTCTTAAACATTTTATAAATTAAAAACTTTTTTTAAATAATAAACATTATTATATTTTGAAATGTTTAACAGATCATAATTAAAATGAAAGTACATTCAAATACAATACATATATTAAATATAAATATAATGTCAAAGTTTAATCAATAAAGTCAAGTCAAGTCAAGTCACCTTCATTTATATAGTGCTTTTAACAATACAGATTGTTTAAAAGCAGCTTTACAGTGATAAAAGGAAATTAAAGTAACAGAGATTGTTTTGTCCAGCTAAAGTTAGTTTTGATTGATTCACTTCCGTCACAACGATCATTAGTTATTAACTTAGGGGCTGCTAACACAACACCGTTCTAACAGAAAACCCTTAAAGTTCTCTCTGCGCAAACTTTAAAAACACGAACCTGTGAGAATGCTGATGGCGTGCACATGCGTATTACGTGTTTAGTCTATAGGTATGCGCGTTTGAATATATATGTGCACAGGCGTATAGTCCTTCTTTACAAACCAACCCTCATCAAACTACTTGTCTGGCCTTAAAATGTATAATAAGAATTTATATCGCTTCCGTGTAGCCACATGAACCGGAATTATCCCGGCAACGTTTTATCTGTACAGAGGTTAAGGGAAGGGAAGGAGGCCTTCACAGGGGAGACTAGTTGACACTTCAGGACTGCATTGTCGTCGTTTCCAGGCGCAGGTCCTTCATCAGATCTGGATACGGCCTGGATACGGCAGACTGCGGTAAACCTCGGGATAAACAGAGAGACTAATATTAGCGTAGATGCCATTCTTCTTATGATGTAACAAGTCCATCAGGATTTATGGGAAGTGTTCAGGTTCCGACTGACCTAATCTATGCAGCCTAACATTGAATTATAGAAGTCCATAATGTGTTAAGTGTATTTTGGGTCAAAGAGATGTGTTTTTAGTCTAGATTTGAACTGACAGAGTGTGACTGCTTCCTGGACAATGTTAGGAAGACTGTTCCAAAGTTTTGGTGCTAAATAGGAAAAGAATCTTCCACCAGCAGTCGATTTTGATATTCTAGGTAATATCAACTGGCCGTAATTTTGAGATCACAATAGATGTGAAGGACTATAATGCGTTAAGAGCTCGCTCAAGTACTGGGGAGCTAAACCATTTAGTGCTTTGTAAGTAATCAGCAATATTAAAAAATGTATACGATGTTTAATAGGGAGCCAATGCAGTGTTGACAGAACGGGGTTAATATGGTCATACTTCCTGGTTCTGGTAAGAACTCTAGCTGCTGCTTTTTAAATGAGAACACTAGTGTACTATTTATGAAGGCTATATCTTTAACACCAAGCATATCTGCTGACTCTGTTGATTTTCTTTTAACTCAAAAGTTAAAAGTGTAATTTGATGATATTGCTCCTGTAAAAGTCAGGAAGAAGACTGGCAGACAAAAAGCACCTTGGAGAAACTCAACAGCAGTGCAAAATATGAAAAGACAATACAGAAAAGCAGAGCGCATGTGGCGGAAGACAAAACTTGTAGTCCATTTATAAAGACAGCATTCATGCTTTCAATATGGAACTAGGCAAAGCTAGACAGACTTTATTTTCAAATATTATAAACAGCAACTTAAACAACACACACACTCTTTTTGCTACTGTAGAGAGACTGACAAACCCCCCAAGTCACATTCCCAGTGAGTTTGCTTCCTTCTTCTCTGAGAAAATCAATAATATCAGAAAGTTAATCAGCACATCCTTGAGTTGCGCTGGGGTAAGAAAGATCAGACCACAACCTCAGAAAGTAGTTGAGGCAAGTCAAGTCACATTTATTTATATAGCGCTTTTTACAATACAGATTGTTTCAAAGCAGCTTTACAGAGATAACAGGAAAATAAATCAAACTTCTAGTAGTTGAGATGTCTGATTTCGAAGAAATTGATGGCAAAATTTTGGAAGAAGCCATACAGCACCTTTAAAAAAGAACCTGCGCTCTTGACACACTTCCCACATCTTTATTCAAAAGTGTGTTAAACTGTTTAGAAGCATATATCCTAGAAGTGGTAAATGCCTCACTTCTCTCTGGGAGTTTTCCAAACTCTCTGAAAACTGCAGTTGTTAAGCCCCTGCTGAAAAAGAGCAATCTGGATAAGACCGTATTAAACAAATATAGACCAATCTCAAATCTTCCTTTCATAGGCAAGATCATTGAAAAAGTTGTCTTCAATCAGCTGAACAAATTCTTAATCTCGAATGGATACTTTGACAATTTTCAATCTAGTTTCCGACCGCATCACAGCACAGAGATAGCACTCATAAAAATAATAAACGATATTCGCTTAAATACTGATACAGGCACATTATCAGTGCTGGTACTACTCGACCTCAGTACTGCATTTGACACTGTCGATCACAACATACTTCTTGACAGGCTGGAAAACTGGGTCTGGCTTTCTGGGATAGTCCTAAAATTGTTCAGGTCATACTTAGGAGGGAGAGGTTATTATGTGAGTTGAGTTAAGTCTGAATGGACATACATGACATGCGGAGTCCCTCAAGGCTCAATTCTTGTACCACTCCTATTCAACCTGTATATGCTCCCACTGAGCCAAATAATGAGAAAGAACCAAATTGCTTACCACAGCTATGCAGACGAGACACAGATCTACTTAGCCCTATCGCCTAACGACTACAGCCCCATTGACTCCCTGTGCCATTGCATTGATGAAGTCAACAGTTGGATGTGCCAAAACTTTCTTCAGTTAACCCTCTGAGGTCGGCAAACCCCGCGTTTTGCTGGATTTTCTTCACATTGTAGCACAATAAACTTAAATTACTCCGTCATTTATGGTCATACAGAAAAAAGAAATATAAAAAAAGAATCTGTGATATTTCTACTTTTGTATGTGTCCACTTACAATCAAATCAAAACATTGTGCTTTTGTAAAATAAAGAAAATAAACAGGGTGTGCATTCTGCCTCTCCGTCGCGGTGAACTTTTTTTTCTTGAGCACGTCTATAAACTGAAACAAAACTCAGCGAATACTTCTCACACATTTATGAGCCATATACCTTTATAAACATTTAAGTGTGTACTTTTAAATGATCGGATTCAAACTGAAAACAAGTATTCTCTGTTTATGTAATTTGTATAAAACCAACAGGATGTTCAGTATCTCAAACGCTTGCTAATTATTTTTTAATTCGACCACGCCCACTCGCGCAAAAGAGATTCACATGCAAATCTCCACATGGAACGCGAACGCCCTTGTTACCTCAAACACAAAACACCAAAACACTTCACAAGTCTCTGCTTTTCGTCGAGTTTGGAAGACGCGCTGTGAGCTTACATTGGATTTACCTCAGAAGAAGAAGAACGCGATTTGAAGACAAGAAAGATGTAAGGTAAGAAATTCTTACTTATTAGTTTATGGTATTGTTGCATAAACTTCACATTGCAGTTGAACTGTTGCTAGATATATGGTAAATATTATAATATTTAGACCCGTGTTTACTGTTAAATACTGTTTGTGGATATCTGCTCAAACGTAGATATGTAAAATATGGTAACCATAATGTTTCATATATTGGAGCGCGATCGCGTTTGAATGTATCATATTTTGGAGCGCGATTGCGTTTGAATGTATCATATTTTGGAGCGCGATCGCGTTTGAATGTATCATATTTTGGAGCATGATCGCGTTTGAAAAGCAAAATGCACCAAACAATAGTATCACGACAGAAGGTGAGGAAGCAAGCGCGAGTGTAATCAACAGCTCTTTATTATAAAATGTAAAGTTCATAAGACTTGAGTCAGGTGATGATGAGTGGCGCAGGGACCTCGATGGCCAAACACAGAAAGCAGGTGGTGAGTGGTGAAGTGCGCTGATGAAGATGGTGAATCCAGACGAGGAACGAAGAACAATGGAGACATCAACCAGGAACACCAACTCACGACACCAAGGCACGGAACAGGAACGCCAACACAGGATCAGAGGACACAACACATCACAGGGAATACAACAACGATCTGACAGTGGAGAGAAGAAACCAGTGAGTATTTAAGGATGAGTTGATGAGCTTCAGCTGGTGCTGCTACTGACAATCAGCTGTGCTGCTGATCAGTGGTAACGATCCGGTCACGCCCACACACACACACACACAACAACAGATGCACGAGACAAGAAGGAAACAATGAATCTGTGAACCGTGACAGTACCCCCCCCCTCCTAGGAACGCCTCCTGGTGTTCCCAGACTCCTTTACCTGTCGATTGTAATCATCGATAAGGGAGTGATCCAGGATGTCTCTGGCAGGTACCCAACTTCTCTCCTCCGGACCATAACCCTCCCAGTCCACCCAGTACTGGACTCCGCGTCCCCTCCGCCTTGAGTCCAGAATACGATTAACCGAATATGTGGGTTCTCCTTCTACGAGTCGCGGCGGTGGGGGAACCGGGGCTGGCGGATTAATGCGAGAATAAAACACGGGTTTGACTTTGGATACATGGAACACGGGATGAATCCTCCTGTACACTGGAGGGAGGTTTTGGCGGACTGCCACCGGGCTAATGATCTTGGTGACAGTGAACGGGCCGATAAATTTAGGAGCAAGTTTATTAGAAACGGAGCGGAGAGGAATGTTCTTGGTAGAAAGCCACACTTTTTGACCAACGACGTATACGGGAGGCTTAGACCGGTGGCGATCGGCTTTGGCCTTGGTGCGCGCTCCCACCTGGAGTAGAGTCTCACGGGCTCTAGTCCAAGTGCGACGACACCTCTGGACGAAGGCGTGAGCGGAGGGGACCGCGACTTCGGACTCCAGACTAGGAAAAATTGGTGGCTGGTAACCTACACTACACTCAAACGGAGATAGGCCCGTGGATGACACTGGCAACGAATTGTGTGCGTACTCCACCATAGACAATTGCTGGCTCCATGAGGAAGGATTCTTGGAGACCAGACATCGCAAGGTTCTCTCCAAATCTTGGTTGGCTCTCTCAGTTTGACCATTGCTCTGGGGATGAAACCCTGAGGACAGACTGACAGTCGCCCCCAATAGTTTACAAAACTCTTGCCAAAATTTGGACACAAATTGGGGTCCTCTGTCGGAAACCACGTCTGTCAGGAGGCCATGTAAGCGAAAGACGTGATTAACGACGGTCAACGCTGTCTCCTTGGCTGAGGGTAATTTGGGCAAGGGAATGAAATGTGCCGCCTTCGAGAACCGGTCCACCACGGTCAAAACTACCGTGTTACCCTGGGAGGGTGGGAGGGCGGTGACAAAATCTAGCGAAATGTGGGACCAGGGTCTCGAAGGGACAGGCAGTCCTGGGGATCGATTGGAAGTCTTACCAGTGGCACAAACTGAGCAAGCCAAAACAAAACTGTGAACATCACGAGCCATGAGTGGCCACCAGAATCGTTGCTTGACCAAAAACTTGGTACGACTAACTCCTGGATGACAAGCCACGTTGGAACAATACCCCCACTGAATAACGTCGGACCATAATCCCTCCGGTACAAATAAGCGGTTCGGTGGGCAACCGGCCGGAGGCGTTACCCCTTCTAAGGCCTTCTTGACCTTCGATTCGACCTCCCATACGAGTGTGGAGACAAATAGATTCTCGGGTAAAATGCACTCGGGAGTAGACAGGCGTTCGGAACGGTCAAAAATGCGCGATAAAGAATCGGGTTTGATGTTTTTAGAACCCGGGCGGTACGAGAGTGTAAAATCAAAACGTCCGAAAAAAAGTGCCCACCGAGCCTGCCTGGAGTTCAATCTTTTGGCGGTTTTAATGTATTCCAGATTCTTGTGGTCTGTCCAGACGATAAAAGGTACCCCCGACCCTTCTAACCAGTGGCGCCATTCCTCCAACGCTAACTTGACTGCCAACAATTCTCTGTTACCAATGTCATAATTGCGTTCGGCAGGGGACAAACGATGAGACAAAAACGCGCACGGATGCATTCTGTCGTCTGTGGGAGAACGCTGGGAAATCACTGCACCTACCCCCACCTCTGACGCGTCGACCTCCACCACGAACTGACGTGATGTATCAGGGGCAATGAGGATGGGGGCTGAAACAAAGCGGCCTTTCAGTTTGGTAAACGCAGCCTCAGCTGCGTCTGACCACCTGAACGTAGTTCTGGGGGAGGTCAAGGCAGTCAGAGGTGAGGCTAGTTGGCTGAAGTTGCGAATAAATCGCCGGTAGAAATTGGCGAACCCCAGAAACCTCTGTAGGGCCTTACGGGAATCTGGACTTGGCCATTCCACCACAGCCCTAATCTTCTCAGGATCCATGCGTATTCCCTCAGTCGACACAATGTACCCTAGGAAAGGAACAGACTGTGCATGAAACGAACATTTCTCCGCCTTGACAAAAAGCCCATTCTCTAGCAACCTCTGAAGCACTCGTCGGACGTGCTGCACGTGTTCCTGGAGAGAAGATGAAAAAATCAATATGTCATCCAGGTAGACATATATGAACTGGTCGACCATATCTCGCAGCACGTCGTTAACGAGTGCCTGGAAGACTGCTGGGGAGTTGGACAAACCGAAAGGCATGACCAAGTATTCAAAGTGCCCCCTGGGGGTGTTAAAAGCAGTCTTCCACTCATCCCCCTTCCTGATGCGGACCAAATGATAAGCATTACGCAAGTCCAATTTAGTGAAGATAGACGCTCCCTGCAACCTCTCGAAGGCTGAAGACATCAACGGCAAAGGATACGTATTCTTTACCGTGATGCTGTTCAGCCCTCGGTATCAATACAAGGTCGCAGAGAACCATCCTTCTTCCCCACAAAAAAGAACCCCGCCCCCGCTGGAGAAGAGGAAGGGCGGATGAACTTCGTTGCTAGAGAATCAGAAATATATTTCTCCATAGCCTCCCTTTCTGGAGCAGAAAGCGAATATAACTTGCCTTTAGGCGGAGACTTACCTGGCAGTAAATCTATAGCACAGTCATAGGGACGATGCGGAGGAAGAAAAGCAGCCCGAGACTTACTGAATACCTCCTTCAGGTCATGGTACTCCGCGGGCACTTTAGACAAATCCACTGTCTCCTCCTGAAACACAGAAACAGAAACAGATGGACAGGCAGACACTAAACAGGACTCATGACACTTATTGCTCCACGCCACAATAGACCTCTGGAGCCAGTCCACTTTGGGGTTATGCCGGATAAGCCAGGGGTGACCGAGAACCACAGGTGCAAGGGGGGAGTCCATGATGTAGAATGAGAGGGTTTCAGTGTGGTTGCCAGATGTAACAAGAGTGACCGGTCCAGTGGTGAATGAAATGGTGGGGAGTTCTTGACCGTTGAGGGCGTGGACGGAAATCCTGTGGGTGAGTGGTTTGATAGGGACTTGGAACCTGTGCGCGAAAGTGTAGTCCATGAAATTACCCTCAGCCCCTGAGTCCAGTAGTGCTTGACAGTCGTGTGAATGTGTTGACCATCTCAGTCTTACCGGGAGGAGTGTAGATGTAGACGAGAGCTTCTCGGCGGAGATCCCACCCGACAGTAGCCTCTTCGGGTTAGGTCCCTTCACTGGGCAGGTTTTCAAATAATGGCCTGCCGTGCCGCAGTAGAGACAGAGCCCCTGGGATCTCCGCCTTTCCCTCTCCTCCCGGGAAAGCCGAGCTCGCCCCACCTGCATGGGCTCGTGATCGTAGGTAGGGCTGACCGCGTCCCCGCCACTGAACTGCTGGCTCTCAGCTTCTCCAGGGACTCGACTATGAGAGATGCGTCGCTCGACTCTGGACAGCCGTGCATCTACTCTTAGAGCCAGCTCGATGAGTCCATTGAGCGTCGTAGGGAGGTCCAGGGCGTAGATCTCCTTCTGGACGCGGTCAGCCAGCCCATGCAGGAACATGTCCCACTGCGCCTCCTCGTTCCAGTGACACTCTGCCGCTAAGGTACGGAACTCGATGGAATAGTCTGACACTGATCTCTCCCCTTGATGAAGGTCGGCGAGTATTCTAGCGGCCTCTCTCCCGGCAACGGCACGGTCGAATACTCGCCTCATCTCAGCGGAGAGTGCCTGGAACGAGTCACAGCAGGGGTCTTGGTTCTCCCACACCGCCGTTCCCCATAATGCCGCTCTCCCAGTCAGCAGGATCAGAACAAAGGCGATCTTTGTTCGCTCTGTACAGAAGGTTCTTGGTTGAAGTGAAAAATGCATGGAGCATCGTGTCAGAAAAGCTCTGCAATAACTTGGATCTCCGGAGTACGATTCAGGAACTGGTAGGCGGGGTTCTGACTGGAAGAGGGTCTCAGGTGGTGTGGAGGGAACGGGCGGCGCGGGTGGCGCAGTGGGAGCTCGCAGAAGTTGGAATTGCTGGGTGAGCTCGGACACCTGCGCCACGAGAGTCTGAACTGCACAGCCTGTGTCGTTCAAACTCTCCTCCTGGGAATTCATCCGATGAATGCTGCTGTTGAAGAACGCCTCCAGGGAAATCGGCGAACCACTCACTGCTTCCATTGAAGGTCAGATCGTTCTATCACGACAGAAGGTGAGGAAGCAAGCGCGAGTGTAATCAACAGCTCTTTATTATAAAATGTAAAGTTCATAAGACTTGAGTCAGGTGATGATGAGTGGCGCAGGGACCTCGATGGCCAAACACAGAAAGCAGGTGGTGAGTGGTGAAGTGCGCTGATGAAGATGGTGAATCCAGACGAGGAACGAAGAACAATGGAGACATCAACCAGGATCACCAACTCACGACACCAAGGCACGGAACAGGAACGCCAACACAGGATCAGAGGACACAACACATCACAGGGAATACAACAACGATCTGACAGTGGAGAGAAGAAACCAGTGAGTATTTAAGGATGAGTTGATGAGCTTCAGCTAGTGCTGCTATTGACAATCAGCTGTGCTGCTGATCAGTGGTAACGATCCGGTCACGCCCACACACACACACACACACAACAACAGATGCACGAGACAAGAAGGAAACAATGAATCTGTGAACCGTGACAAATAGGCTTTATATTTTTACTATTATCTCATTTCATATCATCATAACGAATGGAAACATTTGAAGTAACATATGATAATCAATATATTTTTCTCTAGCATAGTTGTTACTGAAATTCTTAGATTTATGAAAGATTTATAGGCTGCTATAGGTTATTGTTATTATTATTTTATGCAGCATTGCGCATAGCCTATGCCTACAAGGCACAACAAACCTGGTTTTCATTATATTATATATTGTTGGAAACATTTGTGTGTGTGTGTGTATTCTGTGAATTTTAAAAGCAATTTTAACCAGAAAAATCTAAAATGTATTCCCAAAATCGTGCAGGCCTAGTTTCTCTTGATACCAGTATGTTCACTTTTTTTCTTTTCTTTCAGGGACCAGATGCCACTGAGTCCTGCTGACATGAGTCTCTGTACATGAACATGGTAAAGTGAAAATCAAACACCTTGGAAATGAAAGGTATGTACAATGTTTTTAGGAATGGCACAAAGGTCTCTGTCTTTGGATCATTGTTTTCAATGTGCTCTTTTGTCATTTGTTGTGTATTTTTGGATTATGTTGTGTTGTAAATAAATCCAAACAATCTAAAAGCCATTCTTTTTTAAATCTCCTCATTCTTTGTGCAAGGTTGCTCTGAATGACAGGGCCTGATCGCTCCTAATAGGGCAGTTAGGGGAGTGTCTTTGTCTTTCTCAGGTGTTAAAGGCTTACATATTCATGAGATGATCACGCCTCTTCGCATATGGCTTTCAAACACAAAACACGTTTTAGACATTTTAAATCAATATATTGTCTTATCTGAATGAGTAGTCAGGGTGATTTTCACATAGTTTTGGAGCAAATATTCTAGGCTACGTGATACAATTTTCAAAAGTCTTGTGAAGAAATAATCAGTATGGGTTTCATGGCCTTATTTCAGTGACAGTTTTTTTTGGTATTTTCACAAACCACGCATTAATGTCATTATCTCAAAACTACAAACTTTTACATACATGCTGCTGATATATTATTGTAGCAGAGTTTGTGCTAAATACAGTGTAATAAGACTTTAGCCATGACAATGTCACAAGTAACAGAAATAAGCACAAATGTCAGAGCATGTCAGAACACCTCCAGGGCCAGAAAACAGCTCAGACCTCAGAGGGTTAAACAAAGACAAAACTGAAGTCATTGCGTTTGGAAACAAAGATGAAGTTCTCAAGGTGAACGCATACCTTGACGCTAGGGGTCAAACAACTAAAAATCAAGTCAGGAATCTCGGTGTGATTCTGGAGTCAGACCTCATTTTCAGTAGTCATGTCAAAGCAATAACTAAATCAGCATACTATCATCTGAAAAATATTGCAAGAATTAGATGCTTTGTTTCCAGTCAAGACTTAGAGAAACTTGTGCATGCTTTCATTACCAGCAGGGTGGATTATTGTAATGGACTCCTCACTGGCCTTCCCAAAAAAGTCAATAAGACAGTTGCAGCTCATACAGAACGCTGCTGCCAGGATTCTGAGCAGAAACAGAAAATATGAACATATCACACCAGTCGTCAGGTCTTTACACTGGCTCCCAGTTACATTTAGGACTGATTTTAAAGTATTATTACTGGTATATAAATCACTCAATGGCCTAGGACCTCAATACATTGCAGATATGCTCACTGAATATAAACCTAACAGATCACTCAGATCATTAGGATCACATCAGCTAGAAATACCAAGGGTTTACTCAAAGCATGGTGAGTCTGCTTTTAGCTATTATGCCAGTTGCAGCTGAAACCAGATTCCATAAGAGATCAGATGTGCTCCTACAGTAGTCACATTCAAATCCAGCCTCAAAACACATCTGTTTAGCTGTGCATTTAATGAATGAGCACTGTGCCAATGTTCGTCTGACTGTTTGCACTGTATTTTATTTCCTTTTTATTCTAAACTGTTCTTATTTCTTTTGATGATTTTAATTACTTCTATGTGAAGCTCTTTGAATTACCATTGTGTATGAAATGTGCTATATAAATAAACTTGCCTTGCCTTGCCTTGCCTTGAGTGACCCTGAATGGGAGCTAGAGCTAGGGCCCCTCAGAGCCCTGTTGGACTTACCATCTCCCACAGTGGACAACACATGAGAGAGCCCACATAGAGGGAAGTTCAGGAGGTGGTTTCAGCAGGTCTGCTCCAGGACCCAGAGGTGTACACTACAAGGTGTACAAGTGTTGCCCTGAACTCCTCAAGATCCTATGGAAAATCTTGCGAGTGGTGTGGCACAGGGGCACAGTAGCAGACCAGTGGAGGCACACACAGGGGGTCTGGATTGCAAAGGAGGACAACTCAACCAAACTGGAGCTTCTCGCTTCTCAACATGGAAGGAAAGATCTTCTTCATTGCTCCTCATTAAGAATGGCTACATTGACACTTCTGTGTAGAAACATGGCATTCCAGGAGTGCCGGGTTGCCTAGAGGCTCACAAAGAAAAGGGAGACCTTGTGGTGCTTACGCTTGCCAATGTGTACGGCTCCATTCCCCACAAGCTTGTTGAGATGACTCTGGATCACCACCACGTACCTAGTAAGATAAAGGACTGAACTACTACAGGAACTTCAGACTTAAAGTCACTTCGGGGAATTAACATCAGAATGGCAACAGCTTGAAAAGGGGATTAAAAATAGGTGCACCATCTCAGTTATTCTCTTTGCCCTTGCCATGAGTATGGTGGTTAAGGCTGCAGAAGTTGAGTGCAGAGGCCCCCTGTCCAAGTCTGGCGTTCGACAGCCCCCTATCAGAGCCTTTATGGATGACCTCACTGTAACCCCACCATCAATGCCATGAAGCCGGTGGATACTCCAGGGCCTGGGAAAACTTATATCCTTGGCAAGGATGAGATTCAAGCCTAATTTCAAGATCCAGGTCCATGGTGCTGAAAAGGGGGCAAGTGTTGGACAAGTTCTGGTTCCAGGTGGATGGTATTGTAATTCCATCCATTACTGAGAAGCCTGTTAGGAGCCTCAGGGATGCTACAGCCATCCAAGCAAACATCAGGGAGCTTGAATCTTGGCTCACCACAGTCAAAAAAGCTGAATCTTGGCTCACCACAGTCAAAAAGCTGATTTAAGGTGGAGGCTGGTGCTGAAGCGGAAAGGATCTGCAGGATGGTGGGCATATGTCTGCAGGGAGCATGGATGAGGTGGGAGGGTGCACTGGAGGAGAAGATCTCCTGGACTGAGATCTGGCAGGAAGATCACCAGCGGATAAAGTTCTTGGTTTGAGCCGTCTATGACGTCCTTCCTAGCCTGGCAAATCTCCACATCTGGGGCAGGAATGACTCACCAGCATGTCCTCTGTGCCCTGGGAGGAGTTCCCTAGGGCACATCTTAAGCAACGGCCCAACAGACCTGGGGGAGGGCCGCTACCGCTGGCAGCACGATCAGGCGCTAAAGTCCATTGCAGAGTCCATCTCCAAAGCTATGGCCAACAATAAGCACGGCTGCTACCAGAGGAACATCACCTTTGTCAGGTCCGGGGAGCAGCCACATTCACAGCCCAAGCTAGCAGCTGGGCTGTTCACTTCGGCTTTGGACTGGGAGCTTCAAGTCGATCTAGGGAGGCAGCTTAAGTTCCCGGTTCATATCGTGGCAACTACGTTGAGGCCAGACGTGGTGCTAACATCAGCCACTTTGAAGCATGTGCTCTTGATAGAGCTCACGGTTCCCTGGGAGGATTGCATTGAAGAGGCGAATGAACGGAAATGGTCCAAATATCAGCAGTTGGTGGAGGAGAGCAGAAGGGTAGACTGAAAGGGAAACTGCAAGCCTATTGAAGTTGGGTGTAGATGCTTTGCTGGTCAGTCACTGTGTAAGGTCTTGGCGCTTTTCCATTACCATTACCAGTACCAGCTCAACTCGACTCGACTCGACTCGACTCGACTTGGCTCGGCTCGGCTCACTTTTCGCTCCGGTTTCCATTGCAGATAGTACCTCCACAATAGTACCTGGTCGTCATAGCGACGCCGCAGGAAACTGCCGTGACTTAATCTTTTATGCGAGACACACCCGCTACCCACACACACAGGACAATGGAGGAAATCGAGTGTATGCTGTTTTTGGATGTTTTTGTTTTTGCTGTTTTTTTATTCAGGATACTCCGTCTGGCGCGTGCAATGATGACGCAGTGAATAGTGACGATTCTCTCTGACCAATCAGCAGTCTGCCGTGTTTTCACGTCACATTTTAGTATCGCCTCAGCTCGCCTCAGCTCGCTTAGAACCTCGCCGGAGGTGGTACGAAAAAAAGTACCTGGAAGCAGGTGCAGGTACAACTTTTACACAGTGGAAAACCAAACAGAGCCGAGTCGAGTCGAGGTGAGCCGAGGAGAGCTGGTACTGTGTAGTGGAAAAGCGCCATCTGATCATCAGGGTCTGATCAACCCTGGCTGGGTGAGGGTGTATGGTGTTGAAAGACCTGAAACACCCAATGACCTCAGGAACATCACTGAAGATGTGTCCCAGCACATCCTAGAATGTATCTTTGATGCAACAACAAATTGGAGTAAAAACATATAATTAGATTTAGAAGTAAATGCAAAAACTGCCTTATATGCAGTTTACATGTTTGCATACAATTTGTTATTTGAGTTATTATGAAGAGTGCATGGCTCGAACACGCATGAAACCGTGTGCTTACACAAGACAAGACAAGACAAGACGATAGCAATGTCAGAGCTCTGTCTCCAACCCAAGAATTAACAGACCGAAGTGACAGATGATAATGTCATTCAATAGTGTGCCTTTGCTGGCCAGGGAATGAGTATTCAGAAGAACAAAGTTATGTGTAAAGAGATGAAGTTATGAGTATGAGTTACACTGCACTGAGAGTAAGTCAAATCTCTGGCCAAAGGTTTGAGAATACGGTATGATCTAATTCCGAGTTGTCTCTCAACAATGGTCTGTGCTTACTCACAGCCTTGTGGGCAGGCTCTTCCCAGTGCGTGGCAGAGTTGGTATTGAAGTTCCCATAGCGTCATCACCACAGAATCTCGTTCCCCTCTCAGGGAATTGTGGAACTCAAGGCTGTTACGGTGCCATGCCCAGTTACACCTCTGCGACTTCTTCGGTCGACGTGTGTTCATGTGGAGGTGTTCCAATAGTGTTAATGCCATGACGCAGCGTCTCATTCCCCTCTCGGGGAACCAGGTTACGTAACCTAAGACAATTTGCTTCATTAGGAACTAGCTTCTGTCATGATCCTGCCATCTAGTCCTTGATGTTGTTTAATTCTTGAGGCAGGATCATGACAGACCCATGTTTTATGTGTAAGCACATGGCCATTTGTTTGGGCTGTGTGCTTGCGTTGTCTTGTCACCTTACCCCGCCCCCTTGTTATCTCTTCTTGTTATCATTGTCTCATCGCCGTCACCTGTTTCCCTCATTAGTTTCTCCCTATTTAATCCCCTTGTGTTTGCTGTCTTGTGCCGGTTCATTGTGTGTGATTCTCAGTGTGTTAACCTTCCCGTGAGTACCTTGTGAAGAACTCTGTCTTGTAAAGTCCTGATCTTGTTGTTGCTGTTAGTTATTTGTCTAGTTATCTGTCAAGTCTTAGTCTAGTGTAGTTAGTCTTTGTTTTTGCCCTCCAGCCTTGTTTTGCCCCATCGTGGGTTTTGTTTTCCCTGTTTTGTCTGAATAAATCTGTGTTTATTGCATTCTGTCTGCGATTGGGTTCATCTCTCTCCAACCTCATAACAGAATGAACCGGGCAAGACCGAACCCAGCAGACAGTATGTCCTCTTATGTCAAGCATAACCCAGATGATCTGAAGGATTGGTGGCACAGGACCATCGCTGACTCTAAGAGGGGCAAACTCCCGATTCCCTCCCAGGGAGAGCTATCTTTGAGGGAGTATGCTCGGGTCGCGAACGAGAGGAGGTTTTTCCTGCCTGATGTTCTCCTAAACCGCTACCTCATTGCGGGTCTCAACTCTCCTCCACCCCTGGCTGAACGGGAGAAGCTGGTTGGCCATTCGTTCGCTGATATGGTGGATCGAGGAGGGAGTCGCGGGGGTCCATCTTGTCTTCACCACCAGTCAAGCTGCCAGTGATTCCGGAGGGTTGTGTCCTAGGTGTTGTTTCCCAGGGGGATCAAGCTGGTCCCACTTCCACTCCCGAGACGTCATCCGGACCCGAAGGTCTTCTCGGCAAGCGAGGGAGACGGACCTCTTGGGAATCGGCTTCAGAGTCCTCTGCTACGGAATCAGCCCTCCTAGAGACTGATCTTCCTAAGCCAGACACAGATCCCGCCATGGTTCCCCAACCACTCACCAGTCCACCAACGGCATCTGCACCACGACCTAGGAGGAAGAAGAGGAGGAAGGGAGCCTCCCGTCCTTCGTTTCTGCTTGGTCCTGATCCCGCTGCTGCAGAAAGCGCTGTTCCAGAGCCCGCTACTGCAAGCGCTGTTCCAGAGCCCGCTACTGCAAGCGCTGTTCCAGAGCCCGCTACTGCAAGCGCTGTTCCAGAGCCCACAGTCGTGAGTGCTGCAGAGAGAGCAGCGGCCGATTCAGCTGCTGAAGCTGTCTTACGGTCGTTTTCTGCTTCTCAAAAGATGCCAGTCCTCGTCGCTGCCGAGACAATGTCTGAGTACTTGAAACGTCTGGTCCAAATTCTTGAAGTCCCCGTCATGTCTTGTCCTGAGTCTAAGAGCGCCGTATCCCAGTCAGCTGCCGTGAGCGCTGTTCCAAAGTCAGCTACAGAAAGTGACGTTCCAGAGACGGCCACAGACGACGCTACAGACGACGCTGTTTCCGAGGCGGAGATGTGGAGCGTTGGTTCCGAGCCATCATCGGGGAGCCCAGTTCCTGTTTCAGCTCCACAGCCGCCTATTACCCCTCCTGTCATGTGTCCTGTTTTGTTACCTGTTCCCCCCGTCAAGAGTCCTGCTCAGTTATCCACTGTACCCCCTGTCTCTGTCCAACCCCGGACTGTTTCGCCCAATTTTCACACCACTCCACCCAAACCTGCCCGGACCCGTTGCCCGCAGCCCACACCCTCATCCCGAAGACCCAAGACCCCTGACCCACCGGTTCACCATGGACTCCCCCCTATGAACTTTGTTGTTCCTCCGCCCCCCCTCCCGTGTTTGTTATTTTTATTGTTTCATCCCAACCCTTTTGTCGTGTTTTCGTGTCTGCCATTATTGTTATTTGTCATGTTTTGTTGGTTTGTGTCTATGTCACAGTCTGTCATGTCCCGTGTTTGATGTTCCCTTGGGGAGCGTCTGGAAGCCGCTCCTTAAGGGAGGGGTTCTGTCATGATCCTGCCATCTAGTCCTTGATGTTGTTTAATTCTTGAGGCAGGATCATGACAGACCCATGTTTTATGTGTAAGCACATGGCCATTTGTTTGGGCTGTGTGCTTGCGTTGTCTTGTCACCTTACCCCGCCCCCTTGTTATCTCTTCTTGTTATCATTGTCTCATCGCCGTCACCTGTTTCCCTCATTAGTTTCTCCCTATTTAATCCCCTTGTGTTTGCTGTCTTGTTCCGGTTCATTGTGTGTGATTCTCAGTGTGTTAACCTTCCCGTGAGTACCTTGTGAAGAACTCTGTCTTGTAAAGTCCTGATCTTGTTGTTGCTGTTAGTTATTTGTCTAGTTATCTGTCAAGTCTTAGTCTAGTGTAGTTAGTCTTTGTTTTTGCCCTCCAGCCTTGTTTTGCCCCATCGTGGGTTTTGTTTTCCCTGTTTTGTCTGAATAAATCGGTGTTTATTGCATTCTGTCTGCGATTGGGTTCATCTCTCTCCAACCTCATAACAGCTTCAATTCTTGAGAATTCTTGAGACAAAACAGCCAACAAAGTGGCATCCAGCAATTGTTATGTGAAAGAGCTATTTATACTTTATTTCATCCATAAAAAATAATTTTGTTGGTACTGTATGTTGAATAAATATGTTGAATAAAAACTTTGACTTGTATATATACAGTACTGTGCAAAAGTCTTTTATTTTTATACCCCCCCCCCCCCGAAAAAAGGTTTTATGACAGTTATTTACATATTATGCTGTAGTGTGTCAGTTTGAAATATCAGTTTACTTTTCCTAACATTCCTTTTATAATAAAAATTATAATAATCCAATGATATTTTCATATACACAAGGGATCTGACAACAGCCTGTATGCTCCACACGGAGATCTGATCTCACCATCATCGAGTCCATCTGGGATTACATGAAGAAACTAAAAAAAAAAAAAACTGAGACAGACTAAATCCAGAGGAAATGTGGCAACGTCTCCAAGATCTCCAGCTGTCTCCAGCTGCCAGAGATTGTTAATCCTGATAGGAGTACATTCATGTAAACAGGGCAGATGCAGTGGGTGCCTTTTCAAATGAATACTCTGTTATATAATGAGGTCTGCTGAAGCATAGTAGGGTCGACAACTTGTCTTAAAATTTTTATAGGATCATTAAATTATGAGCGATTTTGTTTTCCTTAATATATTCATTTTACTCAAATCAGCATATTCAATATATATATATATATATATATATATATATATATATTGTAGCGTCAGGACAAAATCACGATGACTTATTCATTCTAAGTTTCAGAAAGCTTTTAACCTATTGGACTCCTTCATGTAAATCACAGTCCTAGCGCCAATGAGTCTGGATCAAATTGCTCCATTGACACGTTAGTGTCATGGTAGAGATAAAACAGAAACTTTTTTGTGAGCTTCAAAAAGATCGTAATCACCTCAACTCCCCTCTCACTGTAAGCAAAAAGTCCAGGTGGCATGGAGAGACCTCTCCGAGACGCCCCAATACACATACACAAACATTCTTTGCATTTAACTCAGAATATAAGTCATTCCAAAATGTATATGATATATTCCTGTATGTATGCATGTTTCCCACCGCATATTAGTCTAGTTATGACTTTCTAGTTGTGTTAGTTGAACTCTAGGTGCTTATTTTCAAGAATAAGAATGCATCTCTACTTTTGTGTCTTCCAGACATATCTATCTTGGTACCGAATTAAACCTCGGTTTGCCTAAGCTAAATATATATAGTAGGTTACAATAAAATGTATCATACTATGTTTACCATCCTTTGGAGTAGAAATGACGAATTCTAACACCATCATAAACCATGCAAATTAGGCTGTCAGAAGGAAACAAAGAGACTCTCTCCTGCTCAAAGTTTTCTGAGTGTTATTGGTCAGTTCACCTAAAAAAGTTGTGGACGAAGATTTCCTTAAAGGATGATGACGGTGGCTCATCGTCTCTCTCCAAGTTTGTTTGCTCTCCGAGTTTTGTTTTGTGTTTTAGCAATGTTTTCTTAGCTTTTTGTCTTAGTCTTATCTCCGGCTTCTTGCCTTGTTTTAGTCTCGTGCTCAATCATTTCTATCTATGAGTGAAACGGACTTAGCCTGAATTTCCGGCACCTTTGCTTACAAGTAAACCGTTTGAACCTCCCGCGAGTTTGAACCATGCAAGTATTATTTCTATTGAGATTTAAATGCGTTTAAGATTATCTGCCCCTGCTTTAAGGTGATTTGATTCTTTGCTGGCTCTCAAAGGTTAACTGTTTGTGATATTTTGCCATTCTGTGATCTGTTCTTTCTTTCTTTATTTACTTTCGTTATTCGTTTTATATATATTCTTTGTTTAAATGTAGTCATATGTGTTCATAGTTTCATTTATTAAAACCCATTATATACTTGATTGTCTCTGTCTGCTGCTTACCGAACAAAGTCTCTTAAATGTGTAACCTTAAGCTACAAGCTTTACATTGTTGAGTACTTTAGTTAGTAATCTTATAGATCAGGACAGTTATTTTTCATGATCAGAAGAATGACCTTTCTTGAGAGTTTATAAGAAGATCGTACGGTCGGTTCGGTGGACGAACGGATTATTCGATGTGAAATAAATTTTGTTAAGGTTTATTCTGAAATTTGATCTATAGCTTATCTGTATATTCATAGTTGATTATAATTAATTGTAGTTAATTATTTATATAGAGAGATACAAATACATGGGCTATGTATTCCCTTTTTGGGCGATTTAAAATGTGTAGGTAATAATTGATCATAACCAGTATGATTAATTATTAATTATATATTCCCCTCATTTGAGCTAATTACCTACATATATATATATATATATATATACATACTGTATATCCCATTTATTTTCTCCATCGAGAAATTTCCTCCATTTAATATCCAAACCGCTTTATCCTTTATCCTGGGAAAACGTGCACAGACACATTTACACTTACATTCACACCTATAGGATATTTAGTCTCATCAATTTGGTTGTGGGGGAAACCAGAGCACCTGGAGGAAACCCACGCAGACACAGGGAGAACATGTAAACTCAACTGAAAAGAACCTCCTGGGTGAGACAGGACTTGAACCAGGGACCTTCTTGCTATGAGGCAACAGTGCTACCCACTAAGCCACCATGCTGCCCTTTCATAGAAAAATGTATCCTTCTAATTTCAAATAAAAAAAAACATTAAATCACATATATATATTACCGAATTCCCTATGAAGTACTACACCTCGCATAACCTTAAAGAAAGTTCCACCAATGAAGTCATTGTTGTAAATGATGCAATTGAGACAACCTGTGTATATATATATATATATATTGCCATAAACCTCTAATATTCTGTATTTTCTACTATCCAGCATCAATGACAAGTAGTTTTATTTTGTACGTTATATGCAAATCAATCAGAAAAAAATACTTCAGGAAGGCCGCTTAAAAAATTGGCAGCCACTGTTGAGCTTTACTGTGCAATAAGGAAGCATGTGAAATAACCAAACCAAGGAAAATGTTAACCCTTTGCCAAAAGAAATTAGTATCAATTTTGTATTAGGTTATGTTTGCTTTGTATCATAGACTAACCTGCTTGTCCCTGTGGAGTTCACTTAGAACGAGCTGCCTGAACGACCAGTCAACCATGTCTGTGTTATGTGAGAAGAGGATGGAGTGATGAATTCAGGGAAGGATTGTGTGACAGAGGTGTAGTTTTTCCCCCTTCACTTCAATGGGGGCAATCTTCAGGATTGGGTCGCTGTCATGTCTTGGTTAGATGTCTTGGGGATTCAACATATTTGTCCTGTGTTTGTAGAAATGGTGTTTGGTTTCTCACACATGCTAGATGATCACTGCAAACATATTATACCTTTACAGGAAACAGCAGCAGTATTTAACCTTTAGCATGGAAATGTGATTTTATTTAGTTCTGATTACAATGTAAATACATGCTAAGAACATTTAAAAGAGTCATCTCATAATTGTTTTTTATCATTTCGTTCTGATTACAATGTAAATACATGCTAAGAACATTTAAAAGAGTCATCTCATAATTGTTTTTTATAATTTCATTTTTTACTCTGATATTCATTGATGATGTCCCTCATGAAAAAGAAGTACACTTTAGCATACTTTTAATAATAGCCTTTACTTTAAAGAAAAGTGTGAACTGAATGTAATGTTTTCGGATACTTATTGCATGCTATTTACAATTAAATGAAAATGTATGATAGCTTACAATTATATTAAATGTAATTAGCTGAACTTATAAGCATTTAAATCTTCATATGTAATTTTATAATTACTTCTATTGTCTTTGAAATATGGTTGCGTTCCAGTCCACTTTTAGACTTCCCTAAGCACTTCCCCTCAGGGGAATCCCTGCCGCCATTTTGAAGTGCGTTCCACTTTGTGAAGTGGACGAGGGAAGTTTATATAGACAGACCCTCCCTCCCTCAATTTTGACAGAGGGAGCGAGTCTACTTCCACTTCAGGCAGCTCCATATATCACAATGCGATTGTGACGTCAACGCATAATGCGTTTAAATGTACAATATGTAATTTTTTCGCCGCTAGGGGTCGCTAACCTCTTACAATAACAAAGGCGTAGTTTGATGACGCAACATTTGCTAAGAATTATGGATCTTGTCGTCAACGTCAAGCCGACCGATCTACTGTAATAATGTTTGTTAGTAATAATACATAATACATTGATGTTTTTATCATGACTGTGATATGAAGCAGGTCGGGATTGCTAAGAGACAGCTATCAGCTCCACACGCAACGCGAGTCCATATATAAAAGGAATATGGACATTACATTCTACCGAACGTGTCAGTTTATTAGACAAATTAATCTTGTGAGGCAGCGCTGTTTCACTTGGTCTAACATTACACTATCACACTAAACTGCATTTGAATGTGTTGAAATTTATGTTATTTCTTTGTGTTTGTCTGTATGAGACTAGCAGTAAGCTAGATCAACATTAGAATAACATACAGATCATATTCTAACATTTTATCATTGTTGAACTATATAACATTGATTAGTTTTTAGTTCACATGTAAATGTGCTCACCTGTTTAATAAAGTACATGTAGGAGCGGTCGAAGTCTCGAACGTGGAGCTCTCGGCATCTCGAAAACACTGCGCTGATATTGATTCTCGTTTTAGTTCTCCTTTTTTATCCAAAGTCTGCTTGCCATGGTCCATAATGTTTGAACAAAACAACAACAGCGTGCAGATAGACATTACGAACTACACAGTTGTCCACGTCTGTCGCCTTGGTTACTATCAGAGGGCTCAGGTTAGGCTCTGTCTGGACAAAACGAAAATAAAGAAACGGTCTGTGTCTTCGAATTAAATTACAAATTTCTCCTGGTTTGAAAGTTGTTGGAAACAGTCGGGATAATGTAAGTACACAACTAAAAAATATATACTGTATAACATAGATATAGTGATTTTTGCTACATATTGTACCTTTAATTTACCCCACCACAAACAACTCTATGATATATTAATTATTAAAAAAACAACAACAACAACAACTCCAACACACCTATATACATATAGAATGCTGCATTAAACAATTTCGTAAAAAAAAAAAAAAAAAGGTTTGTTGCAAAGGTTCCGTCAGTAGTGGGCACTCATGCAACGTAAGCAATGACGTACATCCGAGTAAACGAGACAGAGGGAAGTTAGTGAGTGAAGGGCATGACAATTTTGGACTGGAACGCAGCCTATGAATGCAATCCGGACATCTGCCATGTTGACGCTATCACAAGCACAACAACTTAAAATATATGAGTGTCAGGTTTAATTAATCTCTGTAAATATCTTGATATTGATGAAACGTGCTCATTTTGTGGTCTTATTGAAGAAACAGCCCATTTAGTTTGTGATTGTAGTATAACCAATACATTTAGGGTCGATTTAAGTTTTTATATTTTTAACCCTACTAATGTGACCCACAGTTTAACGAAAAAAAAAATCTGTTTTTATGTATTACTCAAAGATATTTAACCTTTTCATTGTTCTTTTTTTCCTGTGTATATGATCTCATATTATGATGGATGCAAACCCATGATATTTATGTTTTCTGTCATTATGATTGTTCATTGTTAAAGATACAACCATCGTATCTTTCCCTGATCTTGTATGTAAATGAAAGCTTTAGCGTAAGTTCTGCCAGGAAGACTCAATCAGCGCGTCACGTATTACCTCACTTCTAACCAATCATGTGCTAACACTCGCAGTGTAAAACCAACCACAACCAAGATGGTACTTTCCCCTTCATCCTTCCCCACCACCACCAGGATGGTCCCTTCCTTTACCTCCAGGGGGTCGGCTGCGCCCCTGCCTTCGTCTTCAGGCAGGATATGCAGCTTCCGCTACCCTCGCATTGGGACGGGGCCTACGCCAAAGAACTTTATAAATTTATGCTTGCTGGGCTGTTAATAAATATACGCTTGTTATATCAATTTATCTCCCGAGTCTTTCTGGTAGAACTAGAAGTTCTGCAATAAAAAATTGCGACAGGTGCATTAACACCTCATAACATCAGTAAACTCGACAGCCCTACCTAGAATTCCTCAGCATTTGTAATGTCTGCACAAAGGAGACGTCATGCAGCTGCTCAAAGATCTCGCCTTTGGAGAAGACTGTTGATTTTATACTAGAAAAATGTAAGTATCACTCCTTAAAAAAAATAAGATTACCTCCGAATGAATTGCATTGCTAGCCCACCCCAAAACGTACACACAATAATAATGATAAATGCTGACCAATGCTTTTTTTACTGAAAATTATATATTTTAGTAAAACAAGCAAAATGTAATTTGTTTTGTGATATGACATAGATTTGCATGAATACACACTAGATAAATGCATTGAATACAGTTAGAGTCAAGCAATGAATTAAAGCATAAATTAATTAAATAATTATATTTTATTTACTGACAACAATAAGAAACGTGAATAAATTAGTAAAAGAATTAATAAAAGTAACCATCACAATAAACAAATGCATATACAAGTCAACAACACATGAAACAAAGCTTTATTCAAACTAGAATCATGTATTTACAGGTGATGAACCCCACATCCTACTGCCATCTCAACACAGCGGTTCCCATTCTGCGGCTTTGTGATGAATCAGCTGACCACCAGAGGTGAGCCGTGCCTGAGGTTGTTGCATGCTGCGCTTCACAATCTGAGGCAATAAGGGCAGGTGGAGTGATGGAGAGTCTCATCCATGGCACCATGTCCAGGATTCAGCTCTGGGCTCTCCATCCTCAGTGCTCACACCATCTGCAGACATTTCAGATCCTACAAAAATGCACAAACCTAATATAAAATCAGCAATTTTAACAGCACAATGTCATTTGATTTATGTATTAGAAGTAACAAAATGATCTCACTTTATATTTCTACCAGAAAGACTCGGGAGATAAAATGATATAACAAGTGTACATTTATTAATAGCTCAGCAAGCATAATTTTATAAAGTCTTTGGCGTAGGCCCCGTCCTTAGCAAACAATGCGAGGGTAACGGAATCTGCAAATCCCGCCTGAAGATGAAGGCAGGGGCGCAGCCGACCCCCAAAGATAGGTGGAGGAATACCTCCGCCGGGACGGAGGAACACCTCCACCGGGAAGACGGCGGAACGGAGGAACACCTCCGCCGGGACGGAGGAACACCTCCGCCGGGACGGAGCCCACCCCCAAAGATAGGTGGAGGAATACCTCCGCCAGGACGGAGCCCACCCCCAAAGAACTGTAAGTAAGGGTACCCACCAGTCGTGGATCCTGCAGTTCCTGGAATGAGAAAGAAAAGTTAAAAGAATAACGTGAAAAAGGCCTCAATGGACCATAATACCAAATTACTGTGCATAGACATGATGTGATAGACAACATAAAGACAAGGTCCAAAGACCACACATAGCTATAAAGCACAAGGTCGTGATGACCACAGAGACGAAGCAGCGATGGACCACTTGACCCTGATAGGCTGCACATAAAAGCTATTGAGGCGCCAGGTCTTGATAGACCACATAAACACAAGGTCAAGCTTGACCACAAGGCCACGATGGACCGCACATAAACACAAGGTCATGCTTGACCACAAGGCCGGCTCGACCACACATAACAAGGACCGCGATGGACCAACATACCTCGATGGGCACATGCAGACAAGCCATGCAGGCTACACGGCCATAATAGACCACATATAGCTGGCCACGATGGCCATTAGACGCAAAAGACCACAAACGAGACAGGCCACGATAGACCGGACGGCCATTGGACCACATAAAACCAAGGCCTCGATGAGCCACGAGGCCATAATAGCCACATATAGGACAAGGCCACGGTAGGCCACACGGCCATGGGAGACCACATAGACGAGACCGCTTAGGAGCCACAACGGCCGCTAATGCCACACAGAGACAAGCCTATAAGACAAGGCAACTAAGCCACACAAAACCAAGGCCTCGATGGACCACAGACCCCGATAGGCCACACACAGGACAAGGCCACGATAGGCCACACGGCCATGATAGACCACACAAAACAAAGGCCGCGATGGACCACAGACCACGAATGGCCACACATAGGACTAGGCCGCAATAAGCCACAAAGCCACTAAATAGCCACACATAAACAGGCTAAACATAAACACGGCCATAAAGCCACGTGAAACCACGACCTCTAGAGGTCACTAGACCTCGATGGGCCTTGCAGGACAAGGCCACAATAGGCTACACGGCCATAATCGACCACACAGAACACGGCTATGATAGCCACTCAGGACATGTCCACAAACGGCCACAAGGCCGTGATGGACCACACATAGACGAGAGACAAGACCAGACAGGCCACATGAAACGAGGCTGCAATAGCCACATGGAGACAGACCACATTATCTGCTTATCGGGTGATGCAAGCTAGAGTTCCAGCGCAGATTAATTGAAACATGACACCACCACCAGTATTTGCATGAGGATTTACCTGAATCGTTACTGAAGAGCTTGCTGAGCTTCCAGAATGATTTTAGAATAATTTCTTAAATAAGACTTGAATGCAGAGGAAAACCATCTGCCCAGCATCTTGATAGCTGAAGTAGAAATGCCGCATTTGGCTGCTGTAGTGGCTGCCCCGATCCTGCAGGAATGACCGGTATGCTGAAAGGGAGACAGCTGTAGCTTTTGAGGACAGAAACTAGATCAGATTCAGATTATTTTATTTAATGCCATGTCAGCATTCAAAGCTATTTCCATGGCAAAAATTCAATTACAAAAATACAAATATCATATAAATATAATAAAAAACAGAAACTAGATGAGTCCTGAACCAGGCTTTAGAGAGAGATGCTTCGTTAGGTAGGGAAATAGAGGGAGTGATCTGAGAATCTAAGGAGGATTTTAGGAATTTAATCATAGATAGAAGGGACAAAATTAATTGCTAATTTTAGAATTTGTTAATGTGATACCAGAACTTTAGTTATTTGGAGTGCTTAAGAAAGAGTAAAGAAATTAAGTGAGAACGTGAATCAGAAAAAGAAAGACCATGGCAAGATCGGAGTGTTTAGATCTGAAGTAAATTCCCCTGGGTGCATGAGCCATGAATGCTGTTAAAACATGGCTACAATCGAATATGAAAATAGAAAGAGAAGACCATTTCGAATGGAAGGCAATTAAAAGGGGGGTTAAATGGATTCCACTTCTGTAATGTTGTTGTTAAAGCATTTCAACAACTGCAAAGTTACAACGCACAAAGTCAAGCATGGAGGACTTAATTTAAAGAGATTGCTTTGTAAGGACTACAGCAACGCTGAGAGGGACTGTGCAGCATCTCTTCCGGATAAGTGGCATTGCAAACCCTAAAGTTACATAAATCCAGCTCCCAGAATATGATTTATAGCATATCGAGACAGGATGAGATAGTGAATGACTAGAAGATTACTACGCATAAGCTACATAATTCATCAACTAACCATCCGGAAATGGTGTCTACATGTTGACGCTTCTGAGTCTCTCCATCTCTGAGTAGGTTTGAACGAAGCTAAAAGTTTTGAAAATGTCTGTGAGTAATCGGAGCTGCAAAACGAGCTGTTGAAACTCCAACCCCCTGTGCCAGGGAGCAGCAGCCTGACTGCATCCAAAGGGACAGACAAAAACAATGCACTTTACTCACACTCAAATGACAATTCCAGCATAGTAGATGAAAATATCTTTGGAGCATTCCAAGTCAAACCCCTCACACACACCCTGGGGACACTGGAGACCCACCACACATGATTTCGTGATTGTAGACTAGGAAGGAACAACCGGCCGTGATCAGGATGGGAAATAAAGGAATCTGAAAAAAAACCCCGAAACATTATAAACAAATACTGCAGAAATATAAGCTTTTAAGATGTAGGGAGCCACGCCTCCAGTGATATATGGTCTAGCTGGATTGAGCAGAGCGACTAATTTACATGATCACTGTTAGAGGAGACAGGGTGATGGACAAGGGTTGCTGAAGGTCAGAGCCACCTGAAAACTAAAGTGTGTAGCTATAGCATTGCAGTGGTCAGGAATGTGCTCACGCAACCTTAATCATGAAATTGGAGACTACTGATTGCCAGATAAACATCTCAGGAATAGCATGTTCGTCTAACAAGAAGATCTGCCTTAATGTAACCGATCTTTGTTAGCACATACAACATAAGTTTTGCCACCACTTCGAACCCAAAAGGATGTTGCAGCCACTATAGGATAATTTCTGTAAAGCGTGAATGAACGAAGCCTGAGCAGGCTCGATTTTTTTTTATTTTTTTTTATTTTTTTATAACCACTAAATCTTAATCTTATTAATCTTATTACAATACTACCTGAAGTAAGGTGACGGCATACCGATAAGATACAACCTCAATCACACTTGATATTCTGTTGTTGACTTTTGAGCACAGAATCTATTTCTCAGCTGTGCAGTGTACACCTGACATTACTCTCGAGTTGCCTTTGTACGAGTGAAGTTTTATTCACGGCCGAGAGATCGCTGGCCATGGCGACCAAGTGAGTCCCTTGAATAGATTGTGAACATTTAAATCATACAGATGAGTAAATGTAATGTCACTCGAGTCTTCTTGACTGTGATTTCTGGTGATTGGTTTGAATGATATAATTTAAACATAACTATTAGGTCTACTGTGTTAATCACATTGGCAAAGTCTGTGACCTTTGACCTGAGCATCATTAGTCTGCCTTCTTTGTACTGTACATTTAATATCAAATACCTACTACGTAAATATTTCTGACACATATTGGTGGATTAAAGTAGTCGCCGAGAACAGTTGTGTTACAGCGATTGTACAATATTTCTGTTACTGAAGAACTTAAATGTAAGTATTAAAATATCTTGATATGAAGAAAAATAAATAAAAATAAATATAAAGTGTGGAACAGTTTAAAGAATTATCAGCACTGTAAATGTATAATTTATTTCCTTTGTATTATATACTCCTGCAACATAGGCCTACCCATATAAGCCCAACATCCTTCATAACCATGACTACTAATGCATAACGGCCAATGACAACTTGCTTCCTTTAGGGTCAGCTTCTTTCTTTATGATATGGTCATATTTACATGTATCATTTTCAAAGTTTTATTTTTTTTTTTTTTTTTTTTTTATAAAAGTTAAAAATAAGTTATAATTTAACGGCATTAATTGCTGTTGTTTAATGTTTGAAAACGAGCTGAGATATACATAAAATAATATTCCCCCTATTGATTGGTTGAAGTCTGCAATCATCTAGGTATAAGTTGAGATCTTCCCGGCGGTCGGGAAGTGATTGACAAAACATCTCCAGTCCATAAATGCCGAAGCAATACCAAATTCAGAAAAGCGTAAAACAAGTTGGATAGGTAGGCCTAGGCTACTGCTCCTTTAAGACGGAGTGCACTCTCACGATGGTGAGTGAGCAGATGAGGAGCGCGAGCTGTAATATATGGCGCATATAAAGCCGATTAATATCTAAGTTGCTCTTAAGCTTGTTTTAATTTTATTCCTTTTTTTTAATTTTTTTTTAATGAAAACTACCACGTCACACAGTCGCCATTTAAACTTTACCGCTGATGAAGGGAACAGTAGAGTATCAAGTTATATACTTACCTGAATGAAGTTTAATCATAGTAATGGGCAGTGCCGGCCCGAGCCTTTTGGGGGCCCTAAGCAGAATTTGCTTTGGGGGCCCCCTCCCACCACGCAGAGTCACCTGTGCTTGACGATTATTGACACAATGTCACGCTATAATGTTACATTATAAATTAATACAATGAGGTTATGTATTAATACAAAATAAATACTTAATAAAAAAATAGATACTTAAAAAAGTTTTAACTTTTTCTTTACTCTTTTACTAACTCTTGGAAACTTCTGAAAACAAACTGTCACAAAACATATATATAAAAAAAATATTTGCAAAATATCCTCCAAGGTTTTGCAACACTTTGCAGTTTGAATGATGTCTTGTGAACATGACGGAGTATGTTTTTATGTTTCCACTGTTCGATCGCGCCCGCGACTCACACACACACACACACACACACACACACACACACACACACACACACACACACACACACAACACACACACACAACATATTCCAGCATTGTAATCTTCCACTGTGATGTTTCCAAGCACATTTTTGCGCGTGTGAAGAGGATGATTTTTTCCGTCGATATTGGAACGTGAGTGAAGTACAAAGCCTATGATAAAGAATAGTTTACCATCCAAATCCATCGCGAATGTTGAAACATTTTGATTCTAATGAGAGAGATACGTGAGCCCAACGCCGCTTACTTTCACTTTCGCTTTAAATAATTTCGTTTTGGCTTGTTTATAGTTATTTTTTTATTCTTGTTCTGTTCTGAATATCATAACATTTAAAGGATAAATCATTGATCAAATAAATTTTTTGTGACATGGCTTAACATTACATTACCGTGACTTTGCGCACAAATTGTCTATGCACGCGAGGTTATGCGCATAACTCAAACACTGGCAGACACAGCAGCAGTTGTAGGCAGGTATATTGATCGTGAAATCAGAATTTTCTTGTCTTGAATTATTAATCCTTTCATTCATTTATATCACTTGTTTAAGTTAATTAATGTAAAAAAAATAAAATAAAAAAAAACTCGATTGGGGGCCCCCTGGTGGCGAGGGGGCCCCAAGCAGCCGCTTAGTTCGCTTATGCCTCAGGCCGGCCCTGGTAATGGGGACATGTAAACAGTGGCCGCTGAAGCGCCTACCAACGTAAAACCTTGAAGTGGAACTTGAACTTGAAAAAAAATCGTCTCTCATGAGATTTCAAGCTGCCACGCGCTTGTTTCCTACACAAGTGTGTCGCACTCGCGCACCGCGAAAGTTGCTGAGATCTAATCAACGATATTTGACGTGTTGTTATGGTTGGAATCGAAACGCGAGAGAGCGAACGCCGGCGTCGGTTTCTGCGAACCCAAAGGGAGCGTAATTGGCACCGTCAGTATCTGCGAACTCAGACGAATGTAAGTATTATTCTTTTAAACTGAGAGTGTTAACACATGATTGGTTAGAAGTGAGTTAATACATGACGCGCTGATTGAGTCTTCCTGGCAGAGCTAAGCTTACATTTTAGTGAGATTTCCCCACAAATGCTGTCACCTTTCCTTGCAGGTCTTGCTCCACCACAAAAAGCTTTGCAGCAAATGCACATAAATCAAGAATCAGAAAGGTGCTGTAATAACTCTGTTTGAAATTACAATTATTAAAATAAACTTCAACTTAAGATTTAAATAGATTTTGTTATTCATTTCTACCAGAAAGACTCGAGAGAATAAATACTGTGACAATTATACATTTATTAACAGCCCAGCAAGCAATAAAGTTATTTGGCGTAGGCCCCGTCTTTAGCTCGCAATCTGAGGTTCCGGACTCTGCATATCCTGCCTGAAGACAAAGGCAGGGGCGCAGCTGACCCCTTGTGAGGTATGGGAAGGGACCATCCTGGTGGTGGTGGTGGTGGTGGGGAGGATGGAGGGAGGGATCCATCTTGGAGGTGGTGGGGGGGATGGAGGTGAATGGAAGCGCCAGCATCTGCGAACTCAAACGTGTGTAAGTACCAATCTTATATACCACGAGTATTAAAATGTGATTGGATAGATGAGAAGGTAAAGTGACGTAACAATTGAGTCTTCCTGGCAGAACTTATGCTAAAGCTTTCATTTCTGTAGTATACTCACTCAAAGATTTTGATGGCAGCATTCAGCTTCATGAGCCACTCTCCTCTCCCCAAATGTTCCTCAATTTATCAACATTACTAATGGACCAATAAAATAGATAACTTATATTTAGTTACTTTATCTGTTTATTTACCTTACTTACAGCACATTTATCTAATGTGAACAGTGTTGTCAACAGTGAATTCTACACATAATAGCACACATACATCAGATGTCTATTTCATGTTGTTATGTGCTCATCTACAATACTTATAGAAGATTTTCCTGTCAGATGTAAATAGTCATTTAAAATAAGCATCTCTAAGATGTATATGGTTTATGTAAATCCACTTTGGAGATGTGCGTGTGCTTACTGGAGCTCCCCTGATAGCTATACTTAATAAAACGTGTTTTTACAACAAAATGACAACTATACTATACTGTAACGTCTTTACACCTTCAACAATTCAACAGTTTACTCTAGTCTACAGTATTTCAAGACATTTTACCACAAGGAACCGTGTTTACTCACATTTGAAAACACCCGCGTCCCTGATCTCCGTGATGTTCGATAATGACGTATCCTCTCCCGTGGCCTCCTGGGATATAAAAGTATCCATCGGACGAGCACTCGAGAATCTGGGCAGAAGCAGTAAGTCATCCGGGAACTTCTCGCCTACTTTTTTTATAAATACTGATGTTTCAAACGTACTACTTTCACATACTGTTTTCTCCTACCATATAGTAGGCAAGTAGGCATATTTGAACGCACTATTAGTATACGCACGTCCGAATCTCGCGAAAATTAGTCTCGCGCCTACTCTTTTGTGAATACTAAGGATTCGTACATACTTTTTTGCTCGCCTACTGCTTTTCCCCTACTATATAGTAGGGAAGAATGCGGTTCCAAACGCAGCCACTGGTTTCTAATTTGTTGTCATGGTTTTCTAACTGAGTTGAGCACCTGGTTCTTGTTCTGTAAATCACCCCTGTATGTTTTTAAGCCTTCCATTCTATCTGGTCATTGTTCAGTGTCGTTTACACAACACCGGTTTCAACTAAAAATGGACGACTTTATGCGTTTACACGACAATGGCGTTTTGGGTGTCTGAAAACGCAAACTTTTGAAAACGGGTTTCAAAGTGAATGTTTTTGAAAACGCTGTTCTATCTATAGTATTTTCTACACCATCTAATGCCCTACAGTGTTTTTAGTCGTTTTCAGAGATCCATGTGAATGGGGATCGTTTTGACAATGGCGACGTCTGTACGCGGAAAACTCAAAGGAAAAACGTTTCCGCTTTAAGCATATAATTGTTGTCTAAACGTACCCTCAGTTTATGTGTAGTGCATGTATGTTCTCCTGCTCCTAAGAGCTCTGTGTTTGATTAAAGGTGAACTAAGTAACTTTTTTTACCTTAAAGGCCATGTTGCAGGTTTTTTTTACATTTTTTAATTAATATAACCTTGTATGAAAATACCATATGAAAAGTAAATGCAGGATTAAAAATTGTTTTGCAAGACATAAGGGCACAAATTTAATAGAAAACGTGACAGTTTCCTTGACCGTGTTGAAAAAACGCTTTTTTTTTCACCATCGCGTCATATGACGCCACATGAGGTAGTCGTTCGCCGGCTCTGCGTTCGCTCAGTGTGGAGTAGGTTTGTATTCAGTTGGAGCGGTCATGATTCAGTGTGTTTTCGGTGCTTATTGTATTTCAATTAATCATCGTCGTGGTAAATGATTGTGAATTATGGCCTGTCAGGACACCGAGTCCACAGGTTTCCGAATAAGAAAAAGGACGGTGCGATCTTCCGTGCCTGTGTGCGTTTTGTGCAGGGTAAGAGACGGGACTTCACTTCTTCTTCTGTTTTGAATAACGTGGTAGTGTGTGTGTAGCATTCACTATAGACCGGATGATTATAATCCCGGCGATATGTGCACACTGTTCCGTCTCCTTCATCGGATCGCCCGGTGACGGTCCGCCATCAGCATGTGGTTCGTCCGCTGGCGGGAAACATGACGCTCACGGATCCGTCAGACATCACTTATTGTACATCTGTTTTACAAAATGTGCCTGTCTTAATTTAATTCATTAACATATCCTACATAAACTTGTAATGCATTTATGTGTTTGTTATTAGTCTGCAGCCAACACTTATTATTATTATTATTATTATTATAAATATAATATATTATGTTCTATAATTCATTTTCAATCTGTACAAACCGACTTTAATGTTTGTGTTGGCTGTTTCTACATATAAAGTTTTTATACAGTAAGACAGTTGTGATTGTGATCATTTTTTGTATTCATCGTCACCAAATCGTCTGCCACGCCCGCTTCCCAACAGCTCTGTGACTCTTTTTTAATTTTTTTTAATTCAAAAATTGACAATGTCCGCAAAGACATTCATGCTAACTTTGACTGTGCCACTCCACCCTTTTGTGCACCTGGGTTCACTGGTGTTCCTTTCACTGACTTTACATTACTGGATTCTGAGGTTCTTTCAAGGGAGGTGTCCAGCATGAAATCAACTACTTGCTTGCTGGACCCAATTCCTACGGATTTATTAAAATCTTGCTTCCCTGTGTGGTGCCAAATTATCCTTAGAATTATAAATGAATCATTGGAAACTGGGATCGTTCCAGCAGTGTTAAAGACTGCTGCTGTTACGCCAGTACCAAAGAAAGAAAATGTTTCTAGGGATGATTTTAACAACTTTCGTCCCATTTCTAATCTTCCCTGTTTGGCAAAAATACTTGAGCGTGTTGTTGCCTCTCAACTTTGTAATCATCTTACAACCAATAACCTCTTTGAACCCCTTCAGTCAGGTTTTCGTAAATTTCATAGCAGCTGAAACAGCGTTGGTCAAAGTTACCAATGACTTGTTAATGGCATCGGATTCTGGTTCTACCTCACTTCTCATTCTTCTTGACCTTAAAGCTGCCTTCGATACTGTGGATCACGGTCTTTTACTTTTCCGTTTAAAAACTGTCTTTGGTGTATCTGGTACAGTTTTGGAATGGTTTAAATCCTATTTTACCGACCGTACCCATTTTGTCTCAATGGGTGGCTTTAGGTCTGACACTCGTCCGGTGTTCACAGGTGTTCCTCAGGGATCAGTTCTGGGCCCACTACTTTTTAATATTTATCTGTCTCCGCTTGGACATCTGTTGCAATCTCTCGGTCTTAATTACCACTTATATGCAGACGACACTCAAATATACATCCATTCTAAACCTGGCGAAGACATTGATGCTCTTTATCTTTCTGGCTGTATTTCTGAGATTAAGGCATGGATGAATAATAACTTTCTTTGCCTGAACAGTGGGAAAACTGAGGTCATGCTTATAGGTTCCCGTTATCAAATTCGCAAAGCAGTTCCACTATCCCTGTCTGTCGATGGCTCTGTCTTAGAGACCCAGAATAAGATGAGGAACCTTGGTGTAATTTTTGACACCAGCCTCACTTTTGATTATTTTGTGCAGAACACTGTGAAGGCATCTTTTTTCCACCTTAGAAATATAGCCAGACTGCGTCCCATCCTAAATCTATCTGTTGCCGAGAAACTGATTAATTCATTTGTGGTCATGAGAATGGATTATTGTAATGCAGTTCTAGCTGGAGTTTCCAAATCTACAATTAACAAATTGCAATATGTCCAGAATTCAGCAGCCCGGATTCTGACGGGAACCGGAAAATTCGAACATATTACTCCAGTCTTGAAGTCTTTACACTGGTTACCGGTTAAGTTCCGCGTTGACTTTAAGGTCATGATGTTAACATATAAGGCTTTACATGGCTTAGCACCGCAATACTTGTCTGGTTTACTAAACAGTTACACTCCAACACGTAGACTACGCTCTTCACAGTGTCACTTATTAACTGTTCCACAAACGCACTTAAAATCTATGGGAGACAGGGCCTTTTCTGTTTATGCTCCAAACCTTTGGAACTCTTTACCGCGGGAACTCAGGGAAGCACAGACTTTGGGTATTTTTAAAGTTCTTCTCAAAACTTATTTTTTTAAGCATGCATTTGATTGCTGATGCATTTGCGGTTGGTGTATTATAGTTTTCATTATTAATTTATGCTGTTTATGTTAATATTAATTCCCGCTTTTTGGTGGACTGTGATTTTATGTTCAGCGCTTTGAGAAGCCTCATTTAAAGGCGCTTTATAAAATAAAGCTTATTATTATTATTATTATTATTACCAAATGGGTCAATTCAAAGCCTTTATAAAGTCCCTCTTCCTCTGGAAACTGTCTCCTAATGGCTGACACACACACAACACATGCAGGTAAGGGTCTAAATACTAGCTTTGCTATTGCCTGATACATGATGATAATAATCTGTACAGTATTGTGATCTGAGCATAGTGTTATACATATTGTCAGGCTAACGTGAATACATCTATAAGCTAACACTGTTCTCTTGCCCTGTTCTCCTCACACCACAACTCACCGTTGTTCTGTCTAACCCTGGCCTGTCCTGCTCACTTGGCTTCATATCAGGCTCATAATTATATGATATCATCATATATATCAATTATATGAATTATATATATCATACGAGTAAACATTTAGGCTACAATTCCCCCAGCTTTCCGAGCTGTCATTGCGATCCATTGCTTTCCTATTGTTTACTTTGACCGCTCTACCTCATGTTGCGTCACTTCCGGTTCGGCGGTTTTCAAATGCGGAAGTAAAATTTTCTCACAAAAACGACTCCAGAAGCCTAAATAGCGTTTTATAAGTATATGTTTATATTTAAATCTAGTTCCTACATTATTTTTGTATACATTGGCTTACTGGGTACTCTAACCTGCAACATGGGCTTTAACTGAACAGCTTCGGAGTCATTGGAATGGTTATATTACTTATTTCGGGTTGAATGGTGGTCGTTTCGCACCCCCCTGGTGCCCGTGAGCGGAAAATACGCACTTGCAACTTTGAGCCGGCGGGCCGCCGGCCGCTGCGTCAGGAAGTCTCGCGTGATATCAGGTCTCGCGATGTAAACAATTGCTTTACGGCCAAAAGAAATCTGCTAAAATGCTGTCATTATTGCGCTCCCTCACGCTGTCCGAACCCGAATGAAGAAGACGTTTTAAAGAATGTCCCATCTGCTTTGATGTCGTTGATCTATAGCCTCTGGTGTCTGAGAATCACCAACGAGTTTTTACAACAGTGTTGTCAAATATCTATTCCGAAGCTGTGGGGGGAGCTCTAGAGAGAAACCTGCGAGCAAAAAGCGAGAATACAGCGAAGAAATCCCGAAGCTACTGAGTGCTGCTTTAAATACTTTATGTTAGTTTTCATTCTGCGTCAGGTTTTTGATATTACATGTGTGACAAAATGTGCTTCAGTATGTTAGTCAACACATCAAAACAAGTGTCCAGTAACTTTATGACTTCCATTTTAATTCTGCCTTCACACTGGAAATAAGTATTGATGCTATATTCACACAACAATTCACACAACATGCAGTTTTGCTGTCATGTCCAACATACTGTAGTTTTGAATTTCTCACTTCAGTAATAGTGTCTTTGCAAAGCTGCATTCAGACTGATGAGGGATCTTGTTAAAAATAAACTTCAGTTATTCATTTCTAACACTAGGATTATTCAGAAGGATCTGGGGATTTTTGGGGATTCAACAAATTTGTCCTGTGTGACTCCAGATGGCATTCACAGGATTGAACGTCTGGTGTAGACCAATTGACATTTTAAAAAGTCACTGAAAAATTGCTTCAACAGGCTATTTTCAGGAGTTGCTGTTATATAAAATCTGTTTGTGCATATGTATGTATGAAAAATCTTTTGTATACATTGTCTGTATTTGTGTGTGTTGTAGTAATAAAGCTAAGGGTAACACTTCATTGTGATGGTCCCTTTTGAACATTCTGTTGTCTATAAGTAACTTTGCAACTACATGTCAAATAGCTCTCATTAGAATATTAGTAGACTGTCTGCTTAATATCTGCTAACTTTTTATTGTGATGGTCCTCCAACAGACATTCTACTGACTAGGGCTTTGACTTGTGCCCAAAAATCATATTCGAAGTTTGTTTGTTTATTAATATTAATATTCAAATATATTTGAATATTTATTAATAATATTTTGACGGAGATAGCATGGAGTCGATTCTGGACTGCCTCGCCCCCGAGCTTTGTGTATAAAGGAACTTATGAAATTTTCTCACACATTCTCAGTCTCAAGGACCATAATCCTTCAGAACACAACCAGGTCCTTCTACAATAATCAGAATAAACCATACTAAATAAACAGTCCAAATAATATAGTTCAAACACTTCCAAAACAAAAGAAAGAAATAAGTTATTGAAGCCATGCTTCAGCTTTTGCATGATGCACTCACTCCTTCTTCTTCTTCTTCTTCTTCTTCTTCACATTTTTTTTTGGTGGTTCGCACCAATTTTGTGCATTACCGCCACCTACTGTGAACTCGATCCACAGACCCTAACCACTTACCCATTTCCCGTTTAATAGGTACTTCAAATTAATATCAATCTCCTCTTCCCTCTGAACCTCTTCTAATAACTTTTCTCTGTCATCTTTATACTTTTCACAATACATGATTATGTGTTCTACTGTTTTGTTTTCTCCACGCCATTCACATCGTCCTGTCGGATGCTTTGACATTAATTGCATTGTTTTATTAAGTCCTGTATGTCCTATTCTGAGTCTGGATAAAATGTTTTCCTCTCTTCTACTTCCACCTGAGTACCTAGTTTTCCCCACGTTTGGCTGTATTACATACATATGTCTACCTTTACTTCCTGTTTTCCACTGTTGTTGCCATCTTTGATTTATTTGTTTTTTAATTATAGCTTTAATTTCATATCTACTATATGATATTTCCATTTCTATTCTAGTGTCCTCCAGAGCTTGTTTCGCCAGTTTGTCTGCTGCTTCATTCCCTTTCACCCCCACGTGAGCTGGAACCCACATGAATATTACCCTAACACTTTTCTGCTGTAATAGATATAATTCCTGCAGAATTTCCACTACTAAATCCTGTCTTGTGTCTGATTGTTGTGCTTCAATGCTCATAAGAGCAGAACTGGAATCTGAAGTCAAGTCAAGTCATCTTCATTTATATAGCGCTTTTAACAATGTAGATTGTTTCAAAGCAGCTTTACAGAGATAAACGTATAATTTATGGTAACAGAGATTGTTTTGGCTTTATATCGGTTCTTTAGTAAAGTTATTTTCCAGCTAAGGTTAGTTATGATTGATTCGCTTCCGTCGCAACAATCATTTGTTATTAAATTAGGGGCCGCTAAGACGACACAATTCTCTCTACATAGACTTTAAACGCGAACCTGTGAGAAACGCTGATGGCGTTCACATGCGCATTTAGAATTGGTTCTATAGTTATGTGCGTTTGAATATGTACGCAGGTTTGTAATTCCCTACAAACCAAGCCTAAACAAAGTACTGGTGTTTCCTTATAATTTTTGATACAGAATTTATTTTATTTTATCAATTCGGGGTAGATACACGAATTGAGTTTCCCGACAACGCTTTATCTGTAGAGTGGTAAAGGGATCCTCCATAGGGAGAGACTAGTTGGCACTTCAGCACTGCGTTGTCATCGGGTCCAGGCGAAGGTCCTTCATCAGATCTGGATACGGCCTGGATCCGGCAGGCTGCGGGAAAACCTCGGGATAAACAAAGACACTAAAATTAGCGTAGATGCCATTCTTCTTATGATGTAACGAGTACATCAGGATTTATGGGAAGTGTTCCCGGTTCCAGCTGACCTAATCTATGCAGCCTAACATTAAATTATAGAAGTCTATAATGTATTATGTGAAAGCTAGGTCAAAGAGATGTGTTTTTAGTCTAGCTTTGAACTGACAGAGTGTGTCTGCTTCCCGGACAATGGTAGGAAGGCTGTTCCAAAGTTTTGGTGCTAAATAGGAAAAGGATCTACCGCCAGCAGTCGATTTTGATATTCTAGGTATTATCAACTGGCCGGAATTTTGAGATCGCAATAGACGTGAAGGACTATAATGTGTTAAGAGCTCGCTCAAGTACTGCGGAGCTAAACCATTTAGTGCTTTGTATGTGATCAGCAATATTTTAAAATTGATGCGATGTTTAATAGGGAGCCAGTGCAGTTTTGACAGAACCGGGCTAATATGGTCATACTTCCTGGTTCTGGTAAGAACTCGAGCTGCTGCGTTTTGAACTAGCTGTAGTTTGTTTATTAAGCGTGCAGGGCAACCACCCAGTAGAGCATTACAGTAATCTAGCCTTGAGGTCATGAACGCATGAACTAATTGTTCCGCATTTGTCAGTGAGAGCATATGACGTAATTTAGATATATTTTTAAGATGGAAAAATGCAGTTTTACAGATACTAGACACGTGACTTTCAAATGAAAGATTGGTATCAAAGAGCACACCCAGGTTCCTAACCGACGACGAAGACTTAACAGAGCAGCCATCAAGTATTAGACAGTATTCTAGGTTATTACGTGAGGAAGTTTTTTGTCCAATAATTAGAAACTCTATTTTTTCAGAATTTAGAAGTAGGAAATTACGAGTCATCCAATTTTTTATATCCGCTATGCATTCCGTTAATTTTGTGAATTGGTAAGTTTCGTTAGGTTTTGAAGAAATATAGAGCTGAGTATCGTCGGCATATTCTGGAGAGACTGAACAAACCAACACATCTTTTAATTCTGTCTCACTTATCCATCTTAACCCTCTGGGGTCTAAGGGGTTTTTGGGGTCCTTGAGATGTTTTGACATGCCCTGACATTTAAAAAAAATAAAAATTCAGTTGCTTATGAACATATTAATGGCAAAGGTGTCATTACACTCTATTTAGCACAAACAGGGCTACCATAATATGTGAGCAACATGTATGTACATGTTTGCATTTTTGAGAAAATAATGTTTATGCATGGTTATTGAAAAAAAAAAAAAAAAGTTTCTGAAATACTAAATATGTGTCCACAAGACTTTTGACTAATGGATGTTGTCGCCTAGAGTTTTTGCTTCAAAATGATCTGAAAATCATCCTGCCCAATCATTAACATAAAACAATACATTGATTTAAATTTTGTAAGACACGTTTTGTTTGGAAAGGCAATATGCGAGTGGGTGTGAATGATCATGAATAATGCTCTGATTCACACCTGAGAAGACAATGACCCACATAAACGCCTTTCATTCAGGTGTGTCACTGGGTACCACAAGAAAGAATGTGAGGACTTATTTTGTATGCATGCAAATTGTATAATATCCAAGGTAAACATTTCTAGTAACTATGCAGTTAATTCTCATACTGTATTTTCAGAAAGTTTTGGAATATATCCTCTCCCCAAATGTGTCACTAATAAAAAACAATAATAAATAATTTAATGAGAAGGCTTATATTGACCTATTAAGATGTTGCTTACATCTATCTTGTAAATATATATATTTTTAAAGTTTTCACATGTAAATCAACAACAATTAGAATTTTTTACAATATTTCAAGTGAAATCTTTCTTTTTTTAAATTATACATTTTATCCTACGCATTTCAAAGTTAAGGATTCATTAGTTTGAATATTGGAACAAACACTATAATAACATCTTAGTTGATAATTCAATATACCTACTTTATTTTTGACAAAACATCACATACTATATATTTAACATATGAGCAGAAATTGGCGAACAAAAGCTTATTTGATGTGACAGTAGTCTTTCTTACAGTAAAAAACTTTATAATCTATCCAAAACTAATCAACGAAATCTTGTCTAAACATTCATATTTCGTCTGTAACATATCGTTTTTATGATATATTAGCATATAAATGTTAATTTGCAGTTTAATATGTTGCTTATACAAATACATTTTATTTCAACATATTTCAGTCGATTTTTACTCATCTCAGTATAGCAATATAGTTTGGTAAAACCTAACTAGTAGATGTGTTCATGTAAAAATAACATGTTTACTAATGTAAGTGCAAGTGTGAATGAACGGCACAGATGTGCGCTGATGTTTACTACAGTTGTGCCGTTCATTCATTCACACACAGACACGCGATTCATATTTAAACACGGTTTACAGACACTATTGCATATTGCGATTATAACAAAGCACTTAAGACTAAAGAACTAACTATTCATACATACATACTATTCAACAGAGTATTTTGAGTCTCTTTTGCACTGATAAGAAAAAAAGCGAGCTGGTATCGCCGGCGATACCGCCGACCCCAGGGGGTTAAGCATAATGCCACTCTTGAATTCTCAATAAGTGAATATGTATTCACAGGGTAACTTAACACATAAGCAAAACAACCTCTGTAATAGTGTAGCAACAATGACAATGACATCCTGCCAGATGGGTTCTGCATCAAGTGAATCATGAGGTTATCAAACAGACCCCCTCCTCAAAATCAACAAACCGCACCACGCGGTGAGCTTCAAACAAATACAAATCACACATCGGCTCCAGCTAGTCGGCAACTTTTACGGCTCCTCCAAAACTTTATAGCACCCTAGACAGAACGTTCTGCATTCCAAACCCCCTTTATCGCAGCACCGCGTGACTTTTACGCCACACACACACACACACACACACACACACACACACACACACACACACACACACACACACACACACACACACACACACACGACTTTCCTATCAGACACAGACTCTGAGATTAAAGTCCTACAAAGAACCCAAATCTAATAGCCATTACGAATGTTTTTGATAATGTATTTTTATGTGTGTATAATTGGCCAGATAATGTCTGAGGTATCTATGCAACGTTATTATGTTAATCAAAATCACTATGCTAGTGATTATGAGGAAATTATGTAACCCTGTATTTCTGTCATGCAAAAACGTCATTCGAGGTGTCAATGTAATGGGAAAAACATGTCGGAGTTGAATCCTGACTGCAAAGTACAATAATATGCATTTATTCTAGGAAATACCATATTTTCTAGATATGAATGTTAAATTCGATCTCTCACATGTTTGAGTCAAAGTAGGCGTTTCTTCACAAACAAAGAAACTTCTTTCCTGCTTCAGATCAGCAGATCCGATTTGCTGTTGTCCCAAAAAGAGGGCGTAAGCAGATGTCTTTTAAAAGTAGAGACCCTCTCCTCTGATCTCTCTCTCAACTCTCGCTCTCAACTCCCACTTTCAACCTTCGTCATCTTCTCCACGAGCAGCGTGGAGAAGATGTCATCCTCTTGACATTTATTAAAACCCATTCATACTTTGACTGTCTCTGTATTTGAAAATCCATCTTTATAAAGTCAATGAAAATGCAAAAGATCTAATTAAGCTACACGCTCGATATTATAGACTGCTTTGAGTAGTGTTAATTCATAAACCCAAAAGTTTTATGTTCACGGCCAGAAGATACAGTTTCTTGGAGTTTGTAAACGGGATACCCCTTCTTGACTGTGATAATCTTACATTTATTCGCTGGACGAATGACTGATGACTAGACCAGTTACAGAACAAGGTAATCTCGATAATTGATAAAGTAAATGTATATGCGATTTATGAATTATGACCATGAGTTATGATTATTAATAATTCCAAATTCCCTATATCCTTGAGCTAATTCGTATTGACCCAGAGTCATATATACAGTTTACGTTACAATAGGCCTTAAGAATGTCTTAGCAGTACCACTCTTAGTCACTTTCAGTTCCAGTTTTCTGACTCTGCCATCAGTGCCAGAAATAGCTTTGGTGACCAGAGCCATTGGCCATTCGTTCCTTTTCACCTGATCATCTTTCATGAGGACCAGGTCTCCTTCTTTGATATTAGGCTTGTTGTCTTGCTATTTCTTGCAAGACTGAAGGGATGCAATGTATTCTCGCCTCCACCTTTCCCAGAATATGCTGGCGAGATACTGCACTCTTTTCCACTGTTTCCGATATAGGTAGGCGTTTTCAAAGGGTCCTGGAGGTGCGTACGGGGTACACACCTTTTGGGTGAGGATCATTGCTGGAGTGAGGAGAAGAGGCGACTCAGGGTCAGTTGAAATGGATATGAGAGGTCTTGCATTGATAACAAAACACACTTCGGCCATTAGAGATGACAACATTTCGTGAGTCAGATGTGAGGAGCTGATTTGAGGAAGCATGGAGTCTAAGATCCGTCTGGAAAGTCTGATCATCCTCTCATGCTCCTCCCATGTGAGATGAATGAGGTGGGTTAAAGATCCATCTTCAACCTTCTTCACTGAGGTATTTGGTCACGCTTGAATCTTTGGTCGAGACCACAAGCATATTCAGCTCTCTGCATGCTCTTTGGAAATTAGTGCCACAGTCGGATCGTTTGATCTTTGCTGGGCCTCATATGGCAAAGAAGCAGTGAAGCGCCTTAATGAAACTTGATGTGTCCATTGACTCTATCAGTTCAATATGAATGGTTTGCATGGATAAACGTGAATTTTACTGCCCATCTTTTACTGTAGGCCTGGCCTCCACGGGTACGGCGTGCTGATACATTCCAAAGGCCGAACATGTCCAAGCCGACATTAGTAGCCTAAAAGGTTGTTCTGTGCTGATGCGGTCAGGAGGGAGGTCAGCCATTTTTTTTCAGCTGTTTTACCTCTCTGTTTGCAGCAAATTACGCACTTGTGGAGGATACTGTTGATGTGTCTTTTTGCTCCAACTATCCAGAATCCTCCAGTGCGGATTGTTCCTTCTCTGAAGATTCGACCTTGATGATTTACTTTCTTATGGTGATGATTTGTTAGGAGGATTGCTATGCAACTATGGCCAGGTATGATGAGAGGGTGTTTCTCTCTGCTGAGGAGTGTGGACTGTTCTAGTCTGCCTCCAATTCTTAGAAGTCCATCCTCCAGGACAGGGTTAAGCCTCTTAAGGGAACTCTGCTTGGAAATGTCTTTCTCATTTTCCAGACAAGTGATTTCTGCTTTATAAGCCTCTCGTTGTGCACACCTGATGATGACGCTTTCAGCTCGAGTCAGTAACTCGGGCACGTACAAACTTTTGCAGTGGTGCCAGCCGCAACACGACTTTTCTTTGTTTCTGAAAGACTGAGCGATGTGAATAAGATAAGCTATGGGTCTTCTTAAGGATCGCCAAGATGAAAATCTTTCAAAGCGGAGAGAACCAAGATCAGAATCTGGGTTTAACAGGTGGTGACGTGTGCTCGCACTTCCACGTCTGTATCTAGGTCGATAAGATTGTAAGGAGCTTCTGTCACAGGGGTGGTTGCAGGATGCTGCAGAAATGAAGGACCGGTGAGCCAGTTTGTTTCAGTTAGATGGCATGCAGGAACTGGTCATCGGGTCTCGTTGCAGATATACCCCAATACAACTTTGCTGTCTGTGTAGAACAGTAGGGTGTCTGGTTTGATGTCTAGTTCCTGGATGATTTGTTCAGCTATTTGGACTGCAAGGACGGCCATATGTCCAGTCTGTGGGGCTAGCTTGACTTTTCCCATAATGAATCCAACTTGACACATCCCATCGTGACCTTCAAATATGCGATGGCGGATATGTTCTGAACGTATTTGTTCAGCTATTGGCTTCTGAGAAGACGTGAATCTCCTTTTTTACTGAGTGGGAAATGGACATTAGAATGTAAGTTCGGGGAATTTTGATTTGCTCTGACTTCCCATTCGAAAGTTCATGGAGTAGCAGTTTCCCTTGGATGGTGATTGGCGCCACCATACTGAGAGGGTCAAACAAGCTGTTTACAGTCACCAGGACTCCTTTGCGTGTGAATGGCTTGTCACTGAGGTTGACGTGGAATGTAAATGTATCATTCTGAAGGTCCCAACTCAAGCCAAGACTGCGCTGAAAAGAGGGTGAATCAGTGTCTAGATTAAAATGTTTCAAGTCTTTGGCATAGTCGGCTGGGGAGAATGCATGCATCACAGCTGGGCTGTTGGATGCTCTTTTGTGGAGTCTTAGGTTAGAGATAGCGAGCATATCTTTGGTAGCCTTATGCAAACTGATAGCTTCGTTGATGGAGGGAAGTGACTTGAGTCCGTCATCAACATAGAAGTCTCTTTCAACAAAATGTCTCGCATCTGCACCGAACTCTGCTTCACCATACAAGGCAGCACGTATGAGGCCATAAATGGCAACGGTTGGGGGCGGGCTGTTGCCAAAGACATGGACTTTCATGCAGTATTCTACCATGCTTTGGGAGATGTCATTGTTCTTGAACCACAGAAAGCAGAGGAAGTTCCTATGATCCTCTCTGACGATAAAACTGTGGAACATTTGCTCAATGTCCGCAGTGATGGCTATTGGCTCATGCCTAACTCGCCGTAGGACTCCTAGTAGTCTATTGTTTAAATCTAGGCCTGTTAGCAGCACATCATTCAAAGACACGCCATGGAACTGGGCGCTGGAGTCGAACACTACACGAATTTGACCAGGCTTGCGTGGATGATACACACCAAAGGAGGGTAAGTACCAGCACTCCTCCCCTGGATTCACAGGAGGAGCTGGCTCGGCATGATTGTTATCAAAGGCCTTCTGCATAAACTCTACAAAGTGCTCTCTCATCTCAGGTTTCTTACGTAGTGTGTGACAGAGATAGTTGAAACGGCTCAGGGCTTGAAAGGGAGGCAGAGTTTATTGGGACATGGATTAAAGTAAGATGGACGCCCATCTTCTAGAATGTTTATCCGGTAAACACTAACAGTTGAAGGCTTGTGACCAGCACCAAGACACACCTCACCAACCACAACCCAGCCTAAGTCCAGTCTTGGAGCATTTTGTAACGTTAAGAATGATTAACTTTAGACATGACATAATAGTGACAGTGTTTTGCTTTGGGGGATTGGGTAGAAAGTGCTCACCATTCCTCTTCTTCCAAATTAACTGACTTAAAGGGATAATTCACCCAAAAATGAAAATGTGCCCATGATTTACTCAACCTGAAGCCATCCTAGGTGTATATGACATTCTTCTTTCAGACAAATACAATCGGAGTTATATTAAAAAATGTCCTGTCTCCTCCAAGCTTTATAATGAGAGTGAATGGCTGGAGAAAATTTGAAGCCCAAAAAGTGGTATCCATCCATTATAAAAGTAATCCATATGGCTCCAGGGGGTTAATAACTGGCTTCTGAAGTGAAGTAATACTTGTTAAGAAGTATTTCCTACTTAGGAAATAAGTATCCACTGGGGCAAGACTGGGAGTGACCTTGGATGCAACATGCCCAGTGCATTATGGGTGTTGGAAGTTTTCCTACCTATGCAAAAAGGCAGACAACAGCCCATTTTCTCTGTTGTCTCTAGTCAGGTAGCACCAATTCGTTCTTCTACTGCATATAGGCAGCCAAGTTTGAAAAGTACATTTACATTTACATTTACATTTAGTCATTTAGCAGACGCCTTTGTCCAAAGCGACTTACAAATTAGGACAAAGTTCAGCGAGTCATCATAAAGAGGCAAAAGCAACAACAACGCAAGAAGTGCTCAAAATACGAAGTTCAGGTATTATTCAGAGTAGCATAAGCCTGATAAGTGATGTTTCAAAGGGAAAGGAAATTTTTTTTTTTTTTTTTTTTCTATAAGGTTAAGTGCTCACGGAAGAGATTGGTTTTCAGCTGTCTTTTGAATGTTGTCAGGGATTCTGCATTCCGGATGAGGGTGGGGAGAGCGTTCCACCAGCATAGAACTGTGAATGAGAATGTTCTGGAAAGTGATTTTGTGGCTTTCTGTGATGGAACCACGAGACGTCACTCGTTGACCGATCGTAGGTGTCTAGTAAGGATGTAGACTCGTAGGAGTGAGTGAAAGTAGGAGGGAGCTGAGCCTGTGATAGTTCTGTAAGCAAGCGTCAGTGCCTTGAACTTGATGCGAGCAGCGAGAGGTAGCCAGTGCAGAGAGATGAACAGAGGAGTGACGTGGGCCCTCTTGGGCTCGTTGAAGACAAGACGAGCTGCAGCATTCTGGATCATCTGTAGGGGTTTGGTTGCACATGCTGGAAGTCCAGCCAGAAGAGCATTGCAGTAGTCAAGCCTAGAGATGACCAGGGCCTGGACGATAAGTTGTGTTGCATGCTCAGTTAGGAAAGGCCTGATTTTCCTGATGTTGTGCAGTGCAAACCTGCATGATCGAGCTGTCTTTGAAATGTGATCTGTGAAGGTCAGCTGGTCATCAAACGTTACTCCAAGATTTCTGACCGATCTTGATGGGGTGATTAATGATGACTCTAGCTGGATGGTGAAGTCGTGCTGTAGAGACGGATTGGCAGGGAGGACGAGAAGCTCAGTCTTTGCCAGGTTGAGCTGCAGGTGATGTTCCTTCATCCATGTGGAGATGTCCGCCAGACAGCTTGAGACCCGTGCAGCTACTGTGGGATCATCTGGTTGAAAGGAGAGGAAGAGCTGCGTGTCATCAGCATAGCAGTGGTAGGAAAAACCGTGTGCCTGTATGATGTGTCCCAGTGATGTGGTGTAGATGGAGAAGAGGAGGGGACCAAGAACTGAACCCTGGGGAACACCTGTGGTCAGCTGATGTGCTCTGGATACCTCACCTCTCCATACGACCTTGAAGGACCTACCTGTGAGATAGGACTCAAACCAGTGGAGTGAAGTTCCTGTGATGCCCAGTGATGAGAGGGTGGACATAAGGATCTGATGATTCACCGTGTCGAAGGCAGCAGACAGATCCAGGAGAATGAGGACTGAAGATTTGGAAGCAGCTTTTGCGATCCGTAGGGCTTCTGTGACTGACAGTAATGCAGTCTCAGTTGAATGTCCTTTCTTGAAGCCAGATTGGTTGACATCCAGCTGGTTGTTTAGAGACAAGAAGGATGTTAGTTGGTTGAAGACAGCTCTTTCAAGTGTCTTCGCAATGAATGGTAGGAGAGAGAAGTATTGAAAGGCCATTTTACCAGAGGTGAATTACCCCATTAAGGGCCAGATTTACTAAACAGGGCAAATTAGTGTGTGAGTGCAATTCCAAAATAGTGCAGATAGGAGTGAAAAGTTCTGCGTGTGATCTACTGACTACGTGCAAATTAAAGAACACAGACGCAGCCGGATAATTTCCATAATGACCAACGCAATCTACCAAGAGCAATTAGCGTCTGGTTGAAGACATGCTTTTTGTGGCCGGTAAATAATGGCGCAAATACAAGTAAATTGACGAGTGCAAACCTTAGTAAATCACCTTGCGTGATTTATTTAAATACTCTCCTCCCATAAATTTTGCGTCTAAAAAGTAAACTCCTACAAATGAATATGTAATAAGGTCAGCCGCAAAAATAACCCTGTTCACGGCTTTTCAGCGCAAAAGTTGTGTTTTAACACCAAAAGAGGGTTTGCGCTGACACAAGCTGGCATCGCGAGGTCCTTTAAATCCAGACACCTTTTTCAAACCTGCAGATTTTAAAGTCTCAAAGTGACAAAGAATCCCTAACAATTTGGTAAGAGTTGACCCTCTCTCATACACACAGCATGTGTTGCTAATTGCTGTGAACAGGTGTTGTGGGAAGCTGTGCTGTCACCACTGTGACAGGCCATGACAGCGTCCAGGTGGCACTACAGCGATCCAGAAAAATCACACATTCACAAAGTTCACATAGTTTACATAGTTTGTGATGATGGTCATATAATATCATATAAATCATATAATTGTTTTTAATGGAAAGCACTTTGGCCAACCTGAGTTGATTTTCAATGCGCTAAACAAATAAATAAAATATCAAATATTATAAATAAATCTAATAAAACAAACAGGTTCAAAAACATATCTATAGAGAAACTCTACTTTTTTAACAATATATAAGTATGTGTATACTGTACATGCACCCTTATATGCTTGGGGGAAAAACATTTAACAAAAAACAAAACAAAAACAAAAAAAACATGGGGATTAATGGAGAGTTGGTCCTCCATAACAGATTGCACTCTTCTGGAAAGACTTTCAACTACAGTGTTGGAATATACTGTATGGCTGCTAGGATTTGTTCCCATTCAGACACAAGAGCATCGGTGGGGTCAGTAATGTTGGGTGATGGGGTCAGGCTCATAAACAGTGTTTTATTTCATCCCAAAGGTGTTCAGTGTAGTTAACACACACTTCTCAGTGAATTTGTACTTTATAGACTTCACTCTATGTACAGGGGCATTGCATGAAATAAATAAATGAATATACATATTCATATATATATAAAAAAAAATGTATGTGTTGCACTGCACTAAAATGTGTAAGGAGATTGCATGGCTGAGAGAACACCTCTTCTTATGCTCCCTGACAGACACTTTAATAACCTTCTCTATTATATTTAAAATAAAAGCATCCTCAGTCACCACCAAGACTCAAAGAGAGATGTAGAGCCATGTCCACCCATGAACTGAGTGAGACATGTGGAATGCGACAATACTGCAACATCTTCACCATACGAGAGACCATGAAGCACTGCCACAACCCATCAGTGTCCATATGGCTTCCTTGAGCTCTTCTTATCTTAATGGAGAAAAAAAAAAAATCTAAAACACAACCACCCATCTTGATGAAATTAAAAAGTGGTTATACTTTATTTTAGTGTCCTTGTTACAGTGTAATTATACATTTAATTACTGAGTAATTTTAAACAACATGTACTGTACTTATAGGGTTAGGGTTGGATTAGGCTTAAGGTTTGGGGTTGGTTAAGCTAGTTGCATGTAATTTCTATTATATAATTTACTATTGTCAGGATACACAGAATCGCAGGAATGGTGAGTAACATCAACACAAGTTTATTATAAACAGGTGACTGGCAAGGTGAGTATTTTCAAGGCAAGGCGAAGGAAACCAGGAAGACGATGGAGACTTGTAGACACAGGACGGGAGGTGAACAGACGTAGCATACACTTCATAGGAGGTAAGTGCAGATGGGTAAGTGAGTCCTTACTCATGAACAAGACTAGACAAAGTGCCAGAGTGAGGTGTGTGCTTATATGTGTCTGTGATGATGAGCAGATGAACTGCAGATTAATACTCAGGTGACAGGGATCTTTGTGATTGAGTGGTGATGAAGCCATGGCTGATCCCTGACATACATATATATATATATATGCATGTATGTATGTGTGGCAGGTCCAATGAAATTCTTCCTGCCTGCATGTGGTTGGTTAGTCCACTCGTTGCGTTTCGTCCTATCACTGGGCTGTAGCGGCGTATATAAACCATAGACAGTATAAGAAGTGGACAGAGCCATCTCATTGGAACTCAGTTGAGACAAGTGAAGGCCATTTTTAGCGATTTTTTTAGCACTTCCGTTCCTGACGCGCAGACTCAAACCGACTCAAACTAAGCTTGATGATGTGAGCAACCTGTCTGACAGATGTAAATCTTCTAGTAGCTGTGCGTGCAAACTGCCAACGTTAATCTTGCAGAGACGGCGAGCTTGAGCAAAGAGTTCTTTGGCGTGAGTGAGCAGGAGTAAGTATTCTGATTAATTATTTTGACAGTATAATATATCTATGGGCTTCTCCCTTGACGTCCCCCCGATTGCCTGCGAGCTTCTCCTCCTGTCTGTACGGTAATTTATCTACTGTGCGACAGAGAGTCGAGTGGTTATGACGCAATCGTTAGCCTATTTTTACAAAAACTGTTTCTACGGGGCCATAATGTAACATAGAAGGTAATGGAGCCCTTTATACATTTTCGTGTTTCTTTGGACAAATGGAGTCTTTAAACGCCTCAGATGTAAAGTTATTCGCTGTCAAAGTGACGCCAAAATGAATGGGAGTCAATGGAATGCTAACGCAAGTGAAGTTCTGCTACAAGATGGCGGCACGCGGCCGGCTTCAACATCCGGTCGATGGATTACCCGCCTGATATAAACAGGCTGGCTATGGTGTCACGAGTCACCGCCCCTTCCCGGGTCGTCATTCGGTCGCCATCCAGGTATGTTGTGTGATGTCAGCTGGGTTGTCCATGGTATACTGTAGCTAACGTTAGCCTATTTTCAGAGTGGCGTGCGAATTTCCTGTGGCTGGCATTTGGTTGAGGTTGTCCCTCTTCTGGTAGGTGAAGTCATGATTGGTTTTACACTTTAAGTATCCACTTGTATTGTAGCGATATCCTTGTTGTGTACAGTCAAAGGTTTGAGTGAGTCTGATTCAAGTACGGCCAGTATGAGTGTTTACACTTCAAATACGGAAGTGCTTAGTTTCCGCTGGCACACGCTGTCCTCCCGATCGACTGGACGAGCCCTCAGCCTGCATGTATGCGTTTATCTGCCTGACTGGTTTGGTTCCCAGGGATCGCACCCATAAGGTATGTGATTTAAGTCATTATCGCCTAGGTCGCGTGGCGATCTTCTGTTGAGAGAAATAGATTTGAGTAATTGTTCGTAGTTAAATGATGAATTCGTCTGATTGTTAACTTGTAATTTTATAGATGCATATTTAATTTAGATGTAATTTTGCAGATTGGTTGCGTCTGCATGGCCGATTAGCTTTCTTGCGGTTGGACTGCGTGGGACTACTGTCCGAAGGCGCTGTTGCTTTGCTGTTAACAATTGGACTGAAATCGCTGTCTTTTGTGTTCGTATACTGAGTGTGTTTCAACTGTGACAATTCTGAGTGTGTTTCAACTGTGACAATTCTGAGTGTAATTTCATTCTGTCATTACAGGAGCTGAGTGCGTAAAGCAGGGGCGGATTGCTGGTGGTGGTCTTTCACACGAGTGCTGTGTCATCAGTGGCGTGTGTGTACTTGTGTGAGTGTGTGTGCACAGGTGTACGGGAAAGGTAACTTGCCTACAGTATATATATATTAAACGTAACTTATCTTGTAAATAGTTGTAAAAAGTAGGCTACTGTAAGTAAAAATGTACAGAACAATTTATTTTGTATCAATGTGTACAAGTTAATTGACATGACAAAACTAAATGTACAGAATAATTTATTTATTACATTTAAAGGTTATAACTTGCATTACAAAAATAAACAATGCACAGAAATAATTTGTTTAATTTACAAATTATAACTTACATAAAAATAATATATACAATTGTTTAATTTACAAATTTTAATTCACATAACCAAAAGTTTATTTCTCTACCAATCTGTCAAGAAGAGAAAACAATCTGTCCATTCTCTCCCTGATCTCCTCTCCACTGTCTCTCTCTGAAACTTCATGTCCTCCCTAATTAGCTCGATCAGCTCATCCTCTCTGTCTCGTTTTCTCTTGGCTGGTTACTCGTTCTAAAAAAAAAATATTCGTCCTACTCCTGAGCGCAAGTCCACCGTCAGTGTTCTGTAAGGTAGGCACTAGGCAGGTTTTTTTGTGTTCATTTCTATTCCCTGTCGCTGTGCAGGCTCTTTTATTGTATATGACAGTGTAAACAGCCCAATAACCCTTTTATTTAAAGGCTTAATTTATGTCCCGTAGTCTGGTCCATTGCATTACGATTGAAAGCAGTATCAATAATGTCAAAAATGTGATGTGCAGTCAAGTTCGGGTTTGTGTATGCTGTTTAAATGAGTGTTGTCACCGATACGCTTGGTGTGATTTGCGGAGTGTTGACGATTCTTATTCAAAAGTGGTGTGAAAAATATTTCCTAAGTCGAGGTTTAAAAAAGTCATAGGTCTGAGCTTCCATAAGTTCAAGAGGCATAGAATTCCTAATGGCAGGAGCATATGAAGAGAAAGCCCTGTCACCCATAGATCTTAAGCATGTTTGAGGAACAACCAGCAAGTTAAGAGCGCAGTCTACGATTTGGGGTATAGAAAAATTTTTGCAATTCAGATAAATAATGTGGAGCTAAGTAATGCATTACTATATATGTGTCACGAACTGCTCCGAGACAAGAAGGTTGAGGATCCAAATGCAGCTTTATTGAAAGGGTAATCCACAATCGTAGTAAAAGACAGGCAAAAGGTCAGAGCACAGTAAATCAGTCCAATCAAACAAACAAATCCAGCGGGTGAGACAGGAATAGAAAAACCAGGACACAGGCAGATATCAAGAACCAGGAACATAGAAAACAGTGGAATTGCTCAGAAATGCAGTATAAACACTAAACTAGACTTCGCAGAGAATGACAGAAAAAAAACAGCCTTATATAGGGTGAGTAAACAAGATGATGAGACACAGGTGAATGTGATCATGGCTTATTAGTCTTTGTAAAGGATTATGGGGAATGGAGTCTGTGGATGTGTGGTGATTGTCCGGGTTGGAGTGCCCTCTGGTGGCTCTCAAGGGCACTCCAGCTGGTGACAGTTACAATATGTCAGCATCATGATTTTAAAATCAACTCGGAACCTGACTGGGAGCCAGTGTAAGGACTCCAAAATTGGAGTAATATGATTGCATATCCTGGACACCGTCAAGATTCTGGTGGCTGAGTTTTGTACATATTGCAGTTTGTTTAGTGTGGATGTAGAAACTACAGCTAAAAGGGCATTACAATAATCTATCCGAGAGACGTCAAAAGAATTTATCAGCTTTTTAGCTACAGAGAAATTTAGCATAGGACGCAATCTTGCTATATTTCTGAGGTGAAAATTTTTTTGATTTAACTGTACTCTGAACAAAATAATCAAATGAAAGACTAGCATCAATGAGCATAGCTTCAGTTTTATCACTCTTCAGACACAATAAATTATTACTCATCCATGTTTTTATCTCAGAAAACCGGCAGAGAGAAAACCAACATCAGGGTGTTCACCAGATATTGAGAGTATATAAATCTGCGTATCATCAGCATAAAAGTGATAATGGAGGCTAAGCGATCGCAACAAATGGTGGACCAAGTGGTGACAGATAAATATTAAAGAGCAAAGAGCCCAAGACTGAGCCATAGGAACACCAGTGAAAACAGAGCTAATCTCAGACCAGAAACCATCCATAGAAATGAGCTGAGAACATTCAGTGAAATAGGATTTAAACCACTTTAAAGCTGTCCTGGACACACCGAAATCTTTTTCAAGGAGGATGAGTAATAGACTAAGATCAACAGTATCAAAAGGGGCTCTTAAATCAAGAAGGATGAGAATAGAAGTTGCTTTAGAATCAGAAGCCATCAACAAATCATTGGTAACTTTTGACCAAAGGCGTTTCAGAACTGTGAAATTTACGAAAATCTGACTGAAGGGGTTCAAAGAGATTATTAATTGTAAGATGGTTAAACAAATGAGAGGCAACAACATGCTCAAGTATTTTTGCCAAGAATGGAAGATTAGAGATTGCTCGAAAATTATTAAAATAATCCAGTGCAGCAGCATCTTTTTTGGCACAGGAATTACAGCAGAAAACTTTAATGCTGCTGGAACATCCCCAGTCTGCAATGAGTCATTTATAATACAGAGGAAGAGTAGGGCTCAAAACATTGAAACAAGATTTAAATAAGCTTGTGGGAATAGGATCAAGCAAGCAAGTGTTATATTTCATGCTTGACAACTCTCTTTTGAGAGCCTCAGAATCGAGATGTGGGAAACTACTGAGAGAAGTACCAGTAAACCCAGCTGGACAGAGTAGTAAATCAGTGGGAGCAGATGCAACAGAGATTTGTTTGTGTACATTATACATTTTAGAGTTAAAGAAATGAGCCACTCACCTTGCCCATACCACAAAGACCTCGGTCCCATCTCGGGGTGGTCTTCGTCACCAATCTCCCACCATCTGACTCCTTCACCTGCATCATAGCAGTTGATCAATTCTCAAAAGCCTGTCAGTTAATTTCCCTCAAAGGTCGACCCTCGGCCATGGAAACTTCTGAAGTCTTTCAGCATGTATTTCGTAACTATGGCTTACCTGAGGACATCATCTCCAAGCAAGGACCCCAGTTTATATCCCGAGTATGGAAGTTTTTTTTTTTTTTTTACTACTGAGAGTTTCCATGAGTATCTTCTCAGGCTACCATCCACAGTCCAATGGACAGACAGAAAGGAAAATCCAAGAGATTGGATGTTACCTGTGGTCATATACTGCCACAGCTAACAGCATAGCTGGAACCGCTATCTCCCCTGGGCCGAGTATGTTCAGACTTCTCTTCGTCAGAACTCTACTGATCTCGCAGCCAGGTCTGCTCCTCTAGTAATAAGTACTAATTACTGCACCATGTGCAGCTCGAATGTGTCCTCACTTTCACTCAAAGACACACATCCAACACGTTCGCTTTAGTACAGATAAACTGTCATTTTCTGAGTGAGAAGAGTATAAACAATGCAAGTGATAGTCGGGAATACGTTAGTGATGGTATTCGGATAAAGCTAGTAGCGGATGTTCAGGAAATCGGATAAAACGAGTTCTTATTGTTTTTGATACAGAACTACTATCAGGGATATGTTCACCCGCTGTAGAAAGAGAGAATGATAGATTTTAAAATTGATTTTAAGATAAAAACAGAGGATTAAGAATCAACTTGACAGAGCTCCAAACTCAAAACATTGTTATATTAAATATTACAATCTTTGATGTTTTAATATAAAAATTCTATAGTTATATGAATTAAAGTTCAAATATAATCATCAGTTCCTAAAATAAAAACCCATTTTGGCTGACAACAAATCAAAACATAGGGAGGGCAGTGTCTGTGGTGGTTACGGCCTTATAAAAAAGTCAAACAGACCATCGTTATCATCTGGAAAGAGAAAACTCATTACCAAACACTCCAGTTCTGAAAGTATACCATGTCCCATTTAAAACAGTAACCAGAGGCAAAAATAGCTATCTGTTTTGACCTGAATTTAACTGACCACAGAAAACATTTACTTCAAAGTCAGTCAAAATAAATTATTTATTAAGAATGTCTGCATGCCATGTTAGCATATTATACTTCCGATGAACTGAATTGATAAATGTAAATGTAAAAGACAAACTGAATGTGTGCAATGTATGGATTTTAAAAGAGAGTAAAGATTATTTAAAATATATCTTGTTCTAAAATTTTTAAGATTAGAGGTTTTTGTGGATGGGCACAATGTTCACTCAAAGACATTTCTCATTGAAATATCATGTCATGTTAACACCAGACACAACAATCAAATGGGGCCCTATCTTGCACCCAGCGCAATTGACTTTGTACACCGACGCATGTATCAATCCTATTTTGCACCCGCGCAAAGCGCACTTTTCCCTTCACAGAAGCACGTCGCTAAACTAGGGAATGAACTTGCGCTCCCTGGGCGGTTCAGCGCAAAAAAGGAGGCGTGTTCCGGCGCAAACGTTCCTTCATGCTATTTTGATGGTTTAGAAAACAATTGCGCCACTAACCAGGAAAAAATTGTTTAAAGTCAGTGGCGCGTTGCGCATGTTATTCATATGCTATTTTAAGGGCGCATGCTTGGCCATAATCAATGTAGCGCGTGCACAACGCGCATACACTTTGATTCTCTCATCTACACAGAAGCAGCAGTTTTCATTTTTGCAAATCATACATTATTACGATAGATAGATAGATAGATAGATAGATAGATAGATAGATAGATAGATAGATAGATAGATAGATAGATAGATAGATAGATAGATAGATAGACCATTTATTATAAAAGCATACATCTAGCTTACACATGTACCCAAATTATCATACGCCTGTTTAACCAAAGTTAATTTGGGTGGGTTTCTCCATTTCAATGTAACTTCTCTCTTTTACGGCCGTGACGAGAGCGTTGCTCTCCTTGGCTGTGAACCGCTCCTGGCGCGCGCCTGGCAAATCCGCCGTTACAATAGCAATGCGCTATGGAATAAGCGCGTCTGCTCTTAAAGGGAATGTGAGATGACGCCCTGATTGGTTTATTTCACGTTACGCCCAAACCACACCTATGAATAATGAAGCTACTTCAGACCAACCCATTTTAGATTTGCGCCTGGCGCAAGAGTCATTTATCCCGCCGGGAAAATAGCAACAGCGCCCAAGACCTGCCCACAAAGTTACTTGCGCTTTGCGCTTGACACTTGCGTTTCAGATCGTTAAAATAGGGCCCATGGTGTCACTGACATGAAATAATCCAGTATTGACTCATGTTGAACAATTAAAATGTCATACTCTCTCCAAAGGATGAAGAAAGACACCATTTGGGAAATATGGTCTCTCTAATCATAGCCATGCTAGCCAGTATGAGGGTGGCCGTGTGCCAACAAATGCATAAATTAGTAGATACAAATTAAAAATTAATCTATCACTATATACACCACCAAGGCCACCAACTACACCATCTAAGGTCTAACACCATTTTAGGATTATACTTTTACAATCGATTTCTTCAGGGCAGGAAGAAAGTTTCTCAAGTCCCATTGAGTGTCAATGAAATGAATATTAGCAACTGTCAAAAGCCTTAACTAGTACATTGCAATCCAAAAAACTGGCAAAAGGAGCATATCACACAAATTATTCAAGCACATTACACAAGTGGGAAAGGACAGTATTTTATGTATCTAAAATATAGATGGAGCAGTCAGTCATGATGAAACAGAAAAGAGAGATGCTACAGAGAGGCTCTCTTTTTTTTCTTTAGAATAAAAAAAACATGTAGATCCTACTGAAATCCTGTGACATGAGAGAGAGAATTAGACAGAGAGAGATACTTAAAACATCATTACATACTTAAAACATAATTTATCTCTTACTAAGAGAAAATGTTTCTTTAATTTGTTCCACTTTATTTTGATAGTCCACTTTAGACACTCAAACTATAAGTAACTTTGCAACTACATTTCAACTAACTCTCATTAGAGTATTAGTAGACTGTAATAGACTGTTAGGTTAGGGTTAGGTGTTAGGGTCTGGGTTAGTAGAATAAGTTGACTTGTAGCTGCCAAGTTACTAATAGTCAGTAGAATGTCTAAAGTGGACAATCGAAATACCCTTTAATTTTGTCTGTTTCACCTCAAAAAAGAAAATGACTTGGATAATGTTATCTCTCTTGCCAAAACCCTCCCTACACAGCCTGTGGACAGAAGATAAGGTTTAACCTCATTTGAAACTATGAGATAATAAAATAATAGTAATATATTATGTTCATCCCTTTATGTCACATTGGGACAGTTAAACCAGATATATAAACATGTTGAGATGACCTGGTATGGTAGCAGACAAACTGTTTGTATATAATTTAGACAGACCACAAGCGGCCAGTTCAACTTCACACCTTTGCACTCCTGTGAAGATAACTCTGTTATCTGCACTCTTGAAGTTTCATTATCAGAAATTTAGAGCAAAATCATTGATCCATGGAAAAAGCCACAAAATAACCTGGCTTAGTGGCGTTAAGTCATGGTGCACATTTAGACGACTTCAGTCAGAATCTTTGTGGCAATTCCCAATCCCAATCCAGCCCATTTCCCCCACAATTACATGTCTTCTTTACTATGCTAGCAACAAAACTTCTTTTTTTAAATTACAAGCTTTTTTTCTTGTTTATAAGAAGTCTTTTCTATTTTTTTGATGCCTTTGTTTCTCTATATTTGTGTAATTGTTTGTTTTTGTTTCTTTTACAAGAAAACAGTACTACTTTTGATTATGCTTACAATTATTGTCTGGTGGACAGCAAATTGCATTTAAGTAAGAAATGTATTCTTATTAAAGAAACTAAAATTATTCAGTCAAGATCAGTGAGTGATTTTCTGTTTGTCTTTTGTTTGATTAATATTAACAACATATAGCAGTAGTTACTGTATATTATGCTGCTTTCACTTTAATAAAGAGATCTATTATACACATGATTTCTTTACTTGCTGTTTACATTCACTGACATAACAGACAGTATTTGACAGTTTAAGCGCAATAAGACGTGAAAGAGAACTTAGTTTAATACCCACGGGATGTGCCGTCTGACAGATATATCAGAAGTTCATACTGATGGCTTTAAATGCATGCAGATAATAAACTTTCATGATGATTAACTGCAATGTCATGTGAGCAGATAGAGATGATAATCAAAACCAAACAGATGTTTTAGTTTTTAGCAGAGTATAGGAGGCAAGAGCTGTAAAGGCTCCGCCCTCTTCTGGCTCATTTGCATTTAAAGACATATGCCCAAAAACAGCGTGTTTTTCCTTCCACTCCAAAATGAGCATTTTACAAAGTGGTATAATAAATGTGGGGTATTTTGAGCTGAAACTTCACAGACAAATTCTGGGGACACCTGAGACTTATATTACATCTCGTAAATGGTCCCCTTTAAATTGATGTAGGGACCCTAGACAGAAGCATTCATTTACTTTATGATATAGACCTTAGTCAGGGTAGTGCCATCTTTAATTTTTTACAGGAATGAAAACAAGGGTGTTAGGGATAGAACTACAGTGCGTTCAGTGGATTATACTGTTGTGTAACAAAATGCTGATTTTTCAGCTTATGAAACAAAAAATGGTTTACTGGTACTTCTCTCAGTAGTTTCCCACAAAAATAATAATAAAAAAAGAATAATCAGTTGACAAAATCTCCATAAATTTTGTTGTGAAAATGACTTGATCTAGGACCTTCGCTATGAAGGTCCTAGATCAAGTCATTTTCACAACAAAATTTATGGAGATTTTGTCAACTGATTATTCTTTTTTTATTATTATTTTTAATAAAACATTTGCATGCCATTGTAAAGACTCTAAGTCTATCCTTCACAGCTTTGTTTTGGCCACAGTTGAAATTTAAAATGTTCAGGACATATTCATATTTAACCAAAGCTAAATATTTTCCAAATAATATAACAATACAATCCAGTTCCACTTTATTTTTATTTTTACACTTTGCACCAGTATATCATGGGAGACTTTGAGTGGGCTCTTTTGACTCGGGCCAGTAAAAACCACCTAGAAAGTTAAATGGCCTGCCAGAAAGTACTAAAGACCAAATGTTTCCAGTCATGCAGGACTATTTCAGTTTTTGCAGGATAATACAGTCTTGTTACAGACAGCTGAATCCTTGCTGTTTCATGTGTGAACCACCTGTGGTACAGCTGCCAGGTTTCCATGGCAATGCAGTCAAGTATTTCCTGGACACACACACTTGCACACACTTTTCTGTATGGCTGTCGTAGCTCAGACTCTCAGGAGAGCAACCTTAATCTTTAAAGTCATCAACTGTTCTCGTCCCTCATGGCTCAAGTATGACACCTCCACTGCCAAGCTGTTTCGCTGAAGATCTGCCACACGACAAACACCCTGAAAAATGAATGAGCTTAAACATAAACAGCACAAAGACAAGGAATGTGTTGACTGAGACAAGCAGATTATATATTATTAATAATGTATAGTGCTATTAAACACCTCAGTAGATGATGAGGCGAATGCTCAAATTCATCATATATTATTAAGGAGGTGATGGGAAAGCTAACACTGTGATGAGAGATCTGGGTGTTTTTATTATTGATTCAGCATTTATGAGGACTTTTTTTGACAAGTAAGTAAAGTCATAAATGTACATGACAAATGTACATGGTGGTGTTTGGTCAGGGCATGGATTTTTGGTTGAGACATTTGTGAAATAGAATTTCACTTTAGCATTTTGTTTAGTCATTTTGTTGCTGCTTGTTTGGTTATCAGGTTGCATCAGGTGGTAATTTGTTGCCAATCAATTTAAGGGAATTTTTCACATCTATACAATTCAGATTTTGTGTATGGACAGACAAATTGTCCCTGGTTAGCACACAGTGAAATACTGCAATCCCAAAAGTAAACAATAAAGGGGAAGTGATAAACACGATTCCAACATTAGTGAGTACACAGACTAAACATTTTAAATACGTTTAACTCTTGTGTAAACAATTTCCACAGTTTGTCCTTTTTAACTCAAAATGCATTCCAAATATCTGCTAGAGGCCTCTGGAAAATCCAGGAGTAAAGTTTGGCCCTATTTATAACCCCAGTGAGTTTAGATGCAATGCTCTGTAAGAACAGTAGGTCTGAGCTTGATTCTCTGTACAAATAGATTTTATGATCAATATCACCCTGCTAGTCATTTCTGCACAATTAATCATAAGAACAGCGGCTCAAGTGAAATCATTCTGTGAAATGAGTGAACATCAAACATCAATAGTGAATTCAGAGGAATTGTTCTTAGCACATATGTGAGTGTTGCAGCTGAAGAACAACAGAGTTGTTCTACTGTTGTTTAAAAAAAACCCAAAAAAAACATTGAGATACCAAGACAATTTGAGTGGGGGAAATGCCAAAGAAATTGGATGCTATTTTGTCACAAATTAATTTGCCATACGAGTAACAGTAGGTGGATGCCAAGAAAGATACTGTGGTGAAAAACTGCTGACAACATAGATCATGATTAACATCAGGGAGCATGAAACCATAGACTGTAAAAAAATATGGACGTAGTGTGCGTGACGTCACCCGTCACATCTGCAGTAGATCAGACATTCTGAATTCTGATTTTAAAATACATTATAAGGGAAAAATGAATTTTGACACACACACAGACATCAAGATTCAGCATATGAATCTCAACAATGGTGACATGCTTCATGCCGCAATGCATGGTGGGAGCCACCACAGTATTAAAATCATGGCTCCCAGCATGCATTGTGACATGAAACATGTCACCATTGTTAAGATTCATGCTGATTCTGTGTCTCAAAAAAAAAAAAAAAAGCCCACAATGTTTTTAAAAATCAAAATTCAGAATGTCTGATCTGTTGCATTAAAGTTTTGTTGGTAAATACTTTTCAGGAATAAGAATAGTGAACTATTCCTCTTTATGATGCTGTTATCTAGATCAGCTGATCATTTTTGTTTATGGCTTTCTTTGCAACAAATTACAGTATGTGTTTTGTTAAACACTGTTACAAAGACCACAAATTCACATAAAATGCCCAACATTTTAGTCAAACTGCACAACTCAAGGAAAGGCTCATCACCAAAATGGTGACCAAACATTTTCAATAAAAAAATCTACATCTGAACCAAACACTCAAAACCAAAACAAATAGTGTTCCAACCAATCACCGACAGGGGGGAGGGTGTTGTGAGGTTTTGAGCCAGCTTTTTCTTCAGCTCTGACTTCGCGTGCAGCCGTGCACGAGCACAAAACCTCACAACACCCTCCCCCTGTCGGTGATTGGTTGGAACACTATTTGTTTTGGTTTTGAGTGTTTGGCTAAACCATTTGTTTTTGTGTGCAGATCTCAGAGCCTAGGCTGCCTAGAGAGACGCGATTTTTTGACGGCATGCTTATGGGGCGGGCAGCTAGCGGATCGTTAGGAAAGATTAGATGAATGTGATAAAAATATTTTTGGGCCTGAAATCACTGATACCACCTTTAATAAGAACTTTTTTTGAATTTGCTCAACTACAAAAGATTTGTTACAGAATAGTTGCACCTCTCCAGAAAACAAATAATGTCAAGTTGACTCAACTAAAAAAAAAATGTTTTGTGTGTGTGTGTGTCACAGACAACTTATTTTCAGTTCATATAACTGTTATTTACAAAAGTTGAGTCAACAAGAAAAAGCTAGGGGAAATAAGTACTAAGTTTTTTGGGGGGGTTTTTTGGACGAGATTTTTACAGTGTGGATTTTTGCTGAACCAACACAACAAAATCAGTCATTTCAACTTTTTTCAAGTTGTGTTTTTGCCAGTGTATTCAGTCCATTTTAAATTCTGATTTTGGCCGTCTCTCAAAGGGGTCAAACCATAGATATTACCTAAGAAGTGCAAGTAAATGCGCTAGATATCCGCTACCATTCAAGTACCATATATGCATTTATTGTATGGACGGAGAAAGCACTGACACCCGCAGGATTTCATCTGTCAGTAAATGAGCAAGCATATATAGTCTATCTGTTCCGTGAGAGCAACGGTACCGAAGAACGAGTGTAGCCTCTATATAGACGTTTTTAAATCTGAAAACTCCAAAAAGCAACGAAATTGTCAGACATCCATGATTTGAGTGCATGTTTGTTTTTTGTTTTTTGTAAAGTTGGCCATTTTAACATGAGGGATATATGGAATTGACTCCCTTTTGGAGCCTGTCTCTATATAGCGATCAGTTCATGAACTGCAGTTTAAGTCACTTCCGTGTTGGCTTCAAGTGAGAGACGGAGAGGTTGCCCCTTGCATGAAACCAGGAGATATTTAGAAACCAATAACCAAATACATTTAAATGTTTAAGGTGACACTTTATTTTAATGTGTCCTTGTTACAGTGTAATTGCACAAATAAGTACTGAATAATATTAACAACATATACATTTAGGGTTAGGGCTGGGTTTAGTGTTGTTACGTGTAATTATGCGTAATTTACTGTTATTACTGGTAAATATATGTAAAATGTAACAAGCAGACAAAATAAAATGTTCATTTTAACTTTAAAGACGTTTGCAAATAGATTTGGTACTGAATTGAAACCAGTTGAGCCCTGTTGGAGATGCTGATCAGAATTACTTTTATGTTCTCCAGACAAAACATTCATCAAATCCCTAAAACCTACAAAGTACAACTCCAACACTTACTTACTAACAATCCTACAACATTACTTGTGACAAACACAGGACCAGAAATGATGGCTCTGTCACAGTGCCATCTAGAGCTGTCAATCAACATCACGATCATTGATGAGCCCCACTGAGCTTCTGAGCGTTTCTGCCAATCAGCTGATGGACGAGCTGAAGCTCAGGGCGCCGTCATGTAATCATCACTCACATCTGGAAATAAAGGAGACTTACTGTGCACACTTGTTTTTGGATTAGACACCAGTCTCTGAGATCTACATGTTCCAGTATATTTCTACTCCTTATGACAGATACATTCAACATAACCCACAATGGTTCATTGTATATACCTGTAGTAGTAGTAGTAGTAGTGTTTATTTATCCCCGTAGATAAAGTAATTTGCAGCAAGCTCACACAGACATTTAAAATATCACAGCTGGCATATACAAACAATAATTTAAAGCAAATAAATCTTATTTAGGATAACCAGACCAGCTGACCCTCAATCAACACTAGAAGAAGAATTTAAAAATCTAATTGCTTGGGGCATAAAATATAGTTTGGACTATATTTTATGAAGATGTGTTTGCAATCAGTGTCAAGATGTAGTCGTGCAGAATAATCATAAAACAATCACCTCCCCTCATGGCAGTCCCCGTCCCCCGTCGATTGCCACCCTGTAGTTAGGCTCATGACTGGAGTGAACATGACATGAGGAAGACAATGTCTTCTCTATTTTAAGGCCAATTCACTCACCCAGAAACCTGTTTCTTCCACAACAACTCTGAAATAACAACTTCTTTTCTAGAGAAAATGCTCTGGAGATTTTTAGCATGCCAAAGTTTAGTACACTTAAGCATACTTTTAAAAAGAGTGTGTGACGGGAATAATATAGTTTAATAGAATATACTAAGTGAGAGCTGAATGTAATGTTTGTTTAATTGCTTGTTATTTGCAATTAAATGTAAATGTTTTACAATATTAAAATGTATATTACATGCAATTATCTGAATTTTAAGAGTGCCTTTTTGACCCACTTAAGTATGACTTAAATAGAATACATATTTATATAGAGTTGCATAATTGTCTTTGAAAAATATGGTTAAAGTGTACTGTTGAATGTACTCACAAGCACTTGTAATAATAAAATAAAATAAAATAAAATATAATTGAATGCCCATTTTGTGCTGTGTATTTTAATATATGTGCAATTACACATTTGTAATGACGAATTTGCAATTTAGTATATTTAAAATATACTCAATCAAGTACTTCTCATGTGTTTTAGTATGTTAGTCAACACGTCGAATCAAGTGTACTTCTTTAAAGCATGACAAACTATTATTAAAATATAGTGATTTAAAATGTACTTTAAAATACATTTTTAATTTGACATATTACAAAGTGCACATTTTAAAAGTGTACTTAAGTGTGTTAAGAAAGATAGGGCAGCACTTTATTTTACTGTGTACTTGTTACACATTACACGTAGTTACTATAAATTGTGCATAATTACATGCAACTAACCCTAACCCTAACCCAAACTCCATAGTAAGTACATTTTTATGACTCTTACGGACACCTTAAAATAAAGGGTTACACTTTATTTTAAGGTGTCGTTGTTACACTGTAATTATACATTTAAGTACTGAGTAATATTAATTAACTACATGTACTTACTATAGAGTTAGGATTAGGGTTTGGTTTGGTTTAGGGTTAGTTGCATGTAATTATGCATAATTTATAGTTATTACTATAGTAACTACATGTAACATAAGTAATAATGACACTGTAAAATGAAGTGTTACAATAATCTGCAAGTACAGTGAGATTAATGTTATTTTGAGTCATGAATGAGTCAATTGATGCTGATTGTGGCATTTTCTCTTTTCTTTCTTTCTTTTTTCTTTTTTTGGTGGACATCTGGCGGCTTCAATATATAGACAGAATCAGCAATTAAAGCCACTCTAAATATTTGCCCATCTCTCATGAGAAGTAGAAAATCATCATTGTACAAACATTGTACATTGTACAGTTTTCTCTGTTGAAGTCGCTGCATAGTATCTGGCTCAGTACAGATGCGACTGATGCAAAATTATTCATTGTGAAGTTAACAAGCTCTCAGCTTTCACAGACACTCTTATAAATAGATGTGTCTTAAAAGTGGCAGGCCTCCTTCATCAACAGCACTCTGCCTGCCCTGGTAAACACATTTAGAAGAGATTTACCCATTCGTGCAAGCTAATTTAGTCTAATCTTTATGGTATCAACATTATAAAAAAATTACATGTCTATGCTTGAGCATTAAAATGAAAACATCATGATTATTGATAGCCATGCTGAAACAGGATGGGCTTTGTTTCTGTCTGATTAAGTAAGAGCCAACTGAATTTAATTAGTTTACCTTTGAACTCAAACCACTGATTAATTCCATTTAATTATCCAGACCTGAGCAACAGTAAGCTCATTTTACTTGCTTTTAAAATGCACCATTCAATTTCTTAATTGCACATTCAAACAAACAATCCACAAACTTTAACTAAATGATCATCTGAAGAATTTATAATATAAGTTGTGGATAATAAGAGACAGCAAAGGATTATCATCTTGTTTGTAAAACCCTTTAGAACATATAATTATCTGGTCTGAAAATGGTCAGATGTATGTACAATTGCCTCATAGAGTCTTATTTATAAATGTCCCCAAATATCTTACTGTGTCTACATGCAGGATTAAGACTGAAAGGTATATGCACAAACAGATGTTTAAGAAAGATATGTACAGCTTATTGTTCTATGCCATGGTCATTAAAAAGGCATGTATATCAGTCATTATATAGATAGATAGTGACAAGAAAAAAAGAAAGAAAAAAAGAATACAGGCTAAATGGAAAGTTTCCAGCAATACTGTTCATGTGTGACTAAATGTATCTGAAAATGCTACAGTCTAGATGTCAGAATAAACTAAAATATACTGTAACACATTAGAAAACTATTTTTAATGAAACTTGTTTAAATTAAGATTAATATGTGCAGTTATTACCAACAAAGACTGTTCTGACCCTTAAAATAAAATTCATTGCCCGGTGTATTCAGTTGTTTCAATAAGACAATTTTATTCGAAATACGGATTTATTGTATTAAACATGATGCTTTAATCTTGCTAAACAACATATAATTAGTGCGTGCAGTGCTTACAATGTGTTTTACAGAGAGGAGGTCCATAACTATAACAAAATAATCAATATGTGCCACAACTCCTCTGCGTGTGCACATAGGCATATACATATTTTCAATGACAAATGTAAAGACTCCATGCCTGTATCTGATTTGAGATCTGAGTGGTTCATCTCCTAAATGAAGCGCTTGAATGAACAGTGGAAAGGCGTGTGCGCAAAATGGAGACAGTGCGTTCAGTTGATCTCTACATAATAGTTTTTTAGCCGGCCAAATAACACTGTGTCCTGGTTTTTAAAGAACCCATCGAAACACATGTCCATCAGGTGGTCCACAAACTTTAATTTCATCATAATCCTCATCATGTCTAGTACGCACCCACGATGACCGCCTCTACCTCTTTGGAGGGTCTCCGGTCCGCTACCAAAAAGTTTATCATCCCTTCCGACTTGATGAGCAAGTTACAGCCCAGGAAAAAGATCCCGAAGACTACGGTGAGGGAGAGGACGCACATCACCGCTATCTGAACTATTCTCATGATGAAGAGGCTCCTTTCATCCGGAGGGGCCGCCGTGAAGCCGTTATCCGTCACCACCGACGAGAAGTTACAACACAGGAGGATGTCCTCAGTCCGGTTGGAGAAGATTCCACTGTCCGTTTGGTTAAATGTAGTATTCATGACTACTGTTCACCAACACTTTTAAGAGTCCAAGAATTTAGGCAGTTCCGATTTGGAAGTCTGAACACATGAGGAATTGCGTAAAAAGTGTCCGTAAAGTCAGACGCACATATATTCTTTTGCGCACTGGCGTCCCATGACGCGCTCCTGCTCTGATTCACAGTAACTACACTGAGCTCTTCTGCTCAACATCACACCTGCTCGGTTAAAAGCACCAAAAAAGCCGATGGGAGGTGACTCCCCACTCACAAGTACATGCCTTGTGACGCCACCTACAGTAAAACTTGTAGCGTTACAGTCCTCCGATTAAAAAGTATAAAAGTTATACATTTAAAAGCCATTTAAATGTGGATAAGTGATAATGTTTGAGATGATGGTCAAAAAATAAACAAACAAAAGAATATTATAGGCCATGCGAGTTAATGTGATGTTTCTTTGTATTCTATATGTTTTTAATCATACCATTTGTAATATTTTGAATCATACAACATTATTGTTGAACCATGGTAATTTTTAAAGAACGTTTAGTGCACTACACTGCGTAATACTGACATCTAGCGTGTGGATAACTAACTGATAACAGGACTCTTTGATGTGACACTCCTTTATGGCAACGACAGTGTTAGCAGTGAAGTAAAAAAAAAATATATATATATATATACACAACAATATAATATATATATTTATATATATATATATATATATATATATATATATATATATATATATATATATATTATATTGTTGTGTATATTCCAGTATCATCCATAAAAAATGTCAAAGGGTTACCAACATTATGCCTATATTTTATTCACCAGGAGCTGGAAGCAAAAATTTTAATAATGTCAGTCTAATGCTAGCCTGACTACGTCAGACTTCGTACTTCCGCTCAATTTCATTTCGCTTCTGTACTCAGTCTGAGACAGCATCATAGCTTTCCGTTTTCCTCCGGCCTGAAAACAGCCGGGCCAATCAACGAACAGAGGGCGGGCTGAGAGCCGTGACGTATAGACGCTGATTGTACCGTGGATGCGTAATTTACTTCACATAATCTGCAAAAGTCGTTCACAGCCATGTTCACTCCGGTATTTCGCTCGATGGTTTTGTTTTCGCATCATACATGTGTTTACAGTGGAAGTTAGATGCGGCTGAGCATGCGCATAACACACGCCATAACCAAACGTTATGTGATTGGCTTACGGGTAACCAATGATTTTAAACTTCAGACAAGCGCCCCCCCGCGAGAGAGGAAACACTTCTCTATTATGCCATTCCAGACTCTGGCTGTTTCTCAATTCCAAGAACGCAAAGAACAGACTTGCGTTCTCTTTGAGACTGGTCTTGCCAGGCGACCTTGAAAGAACGAACTCGGAAGGACGCGAGAACACAGAACGCATCTTTATGAGAATTGAGATGTGCTGCGATGCTTAACTGACCATCTCGGCAAATACAACACAACATCACAAACATATGTCACAACCTTTTAAACATTTCTTTCATATTATTATAGACATTGTTTTCATAGTTTATATCTTTTTTATTTTACCATGTGTATTTATGAGTAGCCTATGTGTTACCTATGTTTTGTCAATGTTAAGATTCTTTTTAATATGCCAATAAAAATTCTGCCGCTTTCTTAAGGTCTTTATCACTTTATTAAAATGAAGCAAAAGAGACCGACAAATGTAAACTTTCACGAGCTGTCACGTATTTCGAGCTTGCAGCGGGAATCTCTTAAGTGAGAACGAGAAGTTTAAAGCTTACAGCCTTCCGTACGTCGACTGCCCGCAACGTCTTCTGGGATTTTTAGCGGTTCGATTCTCTCAAGTCTGCATTTGATGCATCCTCGATATCAAGGACACATCCGGGCACTTCATGCGTCCTCTGTACTTGCGTTCTTGAGTATCTGATTGTTAAGTCTGACGTCACACGTCACGTTTAGCCTTTTCCGGGTCCAAGCGCTCCTCTCGTCCAGAAATAACCTGTAAATTTATTTACGATCACGTCCTTCTTAGTGAGGCACCCTTGGCGGTCAAAAAGGGTTTAAATTCCTTTAACACCAACAGAGTGGTTAGTGTAGCTCATCACTCAGGTGGCATAATTAAGGGTAGAGTCCAGGCATCAATGAAAAAGAAGATTTACGAGGTTGAAGTGAGTTAGCTCGGGACACGGGACACAGCACTGCGGCATTGTAAAAACACTCAATAATAACCAAAACACTAGCGAAAGCGGTAGGTAGGTAGAGAGGACCTGGACTTTGGACCCAGAAAGAGTATTATCGGAGAGTGGTTACGTCACGACTTAACAACCGAATTGGAATTGAACTTCGACGGTTGATGATGACGTAGTACGAGAACACAAGGACACAAGATCACTGAAGAACGCATATTGAGAAACAGCCTCTGTCTACGAAGCAAAGCGAAGTAGCAGAGTTTGGTATTACCAGGCTAGTCTAATGCAGCTTTGAATCATAAATCACACTGTGTTTGCTCATTTAGGCCAGAGGAGAACTGGCCCCCCTCTGGTTTCTCCCAAGCTGTTTTTCTCCACTACTGTCACCTGATAAAGTTTGTGGTTTAAAATCAAGCGGCAACATTCTGATCTGAAAAATGAAGCCTACCCGGAAGTGCGAAAAACTGCAATACATCGAAAATCCGCTAGGGGAAGGTCCCAAAAGGGAGCAAATGTCCATAGCCCCATGTTAAAATGTCCGTTTTCACAGCATAAATTCATGTTTTTACAGGTTGGTCCCATGGACTTTTATTGTATTTTTCGATAGCTTCCGAGTGCCCGACAACCATGAGGGCTGTGAATTGTTTTCTAACTCGTTAGTTTAGATCGTATTTAGATATAAAATGTATGACAATAAGGGCGTGGTTAACTTTGATTGACAGCTTGATTGACAGCTGACAAGGCAGCGCCACGGATAATGACAACATAAGAAGCGCCATTTTTTAATACAGTTGACATATAATACTACTGTTTCTGCATCATGAAATGTAGTTTTAAGAGTTTTTCAGGCGAGAATGTAGTTGTTTAAAGCTCAAATATGTGGTTTATTTATAAAGATTTATGAAAATTGTATCCAGTTGTGAGATCCAGCGATGACCGGGCGCTCAGCGCGATGTACCCCGCCTGGAACAGCCTTTCCTCGGCTAGACGTTCTTTTGCCGCTGACTCTGGCGTCTCTGTAGTGGTTAAACATGAGATATAATTCGTCTTGTGTATATCTAACGGGCGATTTTTGGTCTCGTAACGTAAATCTATAATTTGTTCCCTGGGCAATCGTTTTGGCTGAGGGGAAGTTTCATAACTTTATAAGCTATTTAACTTTACTGTTGTATGGTTAGACTAGATCGAGCGCTGACTTTTTATGTTTGTGTAGCAGGAAGGGTTATGACCCCTCCTACTTGTTATGGTTTGGCCAATGGCCTGGCATCCGGTGCGTATAAGAGCATGGGTTACCGGTTCCTTAGTGTGCGTCACTATCTGGGGCCGTGACGTCACCCAGGCGCCCTGCTGCTTTTTGTTGGAGTGCAGTGTCAGGTGTTGCTCGATGCTCGTAAAAAGATCACTGAAGCTGCTTATTCACTGTCAGTGCTGTTTGCCAGTCTGTGTGCTTTCTGGAGAGTTTAGTATGGACATTTGAGACAGCGTAAGACCTATCTGCGCTTTCTGTCAACGAGTTTGTCGGAGACATTTGATTCCATCTACCGCATAGTTCGGGGATAGTAATCCCGGGACAGCATGTTTTGCACGCGATAAGGACAGTAGCGGCGTCCTGCATGAGAATTATCTGCCCGTTGCTTCATGACATAAACTGCTGTTTGCTCCGCTCCTCATCGGCTGCTGTTCTGTTGTTCTGTTTTTCTGTTTTATCTGTTTTGTTTTGTGTTCCGACTCGAGTGAACCGACTCGAGTGAACTGACTCGAGTAAACTGACGCCACGGTCTCGAGTGAACCGTCTCGAGTGCCTCGTCTTGAGTGAACTGTCTCGAGTGAATCGTCTGGAGTGAACTGTCTCGAGTGAATCGTCTGGAGTGAACTGTCTCGAGTGAATCGTCTTGAGTGAACTGTTTTCAGTAAATTCTGTTCTCAGTGAATTTGTATGTTTATTTTGGTTTGATTATTGTATTAGTGAATTATCATTTTGTTCTTTTTGCATATCACTGTTTGATGTCTTTTTCTTTTGTTTGTTGGCAGGGCCTGGGCACCCGGGGGCAGACGAGTGACCATTTAGGTGGTGACGTCCTCACTGTGTGTCGTGGTCTTCTCTGACATGAGTCGTTGAGTGTGTATTAGTGTGTGTGCACTGTGTATAGAGTAATTTCCATAAGGGTGATATCTCGAGACTGCCTCTGCGGGTAAGCCCAGGTTCCTCTGCTGCCAACGATAGAAGTAAACAACTGAGATGAGTGTGATTGCTGGTCAATGCCTCTTTTAACTATGAATGTTGCTTAAATAAAATACTTTTGTACGATTACTAATGTCTCTGACACAACGGTGATTGGGACCTGTGCGTGCCTTAGCTTAGAGGTTATATTAAATTCTTGGGGTGAAATTCCCCAGGTGGCGTAGTCGGAAATTACAGCAATTTGAGTTGAACCACGCCCGCTCTGCTACATTTGACTGAATTGTTTGCTTTATTTGTATAGCTTCTTGTAACTTTACCTTTTACTTATACTTTTATAATAGCTATTGATAAAACTGAAATTTAACAAAAAGAGACTGGGTTGAGTTTTGTCATTTTAAATTTTAATACAACGAATATGATCTGTAATGTTGTTTACTGCAACATCTGTTGTTTAGTACAAATGCACATATTGCCTGGACCATATTACAATGTTTAATATTTTTATATTATATTTAAAACGAAAAGAGGCAGGTTTGTGTTTTATATTTCGTTTTGTTATAAATAGGCAAACGTTATGTGCAGTGAATATAATGTTGCCTGAACCACATTTGTGTGGCTATAATGTTTAAGATTTATTTAAATGAAAACGAAAAGAGTTAGTGTGGTGTTTTATAACATATTTCGTTGCCTAAAATATACACAGAGATAACCGGAGTAGCAGAGCGAGCTGAGTGACGCGCGCTGCGTTAGAAGGTGGGCGGGGTTAGGATTTTCCAAGATGGCGCCGCCCATACCCCCCATAAACGGCTTCAAACCCGTTCTTCAGAAAGTCTATGGGTGACGTCACAGACGCTTTGTCCATATTTTTTACAGTCTATGTTTAAAATACAGTTAATATTATCGATTTTATTGCACTGACACTATCAAATGAGAACAAAACTTAAATGAAATTGAGTTGAACGAATACACTATTGTCTTCTTGAGCATTGCTTTACAGCTGAAACTGAATTAATTTAATAATTGATGCACTTTACAGCATTAATACTGTTATATTTCTGTTTACGAAGCTGCATTGAAATAATATGTATTGTATAAAGCGCTATATAAATAAACGTAAGAATCAGGATCAGAATCAGAAAGAGCTTTATTGCCACACACATGAGGAATTTACCTTGGTGTTTAAGCTTCCAGTACACACATACCGTTTTATTTGAAATTATTCAACCCCCATTGTAAATCAGGTTTATTGGCAAAATGTACAGACTTGCAGCTGTTTGCAATGATGAATTCAAACAAAAGTAATTGAAATAGCTCAACACAACAAATGTTTCAAGTGGTTTCCCCAAATTCAACTGAAAATGCAACTCTTTATGACTTCTGCAACCAACCAAAATATGCACCCCCCTCCAAAATGTACAGATGATGGCCTATCATCAAGTGTTTTATTTTGTAAATACTTGTGTCTAATAACAGTGGTGAATAGATAATTTCAGACCATTTTTCAACCTGCTATAAAAATTATCCCCTCTCCATAATGCACAGATGATGGACTATCAACGTCTTCACTTCCTGCGGAACCTGAAGAAAGCAAGGAAAGCCCCCCAACCACCCATCCTCACCACATTCTACAGATATACTAGAGAGTGTTTCAGTCAGATGCATCACTGTCAGACTCCCCCCCCCCACACACCCAAAAAAAACCACACCCAAAACTCTGCTTCCTGTGTATAGTATGACTTGCATAGCAAAGACAAGTCTATGAATGTAAGGAACAACACCCACTAAACTGAATGAAGTTTACCACAAAAAGAAGTAGAAGTAATCCTGAAAATGAACCTTCACATTCCAACATTAAAAGACCCAAGCGAGCAGAAGTAAACTTCCTACCCAACTTTCCCCAAGGAAAGGATCCTTCAAGCCTTGAGCAGTTGATGCAGACAATTGCTGAAGAAGTCAAGAAGACTGAGAAGAACCTGCCCCTCATTAGAAAGATGATGGAGACCACATTTCCCCTATGCCGACAGACCATAGTGATGTCCTGCCCACCAGTGAACGAGCTCTTGGACCTCTGGCCTGCTCTCAAAATAGAGTCTGAGGTAATATGGATCAGCTCACTCTTTTAAAGTGAAAATTGTGATGCTTACTCATTTGGCCGCTATATTTTGCTTTATAAATGTGTGCTAGATTCTTCAAATTGAACTGTTACTTTTTTTAAGTGTTGTTGCTGTATTCTCCTCCTGCTGTTATTTCAATGTAGTTGTATGCAGAATTCCAGAATCAGAACCTGCTCAACACATTCTATGCTGAGCTTGACCGCCATCTTCCTCGACTGATGACCTTATTCAGACACAAGGCAACAAAAACTGTGAAGAAAGCAGATGCTCTGGCTGAAATTTTAAAAATCCACGATGAACAGGTAAATAGATTATTACACATTTCATAGGTTGAACCAGTGGAACATTGAACGTTCAATGATTCAAATGAGCTTTGTGCATTTTGCAATTAGTCCACTTTGTGTTTGCCATTTGTCTGATTGCATTAAAGATGTGAACAGGTTATTTGTGGACATATGTTCTGATTGGGCTGTTTAAAATCAGCTTTGTTCAGTAAACTCCTCAGTATATACAATTCTGTTTTTATCTGAATAGGAAATCCATGACATCCAAGCGCACTACTCCACGCTCTTCCTGTGTATTTGCGGGAGGACGTTTCTGGATTTTTCAGAACCTGCACAGTGAGTCTCCTTAAGTCACTAACAGATTCTACTGTATATTATGTAAAAAGTTCATCAAAATACTAACATGTTTTAGGATTTACCTTTGTTTAGTCTACCTATACAGTTTTCATAGCGTGTTTTCTTTCTCCTCACTAAAAAGGAACTGTATTGGCGTTTTGCTCAATGTTCAGTAAAACATCTTGTAAATGTCCTTTAGCTTGGTTTCAGTCTATCTCACAGCACTTAGATTCTCTGGTAATTTGGCTGATTCATGTGTGCAGAACATGGATCTTATAGTCTGGATGCTAGCCGAACTTAGCCCCGCCCACAACATTTGAGGTCGGGAAATTCAGTCTGGACTTGATTTGTTGTGGAGCAACTATGCTCGAACCAGAGCTGTTCAGACCAATCAAATTGCCAGGGCGGGCTTTATATGATGATGGACAGATGATCAACAGTAAAGTAATCATCCACGTCACCAAAGAATTTGTTTACAACAAAGACGGCTGCCGCTGGAGAATTGAGATGTGTAGATTCCGCCATCGCGTCTGTTATAGAACATATCGACAGATCACCATATCCAGATCTGATGAAGGACCTGCGCCTGGATGCGACGACAGCGCAGTCCTGAAATGTCAACTAGGCTCTTCCCTGTGAAGGCCTCCCTCCCCTCCCTTTACCTCTCTACAGATAAAGCGTTGTTGGGATAATTCCGGTTCACGTGGCTACGCGGAAGCGATAAAAATTCTGTATTATACATTTTAAGGCCAGACAGGTGGTTTGTTGAGGGTTGGTTTGTGGGGAAGGACTACACACCTGCGCACATATTCAAACGCGCATACCTATAGACTGAACTCGTAATGTGCATGTGCACGCCATCAGCGTTCTCACAGGTTCTTGTTTTTAAAGTTTGCGTAGAGAGAACTTAAAGAGTTTTCTGTTAAAACGGTGTCGTGTTAGCGGCCCCTAAGTTAATAACTAATGATCGTTGCGACGGAAGTGAATCAATCAAAACTAAATTTAGCTGGACAATAACTTTATTCTAGAGCTGCTATAAAGCCAAAACAATCTCTGTTACTTTAAGTTCGTATTATCACTGTAAAGCCGCTTTGGAACAATCTACATTGTTAAAAGCGCTATATAAATGAAGATGACTTGACTTGACAGCGCATTAATTTTAAAAGAGGAACAGAGAACCGCGATCAAGGCATTTGTCGATCGGAAAGATGAATGAAGAACATACGTCACTTACTCCATTGCTCTGATTGGTTGTAGGTCTATCCAATTGAGTGTAGAGGCATTTTCTTTCCTGGTTAGGTTGAAACATGCCCCATAATCACAGCCCAATGGAGCAGTATCAGACTCATATTCTGACTAGAATCTGAGTATGACGACGCCAGGCTATGGATCTTATGTTTTTCACCTCTTACAATGAGACCCAGGTCTTCCTTGTAAAATAGGTATTGGATTTAAATGGGACTTGGTTAAAGAAAGATTCATTATATGTCATGTTCTGTTCCACGTGTTAGTTTGTGATTAGTATCTCGTTTTCATTCATTCAGGGCGGATCTGATTATCCAGAGCTTGATGGTGTTGCAGTGGGCCTCCTTACTGTCATCAGTGACCATGACACAAGTCCAGTTCACTACCACCCTGTGAGAATCTCTGTCATCATTAAAAGTGATGCCGTGGTCAGCCTCCCCAGACTTGGCAATACCTTCCTGGTAATCTTTGGACTGATCTATGAAATTACAAAAAATATTTCATAGATCAACACTACACCTCAGCTATCCCAAAGCAACTGACCAACACTTTTGAATTCACTCAAAATATTTTTCTTGGTCTAGAAAGTGGTAAATTGTCACCCAGGTTACAGACCCTCAAGAATGACTTGATGATGTAGAAACTCATCTGAAAGAAGGCTGCAGGATAAAGCATTATAAAAGGCTAGTTCAAAGTTATCTCCTTTTGTCTAAATAATGCCTCAAAAAGTTACTGCACTACTTTGCAGGTGTTCAGCCAATAGGCCCAAACTACACAATATACCTTTGTTCTCATTAATATAATGCAAAAGTAACGCTAATGTTTTGTATTTTTAATGTTTTTCTCAACCATTGTGGGCTGTGCAAGATGAGCCACATTTCACTGTGCATTTGATACTGGTTAATGTAAAACATTTCCATTTTAGAGTTTTAAGTGCAATTGTTCTTAAACAGTCTATATCATTTTTGTAATTTCATCCAAATTGCTGCCCCGTTGCCTTACTCAGGAATTAGCCAGGAAGCCAAAAGCACACAGTGTTTTTTCTTTTATAGCTGTAACGAAAGATAATTTCATTTTGTTATTATTTGTTATTATTTATTATTGTTTTTGATTACTCCAGTTATTTTCCTGACTATCTGATTAGTTGTCTGGTCAATATCAGAAATTCGTGATAAATATCTATTTCCTAGGGCCTTAAGTGACCAGGAACACATTTGGAAGGCTATATCAGAGAATTTTGAGTCTTTCTTCTTAAAAATCTCTCAAATTTATGAACAAAATTAGTTTGCAAATAATCAGTTTGCAAATAATCTACTTCTTGCAGCTCTACAATTTAAGTATATTTTAAAATTATTTTTTTGTTCTATTTATTTAAATGTATAAATATTTATTATTTATTTTTATATTTAATTTTAACATTGCAATGTGCTAAAAGGGAGCGGGCAAGAAAATACTGTTCAATAGCAGACGTTCATGACTTTTAGATATATTAAGTTAGTTAAACTCAATGTAATTGAGGCAATCAGTTGCCTCAAAAATGTTAAGTTTTGAGTCACATGTTTTTAAGTAAACAAACTCAACATATTTGACTAATGTGTACTTAATGACAACACAAACTAATAAACAATGAGTTTGATTAACATAAAATGGTGTGGTTGTGTACTTATTTTTTTAAAGTTCTGTGAACTTATTCCAGTGGTTTGAAAACTCGAAACTTTAAGTCATAATAACTGAAAATAACTGAGTTGCCTTAACAGAAAACTGCAAGTCATATTAACTGCAAATATTTGAGTTGAGCTAAATGAGCACTTTAATTTAACTCTTATCAAAAGGTACAAGTAGCAAGTCATCCAACCTTTTAAGTTCTGGAAAATTTTGACTTTTAAGTTAATCAACTTAAAAAAAATTGAGCCAATCGATTGCCTACATTTTTTTAAGTTCTGGTAACTTATTCGGGTTTACAGTGCAGTGTTCACCCCAATGGTCAATAATCAAGTCTCTACCTTAGTTAAACCCTATGCACTGAAACCAATACCAGTACTAATATAATTGCCTCAAAGCTAATGTGTAAACACTCCACATGTAATTATATATATATATATTATGAATGACCACATCCATTTTTTTAGGACCATACACAATTAAGGAAATCCAGGGTAAAAGTGCTGATCTCCAAGATGACAATGTACATATAGTACATATTTTGAGAGAGACAAATATTTTGTCTCTTGAACAACCTTTTATTAGGACTTTATTCTGTGATTTTCTTTACACATTTCAGTTCATATTATATGGACAATTCAATTACCAAAATTTCATTTATTTTTTATTTTTTATTTTAGATAAAACCCCTGGAGTATGAAATCATTGTGGGAATTATAAATGAGCATCACCACTGGACACTAGCGGTACAATTTCCTATACATATATTATACAAGTAAATTACATCACAGAAGAAATATGCAGTGCCATAATATTATGTTATATGATAAACTTGATTGAGTAAAGAATTAACGTGTAATTTGTTTTCATGAAAAAAAAGATGATCTCCCCACAACAGAAAAAGTCCCTGTTACTGGATTCACTGGGGGAGTCTAAGCAGGACATCAAAACATGTCTTGAAACAACAAGGTAAGGATAGCTGTAAACATTTAACTTCAGCATTATTAACATTTACACAAGTTGTTAAGTTAATCATCTATCCATGAGGAGCTCTATAAAGATGTGAAAAGCTTACAAATCTAACAACAACAAAAAACTCAAAATATAAATGTGAACACTTGTTAGTTGTCATTAGTCTTTTGTTTTTGTTAGAGTCTAAAAATGCATACCTGGTGGCATTGACCCCTACAGACATCAAACTGTTTTGTGTGTGACAAAATAGCAAAACATAATATTTTTTTCATATTGTTATTATCTTTCTTCAGGGCATTCATGCAAAACAAGGGATGCAATGTCTCAAGGTAGACATGTGACACAGTCCCACATCCCAAACAATCAGACAGTACCTCGTGTGGAGTCTTTGCCTTGAAAGTATGTTAACTATTCAGAGTATTGTCCTCACCCTCACATTATAATATGACTATTGTTTTGTTAAGAGTGTTACCAAACATTTATTTTACACAACCATTGACTAAAACTACGAAGTTATTCACTGACAGCAGATTTATGTCTCTGTAACATGATTTTTTAAAACATTACATGTAAAAACATAAAACATATGTAGCTACCAGAATTGTTCTATACTTACCTAAATAGTATTACAATGTGGAAAAATGACGAATTATAGATGCATGCTCTGTGTTTTTGTATTGTTTCAAAGATGACCTGACTGACATATGTCACTTCTGTGGGGAAGAAGTGCCAGAGACAGACTTGAGTTGGGTAAATAAAACTCAAGAAATGTGAAATGAAATATGTTTTGTTATAAAGTTATTAAGAATTATCTTGTATTGTCATGTTGGATTCTTCTATTCTATTTCTTCTATATTTTACCCAGGACTAACAAACATTGTAATATTATTTTATCTCCACATAAATTACTGTATATTAAAAAGATAACATGAATTACACAAGAATGAAAATTTGCAGCCTCTTACTGAAGACATCTTATTTAAAATCCAAATGATTAGTTTTCCAGATTCAGTGTGACATTTGTTTGCAGTGGTTCCACCATATGTGCGTTCAAGGCCCACCAACAGAGGAGGCCTTCCTGTGTACTGCTTGTACTTCTGTTTTATGTACAGCATTATCGTACTGGAGGAAGTGGTTCATTATCTTGTTGTATTCCATTACACCTTCCAAGTTTGTGTCGTCTTATCTTAATAAATCTGGATAGGTCTCCCTCCACTGCATGCCTCTCTAAATAATCATAATATTATGTTCAAGTACTTGTACATTTCTTTGCCAAAACTGGTAAAAAAAAAAAAAAAGAAGTAGAAGAAGAAGAGAGATGACAAGCTGTTGCTGTTGTCAATCCATCTGGTCTCTAAACGTCTTAATTTAATATTTTTGTTGTTTATGTTTTTTTTTGTTTTTTTAAAGAGTAACTTAGAAATTCTGTCATTTGGCATGTCAGTGTTGGTAAACGTTCTGGAAGTGTTTTTTGTGATTGAAAAAAGTTTCACACAACTTTTTCACAAAAATGTGTCATTTTGCTTAAAAAATGGCTTACAATAAATTGATTGATAACATAATTGCAGATTAACTTTCTTTCGATTGATTAATTTACTTATACTTGGTATGTGGTATAAACAGCATGTCAAAAACAGTTGCCAAAAGGTATTGTCTTACTGTATATTGTCATACTGAGCAAACATACTTTGAGGTAATTCAAGTGATTAAGAAAGTGGATACAGGATCTACTGTGTGTATCCTATTATACATTAAAACTGAACGTGTACTGGAAACTCACTTCAAGTTAAGGCCTAAGCTTCAACAATTCCTAGATGCAACAGAACAAATAAGTGTGCTGGTGTGTGGAAGTGTTTGATGTTCATTTTGCAGGAGCTTTGGTGTTTAGAGTGTTGAGAAGAAACTGTGAAACGGTTTCATAGTCTGGTGGTGGCAGCGCAGATGCTCTGGTACCTCCTGCCTGAGGGCAGAAGGGTGAAGTGGAAACTTGTCCATATTCACGTTATTATACATGATGTGAAGTATTCACAAAATAAAACACTTGATTTGGCAGGTCGAAAATATGTCAAAATAAATAATTCACTGTGGAAGGAGAAGGGGGAATTCAGAACAATTTACAACAATATCCAAAGGCTATGTTTGCTTTATGAGGGAAATTATATGGCAATGGTCCACCTTTACCAATGAATGCATGCGCGCTCATGCGACCGGGTATACACTTCCTATCAGGGGTAAGTAGCCTTCCTTGGCACGACACCGGAATCTGAACACCACATTCCGAACACGGAACAAGGCACACAGACAAGAGAGCGCACGGCTAGAGCACGATCGAAACTGCGCGCTCAGAAAAAGACAAGATAATGACAAGACAATACAGGAGTGGCAGGGCTTTGTCACAAAACCAAGAATAAACTACACCGAATTGACAGAACCCTGACAGATCCAGCACCTACCCTACTTATTGAAGGCTGCTTATCTGTTATCTCTTATTGCTCACCAGTGGCTTGTTGCAAGAAGCTAGCTGAACAAACTCTTAGTTGCAGAGTAGGTTTATAGTTGACAAATCCAGATAAATCCAACCTGGTTTAGATCAGGTACAGCGATCTCGGTAAACGTTCTCTGTCAACTCAGGTTTTATCCAGAGTTCGCGATTAACTCTGAAGAGGCGCGTGTAGCCGCGAATGTTTGACATGTGCGGCAAACAGCCAATCACTCGGAACATGGAGAGCGCAATTCACTTCTCTTCTGAAGATTAAGAGATCGTTTTGAAAATTATCATGAAACTAAGGGCGCTTTCACACTAGCACTTTTGGTGCGCACCCGGGTTCGAATGACGTCAGAGTTCGGTTCGTTTGGATGATGTGAACGCTGTTTTCCGAACTCGGGTGCACACCCGCGAACCGTACTCGAGTCCGCTTAAAAAGGTGGTCTGGGGTACGGTTCATGTGAACTCGGGTACGGTTCGCTGCTGATCCCATACAGAAATGTAATATATGTCAATATATGTAAATTACATATATAATGTTAGTGCCCATGTATGTCTGCTGCATATATGAGAATATATGCAAAATTCATATATGTAAAACACATATACATATATGAAACATATATTTCAAAATATATCAAAAATGGCCGTTTTCATGTAAGTGCCATATATTTTCCCGTATATGCACATAAATGTGAAATATATGTAAGACGCATATATGTATACATGCATATATGACGCATATATGTATACATGCATATATGACGCATATATGTATACATGCATATATGACGCATATATTTATACATGCATATATGACGCATATATTTATACATGCATATATGTACTTATTTCTATAGTACATACTTTAACATATATTAGGGATACAAATCTTATATCTGAATGCCTTGAAATTAAATGCCTATAGTTGGAGATTTTGTCTATTGTGTGAATACCAAATATAGTATTTTAATATAGTAATACCAAATATAGTATTTCTTTGTCATTTTTGACAAATACATCCACAAAGTACCATAACCATATGCCACAGCTTTAAAAATGCATTAGTATCACATGCATGTACACTGTAAAACTTTTCACTGTAAATTTACAGTTAAATACTGGCAGCTGGGTTGCCATCCACATACTGTATTTTTACAACACTACTACAGTAAACAGCATTTACAGTACTCCACTGTAATTACCAAATACAGTATATACCACATTTTACATTATTAAACTTGTCGACAGCAATAAATTGTATTTTTACAGGGAATACTGCTTTTATTATTACATAATTAAAATATTATACTTTAAGGTTTCATAAGAGTAGTCACACTAGGAAAAAGAAAACAACATTTTCTGGGTTTTAAAACATTTATTTAGTTAAATTGCCTTCTGTGAACATGTTGGCTGAATTACTTTTTAAACATAAAATGCAATTTTAACACTTAACAACAAACAGGTAACAGTTAGCACTTAATTAAAGGAATAGTTCACCCAAAAATTTAAATTAGCACATGATTTACTCACCCTCAAGTCATCCTAGGTGTATCTGACATTCTTCTTTCAGACGAATACAATCAGAGTTCTATTAAAAAATGTCCTGGCTCTTCCAAGCTTTATAACGACAGTGAAATGCTGTTTCTTTTTTGAAGTCCATAAAAGTGCAAACGAAATCCCATTCAAAGTCTGCAAGGTTTCGCAGAAGTGAGGACACCTGTAGGCTTACAGTGGTGTTCTTGTTTTGCACAACTTGGCCAGTTTTCTTTGAAGTTACTTGTCCTTTCTTTGTTTTTGATCCACGTTCAGGATTGATGTCAAGAAAGCGTCTAAAAGGCAGAAAAAAACAACAATTAAATATTATTAACTGAGTGTATATATTTTGACAAAGAGAGACAGCACAAAAGCTGTCTAAAACTGAACAACATAAAAAAAAAAAATGCAATGTAGGATGTTGTGAAAAAAAAAAATGCAATGTTGGATGTTGTGGAAAAAAAAAAATGCAATGTTGGATGTTGTGATCAATAACTGATATTTTTTCTGCCCTGGTAAAATACATCAACTCAATGTGTCTGTTTACATGCGCACTGTCAACTAACTAAATTTTTGGAAGTGGGGTTGCCAGATTTAAAGTTTTATTCTACAACTTTTGTCTACTCATCACCCAGCTCATTAACAATATCATCCCCTCATCCGGTGCCATCAGAGTATCAGTGGAAAGGCAGTCTTTAGACTCTCCGTTTATATAGAGCACACACTGCCAGAATCCAGCCCAAACCTTTGTGACAGAAATAATTTAACTTAATTGCAAGCCTTGCAATGTTTATTGCATATATGACAACATGATTTACCAGACTAAAATGCATGTTTGCACCCAAAAATTTAAATTCTGTCATTATTACTCACCCTCAAGACTTTTGTTCATCTTCAGGACACAAATGAAGATATTTTTGATGAAATCTGATAGTTTTGTCCTTCCATTGATATCAATATCATTGCAACTGTCAAAGCCCAGAAAAGTGGTAAAAACATTGGTAAATATATAGCTACAGTGGTTCAACCTAAATATTATGATGCAGGGTTTCTGCACATTTTTTAAAGTCAAATTGAAGGCCTTTTAAGACCCGAAGAAATCAAAATTAATACCATGCATTAGGGGTGTGCAATATTGACAAAATATGCCTCGATCGATATTTTCAAAGTTTTCTTGATAATAATTAGATAACATTTTACTGATTGTGTTTCTGTGCTTGGTGCCATGGCTTGTTTAGGCCTGTTGACAGCTGACTGACAAAGATATTCATATTTTTCATATTCTATGCAGTGGTCAGTTTAAAGCAGTGACAGAAATTAACATTTTTTATTAAGGGGTAATATTTGCCACCTTAAATTGATTTCAAGGGGCCTTTTCACCTATATACGGACATTTGTAGATGTTTCAACAAGATCTTTCACATCTACTGCAGTCAGATTCACCCGTGTTCACTCTGAAGGAATCACTCACATGGCTGGGCACTTGTATGACACATCAAGGATGTTAAGAGGCTAAAAGCAGGTTTAAAACTTGAAGTCAACAGGGTGCAAATTTTAAAACGAGGATAACACGGTGTAGGCAACACCGATTTTTGTCGTTGTTCTCTGTATTGACAGCACTCCAAATTTACAAAAAAATGAGCTCAATGTTAAAATTGACCGGAGTTCTCCTTTAAGGTTGCACTAGTTACATGGATTATTTAAACAATGTTTTTACTAGCTTTCTGGGCCTTAAAAGTTGCAAAGACGTTGCTGTCTATGGGTGGTTCAGAAACCTCTCAGATTTCATCAAAAATATCTTAATTTGTGTTCTGAAGATGAACGAAGGTCTTACAGGTTTGGAACGACATGAGGGTGAGTAATTAATGACAGAATTTTCACTAATCCTTCAACTGAAAACAACTTGCACTGACATATCTTAAAATATATGACTGCCACTGTTTTATCTCAAGATGCACACCAGTAATGTTTGTTTTTTTTTATGATACATTATTATAAAATCTGCTTAAATACCCTAATTTTATTAAGGCCTAGACCTGGCTTAAGCTAAGCCCTGTATGGAAACCAGGGCCATATTGTTCATACCAGTAGTCAACATAATAAATACGGTCAAGTCAAGGTTAGTGACACAATTCAGTCTAATATATGTATGTATATATATATATATATATATATATATATATATATATATATATATATATATATATATATGAATGGCAAATATGCCAATGACTAACCTCTGAACAAACTCAAGGTGCTGCCTCTTCCTGGTACTGCAAGCTGAAGTTATAGGAGGAGGCAAACAGCGCTGCCACGCCAGTGATGAAGAGGCTGTGATCCTTCACACACACCTTGACCTTCCAAACTTAATATCCAGCACTGGTTGCTTAGAGATTGACCTGTAATGGAATAAAAAAAAAAAAAAAGAATAAATAAATAATATTAATAATTAAAATAACTACTGTGGGTTCCACTGTGGTTGTCTATTCATAGTTCTATGAATTACATTTTTCAACTAAAAATTAAAATTGGTTAGAATGCTAAAATGCACTGGCATATAATTTTGTTTGTTTTAAGCATAAACTCACTTAATTTTGACTTATTCTTTAAGAAAACAAGACAATTTTTACGTGTCTATTAAATGCTTCTTCATGTAAGAATTGTAGATATCTGGACTGGAAACAAAATAAAAACACTAATTAAGAAAAACATATTTTGCAGTGGGGTGAGTAAATGATGGCTTTTCATTTTAGGTTTCATCTACCCCTTTAATGTTTACATACCAGGAAATAAGTCGTGGACTTTCTGGCAAATGTAGATTGCTGGACATCAGCGATGCAAATTCCTGAAACAATTTTTAAAAAGGACAGCACAACCTTGATCAACAGAACCAAAACATAAAACATATTACAAATTAATGAGATTTGCTGAATAATCTCTACTTATCTGCTTGAAGGATAACACCGTCTAACTTCTTTGAATTAGGGAGTAGTTGTAGGACCATGGGATGGCAATCAGGAATAGGCCTACTATATTTGAAAACAGCATTAGGAACATGGATTTTCATGTGCTAGCAAAATTCTGACAACGATTCAAAAGCACGATCACAGAACTGACAGAATTTGACAGCATGTTTTTTTTTACCACATAGGCTAGACTATAACTGTAACACTACTTAAAAGCACTTACATTAACAATGGCCATCAGATTACAAAGCCTAAAACGAAAAAAAATATATATCAAATGCACGTCATGCAAATAGCATGGTAAAGGTTGCCTATTATATGAAATGTCGAAGTTAACGTTACTTGGTAAACAGGTGGAACAGAGTCAGTGAATTGCTTGCGCGGCCACGTTAAACAGCGTTCGCAAAATCAAACCAAATACGTGAAAACAATGTAGAAACGCAAAAAAAAAAAAAAAAAAAAAAAAAAAAAAAATAGATATTGGCTTACCGTATCACTCAGTTGAACAATTCTCCATCTTCTCAAACTCTAAATCCCACTTATCGTCACGCGCAGGTTAGATTATTCAATGACAAATTCTTCCATCCGTCTTCAGGTAGCTGCTACCGTTAACGTAGTCCATTTTCTGCTGCGTCACAGGCAACTGATGTTTGAAACACGGACCGGACCGAACCGAACCGAACCGAACCTAAAAAAAGCTTTAAAATTGCTCACAGATTCGCAGACATTGTTTATCTTGATAACAGGAATGATTATTTTGTTCAGTTGAATCCCGCTGACAAAACGAGTTTGCCTGTTGTAGCTGCCTAACGTTACTGTCTGCTGCTGCTGCTCGCATGACGCGTCACATTTGAACTGAATTGAGCGCGAAAGAAATCAATCCCACAATGCAATGACTTTTCAGTCAGTATGATGGTAACGAATTTATCAGGACGAAAACAGAAATGTGCTGTATATTTACAGCTGTTCTGTAAAAGATACAGCTTAATACTGTATTATGGAAATACAGTACAATTCTGTAAGAAATTCGTTATAAATTTACAGTAAAGGGTTACAGTGTATGTTTACATACATTTATTAAATATGTTGAAAACAAATATGTATGTCACATATTTATAATTAATGTTGTCCATATATGCGAGAAACCAATACTATACTGTAATATATGCAGATATATGGTATCATATATGGATGAACTCAAATATTTTCTTCACATGTTTGGACACATAAATGTTCATATATGTTGCATTGCAGGCATATATTGTGTTCTCAGATAAGTCAAATATATGTATAGATATATGTTGCAGTCATATATTGTGTTCTCAGATAAGTCAAATATATGTATAGATATATGTTGCAGGCATATATTGTGTTCTCAGATAAGTCAAATATATGTATAGATATATGTTGCAGGCATATATTGTGTTCTCAGATAAGTCAAATATATGTATAGATATATGTTGCAGGCATATATTGTGTTCTCAGATAAGTCAAATATATGTATAGATATATGTTGCAGGCATATATTGTGTTCTCAGATAAGTCAAATATATGTATAGATATATGTTGCAGGCATATATTGTGTTCTCAGATAAGTCAAATATATGTATAGATATATGTTGCAGGCATATATTGTGTTCTCAGATAAGTCAAATATATGTAGATATATGTTGCAGTCATATATTGTGTTCTCAGATAAGTCAAATATATGTATAGATATATGTTGCAGTCATATATTGTGTTCTCAGATAAGTCAAATATATGTATAGATATATGTTGCAGGCATATATTGTGTTCTCAGATAAGTCAAATATATGTATAGATATATGTTGCAGGCATATATTGTGTTCTCAGATAAGTCAAATATATGTATAGATATATGTTGCAGGCATATATTGTGTTCTCAGATAAGTCAAATATATGTATAGATATATGTTGCAGGCATATATTGTGTTCTCAGATAAGTCAAATATATGTAGATATATGTTGCAGTCATATATTGTGTTCTCAGATAAGTCAAATATATGTATAGATATATGTTGCAGTCATATATTGTGTTCTCAGATAAGTCAAATATATGTATAGATATATGTTGCAGGCATATATTGTGTTCTCATATAAGTCAAATATATGTATAGATATATGTCATGCTATTTAAAATATAAGTACATATATGGCCATATATTACATTTTTGTATGGGATATGAACGCAATCGTACCAAATCGCAGAAGTGAACCGCTATTGATGACGTATAATCTGGTGCGTGCCTGCGTGCGTGTGTTTAACAACTGTAAAAGGGTCTATATACACTTACTTTGACGAAAAGCGGGATTGACGCACTGCAAGCAGAGAGATGATTTCTGCTTGCCTCCACAAAAATTGTCTTCGGCGGGCGGGCGGACATCCCGCTGTCTTTGGAACGGTTTTAATACTTTTGCGGCAGACAGACGCAAGTGTGTTTCTGTATCTTTTCTTTGAAAACAAAACCAAAGGTTCAAAAAAAGAAGAACAAATGTGAAGCGAGCAATTCTATCCATTTTGACGCCTTTTCATAGCGGTTACCAAGCAACACGAGTACGCGCCAGCTGCAGCTTGATGACGTAAGCGTACCGCGGTTCGGATACAAATAATATAATGTGAACACAGTCCATCGGGGGAGGGGGGAGCAATCGAACTCGGGTTCGGAACAGGCAATCGAACCAAGTGTGAAAGCACCCTAAAAGCATTTACAAGGCATGAATAAACACTGCTGCTGCAGCGAAAGTTTGAGAAGTCAGAAAGAAAATATCTGACTATAGCCTATCAATGCATGATGTGAATCAAATAAATATGCCTAATATTTACAGAGCTCACAAAGAGCTCAAATGAATACACGTTGTTTAAAAGCATTATATATGAATGCATGTATTATATTTATTCATTTAAAAGTTTAATATTACTGTCTTGTCAATTAATATAATAATTATATGAATGTATATGAATTAAAAGTAATTATAATTCATATAATATAAATATAATAAATAATTAGCAGCAAAAGATGAGCAATTTTGCCTCTAAATTTTTTCACGATAAACTGCTTTAATTTGGAGCGAGATGATACAGGGGGTGTGGCTTTATTGCATCAGATCATAGACTGTAAAAAAAGATTGATGACGCCCCTTCGCACTCTTCCATTGGTGAGAAGTGAAGCCGCCAGTGTGCCGATATGGTGCTGACATCTTGGGGCTTGAGTCTGCGCAGTAGCGATCTCGGGACCAGACCTGCGCAGTAGCGAGCAGGACGTAAAGACGCGAAATCAACGCTCCGCCCTCACTCTCGCAGAATGCACTCTCCCTGAGTGCACTTTTAAAAAAAAATTATTGCAGTACGACAAGAGGCTTGTTAAAATAAAGTAAATACAATCTCCTCAGTCCTCCCGAAGATCCCGAAAAAAAATGTCCGTTGGTGCTTCAGTGACTACTTCGCTCAGAGAACCTGTCAATCCCAGCTGTCAATCATGACGTTACACCACCGTTTTTATAGCATCACGTAACTAACTACAAACCAACTTATTTTTGAAACAGACACTTGAACTTACATCAGCGTGATAAAAACGACAGCAAATGACAGAAAGCACCTTTGGAAAAAAGATATTTGAAGTGTAATTGTTAATTGTTTAGTTGGTCTCACGTCCCGTTGAATAACATGGGGAGGCGGGGCTTTTGACCTATACTAGGACCAGTCACCGGGGGGAGATTGAGATGTTTTGGCTTCACTTTTCAGGGCTTGTGCGGCACGCTTGCATCAGATACATGTCATTTTGCTCACAGCTGATTGTTTTGGGTTTGCAATCTCTAACCCAGAATAAAACCTGCTCACAAGCATATTAGCCATGTAGCGTAAGTTACCATGGCGATGAACATTGCTAAAAACCAATCCACCTTCTTGAGCCCGAAAAACCAGAGTTTGCGCAAACTAATCTCAAACTTACCTGAGTAGAAACCAGCTTTGTGCAACAGGCAACTGATCAAGTGGAGTTTTTCCTCTGGGTCTGTCCCTCCATCATTAAACCTGCTGCTGTTACTTCTATTTTGAAGGAATCAGGGCTAAACTGCTCCAAAAAGTTGTTTCCTCTCAGCTACAATTTTCTTGATCCCTATCAACCTGGTTTTTGAGCAGGCCACAACACTAAAACAGCATTGTCATAGGCATACTTCACCGCTGGGAAAACAAGTTTTCAATGAAACTTGCCAGCCAATGCAGTAGAAAGGCGAATAATGTATTTTTGAAATATGTGCTACCTGACTGGAGAAAACAGTGAAAAAAGGCTGTTGTCTTCCCTTTTGCGAAAACAGGTAGGAAAACTTCAACACCCATAATGCACTGGGCATTTTGCCTTTCAAGGCCACTCCCATTCTACTATGGCTACGCCTGACCAAAGTCAATTACTGCCCTGTTGTTTGAGTAGGAAATACTTCTCACTAACTTTTAGTCATAATGGTTTCAACTTGTATTGTTCCCGGGTTCAAGAATTCAAAGAGTAAATGTTTTGCGGGAGTGAGTTGTATTTGGTTTCCAGTGAAGGATCCAGCACATTATAGGGAGCTGATAAAGGCTGCAAAGAATCGTATATATGGAGTGAACACTGCAATGGAAAATCTGAAAAACTTCTGTGTTTGTAGTCAACATTTCAAACTGGATAACAATGAACAATCTCTGTTACCTTAAATTATACGTTTATCTCTGTAAAGCTGCTTTGAAACAATCTACATTGTTAAAGGGGTCATATAATGCCATTTTTGTACAAGCTAATATGATTCTTTAGGGTCTAAATTAAAAGTTTGTAATATACTTGAATTAAAAATTCTCATTAGTATTGTTAAGAAAACACTAATTTTATGGTCAAAAACAGCTCTGTTTTCAGCACGCCGTTTAAGTGCATGTGTCTTTAAATGATAATGAGCTTTGCTCACCCCGCCCATCTGTTCAAGACTCGCAGGTCCAAGATTGGCCGTAACCCACCGCCTTTCTTGGGTACAATGAAGTACGGGCTGTAGAAGCCTAATCGTACCCTTCGCCATTGGGACTGCGATCTCTGCACGCATGACAGGGGCCTGCTCGCTCAACACCGAAGTGCAGTGAACACCCCTGAACTTGGGTGGATGCCGGACAAACTGAATCGTGTAGCCAAGTCTGATGGTACGGAGGAGCCAGCTGGACAGGTTGGGAAGCGCTTTCCAGGCTTCCACAGACCGAGCCAGAGGGACCAGGGGCACCACAGACTTTCCCTTGGTGGGGCAGCGAGGTGGAAGACAGGGAACCGACTCAGAAGGGTCGGAAGCGCCCCGAAGTAGGGTCGGAGTGTGCAGTGCAACACTTACCTGTCCCCACGGGTCGGCAGGGGGTGCATGAGAAGGCGTAGTCGGGTCCTCGAACCGCACCAGGCTGCCGGCTGGCAATACAAGAGGGGGCTGAGGGTGGCAAGGCTTTACAGGGTCACACACCGCCAGTCTGGCCCTCTTGGGACCCAGGAATAGAAGAATTTTCTCTTTTATTGAAAATGTGGTTACCGCTGGACTCCGGGGAGCCAGCGGCAGAACAGAAACAAACACAAAACAAGGGTTCTCCACCGGGCGCTCCTCCGGGGGAGGGAGTGGTGCGGTCACCATCTCCCGAAGAGCTCCTTCCTCCATCCCTGTGTTGCCCGTCTCAGGGCCGCTTGTGCTTTCGCTTGCCACCTGGTCTGGCAGCGGCGGGGACGGGCTGGGCGACATGCCTGCGGCCGGCGCCACGCTGAGGCTTGGGTGGAGGCTGCTGCTGAAGGAGAGGAGGCGACGAGCAGGCGGATGATCTGCAACTGGCGGGCGGGTGTAGGCGCAGCTGGCCGCCGGTGCAGGATGTGCCGGATCACCTCCATGCTTCTGGGCGGCGGAGAACTGCTGGGTGAAATTATCCACCGCATCGCAGAAGAGCCCAACCTGGGAAATGGGGGAGTCCAGGGACTAATACTTGTCGGTCTCCCTCATATCGGCCAGGTTGAGCCAGAGATGGCGCTCCTGGACCACTAGCGTTGACCACAGGCCTTGTAACCATTGCCTGTGAGAGTGGACTAGAACTTACAGGCCTTGGAGGGAAGACGTGGATCACCCTTCCAAGAGGTAGCGGTCGCCGGACACAGCTGCAACGCGACAGACCGCTCAACTGGGGGTATAGCTACGTACCCTTTGGCCTTTCCTCCATCAAGAGTAGTGAGGGGGGAGGAGGTCCCAAGCTGGTTTCGGGCAGAAAACGTGAAAAAAATAGAGTGGTGTAGGTATGACATCACTTTGTAGGCCAAAATGTGGAAGCGAGTTAGCTTTTTAGCACTTCCGGTTCCATCGTTCCGAAGATATTGGGTATCTTGATATTTTGAATGGGGTTTTTGTTAAATGGCTAAAATAAGGTCTGTGGTGAACATAAGCTCAAGACAACATTCTAAACGTGTCTTAAAGCTTGCAACATTCTAAAACAACATTTGGAAGCAATAAATACTACATTAAGGCAATTCTAAAATGGCATTATATGCGTTTGTCATGTGTACTAAAGTATGTCAATCATCATTAGAGAGGCTGAATAATGCAAGGATATTAGAATTTCACCATTAAGTGCGTCTGATGTGCTCAGCGACTAGAATATAAAGCTTACAAAATTGTTTATCATAAACTAGTGCTAAGATTCAGAATCTGCACAACCTAAATTTACAGCCAGGAGCCGCTGCTGAAACAACAATAACAGCTTGTTATGTGCATTATATGTCATTAAATTGTTTGTTTACATGTCCTCTCGATCGGATTACAAAAGGTTTAAACCACCCTTACAATCCTAATGAAATATGAATCGTATTTGGCCAATTCATTCTGATTGACGTGGTTACCTGTGACTTTTTTTTATTTTTTTTTATTCCAACTGTGCTACTAGTCCAATTACAATCAGATTATTTGAGTCCATGTAAATACAGCTAGTGTTCTAAGACACGCACTTATGACTGCACACATTTTTAAACACTATTTGAACATAAGAAACTAAATATATGAGACAGTTGTCAGATTGCATTGGTGATTTTAAATATGAAACTGAATCATTATCTTGGTGAACAGCTTTGGTTTCCCCATTCAAAGAAATAGGAGATGTACTTGTATGACTGAAATAGCTGCCTTAAAAGGACTTTGGTAATTCTTAGAATTCAGTTTTGGCTGGCTTCGGGAGGTCATGCTGTGGGTCTCCACAGGATCTGATTGTTTATATGTTTTGATTACTTTCAATATACAGTACATAACCAAGTCATCTCTTGAAAATAACAGATCTAATCCTGAAATCCAAAGAAAATAAATGAAACTTTACTTTATCAGGATAGACTGGTGTTTGTACTGCTCTAATCTTTGATTTTGTTTTAGCAATCCCAAACAGGAAGTCTGCTTAAGGAAACACAGAGGACTTGAGACAACATACATGCATAAACACACAATACACACACGTCCGCTACATCTGCATTTTAGAGGCATTTTTATGGATAATTTTAATATATGCTTTGCATGTTTTAATTTGTATCACTTGTTTGTTAAAGCTGCCGTCGGCAACCATGGAAGATTGAGTGGACTCGAGTGGAACATCAGTGCTTCGTCACCACTTTTGAATAAGAAACAATATCAAGACTATAAAACTCCTCAAAAAACGCGCACACACTCAAACCTGACTGCACATCACATTTTTGACTTTATTGATTCTGCTTTTATTCCGGAGTCCCTTTTATTTTATTGCTCCGGAGACGCATATCAGTCACAAAATGCGCCACGGGGAAGAAAAAAACATCTATAGCCTAAGTCGCACTGGACTAAGTCGCATTTTTTTTTAAATTTATTCCACAAAAAATAAATAAAAAAATGTTACAGACAGTTCTCCGTTACGGACGTGAGCGCTCTAAAGCGGCACTAAAATAATGTTTTAAAACTTTCACAGAGACCTCAAACTGAAAGCACAAAGCCTGTCTTTAAATTTAATTTCGTTTTGTATTAATTGTATCTTAATTTTAATCGATGTTTCATCAACAAATTGTCTGGATTTAATAAGAAGTAGCCTAAATATAGGCTATTAGAAAATAAATAATCAGGATTCGGAGGCGCTGGCGAACCTGGAGCTCGTCTCATAATGAAACTCAGCGTAGGCCTATAAGGTAGCCTATTGCCTCACAGACCTGAGATATATAGATAGCTTGAAATGTCTACTTTTAAGCAGAACAATTCAAAACGAAAGAAAACAGACTGCGCTGCTTATGTAATTCGTATGAAATGTGCATTTCTCTCTGGCGCTGCGAAGATCGCGAGTCGTCAACTTCATCTGTCTAGCCGACACTGACATACAAAATAACTGTTTTATTAGTAAACAATTAAAATGTCTCCTGCTATATTTTACATATTTGCCTGTTCCTTACAAAATACTGACAGTGGGGTTTTTTTTTTTTTTTTTTTTTTTTTTTTTTTTTTTGAGCAGCTGCGGGCAAATTCTTTCGACACACACACACACAATAGCCTATTACGTAACACTCTGCGCTTATGTTTTAAAAAGTTTTATGTTTTATGTTTTATATAAATAACAATTTTTAAATAGCCCACTTAAAGTGTTTATTACAAATAAATGACTAAATGCTAAAAAATTATACATTTTAATGAACAAATGTATAACATATGCGTTGCATTTACAATTCTGTGAAAACAAGGGGTGCTGCAGCACCCCCAGCACCCCCACTTCCCGCGGCCCTGCTGTTAAGATTCTAGTTAAACACAGCATAGTAGTGATTTAAGATGTATTCACAAGGTGCATGCATGTATGGTGTCACTGCAGCATTAAACAATAACATCACAATAACATTCATGTAAAAATAATGTATTTAAGCCATTTTCTGTATTTGTGGGTGCATCATAGCCAGTAAACCAACCTAATTAGGCAGATATGTTACCCTGACCTATGCAGATTTTCAACAGTTGCAACCAGGCATGTGTGACATAATGACACAAACATACAGTTTCTGTTTTTAATTTCACCATAGTGTAAGTGAGTAAAGAAATGAAATGTGCTTTGAACTGTTATGTTTCAACTATGGAAATGTATGCAATACATTTAGTGTTCTAATGTAGAGGGCCCCTGCTTTCTTAAAAAAAAATAAAAAAAAAACATAAAAGAAACAAACACAAGACAAAGAAATGCATTTATCATTGGAATATTTATTACAGTCAGTATTACAAATGATCAACATTAAATTACAAACATGATGCCAAAGTGCATCCCTGTAATGCCAAGCCAGCAGAGGGAGCCATCACCCGAGTACTGACTGAGCGCTCCCTCTGCTGCTTCTACATTCACTTCCTGTTTAGGACTACTTAAACTGTGACCATGTGCTTTCACATCGCGAAGTAATGCCAGTTTAACCTGCCTTACCAAGCGGTTTTCCCTGATATTCTGATTGTCTGCATGTGTATGATTCTGCCTAGTTCTCTGACCATTGATTTTACGGATTTCCCTTTCTGGATTGTTTGCTTGTGTGGACTGATCTCAAGGTTTGACTTTTCTGCCTGGTTTCTCACTAACGTCTCTTGGATTATTCCTTGGATTGTCGAAAGATTGGACTGCTTTACTGTTATCGACCCTCTGCTTGTTTCCACGTGTTTGTTGTTTTATATTTTCAATAAACTTCCGCATATGGATTCTAATGCCGCCTCAGCGTCCAAGTTACAGAATACTTCGCCTACCATGAATCCAGCGGAGGTTTCCAACTTGCAAGCCGCATTCGCTTACCAAAACGAGGTTCTGAAGAATTATCAGGAACAACTTGCAAAGCTACAATCAGTCAACGAACACCTGACGCACTACGTACGATCTCTTCATCCTCCCACGCCTTCAACGGTAAGCTTTGCTCTTCCTAATAAGTTTGATGGCTCTGCTGAACAATGCAAGGGATTCATTCGACAAGTAAAGCTATATTTTGAGTTCCAACAAGATCGATTTGAATCTGAGGAGAAGAGATGTGCATTTCTCATGACTTTGCTTACGGGAAAAGCCCTCGATTGGGCTTCAGCGGTGTGGGATAGCGATACACAACTCAAGAAATCCACTGAGTATTTTTTGCATCAACTTCAAGAAGTTTTCGAATATCCCGCAGGGGGCAGGGATATTTCAACACAACTTATTAATGCAAAACAAGGTAACCGCACCGCAGCTGATTATGCTATTGAGTTTCGCACACTGGCAGCTCAGAGTGGATGGAATGATGTCTCTCTTAAAGCTACCTTTTACAACAGTCTCAATGTTGATCTGCAAACTGAACTCGCCAGTCGTAGAGAGGATTTATCATTTTCAGAACTTGTTAATCTCACCATCAAGATCGACAATCTCATGAGACAGACTCCCAAGCAACGTACTAACAGAACAGTTTATAATAATTCCCCTATCAGCCATCTCACAGTTGAAAAATCATCTGTTGAACCCATGCAACTTAACGTCTCTCGATTGACGGAAGAGGAACGAGCAAGACGTCGGCAAAATCATCTGTGCTTCTACTGCGGTGAACCAGGCCATGATTGGATACCTTGATTGATGAGAGTGTCGTCGATAGCTTTGATCTGAATGGGTGGAATGCATGGTTGGGTAGGAATATTATACTTCTGAATTATGTCCTTGTTGATGATATTCAGAGCTGCTCCAGAGTCAATCAGCGCTGTGAGATCAAGAGACAGAGTATCAGTTCTGAGTGGGCAACCGCAGTACCGGTTGCCCACTCAAGGTCAAGTCTTCAACAGGGGTAAATATTCACAATTTCTCTGTCCTTAAAAATAAGTCGCTTACACTACCCGTCACCATAAGAACTGATACTCTGTCTCTTGATCTCACAGCGCTGATTGACTCTGGAGCAGCTCTGAATATCATCAACAAGGACATAATTCAGAAGTATAATATTCCTACCCAACCATGCATTCCACCCATTCAGATCAAAGCTATCGACGACACTCTCATCAATCAAGGTATCCAATGTCAAACAAAAACCTTGAAACTTCAAACCGGTTTGTTCCATCAAGAAAACATCACCTTGTATGTCGTTGACTCACCCAAATACGAAGTCATCTTAGGATTTCCTTGGCTCACCATCCACGATCCTTCCATTTCCTGGTTCCAAGGGGAATTAACTCACTGGTCTCCATTCTGTTTTATGAACTGCCTTTCAATTCAGCCACAACCATGTCTCACCACAAGCATTGAGAGTCCCGAAACCCAGGTAAAAGTATCCATCCCCAGTCAATATCAAAATTTGTCTTAAGTTTTCAGCAAGACTAAGGCCACACAACTTCCTCCACATCGTCCATGGGATTGCGCCATTGATTTGCTTCCCAATGCCATGCCTCCCAAAAGCAGAGTTTACCCATTGTCCAGGATTGAGGATCAGGCTATGGAGGAATACATTGAGGAAGCTTTAGACTCTGGGTTCATTCGTCCATCCACATCTCCTGCAGCCGCCGGGTTCTTCTTTGTGAGTAAAAAAGATGGTGGTTTAAGACCCTGCATAGATTACCGTGGACTTAACAATGTCACAGTAAAATTCCGCTATCCCTTGCCTTTGGTACCTCCGGCTCTGGAACAACTACGAGAGGCCACCATTTACACCAAACTAGACCTACGAAGCGCATATAATCTCATCAGGATCAAAGAAGGTGATGAATGGAAGACCGCATTTCTCACCACAAGGGGGCACTTCGAGTACCAGGTAATGCCCTATGGGTTAGCCAACGCCCCAGCTGTCTTTCAGTCCTTTATAAATGAAATTTTCAAGGACTTCATGAACAAGTTTGTTATTGCCTACATCGACGACATTTTGGTTTATTCCAAGACAGAGATTGAACATGTTACTCATGTGCGTCCAGTATTATCCCGTCTACTGGAGAATCAACTCTATGTCAAAACTGAGAAATGTGAGTTCCATGTCCATCAGACATCTATCCTCGGCTATCAAGTTAGTCACCAGGGAGTGAGGATGGACTCAACCAAGGTTCAAGCAGTCACGGATTGGCCTCAACCTACTACCATTAAGGAGCTTCAGAGATTTCTAGGCTTTGCCAACTTCTACCGCCGTTTCATCAGAGATTACAGCACTATAGCCTCTCCACTCACCTCACTCTTGAAAGACAAACCCAAAAAACTCGGTTGGAATGAAGAAGCAAGTCATGCTTTTGCCACCCTCAAGTCAAGTTTCACCTCAGCTCCCATCCTGAAACATCCTGATCCTGATCTGCCGTTTGTCTTGGAAGTGGATGCATCAGACTGCGGAATAGGAGCCGTTGGTAACTATGATGTTGGTAATAAATAATTATTATCCATGAAAGCAGCCATTGAAGAGTGGAGACATTGGCTGGAGGGCGCTCGCTATCCGTTCCAAGTCATCACCGACCACAAGAACCTTGAGTATATAAAGGGAGCAAAAAGACTTAATCCTCGCCAAGCTCGATGGGCCCTCTTCTTCACTCGTTTTGATTTCACCGTTACTTATCGACCAGGCAGCAAGAACAGTAAAGCAGACGCACTCTCCCGTAAGGATGACCCTCCTATAGAGGATTTCAAACCCGAAACCATTCTACCACCCACTGTCATTCTGGCTCCAGTCTCATGGGACATCATGGAAGAAATTCAACGCAGACAAGAACAAGATCCACCACCACCACAATGCCCACCAAACAAACAATATGTACCCCAGGACATGCGTCATCAAGTACTCCAATGGGTTCATATATCCATCAGCTCAGGACATCCAGGTATATCACGCACCGTTAAAAAACTCATTTTGGTGGCCTTCAATGACCAAAGACGCAACCATCTTCATCAAATCCTGTCAGATCTGTGCTCAATCCAAGACCCCCAAGGAATTACCCTCAGGCCTACTTCAACCATTACCCATCCCACAACGACCATGGTCTCATCTCTCTATTGACTTCATCACTGACCTGCCACCATCCGACGGATTCACAACCATTCTAGTCATCATCGACAGGTTCTCAAAGTCATGCCGGTTAATTCCATTAAAGGGATTACCTACAGCCATGGAAACAGCTTTAGCTCTCTTCAACCATGTATTCCGCATCTATGGCTTACCTGAGGACATTGTCAGCGACAGAGGAACACAATTCACCTCCCAAGTCTGGAAAACGTTCTGCAAACAATTGGATATTAACGTTATCCTCACGTCTGGATACCATCCTCAGAGTAACGGCCAGGTGGAGAGACTCAACCAGGAGATTGGCCATTATCTACGAACCTATTGTAGTAGGGAACAACATAGGTGGTCAGAGTTTCTTCCCTGGGCCGAATATGCTCAGAATTCACTCACTCATGCATCTACAGGCCTCACCCCCTTCCAGTGTGTCCTGGGGTATCAGCCCCCAATGTTCCCGTGGTCGGGTGAACCTTCCTCGGTTCCGGCAGTTGACGACTGGATTAAATGTAGTGAGAGGGTGTGGGACAGTGCTCATGTGCGTCTTCAACAGGCTGTAAGGAATCAGGAGATCCAGGCCAACAGACGCCGACGTCCACACCCTCCCTACGAACCTGGACAGCGGGTCTGGCTCTCTATGAGGGACATCAAGCTGCGGCTGCCCAGCAGGAAGCTCAGCCCAAGGTACGAAGGCCCTTTCAAAATTCTCAGACGAATTAATGAGGTAACGTACCAGCTGGAGCTTCCTGCTAACTACCGTATCTCTCCCTCTTTCCATGTGTCCTTCCTGTTTAGGACTACTTAAGCTGTGACCATGTGCTTTCACATCACGAAGTATTGCCAGTTTAACCTGCCTTACCAAGCGTTTTTCCTGATATTCTGATTGTCTGCATGTGTATGATTCTGCCTAGTTCTCTGACCATTGATTTTACGGATTTCCCTTTCTGGATTGTTTGCTTGTGTGGACTGATCTCAAGGTTTGACTTTTCTGCCTGGTTTCTCACTAACGTCTCTTGGATTATTCCTTGGATTGTCGAAAGATCGGAGTGCTTTACTGTTATCGACCCTCTGCCTGTTTCCACGTGTTTGTTTTATATTTTCAATAAACTTCCGCATATGGATTCTAATGCCGCCTCAGCGTCCATGTTACAATCCCTCAATCTCTTTGAGTGCCCTTATCTATTTTTAATCCCAGGTGTAGGTCCTTTGCCTATTTATTCCTAATGTTTATTTTAAATGGTTCCTGCTATATTTCATTTACACCTTTTTAAACTACTCTGTGATATCTGTGTTAGAATATGATACAAGAGAATATTATGTGCTATTAAGATTAGCCCAATTTTGGGTACTGACATCTATAGTACTTACAATTCTTAGGGAAATGAGAGAACAAATGCAATGAAAAGGGCACCCAAAGAGCTACGACGACTTAACATTACTTTTCTAATTTTCAGATGGGGATGTGAACATGAACAAAAAGCCAGAGAGACGTATGAGGCTTACGCTGCACAACAGCATCAGGACCTAAGTGTTCTTGATGCCAGTCTCCACATTGATACCTCCCGTCCCTACCTTGGAGCATCTCCAGATGCCTTGCTGTCCTGCTCCTGCTGTGGCGATGGTATTTTGGAAATCAAATGCCCACACTGTGCCAAAGACACCGGAGTCCTCAGTGCCACTGAAAAGAAACATTTCTGCATTGAGAACACAGATGTACACATGCACTTAAAGGGATACTCTACTTTAAAATGAAAATTCTGTCATCATATACTCGCCCTCATGTTGTTTCAAACCTGTATGAATTTCTTTCTTCTGCTGAACAGAAAGGAAGATATTTAGAAGAATGTCAGTAACCAGACAGTTTCTGGTCTCATTGACTTCCATAGTATATTTTTTTCCTACTATGGAAGTCAATGAGACCAGAAAAATGTCTGGTTACTGACATTCTTCTAAATATCTTCCTTTCTGTTCAGCAGTCAGATAATGGAGGAACTAGCCTACCTGCAAGTGCATAAATAACTTTACTTAATTTATACTTGTATGCTTTATGGCTGCAATATAAGTTGCAGGATTCCACATCTACAGAAAGGCCTACAGAAGAGTCTGCACAGACAGAGGAGACATAGGCCTACAGGTGGGCAGTGTATAGCCAACTTTTCCTTTTTATTTGTTCCATGAGGCATTTGTCTAATATCTCTTGTTGCAGGCACTTGACCACTGGCTTTTCTTTACAAAGAACAATTGAAATAAAACTCAAGGAACTAAGCATATTTGTCTTTTATTAAACATTTAATGAAAAATGTTTTTTTTTTTTTTTTTGGCAATGTTGTGTAATATAGCACATGCAATGTCACAGGCCCTGTTAGGTGTGCAACCCTCAGACTTTTCAGACACTGAAATCTTCCCTTTAGTTAGCCAAAGTTCATTTCATTGTGTGCCCTTGTCCTGGCTAGAGCTGCATAACTGGTTTGGGTCAGGGAATGGGGTCATAAAACTGGGGTCTGTTAGGATCAGCATAAGTGTATGTAATACAGTGAGCTTGATATTTAATTGTGGAACTTTCCTTAACACTTTCAAATAATGTGCATAAATGTGAATCTCTGAAAATTCTTGAGTCATGCACAGATTCTGGCCATTTTGCTTTCACATTTGTGATATGGAAGATTTTAGTCAACTGCCTTTTTTTATTTGATATAATATTACTAATCTGGAATATTAAGAATCACAATAGTAACTGGGCTGCACATTTACATTGTGAACCCCCTTTCTGTTCACATAATCCCCTTCATTGAGGCCTTGATGGCAGTCTATGGTCTAGCCTATAAGCCTAGTCTATGGTTCCAATCACGTTAGTGAAGCCTGAGTGACATATACTGTAATCGGCATGGTCATGATTGCATGATCTTCATAAAAAAATATGATAGCCTAAAAAAAAAAAAAAATGCTTTAAAAAAAAATGCTTTACAACATTGGGTCTTAAGTGGCTTGGAAATGCCCCAAAAAAACCTAAATCTGTTTTTTAAACCTAAAAGCGCCAGGTAAACTCCGAATGACACGACAGACAGCACTTTCCATCAAGTTCTCCGCATCTCCAATAGAGTAAAGGAAAGAGCCACTCGCAAATAATCTTAGGGCAATGCAAACAGTTTGTGCTGTAGTTAAAGCCTGACTCCGACAAGTCGAAAATAAATGTGCGTTTCCAACAAATTAATAATGTAAACGACAATCTCACGAGTCACGAGAAAAAAAATATATCTCAGAAAGTGCACTATTGCGCTGCGCTGGACTTCCCGTTTCAGCTCCGCTTATGAAGCCGCAGTCTAAGGCTATGTTCACACTTAGCGTCTTTTTTGACAAGAAAAAGTTGACAACGGCGTTTTTTTAGCAAAAAAAAATGCTGGCAGCGTTCGGTTACAAATAGCAGCCGAGCGCGTCTTTTGTTGCTATAACAACAGCTGCAACAGTAGCCTAGTGCTGTGTGATGCAAAAAATGTCGAGAAAGAGAAAGTTGGCTCTTGCGTTGGCTTTTGAAGTTACCGGGGAGGAGAATGTCGGTTCACAAAGACGTTTGTGGGTGCACGACAGACAGTTGTTCTTGTTGTTATGGAAACGACAGGTCTCGCTACTCGCTTGTCATTGGTCAGCTGTCAAAAAGGCGCTTGACGTAGGGCGTTCTTTTCAGAAAAGTTGAACTTATTTCAACTTAAAAAGACGCTCTGAGCTGCAGAAAAAGACGCCGGCGGTGGCGTCTAAAAAAGCGCTCAGGACTTTTTTGAAAAAACGGTTTACTCCATAGGGTTATAATGTAGAACAGACGCTGGCAGTTTGAAAAAAGACGCTAAGTGTGAACATAGCCTAATCCTGTTAACATCAAATAAGCTGCTCCCGAGCAGGTTTAAGCTTGCGCACCTGTTGCTATGACAGCAAGTCCAGGATGAGCGTCGAAGAACCAAACAATCCAAGATCATGCCAAATCGCCAACAATCAAATCCAGCTAACTGAGTTAGCGACGTACGAAGAACCCCAGGTGGGCCCCAGGTGGAGTTAGAAGCTCGGTTTTTTTTTTCTAAAACCACCTTATTTATGTTGTTCTGTCGGATTATAGTGTTGATTTCACTGAATATGATATAAAAAAAAATTGCCGACGACAGCTTTAAGTTATCTGTGGGGCTTTTTTCTACTTTGTATGGACTACTTGCATTTGCATTGCATGTTTTGAAATAAAAGCTCAATTTGAACCAGTTATATTTGTGTTCATGTTGTGAAATGGTTATAGGCCCTAAGAACATGTTACCATTTGTTGTGGTAAATTGCTGTTTACTCAGTGTGACTTATTAGATGTGCCTTGTGCCTCAGTCACAGCATAGTGCCTTTACTTTCATACCAACAGCTCAACAAGGTCATGGCTTGCCCTTGGTGTCAAAGGTTGAGTTTGAGTCTGATAAAATGCAGCCTACTTTATTTGCCTTAACTTTCTTTCCTCTTACACAACATGGAATACCTCCATGACTGCTTGTCGGCCGCACACCCTCTTTGAGTTTCATGCAATTGTATTTTATGTGTATACACGATTGTACATGGGTTCTACATGAAGTTACATGGAGTGCATATGGGTTTAACAGACATAAATTATTGATTTATATGAGAAATGTTTGTTGATGGGTTTCACATGGGATATACATGTTTCACATGTGATCTTAGGTTTCACATGGGAATTTACTTGCGTTTCACGTTATCTCATGGGTTTATATGCGTTTCATGTGAATTTACGTGTTTCACATGGAAATTTACATGGGATTCAAATGAAAATGTTTCAAAAGCACATGGTTCCCATGTGCAAAACACGTTTCACATGTGATTTTAACATGTTTTCACAGTTAAATTTCACATGTGCAAAATCACATGTATATGTTTTTGCACATGTGTAATTCATGTGTTTTTTCTGTGTAATATTCATGCTAATATTCAGCTAACCAAGCTTTATCATTTGCTCATCTGTATTATGTCTGTGTTTTTATTTGTTGAACATCAATTAAATTTTTTTACAACTCCCGCAGAGTTAAACAGTTGAGTTTTGCCGTTTTCAAATCCATTCAGCCGATCTCCGGGTCTGGTGGTACCACTCATTCCTGCGTAATAATCAAGAAACTTTGCTGCCATACCATGGCTCCAGCAGGCGTAATGATATGACGCAGCGCCTGAAAATAGTCCCCAGCTCGGTAGACTATTGGGTTGACTATTTTCAGGCGCTGCGTCATATCATTACGCCTGCTGGAGCCATGGTACGGCAACAAAGTTTCTTGATTATTACGCAGGAATGAGAGTATAGTTCCTAGCCATATCAGCCTAGAAAATCTCAACTTTTCATTTTCCGTCGGTCTTAGTACATGATGTAACTACAGAAGAGTCAAGTTTTAAATAGGAAAAATATCTAAACTCTTTGGTCATTTTTTTGAGAGAGATGCTAATGGTCTTGTCCGATTCAATTATCTATGCTAAGCTATGCTAAAAGTGGTACCGCCAGACCCGGAGTTCGGCTGAATGGATTCGAAATCGGTAAAACTCAACTGTTTAACTCTGGGGGAGTTGTAAAATGAGCCTATATCCAAAAAAAGTGGAGTATCCCTTTAAATCGGTTTGGGAGTTTTTTGTATTTACTAGTTTGGGGAACAGGCACAGTCTCTATTTGATGATATCAAGGTGAAAGACCCAGATAGCAAGCATTCATTGAAACAATGTTGAGTCAGTGTTGATGCAAACTAATTGCATTGAATTATTGTTACAAAGTGATGTTGGTTAAATATCACTTTTGCACCCCCAATTAATGTTGAAACAATGGTGAGATTTCCAATGGTGATTCATGCCGAATCAATAATGAAATTAACAAAAGTAATCAATCGTAATATTGTTGAATCAGCATTACACTATGATTGATTGTACATCACCGATGTTGAATCAGTATTGCAATTAACAAAAATAATCAATGGTAATGTCAGTGAATCAACGTTACATTATGATGTTGATTATTCATCACTGCTGAAAAAGGACAAAAGCATTACAACCTTTAAAATAAAATTAGTTTCAGAAGTAACTGTAGTAATTATAACTACAAGCGGTCCAACGGTTCAGGTTTTAAAAATCTGGCTTGCATCAGACTACTGCCTCTTTTCCTTTGGGTTCTCTGAAAAAGAAAGCATGATGTTACTTAAAGGGATAGTTCACACAAAAATTAAAATGATCCCATGAATTTACTCACCCTGAAGCCATGGTGTATATGACATTCTTCTTTCAGACGAATACAATCAGAGTTATATAAAAAAATGTCCTGGCTCTTCCAAGCTTTATAATGGGAGTGAATGGGCACCATTTTTTTGAAGTCCATTCAAGTGCATCTATTCATCATAAAGTGTCCCAAACAGCCAAAAGGCCTTCTGAAGCGAAGCGATGCGTAAGAAAAATATCCATATATAAAGTCTCCCAAACGGCTCCGAGGGGTTAATAAAGGCCTTCTGAAGCGAAGCGTATGTTTTTGTAAGAAAAATTTCCATATTTAAAACTTTATCGACTAAAATAACTAGCTTCCGGCAGATGGCCATACGCATCTATATATACGCCGAAAGAGTAACCTTTGAACTTGATGCAGAATGTAATGATGAAAGCGGTTGACCAGCCCTGTTTGTTTGAACCGCGAGAGGTGTCAAAGCTTATGCTACTCATACATCCTACGTCATACATGGTCAAGTGTTACTCTTTTGGCGCAAGTTGACTTGCATACAGCCGTCTACCAGAAGCTAGTTATTTTATATGATAAAGTTTTAAATATGGACATTTTTCTTAAAAGAACGCTACGCTTCGCTTCAGAAGGCCTTTATTGACCCCTCGGAGCCGTTTGGGAGACTTTTATGATGGATAGATGCACTTGTATGGACTTTATTATAAGGCTTGGAAGCGCTAGGACATTTTTTTTGATTGTATTCAAACTCTGATTGTATTCGTCTGAAAGAAGAATATAATGTACACCTAGGATGGCTTCAGGGTGAGTAAATCATGGGCTAATTTTCATTTTTGGGTGAACTATCCCTTTAAGAGCAAGTGAATTCAGTTGTCAAATATAGACCTACAGTCACATTCAAGAATGACCTACAGTCACATTAATATGCTAAACACAATATTCTAACTATGATCATATTGTTAAATTATATTTATTTAATCAAAAACATTATTATTTTTTTATTTTTTATTTTTTTATCAATTAATTCTTCAATATCAAATTAAAGCATTATGGTAGGGGTGTCCAATCTTTCCAGCTGAGTTTATCTCCAGCCCTAATTAAACACACCTGAAGCAGTTAATTCAGGTCATTAGGATCAATGAATACTTCCAGGCAGGTGTGTAAGAGCTGAACTCTGCATGACGATGAATAAACACCGCTATGGCCATTACTCTAAACTATATCTCAGTTAATTTTCCATGAAACTACATAGCATTCAAGTTACAAGTTTATCTTGAAGAATAAAAGAGCTTATGTTTTTTTTGTTTTTTTTTAAAGCTGCAGACATTGATCTCTTTAAATATCACAAAATAGTCACGCCAGTCACTTTCTCATAAAGACAAGATGTATTTTTTTTGTGTGATTGTGTTTCAGTGGGAACAGGCTAAACTGAATGCAGATCAGTTGCATTCCTCAAATTTAATAGTGATTAGTGAATAGTAAATAGTGAATAGTGAATAGTGAATGTGTAACACAGTTTGTTGTTATGGAAAGGAGGAGGCAGGAACCGGGAAACATTTAAAGACTTTTAATAAGTAAATAAACAAATACAAAACGAAAGTAAAGGCAGCAGCCCCTCACAGACAACTGCTGCCACAGAGTAAAACAGAAACAAAACAAATGTAAAGTCCAGGCCTGGGGCCTGTTTCAGAAAGGATGTTCAACCAACTCTGAGTTAAAACTTGAACTCTGAGTTGACTTACCCTGAGATGGGAAACAGTATGTTATTCAACCTAATTTTAATTTTCATGTAGGTGCAATCCTGCAGGTATTAAAAGAACATGGCAGCAGCTGAAAATTAAATATAAAAACATAATTCAATAAGGTAAGGCTTGAGCATATCATGGGTGTAGGCTACCTGACTTTACATTTGACATATTAAATAACTAAATAGCATCCAGTCTCGTCTAGCAGTGCAGCAGCATTTTTGGCTGAGGGAATTCAAGTTTCAAGTTTCAAGTTTATTTGTATAGCGCTTTTCACAATACAGATTGCATCAAAGCAGCTTCACAGTATTAAATTAAAATAATACAACAAAGTTTGTTTCAAGAGGAATTTATTGATTGATAAAATTAAATTAAATATCCCCAAAATATCCCCAACTGAGCAAGCCAAAGGCAACAGTGGCAAGGAACCGAAAAACTCCATCAAGTGACCTAATGGTGTCCTAAAACTCCATCAGGTGCCTTAATGGAGAAAAAAAAAACCTTGGGAGAACCCAGGCTCAGTCGGGGGCCAGTTCTCCTCTGGCATTGGATAGAGGCCGGATTGTAGTTTGAACTGTAGGATTATATGAATGCCTGGCTGAAGAGATGCGACTTTAATCTAGTTTTAAACTGGGAGAGCGAGTCTGAGCAACGAACAGTATCAGGAAGACTATTCCAGAGTTTTGGAGCCAAATGTGAAAATGCTCTCCCTCCTTTGGTGGTTCTGGATATCCTAGGTATGACCAAAAGCCTTGAATTTAGTGATCTTAAAGAGCGCGATGGATTATAGGGCGATAGAAGATCCGTTAAATAGACTGGAGCTAAGCCGTTTAGGGCTTTATAAGTCAGTAGCAATACCTTGTAATTAATACGGAACTTTATAGGTAACCAATGCAGTGATGATAAAATCGGTGTTATATGATCATATTTTCTTGATCTCGTAAGAACTCTAGCGGCGGCATTTTGGACTAACTGTAGCTTGTTTATTGAGGATGCAGGACAACCAGCTAATAAAGCATTACAGTAATCCAGTCTCGAGGTCATGAATGCATGAACTAACTTTTCTGCATCAGAAACTGATAGCATATTACGTAGCTTAGCAATGTTTCTAAGGTGGAAAAAGGCTGTTTTTGTAACATATGAAATATGATTTTCAAAAGACAGGTTGCAATCGAGTATAACACCCAGGTCTTTTACTGTAGAGGATAAAGTAACAGGACATCCTATGATGTTAAAGTTGTATTGTGCGAGGTTTTGTGGGCGGTTTTTTGAACCGATAAGTATTACCTCTGTCTTGTCTGGATTTAATAAAAGAAAATTACGCGTCATCCAATCTTTTATATCTTTAACACACTCTGTCAATTTGGAAAATGTAGCGTTTTCATCCGGCCGTGATGAAATATATATTTGAGTGTCATCAGCATAACAATGGAAACTAATTCCATGTTTCCTTATAATATTTCCAAGTGGCATCATATATATTGAAAATAACAGAGGGCCTAATACAGATCCCTGCGGCACTCCATAGTTTACTGGAGTTATGATCGATTTTTCTCCATTTAAATAGACAAAATGGTAGCGGTCAGATAGGTATGATTTGAACCAGCTTAGTGCTTGTCCTTGAACACCAGTATAATTTTGTAGTCGATCTAAGAGTATTGTGTGATCTATAGTATCGAACGCAGCACTAAGATCAAGTAAAACTAGTATTGAGATACAGCCTTGGTCAGAAGCTAAAAGTAAATCATTTGTGATTTTAACGAGCGCAGTTTCAGTGCTATGATGCGGTCTGAATCCAGACTGAAACTTTTCATAGATATCATTTTGTTGCAAGAAAGAGCCCAGTTGAGCGGACACCACTTTTTCTAATATTTTAGACATAAATGGAAGATTTGAAATGGGTCTATAATTTGCTAGATTATTATGATTTAATTGTGGTTTCTTAATGAGAGGTTTTATAACTGCCAGTTTAAATGTTCTTGGAACATGACCTAAAGATAAAGACGAGTTAATAATATTGAGGAGAGGCTCTTCCACTACAGGTAACACTTCTTTCAGTAGTTTAGTTGGTATAGGATCTAATAAACATGTTGTTGTTTTAGATGAAGTGATAAGTTTATTTAACTCTTTTTGTTCTATAGTTGTAAAGCACTGTAATTGTTCTTTCGGGGTGATAATTGAAGCTGAATTATAAGGCGCGATTGAAGATTGAACGTTTATAATTGTGGTTCTGATGCTTTCTATTTTCTCAGTGAAGAAGTTCATGAAATCATTACTACTGAACTGTAACGGGATATTTTGTTCGGGTGACGTCTGTTTATTTGTTAGTCTAGCCACGGTGTTAAATAGAAACCTTGGATTGTTTTGGTTGTTTTCTATTAGTTTGCGGAGGTGCTCAGCCCTGGCAGCTTTTAGGGCCTTTTTATAACGTGACATACTGTCTTTCCACGCGATTCTAAAGACCTCTAAATTAGTTTGTTTCCATTTACGCTCTAAAATACGGGTTTCTCTCTTTAAAACATGCGTAGTATTGTTATACCATGGTGCTTTATTTTTCTCTCTGACCTTTTTTAATTTAATAGGTGCAACCACATCCAATGTTCTAGAGAGAATGGTGCTCATAGTGCTAGTTAGTTCTTCTAGTTCATCTGTTTGTTTGGGTTCAGGCAGCAGCTGAGACAGATTAGATAAGCAATTTGAGAAATTATCTATGGTGGATGGGAGGATTGTTCTGCCTGGTTGATAACGCGACGCCGCATGACATATTACAGCAGTAATATGCAAGTTACCATGTAGTGATCAGTGACTTCATCACTTTGTGGAATGATATCTATATCGGTTGGATCGGTTCCATGTGATATAATTAAATCGAGTGTATGATTTAGACGATGAGTTGGTCCGGTGACGTTTTGCTTGACCCCAAATGAATTTAATAAATCTGTAAACGCAGCTCCTAACGCATCATTTGGATTATCTACGTGTATGTTAAAATCTCCAACAATTAATGCTTTATCGACATTGACTAATAGGTCTGAGAGAAAATCTGCAAACTCTTTTAGGAAATCAGCGTAGGGCCCTGGCGGTGTATATACGGTAGCCAAGGCTAGAGATAATAGGGATGTTTTTCTAACATCTAAGAGCGTAACATTTAGTACAAGTACTTCAAATGAAATAAACTTATAACCCGTTTTCTGAGTAACATTTAGAATATCTTTATAAATGGTTGCAACACCTCCGCCACGGCCAATCAGACGGGGCTCATGCTTATAACAGTATCCAGGAGGAGTAGAGTCATTAATACCGAAATAATCATTTGGTTTAAGCCAGGTTTCAGTAAGGCAAAGTACATCGAAGCTATTATCTGTGACTATTTCATTTACAATAACTGCCTTAGGTGTGAGTGATCTAATGTTTAGAAGACCTAGCTTTAGAAATAGTTTTTGTTTACTAATAGCAACATTTTCTGTTTTAATAACAATTAGATTTTTCCTAGATCCTGCATTAGATTTATTATTTGATCTCACTAAATGAGGAATAGACACGGTTTCTATGCAATGTTCTACACTAGTATTTATATCAGTAGAATTGGTGCAGCAGAGACTATGATTTGGACTTTTGGTTACTAGTCAAAGGGTATTTAACATTTTGGAGATGTTATCTGACAGAAGATCCGCTCCGAATCTGCTTGGGTGTAAGCCATCAGCACGGAAAAGCCTAGGACGCTCCCAAAACAGATTCCAATTATTTACAAAGAGCAGTTTCTGCTCATTGCACCATGACATTAACCATTCATTTAGCGCAAATAATCTGCTGAACTTTTCATGCCCTAGTCGGTACGTGGGAAGCGGTCCTGACACAATGATCGTTGTTTCAGGCGATGTGCTGCGTACCGTATCGATTAGATTCCTGAAGTCTTTCTTCAGAATCTCCGTCTGGCGCAGCCTGATGTCGTTCACTCCCGCGTGCAGGACCACAGTTTCGACGCGCTCGTCACCGTTCAGGATCTCGGGAACGCGAGCAGCGATTTCAGAAACACGAGCACCAGGGAAGCAGTGACTTTGCACCTTACTTTTACCTAACGTAGCGTGTACGTGCCGAACGATGGAATCGCCGATGATCACAGCATCGCGTTCTGTTTCGCGTAGAGGGGAGAAGCGGTTTTGTGTGGATAACTCGAAAACCGGGAGGGTCGGAGAAAGTCTTGGTCTAAACCTGACTCGCGTCTTCCGCTGCGGAACCACCCAGGCTTCGTGGTGGCGTGTTGGAGCCGGAGTGAACGAGACCATGGCTGATTGCGACCGATGCTGAGGAACGCACGGAGTAGACGTGGTCGGAGTCAGCGGGTTAGTAACGTTAAACACTGATTTGTGTGCATCGGCGCGTGATGTTTCAAGAGCCAAACACCGGTCTCTCAGCTCGGCCTGTCTCAATAAAAGGTTGTGGATCTGTTTCTCAACAGCTTCCAGCTCAGACTGCAGTGCGTGAAGCTCAAATGTGTCCTCACCTGCACCAAGCGGTAGACTACTTACATCTGATATATTCGCCATTTTAACAGATGGACAGTGAGTTAGCAACGAAGCTACCAGTGATGCTATCAATATTAATACTAATTTATATTATAAGTTTGTTTGTAAGTGAGTGTGGAGAAGACGCGTTCAGCCGTGATCCACGGACGTAACCTTTAAGAGTATGCAGCGTTGGATCACTAATAGGCTTGAGACGCGTCTGCTCAACAGTCCGCGTTGTAACTATGAGGTTTTTTAGTGGTAGGGGTGTAGAGTAGACGCACGATAGGCGAAAAAAAGTGTTTGTTTATAAGTGAGTGTGGAGAAGACGCGTTCAGCCGTGATCCACGGACGTAACCTTTAAGAGTATGCAGCGTTGGATCACTAATAGGCTTGAGACGCGTCTGCTCAACAGTCCGCGTTGTAACAATGAGGTTTGAGCAGTAGTGCTTCTCAGTGAGGAAAAGTAGAAAATGTTCGTTGTAAGCGAGTTTAAAGAGAAAAATCAAGAATTATAAATCAAATCGATAGAGCTCCAAAAACAACAACGCATTCAGACGCAACGCATGATAATGACAGGACAAGACATTACTCACCGTGTTTGTTGAGTGTTTCTTATTCACCTGAGCTTTTATGAACTCAAAGGCGCGAGAGAAAATAAATAAATAAAAATAGCTGAGCGCACGGGTGGCGCGTTAACAGGCTAGCGAATTACTAGCGTGTTGTGCGTCAGGGTTGGGTAAGCTGTATTTAGTAGTAATATAAACAACTAGAAATTGTAGTAAATGATGGTTCAAAACAAGGAAATACGAGGCTAATACGGAGCTTACAGCTCCGAAGCAAACACACTCACAGCAGGCAGCGAGGCAGAGAGAAAAATCAAGAATTATAAATCAAATCGATAGAGCTCCAAAAACAACAACGCATTCAGACGCGACGCATGATAATAACAGGACAAGACATTACTCACCGTGTTTGTTGAGTGATTCTTACTCACCTGAGCTTTTATGAACTCAAAGGCGCGAGCGCGCGAGAGAAAAATAAATAAATAAAAATAGCTGAGCGCACGGGTGGCGCGTTAACAGGCTAGCGAATTACTAGCGTGTTGTGCTAGTAGCAAAGGAAGCCAGCGATGTTGGGCAAGCCGTATTTAGTAGTAGTATAAACAACTAGAAATTGTAGTAAATTATGGTTCAAAACAAGGAAATACGAGGCTAAGACGGAGCTTACAGCAACGAAGCAAAAACACTCACAGCAGGCAGCGAGGCAGACAGGAGCAATCGACTGAATTCCTGGACGGACTTCAGAGCAAGTCACTCCCGAAGATCCAAGGGCCTCATAAAATGTAAGAGGTTTACATATGTTTTATTTTTTATATAGGCTATTTTTGATATTTCCATTTATTTTACTTTGGGTTGGGTTTTTTGTTGGTCCCAACAGATTCTGATGGTAATATCTGTCTTTTGGAGCCTCCTGTCCCAACAGAACCCCAGGCAGTTGTAAGTAGCCTACTCAATACACCAGAAATTATGACAAATAGTGCTATAAAGTGTACTCAACCAAATGCTCATCTTCACAGGACGATGGGGATAAAGAGTTTCTGCTGCCACAGAGAGGCCTACAGAGGTAATGTTAATATTATGAGTCTACACAAAAAACAATCTACACATTCAGATTTTTTCACATTTTTATGTGGAGTAGCCTATAGAATTTAAGTTTAAATCTAAGTATATACGGGTATTCTTATCTCTCCCCCCGCCCCCAGAGTGTGGAAGAACAGCAGGAGGATGGTCCATCAACTTCTGGTGCACAGATGAACACAGTTCAGTGATTCTCAGTAAATGCCACAGTTTAACTCTGTAGAATTTGTTTAGAACTACATTATGTAACTCTAATCTACTACCGTATTTTCAGTTGCCAGTTAAGGAGTTATATAGACTTCATCTTATAAAAAAAATATAAAAAAACCAGCAGTAAAAATAGCAATATTTTATTTATTAATAAAAGATTCATTTTATTAATAAAAATGTACTGAAAGAATGAATGAGGTGTTTAAACACCGCTTCCTCTTTAAAAAAGGGGAGGAGACCGAAGAAACTCTGGGTTTACCGAAGAAAACCTGCTCCCGACCAGGTTAGGTTCATAGAGTAAGTTACCATGGTAACTGACTCTGAGTATAAGTTACCTCTCTTTCAGAAACGGGCTTGACTTACTCTGCTTTCTTAGGTTTGACATACCTCCCATTCTGAAACAGAAAACCCAGAGTTTCCCTCATTTCAGGGTTAACATACTCAGAGTTCTCTTACGAGAGGTCTCTCGTACTGCGTAAGTATCTTACGCTAGGGGAAAATCCCTTTTCCGCGAGATATTGAAGCCAAAAAATTATCCTTAATTTTGTATTATTGTAAAACGCGTTGCGGCAGCATACAGACATAGGCAAGACGGCTCGTGTGCCTATTGGCTGTTCTGCGGCAACTGCAGCAGCCTATCGAGCGAGGCCTAGCGTGACGTCAGACCCAATGAGGGTGCTTCGCGGCCACTGCGTCACGTCCCGCCGAAACGGGCGTGGCTTAGGCCTATAAATACAGCTCGCAGGCAGCTGATATCTGATTTTTCATCTCTTCAGCGAAGCACACGCATCGCTGGATCCGGAGAGAAGCCGCGCCGTCTGAGGAAGCACTTGCAGCGGGACGAGTCGTCACTGAAGTCGCTGGCCGCGCCGCCTTCAATCGCCTTCCTGCTGCGCTATCCGGCGCCTATATCCTTTACACTCTCTGTTGTGTGTGTGTTCGCCGCCGCGACACACACTGTCTAAAAGAGCTTGCGTCTTTTTAAAGATGCCTTCCTGCGGCTCGTGCAGAGCCACACTCAGTGACGGGGACCGCCACGTTATCTGCGTTTCCTGCCTGGGTGAGGATCATGCAGCTCTCGCGCTCGCTGACGGCGGCTGCCATCACTGCGAGCTACTGCCTATGGTGACTCTGAGGACTCGCCTGGCATATTTCACTGAGACTGCACCTCCGCCCGCTGTAGTGCCGCGCCGTAAAAAGCGGCGTGCTCAGCGGGTCCCGGAACCTTCCCCCACCCGTCAAAGCTCTTCCTGACGGACAGCGGCCGCCGTCTGCCGCCGCTTCCGTCGATGACGCTGATGAAAAAGCCGTGTTGGGGGAGGATGATTCCTGCTCTCTCCTGGCATCGGGCAGTGAGGATTGGGCGAGCTCTGTGGATCTCGCGCCCTCTGTCCGCGCATCGTCAGGCAAAAGAGCTAGCATCGAGTCAGAGCTGATGCGCGTACTCGCACAGGCCGCGGCGAGCCTCGGCCTCGAGTGGTCTACGCCTGAACAGCCTGCTCACAACCGGCTGGATGGATATTTTCTTCCTGGGGAGCGCGCTTCGCCTACGTCCAGACCAGCGCCCTTTCTTCCTGAGTTACACGAAGAAGTCGCTAAGTCTTGGAACGCCCCCTTCTCAGCTAGAATGCGCTCTTTCTGTTTCGCTAGCATTCTCTGCTGTTGACGATGCTAAAAACAGAGGTTACCATTCGCTGCCGCCGGTCGAAGAAGCGATAGCAGCCCACCTATGCCCGCCCTCCGCTGAACGGCGCGCTAAGCTGGCTCTGCCTTCAAAAGCTTGCCGCATGACGTCAACCCTGCTCGGTCGCGCTTCCTCCGCCGCTGGGCAGGCTGCGTCAGCGCTGCATACTATGGCCACACTGCAAATTTTCCAGGCCGATCTCCTCCGAAAGCTGGACGAGAAAGGACCAGATGCAATTTGCGTGCCAGACTTGAGAAGTGCTACGGACCTCGCTCTCCGCGCTACTAAGTCTGCTGCACAGGCCATAGGACGGAGCATGGCCTCTCTCACTGTGACTGAGAGACACCTATGGCTAACGCTCTCTGAGATGTCTGCGCCCGCTACAGTTCTGGCTGAAAGCGCGAGTGCCGCGCCGAGCATGGGCTTCCGGTCTGCTTCGTCTGGCAAACGACTGGTACCAATCAGGTGTAAGCCTGGGGACTTCCTCGAGTGTGAAGGTAGTGTCTACGGACGCATCCACCTCGGGATGGGGAGCGCTGCTCGAGGGCAGACCGTTCTTCGGCCAATGGTCGGAACGGGAGAAGCTTCTGCACATAAACTGCCTCGAAATGCTGGCAGTAGACAACGCGCTGACGCGTTTTTGTCCCCAAATACGAGGACACCACGTCCTGGTCCGTTCGGACAACATGTCAGTGGTGTCCTACATAAATCGCCAGGGCGGCCTCAGGTCCCGAAACCTGCACAGGCTGACAGAATGCCTCCTGGTGTGGGCTCAGCCCATGTGCCAGGGCTCCTAAACGTAGGACCGGACAGGCTGTCCAGGAACAATGTTCCGACAGGCGAGTGGTCTCTACAGCCACAGACAGTCCAGCTGCTGTGGAAGAAATTCGGCAGAGCGGAAGTAGACCTGTTCGCGTCTCAAGAAAACGCTCACTGTCTGGAATTTTTCTCCAAGAGCAGGGACGCACTGGCTCATGTATGGCCCCGCCGCCCGCTCTATGCCTTTCCTCCCGTCTCTCTCCAGCCTCAGGTGATAGAGCGGATCAGGGAAGAAGGATGCTCAGTGCTACTCGTAGCGCCGTTCTGGAAAAACCAAACCTGGTTCCCAGTTCTGATGCAGCTAGCGAGCACTGCCCCATGGCCAGTGCCAGTGAGGAGGGACCTCCTCTCTCAGGCCAAGGGCTCGATTTGGCATCCGCGCCCAGAGCTTCATGTTTGGGCCATCAAGGGTACCCGCTGACCTCCCAAGCGGAGTGTTAAACACGATCACGCAGGCTAGAGCTCCGTCTACGCGACGTCTCTATTCCTCGAAATGGTCAGTGTTCTCCAGCTGGTGCACAGCTCGTGGCGTGTCGCCCCCAGACTGTGGGGTGACGGAGGTTCTCTCCTTCCTACAAGAGCTGTTGGACAAGGGCAGGTCCCCTTCCACGCTCAAAGTTTATGTGGCGGCCATAGCAGCGTTCTCAAAAACAACGCTTGGTCAGTCAATAGGAAGGAACGATTTAGTCATCCGCTTCCTTAGAGGAGCTAAGAGACTGAATCCTCCCAGACCTCCCTCAGTCCCCGTATGGGACCTTTCTGTGGTACTGGAGGCCATGAAAGGTGACCCATTCGAGCCTTTACAGACGATTGATCTTAAACACCTGTCTTTCAAGACAGTGTTTCTTCTGGCTCTCGCTTCGGTGAAGCGCATAGGGGACTTTACACGCGCTCTCAGTAAGCGCGACGTGAATGGAGTTTGGGCCTAATGACTCAAGAGTTATACTCAAACCTAAGCACGGTTATGTTCCAAAATCCCTCAACACACCGTTTAGGGCGCAGGTCATTTCCCTGTCAGCCCTACCGGTCTCTGACGAGGAAGGAGACGCGAGCTTCCTTTGTCCAGTCAGGGCATTAAGAGCTTATGTGTCTCGCTCATCTGTCTTCGGACAGACGGAGCAGCTCTTCGTTTCGTTCAGCGGACGTTCCAAGGGACTAGCCGCGTCGAAACAGAGCCTATCCAGATGGATAGTTGACGCCATTGCGCTGGCGTACACTTCCAAGGGTATGCAGTGCCCGTTGGGTGTCAGAGCGCACTCCACGAGAAGCATGGCTTCGTCGTGGGCCTGGTCAAGTGGGATTGCCTTGCAAGATATATGTATGGCGGCAGGCTGGGCCTCCCCGTCTACATTTATAAGGTTTTATAACCTAGAGGTTCCCGCCTTACAGGCCAGGCTGTTGTCGGTCTAAATATACCAGTACTGTCTGTTCTGATGCTATCGGTTCAGAATACTGTGTCTGCTGAGCACTGCTTGATGAGCACTGCTCGCTGATCGACCGCAAAATGCTTATGGGCAAATAAATAAGACCCACAATTTTCCATCAGCTCAGGCCGTACTCCGCCCTGTCTGTATGATGTAATTTGCGTCTAAGGGACGCTGCTATATGTGGAAGAGCGCGGCTCCGCCCCTCCCTCTTCCCGGACTCCCTGTGAGTTCCCCTGGTGATTATGCACTATATAAACCCCAGGCTTTCGCCCTTGGGTCTTTGGTGTCAGATCCCAGCACGCACGGCGTTTTACATTGGGTCCCCTAGCGTAAGATACTTACGCAGTACGAGAGACCTCTCGTAAGAGAACGTACTCGGTTACTAACGTAACCTCGGTTCTCTCTAGAAGAGGGAACGAGTACTGCGTATCTTGCCGTGCATGCACACGCTCTGGTTAGCTTCGGCGATGAAAAAACAGATATCAGCTGCCTGCGAGCTGTATTTATAGGCCTAAGCCACGCCCGTTTCGGCGGGACGTGACGCAGTGGCCGCGAAGCACCCTCATTGGGTCTGACGTCACGCTAGGCCTTGCTCGATAGGCTGCTGCAGTTGCCGCAGAACAGCCAATAGGCACACGAGCCGTCTTGCCTATGTCTGTATGCTGCCGCAACGCGTTTTACAATAATACAAAATTAAGGATAATTTTTTGGCTTCAATATCTCGCGGAAAAGGGATTTTCCCCTAGCGTAAGATACTTACGCAGTGCTCGTTCCCTCTTCTAGAGAGAACCGAGGTTACGTTAGTAACCGAGTACGTTTTCACTTAACCTCCTTTCTGAATCAGGCCCCTGGTCCTCTCTCGTCCTTCTCTGTCGTTGCTCCTCCTTTTATGATTCCGCTCCTCCGTGAGAGATACGAGCGTCGCGCAGGTGTTGCTCATTATCAATCACGCCACCGGCCTCACGCCGTTCACTCACAGCCCTTCGCCATGTTCTGCTTGTGACGGAATGATTACCTGATAAAGCAGTAATCAGGGAGTAGGATATAAGGCACAGGATAGCAGCAAAGGTGATTGTGCTGTCGACTACAACTCAATGTATGATGTTTTATTAACAAAGTTCGGGAGGAGCACTTTCAGATAATTAACACGAGTGGAGAGCACTCACCAATCAATGACAAGAGGTATATATAGATTCAGCAATTTCACCTCAATCCCTTGACAGTTTAGCAGCATCCCTTCACCACCCCTCCTCCACACTTCTAGTCCTAACCACTTACATACGGGGGAGTACTCTGGGTTCGGGCCGAACTCCAAGCTCGGAGCCCTCCCCCCAGACAGCACGCCAATACACTTTAAACTTTACCCCCTCTAATTGAATGTAAGTGTGAACTCGTGAAATAATCAGTGTCAGCATTATCAGGATGTTGCTTCTCATTTTTTTTTTTATTGTCCATTCTTCTCTTCCTTCCCTAAAGGAAAGAAGGCAAGGTGCTCTGCAAGCATTGAGTAATAGATGCAATACGTGAGCTATGTGTAGTGTGAAGTATGATATTCTTGCTCACGTTCATGTCTCTTGCACTTCAATAAATCTGTTAAATGTTGTTAGAACTTTAATCAGGAAATTCCTAATAAACATTACTAAAGCAGGATGCATTTTTTAAGACTGTAGAAAAATGGATGCTTTATTCAAACACTTTAATAACTTAAAATTAATGTTTCTCATTTTGGTCATTAACAATACAAATCAAACACAAATAACAAGCATGCAAATCAAAGGAACAGAGAAATAATAAGGTAGATGCAGCATCGTTTGAAATTGTTCCAGAGAATGGGTATAGTAGAAGTATGTCAGGTTGTTCAACAAACAAGACTTCTATATAGGATGCACTTGTGCGTTCTCTCAAATGAGAAATCATCAATTAAACTACTGAGAAGTGCACATGCAAAACCAAAATGGGTGTTTTTCAACAAACTTGCTCAAATCATAAAGGCCAGCCCTAAACCAAGACCCCAGTGGATTAGAGCAAATCGGGTGAAAATGCCCATCAATGTTTGAAAACTCTCCACTGCTTGGGAAACACATAGATACATACCTGCATGATCTTGTGGTCATCAACTACAAATCACTGTCAGTTCAGTGTCACTGTCTCTGCCCACGTGTGCTGTCGACTTTAATCAAAATTTCAATGCTGATCCAACACACCTTAAACATTGAAATGTCAGTCTCAACCAAAATGATGGTTTGGATCAAAACTCCACATTGTATCAATGTCAACTTGCTGTCTAAGGAGTCTGATGGGATTTATCTGACCTCAGTGACGTGAGACAGCTAGCAGACGGTCGGTTTAGCCAGTCTGTCTGCTTCCTGACCTGAGCCCCAATTCATGTTTGAGCTCTAAGACTATGTGCCATATTACTAGAGAGAAGAGTGGCACCACCCATGAAGGATAAAGACTGAATACCATCTCTTTTCAACAGGTCAGGTCTGCCCCAAAAACTTTTCCAATTGTATATGAACCTTATATTATTCCGTGGACACCACTTAGACAGCCAGCCATTGAGTGAGGACAGTCTACTTAGTATCTCATCACCCACCGGGTAAACAGGGAGGGGGCCAGAGCATAATTATAGTGTCAGAATACAACATCATCATGCAGAAAAACAAATATTGTCTTTCTATGTTTACTTTGATGTGTTTTTGATGTGAACAGCCTCAAACAGTTGTGGCGTGTGTTCTATCAGTGTGATAGAAATATTTAATGTAATAGGTATTTTCAACATTAAATGTACAGAGAAATGCAGACTAAGGATGCTCAGGTCAAAGACTATATACAGTATACTTACCCAAAAAGTGCTTAACACAGTAGAACAAACAGTCATATGATTAGCTTAGATTATTACAAACCAATCACCATGAACAAATCATAGTGAAAAAGACTTGAGTGACATTGATTTTTACTCAACTGTATGATTTAAATGTAGGCTACATGCATCTTTCTGTTCAGGAGACTCACTTGGTTGACAGTGATACCCTGGCTGTGAATACAACTTCATTTCTGCAAACAGCAAAATTATGCACTCAAAAGACAACAACAGAACATGTGTGATTGAGGTAGTAGTAGAAGTACAAAAGATTATACGCTCAAAAGACAACAAAAGAAACAGCTAAAGTGTGCAAAGTGTGATTGAGATAGTGATAGTAGCTTCCTGATGGGACGTTGTCACCTTACTTCAGGGAAGTATTGTATTGTATTGTAAGAATTCAAGGGAATTACCTTGAGATACTGTAATTATTATTATTAACAACTTGGAGGTTGTTTAAATAGTCCGTGGTGAAGAAGTCAGGTTGTATTTGTATTAAGAATTTCCATGCTCAGAGCTGCACCGGGCACTTTTTTTTTTTTTTTTTTTTTTACATGACACGTGTCATGTCAACAAATAAAAAGTGCCCGGTGCAGCTCTGAGCTCTGTTGGATGGGTTTGTTTTCACTCTTGAAAGAGTTTAGCCTGTGTACAGTTTGTCTTTGTTCATGGACTCTTATTTTGATAATCTTTTGTCTTGATGTGCCTGTTTTCAGTTCCTGTGTAATTGGTATTTGTTTCCTTGTTTCCATTGCCATCTTGTTTGTTTCCATTGCAACCCTTGTTAATCTCCATGACAACAAATCACCTTCCCTCATTAGCCCATTGTCATTCTGTCTTTAATCCCTCAGTTGTCTTCTGTTCATTGCCTGTTTGTTTCTCATGGTTCCTGATGTTTATTAAATGTGAGTTCACCGTTATTCTGCGTCAAACCTTTCTGTTTGAATTATCAGGTCAAACCAGCGTGTGACAGGTACATACAAACATCCATTATCCATTCTTTACTTCAGGACATGTCAACTTTTTAACATAGAGCCAACAAAGTTTAACGCTTAATTTCACATAGTCAAAAGTTTCCCTCAACTGAAGCCCCATTAAGATCATGCATGTTTCAGCTTCATCAATTTGTGTTATTCATCATTACATATAGCCATATCCTGCAGTGCAGAACACATGGCGCAGTAAAACACCTGTATAATTTGCAAAAATGTATTAGGACACTGATGTCAATGCCAGAGGATGAACCAATTTTAAATCTTAACCAGGTATGGAGAAGAACACAGCAAAAAATAACTGAAATGGCAGTTGGCTCATATTAGTATTTAAGTTGTTGAATCATATGTCTTAAATATTATATATCTGTTGGAAATCAATCCAGTCTAGATCATTCAGATGTTTCAGATGTAATTTATTTGCAAATTTATCTTTGTAACATTTTTACAAATTTTGACCAGAAAAAAATAATAAAAATATCTGCGTTGACTTTATTATAGTTTTCCGATCAGACAGCAGACAGTTCACAACCAGAAAACATGGGAAATGTTGGGAAATTGAAATATTGCATAGACAGAATAGGGTAAGTTGGAATTTTTTAAAATAATATCCACTAGGTCTAGTTTCTACTGCGTACAGCAGGTGTCGCTGCCGTGTCTGTAAATGTCACTGTGGGCAGCAAATTTGTGAACCATGGCGAATTGAAAATGAATGCAACTATAAAGTATGTCATAACAATTATGTAAAAATCATATAAAATTATTGTAATAATTTGTAGGCTATGAAACATAGCTATTAAACAATACTTGGTAAGTGCTGTTGAAACATGTGAACATGTCCTCATGTCCCGTGAAAAAAGGTAATGCAATCAATTACTATATATCATACTTATTTATTTATTTATTTTGTGAATAATAAATGGGAATGTGCTTTATGGATTAAGTAGTACTGCAGGTTCTAATTAAATACAACAACAGCACCCATATATTTTTTGTAACGTTTAATCGTAGGAAGAAAGGCATGAGTTTGCAGCAGTAAAAATAAATAAAAAATAGCCTAATATTAACCACTGAATTATTATGATCCTGAATGATTGGTAATAGTGTCATGCCTCAGAAGTAAAATTGTCTCTTTTTTTTTTTTTTCTTCAACGAGAGATCTGCCTTTAGAAATAGCCTACATGTACCAGATGTCCTCGGCGCACTTGCGCATTCGTGTTTTAAGATGGACACGCCTCTTGTCTCCAGTCATCCTAAATCCAATACCCCAACCGGAACGATTCCGACATCATATGAAAGCATTTCTGAGGACAAGCAAATGTTTTTTTTTCAGATGAAGACAACCTGAGACCTGGTGCAGGACATATAGCTCCTGCATCCTCATCTGATTCCAGGAATGACATATGTCCAGTGATGCAGTGGACAGAATGCATGCAGCATCATTTGTCACACAGACAGTGAAGGGACAGCTCGAGGTTTATTTGGCCAAAAAAATCCGGCCTGTTATTCGTTTAATTACTCATTCATTATAATTTTTATTGGGAATATGTCGTTGCTCGTAGCCAAGAAATAGCCTACACATGAAATCGTGTTGGAATTATAAATTATAGGAAACGGACGCAACACGTTGTTGGCTGGTCATCGGGAGCTCAAGGTGTCATTCAGCTTTATTCAGTAAGTACAGAAGTGTCATTGCCTTACATGTAAATAACTACCTTAAATATTGAGAGCACATTTCAGCATTCACGAATCGATGCAAAACCAAAGCCAGGCTATACGAAAACAAATAATTGGGGGTTAACATTCTAAACTTGTATAGCAGTCATCGTTTTGTTTTCGTGTGGAAACCAACCAACATCATTTATTTATTTATTTATTTATTTATTTATTTATTTATTTATTTATTTAATAGCTACAACCTGAGCATTTTGTGTCATTAAAACTTACCTTTTTTGGGAGCTTGTGACCCAAACATATTTTAAAATTATCACGTCAACAGCATTATGTCAGTTTGTGATTGTAATGACATTTCTTGTCAAACCAATTTTGAACTGAAAAATTATAATATTCGGGTTGTGAGGGGTTATTACTGGTGGGTTTGGACAGAATAAATGCAGTTGCTCCAGTCAACTTGACAAGAGCTTGGATGATCTTTTGTAAACAACCAAAGAATAATGTTTATCAGAAGGTAGTTAACATTAAATACAATTTAAAGGGATTTGTTTTTTTGCTATATATCCTATTCCTGGATATATAATTTTATGATGAATTCCCCAGCTGTCATTTACTGAGAGAGAGAATAATTATTCTCAAATGTTGCCTTGGGCATCTGATGGCATACTGTGAGTCTAAACAGGTGTGTGTGTGTGTGTGTGTGTGTGTGTGTGTGTGTGTGTGTGTGTGTGTGTGTGTGTGCGTGCGTGAGTGTGAGTGTGTGTTAGTCAACTGATGCACAGATGTATGTGGATATATGCAGGCCACCATCCCTGCATGAAAAAAACGCCTTAAGGCGTTTGTGTTTGTGTGTTCACAAAAAAAATTGTGTTTGTCTTTAATTTGAAGTGAAAGCTGCTGACTCAAGAACTTGAGCACATTTTCTGCCACTGGAACTGATTTTAGTGTGAGTGTTTTGTAAAAGGAAATAAAAGCTAAAGGATCAGAGGATTAGTGAGTTAACTAAGACTTAGACATGCTCACTTGGTGACCTATGTAGATAACTAGGGTAGGATAACTATGCCATAAACTGTTTTTTTTTTATTTTATTTTTTTTATCTTGTGGCATAATCAATACTATATGTCAGTTGACTTTGGAAACGTAGGCAATAATCTGCAAAATATGTGCAAATGATCTCACTGTGCTGTTTTATCATGTCTGTGTACTTTCATTGTGTTGCATAGTTCTGTGCTTCTTAACAGTGCAGTGATAGTTGTTATTTTAATATATTGAAACAATCTGTAAAAATTCTGCAGAGCTAAAATAGTCACTTTGTTATTAGTAACCTCTTAGCAAATGTGTCAAATAAATGATGGCTGCAAATTAGCAAGGTCTCATTTGCTACAAAGCTGTGACTATCAGACTTTCAAAAGCCCAATGTGAAGTGAAAGCCTCTTAATTAAGACCCAATCAATGCTTTGTTTAGGTTTTGAGTTTCAGGAGACTAATGGTAATAGCTTTGAGGTAACTGTACACCACAGTCTCAAGGGCTGAGTTTTTAGACTTTCATTGTCAACTTGTGCTTTTGAGTGTATATATAGAATGGATTCTATATGGATTCACTGTGTGCTGTCCAGGCATTCCCTGAAGGAAAAGGACATACAGTCTGGAGTGAGTGTACTGTTTCCAGACTGCAGGAAAGAGAGAAGGTGGAGAGAGGGCACAGAGAAAAAAAGAGAAGCACCTCGTTCATTATAACAGGAGTGATCTTGTGTCACACCTCTTGCTTGCAGTGTTAGACAACAGAATTGGAAATTAACAAACTAATTAAAAAGAAGAAGAAAAATAAAAAGGATGTAAAACATTAATAACTACTTATTTTATAGTAGCTCAGCTGATGGAGTTTTGGTTCCTTGCCACTGTCGCCTTTTTCGCCTTTTTTCACCTTTGTTGCCATTGGCTTTTGGCTTGCTTAGTTGGGGACATTCAATTTAACATTTAATTTAATATTCAACAATAATATTGATCTGCCTGGCTGCCAGCAACTGAACTGAGCTGGACGATGACATCAGTAGCTATATATATATATCACTGATTCTTGAGAGTCGGGACAAAACATGTCCCACATAGAAAAGTCTAATTTATAACAAAAATTAAGAAATTCATCATGATTGACATACTTACAAAGTTAAATCTAAAGGAATTCTATATACCTATCTGATTTTTAGAATAACCCTTTTTATCTTTTTGGGGAAAATTTGTTTAAATGTATGGTCTGTGGTTAGAAGGTCCATGTTATTGCACTTGTCCTCAGCAAGAGGTCACAATATTAACCATCCCAAAAAACTTTTAAAAAGCTCTACAATTATGAAAACATATATATCAAATAAAAAATAAGGGGTATAAATATAAAAAACAATGCATGGAGTGACATCAAACAATATTTTCTATAAAAATCTGCCTATTAAAGTTGTGTCCTCAGTTTCTGTCAACTCCGTCAGATTTTTTCATAAAGCTCTTTAAATCAGGAAATAGCATGGTCAGCTATATCCCTGAGGACCCCTTTTCATCTCCCTGCCTGTGGTGAATGCAGCACTACCACACATTCTCTGGTACATTTTACATTTTTTTATATTTTAGACAAACAATGTCAATATTCCTATGGTCACAGCTGCACCATGTCAATACCATCTTTCTGTTAAGATACTTTTTTTTAAACCATAGTGGATTGAATTTAAGCATTTTAGTGAGGTTATTGGGACATCTAGCAACTGAGGATAAACTACCTAGCTGCAGTGTACAATACATGTTTTGGCAGGAAAATACATGCCCTTACGTCAACTCCGTCAGACGTCAACTCCGTCAGGTTCTATGTCTGACGGAGTTGACCTGTAAGCTGACAAATCCACCAATAACCTCTTAATGTGCGAATATAATATTATTTGTGAATATAGTGAAGGGTTAAACTGTTATTTCAGGGTTTTATTTACACATAAATGCACATACATAGCATGCATTACATTATTTAACCGTACGCTTCTGACTTGTAGAGAACGGGCAGGCAGTGGTCTGCTTATTATTGTGTAACGTGTAACTTTGCCAGCACTTTAATATATTTATATATGTAGAGACAGAGATAGAGAAATGAGAAGCCAGTGTAGGGCTGGGCGATATGGCCCAAAAAAAATATCCCGATAATTTTTTTTAATATCAGTCGATATCGATAATTATCACGATAAATGTCAAATCTTTATTTCTTTAAAGTTTAAAGGCAGATTTTTGCTCCTAAGTGAAAGATGTAGAAAACAGAGTGTTAATTGTGGTTTTAAACTACTCTTTATTGTCAGAACATATCATGAAAAACAGGTGAACATTTCACAAATCTGAGGTAAAACATTCAAACATTTTTTGTCAACACCGTCAGTTTTTCCGTCAACACCGTCAGTTTTTCATCAACACCGTCAGATCTTCGTATGTTTTTGTAAATTTTTTTGGAGAAAAAAATATTCTTCCTTCAGTTTATGTTGTTTTTGTAATAAAGGACCATCTGATCTACATCCTCTTATGTTTTATTTATTTAAGGAATTTGTTTTTACAATATTGAAATTAAAATCAAAGTTTGAAAATGCAAATATTTAGAAATCTGAGTTTTCAGAAGAGTGTGAAATCACAACTTAAGTTTATATATTGTATTTTTTTTACATATCAGAGTAACTAAACACTATTACAATATACTTCAGAACTTTAGATTCTTGTTTGATTTGAAGAATTAAAATTGTATACTTTTTAGTGTGTCTGACGGAGTTGACACAAATCCAGTTCTGAAGGGAAACATGTTTATTTGTTAAAAATGTGTTTTTATTTAGAACCTGTTCCTTTACATGGTTAAATAGCTAAGACCTTTCTCTGCAGAAACATATAACTCTAATTGATATAGTGTGTATTTTTTTAAAAAGTTTTTTAAAACGTGTTTTGTCCCGACTCTCAAGAATCAGTGATATATATATATATATATATATATATATATATATATATATATATATATATATATATATATATATATACTGTATATATATATATTTATATATAAATTAACTAAATTAATAACTTGTTTACACTTGTTTGCATTATTTTCCTGTTATCTATGTAAAGCTGCTTTGAAACAATTTGTATTGTAAAAAGCGCTATATAAGTAAATGTTACTTGACTTGGCTTGACTTTTCAGTATAGTTTGCTTTCTAGTAACAAGCAACTACTTTAAAGTGAAATGTCCAGTGAGTGTCACTAAAAGTGTTCAGTTTTATCTGAAAGATGAATGTGAATCTGGCATCATTTTGTTGTGTTGATTGTTGTATGTATCGCGGCAGTTTTTAAATGAAAAGTCTGGTGCTAAAATGTTAATGCTCTAATATGTAAAAAAAAAAAAAAAAAGGGGGGGGAAAAGATGTACCACCATGCTATATTCTATCTTAAACCTAACTAAAAGTGTTAACAAAAGCAAACGTGAGAAAAACAAGTAAAAAAAATTCTGAAGCAACTATGCCATTTTAGCTTGCTATTACATGTCTTCAAGCTCTTTTATCATGACTCGTATATGACAATACTCATATTCAAGTGCTCCGCATCACAAGTGAGCAGGTGAGCTTCCGAGCAAGTTTATTATAGCAAAAAAGCCATATGGAGCTAGTTATGTAATGCAACCATCAAAATATATTAGTTTACAAATCATGCACTATGCTAAGTGTTCTGAGGTCATAACAGTGTTGTGCAAAGAATCACACTAAAATTAAGGTGTGTCCCAATTTGTGAACTTTTGCACTATTCTATGACGTTTTGCAATATAAATAGTGCGAGTAACCTGGAAGCGAGCGGCGCGATGCAATACGACAAATTAAATAGAACTCCTTATATTCAGTAATGCTGTCTACACTTTCCCGACAGTAAACTGATTAAGTAAACTAAACCCATTCTCTTTTTGACGTACTTCAGGCGCTCGCGCTACTTCTGACACGAAGAACAAATGGATTTGCAACGGTCGCTTTGCTGTGTCTAGTGTAGACAGCCAAAAGCTGTTGCGGCACAATTTGACAACTGTCATGTCTGGTGTAGACACTGTTAGTTATTCGAAAAAAGAACACATTCACTCAACTGTCGTAGCTTTAACTAGGTAGCGGTCGGTTTAGCCAGTCTGTCTGCTTCCTGACCTGAGCCCAAATTCATGTTTGAGCTCTAAGACTATGTGCCATATTACTAGTGAGAAGAGCAGCACCATCCCAGGAGGGATGAATACCATCTCTTTTCAACAGGTCAGGTCTGCCCTAGACTTTTCCAATTGTCTATGAATTCTATATTATTTTGCGGACACCACTTAGACAGACAGCCATTGAGTGAGGACAGTCTACTAAGTATCTCATCACTCCTGCGAACAGGAAGGGGGCCAGAGCAAATTACAGTGCCTGACATCGTACTTGCGAGTTCACACAACTCTTTAACGTTAATTTTAGTGATCTCCGACTGGCGAAGTCGAACATCATTAGTGCCGACGTGAATAATAATCTTAGAGAATTTACAATTAGCATTAGCCAGCACTTTTAGGGGATATTTTGGGGATATTTAATTTAATTTTATCAATCAATAAATTCCTCTTGAAACAAACTTTGTTGTATTATTTTAATTTAATACTGTGAAGCTGCTTTGATACAATCTGTATTGTGAAAAGCGCTATACAAATATACCGTAAAACTTCAAATAATAGCCGAGTCCCAAATAGACGCCTGTCTCTTTTAAACGCCCGGTGTGACGACAGGTTTGGGTAAATAAACGCCGGTCTCAAATAGAGGCCTGGTCGTTTTTTTTGTTTCGGTTTGTATTTAATCTTCTAAAACCTGTCAGATCATCTTTTTAAACCAGTTCTATGGTGCAGATTGCGCACGCAAGAGAGCCGTGCGCTCGGGAGCTGTTAGTGCAAGCAAGGCGGAGAGGGAGAAGTGGACGGGAGCGACGAGGAGGAATTCGCCAATGAACTTGTAGTTGAGGTGTATCGCGGTGAAGATGATAGTAATGAATGTTTTTTTTTATGCTGCCAATAATCTCGCACACAAGACGAGAAGCGCCACGCTGCGTCAATGACAACTCGAGGTATTATGATATTATCTATTCATTCAGTTAACGGACGCTCTGAGGTAAAGTGTTCAGACTGCAGACTTAGCAACGACTGTATTTAATTGTACAGTACAATCATAACAGTACAGTACAGACATTATATTAACTCCATAATGTCCTTAAACATAAAAATATTGCTGGCCATAAACTGAGCAAGTGCGCGACCGGTGTGTGATATCGTTACCTCGAGTTGTCCTAGACGTGACACGACGCAATATAATGTAATTCTTACCTTAACTGATTTGTTAAACACATTCGAATTATAAATAAAACGTAATATGATGTGGTAAACTCTTACTGTCATGCTTTCTGTCTGTCAGCCTAAATTCTATGGATGTGCTACACTCAATGAACAACATCAACACTGAATTAAAGGCCTGTCTCTTATAGACGCCTGTCTCAAATACAAGCCGGTGCAGTTCGGCGATTTGGGAAAATAAAAGCCCGGGCTATTATTTGAAGTTTTACGGTACTTGACTTGACTTGACTTGACTTTTAAATTGGCTTTGATGTCAGGCACTCTGGCTCCCGGCAACATGTGACTATTGTAGCTGGTGTCTCTATCTTCACGTTCCATGTAATAGAACCACCAATAACTAGGGCACTTTTAACTGGATTCTCAGTGGGTGTTTCACTGAGTGGGGAGAATGTATTTGTTATGGTAATCGGAGCGGAAGAGCGGTGTTTGTCCTGCGACTACAGCGTCTCATGGTCACCCAGTTGCCCTGCTGCACGGGCTCTACAGCCGGAACCGAACAATGTACAGAGTTCATAAAGCTAGTCGCAATCAAACTAGTATCTAAAGCCCTTGCACTCTTACTATCCTCAATTAAAGTTTGGATGTTTGTCTCTAGTTCTGAAATCTTCTCCCTACATTTATCACATGTAATGCCCTCAGTACTGACAGAGAAGGCTTTGCTATACATGTGACACAAAGTGCAAGTGGTAATAACAGGAGAAGACATTACTCACTGTGGTTTCTGACTGATCCTACTTACCACAGTTGTTTGATAGACTCGTAAAAAGCACAAGCGCGTGAGATACAAAAATAAAAAAGACGGCAAGCACAGATGGCAGGTTAACAGGCTAGCGAGATACTAGCGTGTTGTGCTAGCGATAACGTTTTAGATAAAAGCTAGCAATGTCAGATTAATGTGATAGGCAATATTAGACAATATCTAATATATGTTGATGAGTAAGTTTAGCAATATTTAGCAATATAAACAAAAAGGAAATGGTAAATAGAGATTCAAAACAGAAAGCTATACAGAGCTTACAGACGCAAACAAGCAGCAAGGCAGACAGGAGCAATTGATCAGCAGCAAGGCAGACAGGAGCAATCTTAAGACATGAGTTTTCCCTTTCAATCCTTTTAGTATTCATTTCAGCTGGAAACTGCAGTGAATATTATGTATTGGTTTTTGGAGCTTTGCAAAAATGTAGGTGGAGGCATGTATAATAAGCCTAGGTTGTTTGTTCTTGTGTTACTGTACGGTAACAAACTTAAGTACAATGGGGTTATGGAATTATTATTGCAATATTATTTAGGTAACCATATTAATTAAGGGCCCTACAACCAAAATATAACAAAACACATTTATTTACTCAAAGTGACCCTTTGAATAGTTGACTAGAAAGACAAAACTGAAAATGCAAAGCATACTTGCAGTTTTTAATTCTGAGCACAACAATCTGTGAAGTCAAACTTGCATTGCTACAAGCATTTGCATTAATGTACTTGCATATTGTATAAAATTACTAGTTTGAGAGTGAAACACTACTTTCACAATGAGTAGATAAATGACTGATCAGAGACTCAGGGACCTATACACCCGGCGCAATATGGCACCAGGGGCAACGCAAGTGTTTTTTGCTAGTTTCAGCCTGACACAGTTATCATTTTCACGTTCTGCGCCATGTTGTTTAAATAAATGCATTTGCACCCATTTGTGGACCCATGGGCTGCTGGTCTGAAAACGAGGTGTGTTCAGGCGTATTGTTGGCTTGTTGCTATTTTGAGGCAACTGAAATATACTGCTAAATATATCTTTAAATAAACATTTTTTTAAATTATTACACACACAGGGACACTCAGCAGCACACAAACATGGCAAATATAAAAAATAAAAGGATTACAATGTAAAAGATTATCATTGTGTACATAAATATATGGTGGAATCTGGCTTGTCCCGTAGATGGTCTGCTTGCGCTCTTTATCCTTGCGCACGAGCAGATCCGTTTGCGCTCTGGAGAAGCGTTCAGTCTTTCCGCTTGCAAATTCCATCATGTAAATAGCAATCCGCCATGGAGTGAGTGCAACTGGCTTTTAAAGGGAATGGGGGATGAGACTCTGATTGGTTCATTGCATGTTACGCGCAAAACACACCCATTACTCATTAAGAGAATAGGAACAACTCTTTTAGACCATGCGCTGGGCGCGCTGACCATTTTTCCCGTCATTAAACTAGCAAAAGTGGATTCAGACACGCCCTAACTACACTTGCGCCGTGCGCTTTAGACCATGCGCTTGGTTCGTTAAAATAGGACCCTCAGGGTTTAACTCAGATCAACCTGTTATACTCAGCATATCTGCAATTATGTCTGTAATTTGGTCTTTTAACTCTTGCTAGTCTTGCTATGTATCATTTCTGAAGGCTAAATGAATAGTGCTCTATGTTATCTGAGTTTTGCAAAGAAGGATTTCAGTCTTATAATATTTATGCATTTCTTGTCTTCTTCCAGTGGGATGACGTCTCAAGGTGTGTCCTGTCACAACTCCCCCTGCCCCATCTCCTGTGTCCCTCTCATCTGCCCATCTGTGGGGTCCTGACGCCAACAGGGGCTCATGAGACGCTTTGTGTACTGTAAGGTGGTGCTGACCACCTCTCTGGTCTGGGTGCTAGTGGACGTCTTCCTATTGCTGTACTTCAGTGAGTGCAACAAATGCGATAACAAGAAGGAACACTCACTCCTGCCTGCGCTCAGAGGTGAGTCAGACCGTTTAACAGAATGGTAAGGGTTATTCATTACCTCCAGGAGTCCAGGTGTCCACTGTTCATATTTACTGCCTCTTAAGATGGCTCGTTGTGCACCTGTGCAGATGTGTTTGTGTACTTACTTATACACTCACTTTGTAAATATAATGATAAGCATACAGTCTGTATTTGAAAGGAAAAGTTAAACCCACAATGAAAATTGTCACCATTTACTGTCCTTCCAGACCTATGTGACTTTCTTTCTTCTGTGAAACACAAAATGTCAGGTTTTTGTTCAGATTGCAGGTTGCTTTATTTTATACAACCAATACATCTGAGGGCAAATGCAGGGTGTTTGGTGTTTTATGCCCCCAACGGCGCCTTCCAGGCAGCGAGCGGATGGGTAGGTTTAAGGTTGAGGGTAGGGTTAGCTGCCTCTAAGGAGCCATTGGGGGCTTAAAACACCATCGAGCCAAATGCAGACCTTGCAGCACACCAGTTTGAATGTTTGCCAAAGCACAAATAACATTTGAGCAGAACATTTTCAGTAAATAATGAAGGCAAGACACTGCAGGAGAACAATACAAATTTTAACTAATAGATACCACCATACTTCGTCAGTAATATTTAAAAAGGCAAATGGGGCCTTATCTAATTGATAATGCACTCATTTACATTCATTATTTCAAAACATATAAATCTGAACAAGTCATGTTAAAAAATATTACTTATTTAATTTTCATATTAGAGTAATAGGTTTTTACAAAGGGGATTTTGAATATCTCTTTTTCTCACTCCATAAAATAAAATAAAAATACGGTAAACAGTCAGTAGAAAAACCCCCCACTGTTTTTAGATTTTTTTTTTATAAATCAGATGATTGATATATGAACAAACTCTTGTGTAAAAAAAAAACTCTAGAGTATAGATATGAATAAAACTGTAAAGTTTGCCCTAGTTAAAAATAAATATAGCAAAATGTATTTGAAATACATTTATTGAATGCTAAGTATACTACAAATACATTTACATCTTTATATACTTAATATAAATACCCTGCAATTGTACTTTTGGTATACTGAATTGATATAATTAGTCTGCTAAATTGGAACAGCAAATTTTGTAGTTAGTGCTGTAGTGAGAAGTAGTGCTGAGGTTCAACTGAAGATATACTTAAGTATTGATTGTGCTAAAATAGAACTATTGCAAGTATACTTTAGGTGCACTTTAAATATCTTGCATTTAAAGACTGATCTTATACAGTGATCATATTATCCTTTCTTATAGTGATATTGAAACACATTTTAGGCTTAATATTAATATATATTAATACTCAATAAAAAAAGTACTCCAAATAAAGTGTAATTATAATATTTATATCAGTAAGTCTCAAGTGATATTTCAGTAAATATGTTAATGGATTTTTGTACTATACTTAGTGTGAAATAAATTTATTTTAAATACATTTTGACCTAGGGTGTCCCATTTTATATTGTGGCCCTAATACCTGTGAACTTACATGGTAACTACATGTGTACATAGTATTTAACTACAGTGTAAGTACACATTGGTACATAGTATCTATAGCTGTAATATTTGTGTAACTACACATATGTAACAACCCACGGAATGGTATCTGTAAGTACAAATGTGTAACACAGGACATTGGTAACAACACTTTTTTCACTTCAGTAAGTACACATGTGTAACAGGAATTATGTAACTATATTTTGTAACAACAATATGTATTTACACAAGTTGTTCCACTTCCACACGCAGTCTTATATACTGCATTTACCAGTTCGGATATACATCAGTGGGGATTTCTTTAAGACTGCAAGGGAAGCTCAGCTTCCCCTATAATGTCAAAAAATTAATGGTCAAATATGTACTATTGTGTTAATATTTTATTGACTAAAAACGCGTTCAAAAAAACGTTCATCTCAAAGACGAGTTCGTTCAGAATCAGTTACATATAGCAGGTCGGCTGACTCGATTTTCCTCTCATACATTCCCGTAGCGTCACAGTGCATTTCCCTGTTGAAGCCCAGCGTCCATTGACTTCAATGGAGCTGCTTTGAACAGTTTTTTCCAGTGCTTCGGAATTGGATAAATGCTGCGATTATGTCCCGCCCGCGGACGCTCAGCTTCTCTGGGGGTGAATGAGGACTGGGCTGGCCTGGACTCCGGGCTTCTGCGTGATGATTGGAGGTTCTGTTCAAAGGCTGCATCTCCTTTTGATTGACAGCAATTTCATACAATAAAAAGTCGCTGATGTTGAAGCTATTCGAGCTCAGTCCCATCGCGGATTTTTCAAAGACAAACTGCTGCAATCATTTCTTGGTATTTGCTTGTTGAAATTGCTAGCCAATTTTCATAATACATTTCACACAATTATACATTTATACCTTTATTATATTATTACTTATTATATATTTTAAATTATTATTAGTAATAATTAGAAAATAATTATTAAAATAATTAAAAAAACATATTATTATTATTAGTATTATTATTATACTTTATTATATTATTATTTATACCTTTATTATATTATTACATTCATTTTTCACAGAGCATTTTCTCGAAAAGGAACGTAGAATTTACGTATAAATAATTGAATAATATTTATGATGTAGGCCGAAAATGAGCTTCCCCTCTTTGAAAGACCAGCAGCCGCCACTGATATACATGTATTTAATTTCCAACCATGTCAGTATGTTAAAAGCAGATTTACTTTCACAGTGGCAGAGTTTTTCTAGTTTTATTTTAGGCAGTCTAAAGGACCTTGTGCTGTTCTAGTGTTAACCCAGCTGCAGGTACACAGACGTTTTACTTCAGAATCTGTTACACTGTTGAGTGTAATGTGTATTAATAAACATTGTTTAGCTTTACTGCTTTTTTTTCTTTTTCTCGCAGTCCTCTATACATTATTTACTGAGAAGTGATCAAGGTTTAATACTTGGGGATTTCACCCATGCAATTGTTAAATTACTTTTAAGTGGACAGTTCCTGTGGAATTATCATGTAACGACACTGATGGTACACAACAATTACCTTAACAATTACACTTTATATTAAGTGGACAGTTCCTGAGGATTTACCATGTAAGTACACTGGTATAACAAGGTGAAACTTTAGTTGTAATTCAACATTAGTCCTGCCAGTCATAAATACATGGTATACACATAGGAATCATCATGGTTTTCATAAAGTTTCAGTGTATTCCAAACTGGTAACTGCAGTGTTTAAGAATGCATGTGGAAGTGAAACAACTTGTGTTGTACATATTGTTGTTACAAAGTGTAGTTACATAATTCCTGTTACACATGTGTACTTACTGAAGTGAAAAAAGTGTTGTTACCAATGTCCTGTTACACCATTCCATGGGTTGTTACATATGTGTAGTTACACAAATATTACAGCTGTAGATACTATGTACCAATGTGTACTTACACTGTAGTTAAATACTATGTACACATGTAAGTTCACAGGTATTAGGGCCACTTAATATAAAGTGGGACCGATGTTATAATCAAGCCACTTCTGTTTTCAAGCAGAACTTTCAATATGAAGTGAATTGTCATTGTTTTCTGGCCTTGAAATCTCTTGAAGTGTGCTCACCAGCTGCTCATTTCTTACTGTTTAATCCCAGCATCATCAGATCCTTGTCCTCACTTCAATGCTCTGCCTGGTAAACAGGTTTAACTCGTACCGTAAGCTGCTTTCAGGTTTAGATGTTAGATGCCCACCAACAACCATAATCACAGTCTTTTTCTGAGCCTCATCAAATGTCTTATGTATTCAGATTCTGTGGTCTGCTTGTTGCTTCTAATGAAGTGGACAAACAGGAAGCTTGTGTCGGTCTGAAATACAATCTGTATTTATGCATTCAGGATTTAATAATGGCAGGAAAGCAATTAGGGTATTAAACAGACAGATGAGGTCAAAGCAGCCACAATGCTGAAAGAGCAGGGCTTAGAAGCACTGCAGTCTGTCGGCTATTTGCGATAGATTGTTTTTTTTACAAGGTCGGACCAGCTTAAAGATCTTCTCTTATTGAGGTTATCGCCAGTGATTAGCTAGCCCTGATGGCAAGAGGTGGTTATCTAAAGGTTATGAAATCAGCACAAAACTTGAAAGTTCAGTTTCAAGCAGGGAATTTTATACACTTCAGCAAGCCACTTATTCCTGTACATTGCATATACCAACGTGCACTATTATGATTTTAGGTCCATAATTGCTTGTTAATTATTACCTTTATATTTTAGCCTGAATTCTTATTACCTACTGATTCTCTTAATTAGTTTGTTAATTATAGAGTTTGACTTCATTGGCTAGCAAGTATCTTATATAAAAATTAATTGGCAGTTGGCACAGTTCGTCACTGATCTTCGATGTGAATCTATCCTTATTATGCCTAGTCTTATAAATGCGGATAATTCCAATTCCTTTGGCATATAATAAATATTTCATATTATTTCATAATACAGAACTATGTTTTTACATTTTCTGATTAAAAAAGGTGAATGGCTATTGATGATTTCCGTTGCACAGCTCTTTGCCACAATGCTAGTGTGTTGTCAGTGGTTGCTAGGACATTACTATGAGGTTGCTAAGGTGTCCTGAGTGTTATTTAGATGGTTGCATGAAATTTCTATAGTGATTGCATACTAACTGGCCCAAGACAAAAACAGCAGCCCAGACTCATTGGGAAAATGTGCTTGTAGCGACGTTTCTGCAAAATGACATTACAGTGCTTCAGTCGGCACTTTTAAAATGTAATGTCCAGTGAGTGGAGCTGTAAAGCATTTTCAGTTTTATCCAAAACAGATGAATGCAATCTTCTTGTAATGTGCAAGCAGACTCAGAAATCAAGGAGAGATGTATCTAAATGAAGATTGGCACAGAAGGACGGCCTCCATTGCCGTGGCGGACAGCGCCTCCTCTTGGAAAGTGCCAACAAGTTCTCTTTCAGAATGGAAATTTGAAAGGACTCACAGCATATGACGTATGCTTACTTTGTCTGGATCCGAAGCGTTGGTATTGACGCATCTTTCAGAAACAACCTTTTTTTAAATCCAGCTTTGAAAAGCAGACCGGCGCAAAATGATTGCCGCAGAAGTGTAAGACTTTAGTGATTGTCTTCGGGACATTTCCTTCGAAAATTTTATTTAACCACCATGTCCTCTGTGACTTAGATGGTGGGAGTCTATGGAGACTCTTATGTTCATTGGTGCATTCCAAACCACAACACTTTTAATGCCTATTTGGCGCAGACATTGTACATCTCCAGCTGCTACAGCGAGGATACAAAAATGGCGGACTCTGTGCTTCTCACTCAGGGCTGTGTTTGTGCTAGTGGGGCAGATCGTCACTGGCTGTGGGCGGGGCTTCTCCCTACTACAATGACGTCATTGTAGGGGGGAATCTAAATCAGCTCGTTTGAAGAGACTGCTTTTGATTTATGGGAATACAATTTTTTTTTTTTTTTACTATTATAGGCTGGTTGTTCTCACTCACTGCGGACACACATTGGTTTTCAAACATCTAATAAAAGGGAATTTTGCATAATAGGTCCCCTTTAAGACATGCTTTTTGGGGGCGTTAAATAATGGCGCATATACAGTAAATTGACAAGCACAAACCCATAAATGTTGCATCTGAAAGGGAATTTTCTACAAATGCATATCCAATAAGGGCAGCTGCAAAAATAACCCTGTCCATGCCTTTTCAGCACAATTTTTTTGCTCTGTGTGTCATTAGTAAATCCTGACAGTATTTATTTTTTTTTTACGCCAAAAGAGGGTTTGCACTGGCACAAGATTTTAGTTAATCTGGCCCTAAGTGTAGTAATAGTAATGGAAACACCACTAATGTGATCAGTCTTGTCCAGTCTTTAGAGTTTCCTTCTATTTCATGTCTCTTTAAAATTATATCTACTGTAGATACATTTTCAAATATCCTATCTAAGGAAGATTTTACGTTTAGTTTGTTCAAAAGATAAAACAAGTTGGTTTATTTTTAGCTTTACTGTGCAGCCAATTATTAAGTTGTTCTCGCTACAGTAGATGTATCACAAAAACAGCCACCTTAAAGAGAGGACAGAGGTTGCTGCAAATATACTGTAGATCTTACTGCTTAATAAATATTGTACTGGGATCAATATAGTAATGCAGTGGGGTATTGTTGCTTCCACATCTTAATTGCTACATCATTAAGTATACATCACCCTCTTCCCAGACTGAGAATGAAACAGAGCTTTACATTCTAATAAAACAAAAGAGAGATGCTTAGTGAGTATTAATTATTTAACGTCTTTTAGACATCTTTATGAATAACTCTAGAGAATCTCTTTAAAAGGGTCAAATCGGCTCTGTTCCAAAACTTCATACCTTATTAACCTTTTTTTTCACTTTGTCTGATATCTTGGATTTATAATTTCTTTATTATTATTAAAGCAGTACATTTTGACACAGTACATTTTCTCCTGCACAAAGTCTACAAGTATTGCTGCTTTGTAATTTATCCATAATGTGGTGTCTTTCCTTTTCAAAAAGCTTAAAATACTGCTTATGAAGGCAACAAGGTTTTGGAACAGAGAGTATGGGACAACGCTTCCAGATTTATTTCAATGACATGATATTATGGGCTGTCCTTGTGCCCAAATGGATGCTATTTTTGGATTAGGCAGCTAAGTAAGAGAGCAGTGTGTAAGGGTATATCAAATCCCCTGGTGTTCTGCTTTGAAATACTGTGAAGGTTGAAGACAGACGTTAAGAAGCGATGCTGCAGAGTTTCATTCTTGCAGTTATTGTCAAAGACCTTGATAAGTTGCTCTTCGTCATACTGCAGTCACAGCACTCCTTCTTATATTGCAGAGTACATTGAATATATTGCTTCTACTCTGCAGAGTAATCCTGTCTAAACCTGCCCCTGCAGACCACCAGGTTCACCCTGACCTCTTAACTGAGAAACCCAACAGATCAGACAAGCCATTACTGAGGACTGTGATTGGCTGAGAGAGGTTTGGATTGAACCCTCTTAACCTGGTCTTCTGCAGATGGATTTATCGCTCTGGGAAAGTTCAGACTGTAGGTTTATAGAAGGCAGTGATAAAAACCCTCAAATAATATTGTAGAATACAAATCACAGTGATGTTCAAACCATTCATAAAACCCAAGCAATAACTCAACATCATAACAGCCACATTGTAATACCCTAGTAACCACTTGGAATGCATCCTAGCATTGTGGCAGTGAGTTTTCCAAGGGCAAAACCACTCACATTTTCTTCAGAAACTCAAAAAACTGAGTTCTTATCTGTTGGCTGTTTAAATTATGCATTTGTTTTTGTGTTTACTTGTATAAATACTGTTTTTGTTTTCATTTTCTAGTAATCAGATGCAGGGCAGTCTGTAAGAGGGTGAAAATCCTGGAAATGATTCACTAGCAAACATGTGCTACTTTAATGTTTTTGAAGGAGCATCTTCAGTTACCACAGGGAAAATATGGGCTTAACATATAACGCCTACTCTATCGTACTTAATTAGCAAATTTCTACGGCGTCTAAATTATTAACATGATCAAAAGTTTGCTGAATAGTCTGTTGTACACAATCTTTTCCATGCCTTCTGTCATATCACTGTGTAACAGTGTGGCTGCTAGCCAACACATATGATGAACGATACGCTGTCTTTTTCAAAAATGATTACCATAAAACAAAACATGCAGGAGAGTATCAAGGAATAAAGGAGAGTATCAAGGAGTACTCGCTAGAGTATCAAGGAATAAATGCAAACCCCACAATGTGTCAATAGCCTCCTTTCCATTACCCTTCAAATTGCACAAATTGAAATTGCGAATTGAAAATACGCTCAATGGAAACGCGTCAATTCGCAAAAACTCCCATATATTGCAAAACTGTTTTTACGCTCGCATGAGGTGGTTTTTCAGGCAATTCGAAAAAGGAATATTTCGCAAAACTGCAATGGAAACAGTTTTTGCGCATTTACAGGTCGCCTGACGTAGATGGTGCGGTATGTTTGGACAGAAGACGAGACAGAGTCCTTTATTAAACTCATAAAAGACAAAAGAATTACGTGAATACTGGATTCTAAACAACAAATAAATGCCACAATCAAGACCTTAAAGCAGAGATGAGGGAGAAACATCCAGAAACACCTCATATGTGCCACTCACAAGTATTAGGGTCTTTCCTTGCCATTAATGCTTGGATAACATGCCTATGTCTCCTTTGATTTAAAACAATGGCTAGTGCGGTGGCTGAGATATATGTAAACCTACCAAGAAAAAACAACAACTTTTCAGTCGCATAACATCGGTTAATGGAAACGGCATCATTTCGCAATAAAAATATCACACAAGTTTTGCGCAAATCTGTAATGGAAAAGCGGCTAATGACAACCAACAAACAACTGAAATAACAGGGCTATAAATACATAGGGCAAACTAAGGAAACCAAACTAGACACAGGTGAAATTAATACATGACTGCAGAAACAAATGAGGACTTTATCAGTAACCAAAGGAACCGAAACTAAACAGAGTGGACAGGAACTAAAGGACTGAAGTACAGAATTTCAAAATAAGAGTCGACACATCAGAACGTAAACCTGGCACAACACCCAGGTTGGGTGGGTGGTCCAGGTTCCACAGCAGGGGTGGTCCCCTCCCCCTCCCACCCCTGCCGGAAGGCTTGTTAATAACCAAAAGTCCAAAAGTGGAGGAAGGATGGAGCTTTTGGAGGTGGACGAAGGAGGGTGACTAAGACTAGGACGCAGAGCCAATAGAAGGAGGAGACATAGAGCCCTGGTGGACTGTTTGGGTGAAATCTGGGCCAGAAGAGGTGGAGAACCAGGTGTAGCCGAGAGGCTGATGGTTCAGGCCATAGACTGTAAAAAAAAGATGGACGACGCCCCTTTACTCTCTTCCATTGATGAAAAGTGAAGCCGCCAAAGTCCTAATATGGGAGTGAACGCGGGACCCGAGTCTGCGCAGTAGTGAGCCGGAAGTAAAGCCGCGATATAAAGGCCCCGCCCTCACTCCCGCAGAAATAGTTACTACAAAGTTTACTGTGAGAAATAAACAGTCATGGACATTGAAGATCCAATCTCCTCCCGAAAATCCCCAAAAAAGTCATATGGTTCCTTGTGACTACTTTGTCTAGAGAAGCTGTCAAACACAGTTGTCAATCATGACGTCACATTCCCGTTTTTATAGCATCAAATAACGAACTAAGATCAAACTTAAAAAAAACGAACACTTAAACTTAAATAGAGTGATAAAAAACTACCTTAAATGACAGAAAACATCTTTGGAAAAAACGTATTTGAAGTGTAATTTGATTGTTTAGTTTTCATCGCGTCCATTAGACCCCATGGGGAGGCAGGCTTTATGACCTATACTGGGACCAGCCACCGGGGGGCGTTCGAGACGCTTTGGCTTCACTTTTCAGCACTTGTGCGGCACGCTTGGTTCAGGGCATCATCTAAGGTCCGGAGGAAGTGAGGACCAAGGCAGAGCCATAGGGAAGGAGGAGTCAAGTGGAAGGCTGAGGTGAAGCCGGAGGCCCGGAAGTCCATGGTAGAACCAGGGTGACGATAAACCAAGGTGGAGTTGGAGGGACGAGGGAGCTCAAGGGATGACGGACCACGGTGGAGCCAAGGGAGCTCAGAGCTCTGCACCAAATTGCATATTTTGCTCAGATCAGGCCTCTGATTTTTTTTCTCCTCTAAAGCAAAAAAAAAAAAAAAAAAAAAAAAAAAATCATGTTGATTTGCTTGCTCTCTTTGCTATCTCTGTTTGATTACAGTGTTAAGTCAAGGACAGAAAGTGTCTGTGTTGACAGATCCTATAACATGGATCAATGGTTCAGAACACGTTTGCTAGTTTAGATGGATTTTAGCTGCAGTGAAGGCTCTGAAAGTCTTCTTTGTGTTCATATACCACATGCAGACATCCCAACCTGCAAAAAGACATCCCCCCCCCCCCGCCAAAAAAAAGGAAGGAGGACAAGCATATAACATTTCACCATATTATATCACTTACATCACTAAAAGATATAAAAGCATATAAGTATATATATAATTTCTATAGGCCCATGAAATTACTTGTTAATTATGTTAAAATATGTAGATTACAGATTACTTTTACTATTTATATAAACTGCTTGTACTATTAATGTAAACTGCTTTTATTTATATTCCATTGCAGCTTTAAACAGGTCTAAGGAGTTTGTTGTTTTCATATAGCCTTGGCAACTAGCCGGTCTGAATAATAAGCACATGAAATGAAACTTGTTGAACTCACCTCAACATGTCTTTTACAATCATTTAACCCGCCATGGGCAATGCTGAAGTCACTGTTACAAACTGAACAGCGTGCAAGACTATCATTATGTTTTACTCTCATAAGACAGGGGTACACTTTTGTGTAGTGTGGCGTAAAATGTGTCTTATACTCAGGGTTGGGGAGTAACGGAATACATGTAACGGCGTTATGTAATCAGGATACAAAAATCCAGTAACTGTAATCCGTTACAGTTACGTCAAAAAACATAGTAATCAGATTATAGTTACATTTTGAAAAAAGGGGGAATACTTTCAGGATTACAATGGTTTCATTTAAAACTAAATAAATAAGTATTTTGACATAATAACACTAAGCGCTGCTTGATTATACAGTAGTTCCTGGTTCTGTTGCCAATAATGACTCACGCGTGCCACGCGCTGGTGCGTGTGCAAATAACAGCTTTCTACAATCTCCTCAGACGCAGATTGAATCACTGCTGCTAGTAGAAACGATGCTGCCTGCGGGTAAAATCGCTTTTAATTCATGGAAATTCCGCTGCTATTTTGTCGAAATTAGGAGAGTAGCTTTTTTAGTACCCAAAATGTCCTTTCTTATCTTTTCTCACGTAACGGGATGTTCGCTGTCTAGGTAACGTAGGGGAACTCCCACTGCCAGCACCCCACGTCCAGTCAGGCAAATTAAGAAAGATCACGGCTTTAGTCAACATGTAGACCTATTTTACAATAAACTAATATGTAGATTGTGTAAAATTTTTAAATGTTGTGTTTTTATTTTTTAGTTAAAAATTAGTTAAAAATAAAACAAAATAATCTGTAATACCATACATTAGCCACTAGATGTCTGTATAGCCCTTTACATAAATATATATTCAGGCATGTGTGTATATTTAGCAAATATTGTACACTGGACCAAATTCTTAATAAAAAAATTAATAATATTTCTTCTTGCTTGACTTTATTTATATACGTGACCTTGAAGTAATCCCAAAGTAATCAGTTACATTACTTTCATATTATAGTACTTGGATTACGTTACTGATTACTTTTTTTATGAAGTAATTTGTAACTGTAACGGAATACATTTTTAAAGTAACCCTCCCAAGCCTGCTTATACTTTCGTTTTTTGTGGCACTCTCCCTCTGCCATGGCGCTCCTGTTTCTAGACACACTGAACTGATTATTAATTCGGTTCGGGAGAAGAGATAAAACCCCGCCCACACTGACAATTGATTGGTTGATTTACCGAAACAGGCCAATCAGATGCTCTCTATCTTACATGCGCTTCATGATGAGGCACACTAGCACACACACGCAAGGTCTCTCGCTCCCTCTCCCTCTCTGCCGTGCGCGCGCTACACTGTCTCTGTCTCGCATGCGCGCTCTTGCTCGCTCGCTCTAGATTCCGGGAGATTTTAACTCATTTGCGGGCATCAGGGAGCCGCTATCAATATGCGGGAGACTCCCGGAACTTCCGGGAGACTTGGGATGTCTGCACATGTCATGGCACACTTTTTTTTTTTTTTTTTTATTTCTTAGCACCATCTTGTGGCAGTTTGGTGTTACAAAGAAACAAAAGAAATTGATGACTGTAAGATGTTTTCTTAGTGGTTGGTTTAGATCATGTGACTCTTGGGTTAGCGGTTAACCAGGAAATAACCGCAGTGTTCCAGATTCTATCCATGCGGTTGGCCAACAAGTCTCATCTCTCTGTTTCCTTTACGATTTTGTGCCTCAGAAAGGCTTTGCCTTTTTACAAAAAAAAAAAAAAAAGAGAGAAAGAAGAGGAAAGAATATAACAGTAAAACTTTCAACTTTACTCCTGCGTCTGCCTCTTTTCTGACTCCTGTTAGCTATCTGTCAGTGTTGCGTAGATGGAACACGCATCTAGGACCGAATAGTAAAAAGGCACCCGCACAAGTAGGTACTAAAGTTCAAGGAAAGCAAGCTCTAACTCCATCATTCCTCGTTCATCATCACGCCCTGTACTCCTAGACGGTATTAGCTATTCATGATGGTGGAGAAGGTTGAGGAAGCTACAGAGTGAAGTCAAGCATTAGAAACAAGATCTATAGACTCTGCTTCGACTAATAGATCTAGAAGCTCATCGGCTAGCATAGCTGCTGCCAGGGCTTAACTGGAAGCTGCACGGGCCAGGACTGAATTCCTTAAAAAAGAATCTGAAATCTTGATTGAGAAGGCTCAAATGAAAGTTACAGAGGCACGCATGGAAGCGTCTCTGGCAGCTATAAAGCATGAAAGTGAGGTGGCAGCAGCCATTGCTGAGGTGAAGGTTTTGGAGGCAGCAGCAGATAGTGAGCTCAGAGAAAGGATTTCTGATGTGAGAGAAGTTTCTGATCGCACTTGTGATTACGTCATGAATCAGTCTCAACTGAGGTTATTGTCTCCTGCTGGAGATGAACCATGTCAACCACCTCTAAAGCCCATTGTCCATGTGTTGAGGCCCGAGAAAGGCCTTGTAGGCATATAAGTGTAGGGCTGCATAAAATAATAATAACAATAGCCTTTAGCAGGCGGCCTATAAATCGTCAAAACTGAACACTTCAGTAACACTACACTAGAGAAAAATCTAAGAGAAAAATATCATATGTTACTTCAAATGTTTCAATTCGTTATGACGTTATGAAATGAGATTGGAGTAAGTAAAAAAATGAAGCCTAATGTTTGGTGCGTTTTGCTTTTCAAACGCACAGTGCGAGTGACTCAAACTCGCAGCGCGTGCAGAGACCATTTACTGAAGCGATCGAGCCACTCCAAACTATGAAACATTATTGTTACCACATTACACATATCTATGTTTGAGCATATATCCACAAACACAGTATTTAACAGTAAACACGGGTCTGAACTATAGGGCTGGGCGATATGGACCAAAAGTCATATCGCGATATATTTAGGCTGAATATCGATATACGATATATATCCCGATATTTTTTCCGCAAAGTGAGAGAAAATGTTCAAAGTCAAAGCCAAATATGACGTCACAAGTAGTTTTATTGAAACCAACTATTTCAGTGAACAGTTGCAAAATAAAATGAATAAATAATAAACAGGTTTCTTCACCTAAGTTGGGGCTGCACGATTATGACAAAAATCATAATTGCCAATTATTCCCTTCGAATTGTAATTGCGATTTATTAATTATGATTATCAAAGTTTACATTCAATATATATAGGCTATAAACAAATTTTGTGTAAACATGTTATAATTTGCCTATATCAAGCGTAGCGTTAGTTCTGGCAGGTCACGTTAGTCAAGCTCGCATCAGCTGACCCTCAGCTGATCCACATCTACCTACAGAAATACGACACCTATCACCATATACATATATAAGCTTCCTCAGTATTATCAGCAGCAGCTATCACGTTTCTCAGGAGCTAATTACCCTCCTCCATCCCCAGCTCCTCCTCTCGCCCTGTCAGGATTTGACATTCTGATTCCCCTTGAATCAGAATAATTATCGAATAATGTTGTACTTTAAAATCTTGAATTAAATATATTTGCAAATTTTCATGTTGGTTCTGTTCTGTTTACCCCAAGGGGGATTATTGCTGCTCTCCCTGCTCTTATCCATGCTAGGCTGCATGGATGCGCAGGGAGTTCTCGCCCAGAACGGAACCATACCGCCAATCCAAACTGTATGCTAATTGTCAATCATATTTGACGGTAGTGGTCCTGACAGAAATATATATCCATATAAATATATATATATATATATATATATATATATATATATATAACATAAATTGTAAGAATATGACTAATAGTAAAGACTAGTACTAATAAATAAACATTAGGCCTATGCTAAAGTTATTAAATGACAGTCCCAAACTAGTTTTTGTTAATACAATGTTGGTATGAGCCACTACAGTCATTTAAAAATATAAAAAATAACACAAAGAAAAATAGTGGCATTTTGGGGTTAATATGGAAAGGACAGTTACCATGGTGAATACACAATATTAACAATAACTGTTAATGAAACATGGAAACTGCTCCTGGTGAATAGAATGAAAATCATACCTGCATTACTTTTATTTCGTGTAATTTACAACGTAACGGCGTTGCATGCTCGTAGTTTCTTTTGCACTTGATCAGTGAGGATACAGCGTGCGCGCCGCCGCATTTGCGCGTGCAATTGAAGAGTGTGAGCTACGAGAACAGGATAACGGCTGACAGGACAAAGAAAGTCAGTTTTTCTGAGGTGAAAAACTTTATCTCAGCGTACACTTATGTCACTGCCTGGTAGTTCCTATTGTGCTGGGTTTTCTGAAGTAGTCATGATTCGCCTCTCATAACATAACATGCTCTAAACACGCACGCAGAGTGGAAAAGGAGGCGCGGGGAGCAAGGATCACAGCGCAAATTTGAACTATATCGATATATGCGATATGGTCTAATTCCATATCGCATTTCAAAAATATGTCGATATATTTTTTATATCGATATATCGCCCAGCCCTAGTCTGAACTAGAGATGTTCCGATACCATTTTTTTCCCTCCCGATACCGATTCCGATACTCATGCTAAGGGTATCGGCCGATACCGAGTACCGATACCAGTGTGTTAAAAAAAAGAAAAAGATCATACTAAGCCTGCATGACTGTGATATGATTATCATTCTGGTAAGGCCTGGCTCAGGTTAAACCCTTTGTAAAACATGAATGAATACAGCAAATGGAAGCCATTTATTTTTTAATTTATTTTTAAATAGAACAGTATAAAACAGTAGTGCAACAGCAACTTAAAGGTGCATTGCGCAAGTCTCTGAGTTTTTGCAGAACTATGCCCCCTCTGGCGGCAAGCGAAACTGCAGCCAGAAGTGTGCACGCTCACGGACAAAAGTTTTCTTTTTTTTATCTTACGTGGAGTTTGCGTTGGTGTTTGAAATGAACTACAAGCCGGTCTCTTAGAATCCATCTTCTACGGAGAATGGCGGCGAATACACAAACCTGACAGACAGCCAGGTGAGCGTGCCGTGAACGCGCATGACGTCACGCCCAGTCTAAAATTCCGGCCCGAATCCCTCTTATTTATTTTACTTTACAGGATTATAGAGACAATCGCAGTGATCAGAGAAGGGCTCATTCAGCCCATCAGGCAATTGTTTAAGCATGTATGGGTTAGAAAACGGGTATTTTTAACATGAAAAAGTTGCTTAATGCACCTTTAAATAAATATAGGAATAATTATTTTTTTAAAAATTAAAGTGCAGCCACAATATTGTAAAATAAAGGCATTTAAATGTTTAAATAGAACAGTATAAAACAGTAGTGCAACAGCAACTTAAACTAGATGCGAAAGTTCGTCGAGACAAACTTTAAGTTGGCTTGAGAAAATTTGGAGCAGAACGTTTTTTGCTAGGCGGTTGCTAGGATGTTATGGGTGGTTGCTATGGTGTTGCTAGGGTATTTTGGGCGGTTGCTAGGGTGTTCTGGGTGGTTGCTAGGTGGTTGCTAAGGTGTCCTGGGTGGTTGCTAGGGTCTTTTGGGTGGTTGCTAGGGTGTTCTAGGTGGTTGCTAGGGTATTCTGGGTGGTTGCTAGGTGGTTGCTAGGGTATTTTGGGTGGTTACTAGGGTGGTTGCTAGGGAGTTGCTAGGGCATTCTGGGTGGTTGCTAGGCGGTTGCTAGGGTGTTCTGGGTGGTTGCTATGGTGTTGCTAGGCGGTTGCTAAGGTATTCTGGGTGGTTGCTAGGGTATTCTGGGTGGTTGCTAGGCTGTTTTGGGTGGTTGGTAGGGTATTCTGGGTGGTTGCTAGGCAGTTGCTAGGATATTTTGGGTGGTTGCTAGGCGGTTGCTAGGGTATTTTGGGTGGTTGCTAAGGTGTTTTGGGTGGTTTGGAGTTTATGACAGATAGATAGATAAATAAGTTAGATAGATACACACACGCACACACACACACACACACTAGCTCACACACTCAGACACACGCACACTCAAGAGTTTATGAGTTTAGACTTTATAAGTTTAAACACACACAAACAAGTAGACACGCAGACACGCTCACTAACTCTCTCACACACACACACACACACACACACACACACACACACACACACACGCACATACGCACAGACACACTGACTAACTCACACACACAGACACACACGCAGACACGCTCACTAACACACACACACGCTCACTAACTCTCTCACACACACACTAACTCGATCACACACACACAGACACGCTCACTAACTCTCACACACACTAATTCGATCACACACACATGCACAGACACTCGATCACACACACACTAACACACACAGACATGCTCACTCACTCACACACACACACAGACACGCTCACTCACACATACAGACACACGCACACACACACACACACACACACACACACACACACACACACACACACACACACACACACACACACACACACACAAACTCGCTCACACACTCACTCAGACACACATGCACACTCAAGAGTTTATGAGTTTAGAGTTTATAAGTGTATAAATTGATGAGTTTATAAGTGTTCGAGTTTTTGAGTTTAGAGTTTATAAGTTTAAATGAGTTTAGAGTTCAGAGTTTATTAATTTATGAGTTTAAGAGTTCATAAGTCTATGAATTCATGAGTGTATTAGTTAATTAGTTATTAAATTTAAGTTAATTAGTTTAGAAGTATATGAGTTTAGAGTTTATTCATTTAAATGAGTCTCATTGGCTAATATAGAACGGCAGTTTGGTTTAGTCTTCAAGGTGTTTAGATTAGAATTTTTGTCGGTTGGTGAGTTTGAATTTTTTTAGAATGCCCAATGTTAAGTCAATGGGAGTTTTTCCGAGTTTTGATCGTCATTTGTAGGAAAACCGTAAGTCTGATCAGTCTGAAAAGATAAAGCAACTAACTTCAGATCAGTTTGAGTGTCTGAGCCGAGTTTGGAGTATGTAGAGTTAAAGCTCTAGGACGAGTTTGAGTCAACAGTTTTTCACAGTACAATATCAGTAAGTTGGCTTTCTCAAGCCAACTTAATAAATAAATATAGGAAAAATTATTTAAAAAAAACTTAAAGTGCAGCCATTATGTACTAAAATAAAAAGGCATTTAAATCTTTAAATAGTGCAGTTTTTAACAATAGTGCAACACCAACCTATAAAGTAAACAAAAAAAAAAATACAATTCAAAAGAGCAGCAGCTACACAGTAAACAAAAAATACTTTAAAACAAGTAGGCTACACATTGCAGTAGCATTTTAGCAATTTAGTATTGCTCATAATTTCAAGAGCAAAGGCAGATTCTTCTTCAAGAAGATGAGCATTTCTGCCCTCTCTCCTCCTAGCCTGTTCCTTCTTGCATCAACAATGTTTGACGCTGCACTGAACAGTCTCTCACTGTCAACACTGGTACAAGGAGCACCGAGAAACTTTGCAGCAGTGGCAGCCAGGGTGGGAAACCGAATTTGGTTGACTCCCCAGTACTGGAATGGGCTGTCTGAGCGTGGGACTGTTTGCTCTGTCAAATATGTCTGTATTTGATTTTGAACTTGTGTGCTTGTGCTACTTGCCCCACGTTCCTCATCATGCTCCTGCAGGATTTCCTCAAACAGGCCTTTCAAGCTGCTCTTTCTGCTGCTGCTGCTGCTGTCTGGCTGTGCTTCCATACGTGGGGCTTTATGGGGGTTTTCTGGCACTGTCTCTGCTCCCTCAGGTGTGGTCCTGCTCAGTAACGCCTCCATCTTCTCCACCTCTTGGGTCAGAGCATCCTTGGCCTGCTTGATGCTGTCTGCTCCTGTGAAGTATCTAAAAAAAATGAAAAATAATAAATAAATGTCTTTATGTGTAAAATAAACAAATAAACCACCTCCTCCATAGTAGCTTTTAGTGGTAACATTATTAATGCAATTGTAATCAATAATAATGAAATATCTAGTTATCCAAAACACCATTTCAAAATTTTGTTTATAATATAGACATTTAATAAAAATATTAGACATACCTGTCTTTGAATCGTGGGTCTAAAAGAGTGGCAACTGCATACAAGGGCTCATTCTCGATGGTCTTAAATCTTTTCTGGACAGCCTCAAGAAGGGTTGTTTTCATGGTTTTTATACCCGTGTCCTCCTCGTTCTCCCGAGCAAGCAGGCGTTTCAGCACTGTGACTGAGGGGATGACTTCAGCTGCAGAAAAGGTGGAGGAGCTAATCTGTCTGGTCAGTTCTTCAAATGGTGCCAGAACAATGATTATTTTATCCAGTAAAGCCCACTGGTTAGCTGTAAGGGTCACTGGCAGGTCGTGGTCAGCTCCATATGCTGAAATTGACCGCTTCTGCTCCAGTAAACTCTCGACCATATAGTAGGTACTGTTCCACCTCGTTGCTACGTCTTGGTGCAGACGTTTGGTGGGCATTTGGAGATCTTTTTGAATATCTTCCAGGCGTGTAGTAGCCAGTGGCGAGTGTTTGAAATGCCCGACTAACTTCCTACCATTCGCCAGTGCATCACTCACACTTCTCTGTGACAGTAGCCCTTCATGCACCACTAGCTGGAGAGTGTGGGCGAAGCATCCCAAACTTGGTACATCCATCTCGTCCATGGCTTTCTTCATGTTGCTAGCGTTGTCGCGCAAAACAACATGAACGTTGGACTTGGGGATTTTCCACTTTACTAGCAACCCCTCAATTGCTTCGGCAATTAATGTGCCAGTATGTGACCCTCGGAACTCGTTGGCGTGCAGCACCGCACTTCGAGGGGTAAATGTTGACTCTCTGTCCAACCAGTGTGACGTTAAACTTAGCAAAGACATGGGGCACACGTCGGAGCTCCAAATGTCCGTGGTAAAGCTGATTGCATGCACGTCTTTCAGCATACACGAAATGTGTTCCCTAACGGTCTCATATAATTTGGGTAGCGCAGTTTCGGAAATATATTTACGACCTGGCAAAAACAGTACCTTGGCTCCAAATGCTCCATTAAGCGGCGAAATCCCACATTTTCGACGACAGACAGGGGTTGGTCATCCAGGACAATAAACTCCAAAATTTTGTCGGTTATCTTTGATGCTTTTTGGCTGTCTTTGGGGAATTTATCTCTTCGCTGGAAGGCAGCTTCCAGAGTTTGCTGCTGCAGTTCGTCCTTCTTTTTCCCCTTAGATTTAAATTCGTCGTGCTCTTTAGCGTGACGCGTCTTCAAATGTTTAATTAAGTTGCTGGTGTTGAAATTTGCAACATTTGTGCCACCCCTCGAAATTGATTCCTTGCATATGTTGCATGTTGCCGTCTTACTGTTGGGAACATCCACTGTAAAATACTGCCAAACCGCCGACATGATGCGCTAACGTTAGCTTCTTTTAAGGAGGCGTCACGTGATCAGTTCTTCTTCGCCCCTCTAAAACAGCAGCTGCCGATGGGAGCACACCGCAACTGTTTTAAGAGCGGCGAAGAAGAACTGTGTTAGAGCTAACGGAGCTAACCAGTAAATAGATTCCTATTTCTAATAAATTAAGTGGTATCGGATCGGTGCCTGGACTCGAGTACTCGCCGATACCGATGCCAGCATTTTCGGCAGTATCGGACGCATTTTCGATACTGGTATCGGAATCGGAACAACTCTAGTCTAAACATTATAAAGAGGAAGATAGAGACTTCCTTCGTTTCCTCTGGTTCAAGGATAATGACACCATCAAATAGATGATCGAATACCACATGAGGGTGCACGTGTTCGGTAATAGTCCATCTCCTGCTGTAGCCATTTATGGTCTCCAGCGAGTAGCGGCTTATGGTGAGGAGTATGGTTCAGACGCCAAACACTTTGTAGAAAGAGAATTCTACGTCGATGATGGACTTTTGGCGACACCCACAGCTGCGAGATCAATCAATCTGTTGACACGAACGAAGAAAATGCTGGCCACTTCGAATTTAAGACTGCACAAGTTCGCTTCTAATAGCAAGGAAATAATGAATGCATTCCCGACCAAAGATCATGCGAAGGGACTCAAAGATCTCAACTTGGAAGTTGACCCTACTCCCATCCAACGTAGTCTCGGACTTAGCTGGGATGTGAAGGGGGACACATTCACCCCTTTACTCGCAGAGGGATACTGGCTACTGTCAATAGTCTCTTCGACCCACTTGGGTTTGTTGCCCCTATCATCATTGAAGGGAAATTCCTGCTATGAGAACTGCCAGTACCATTTCCAGGTTGGAACTAGGAGCTGCGGTTTTAGATGCAGAGATAGCAGAGACAATCAAAAAAAAGCTGGACTTCACTCTAGATGCTGTGGAGTTTTACACGGATAGTAGAGTTGTATCCACAGAGTGTCAAGCCCAATGCAATGGCACTATGTGTCTACTAAGCATAACCCTGCAGACCATGCCACCCACTCCGTTCCAGCAGCTCTGTTGGGCACCACCACCTGGCTTACAGGACCTGCCTTCCTGTCGTAAATGGATCAGAATCTGTCTCTGGAGGAGAAGGAATTTTACCTCCTCGAGCCAGAGTTGGATACAGAAGTTTGTCCTCTTGCTACTACTGTATCTGATGATTTTCATCTTAAATGTCAACGATTCGAGCGATTCTCTTCTTGGAGGTCATTAGTCAGAGCCATAGCTTTTCTCATACATGTTGCCCAGACTTACAAGTCGTCTGATGATACAGAAAGAGCCTGCAGATTGTGGCACTATTGTGCTAAGTCTCTACTATTGTGCTACAGTGAAAGAGTTGTTACAAGCAGAAGAATTTGTAATCAAGAGCGTTCAGAGAGGAGCTTACCACCCATAGCTTACCTGCATCGCCAAAAGAAATGACATCCCAAGGCACAGCGCTCTGAAAAAACGGAACCCTTATGTAGATAGTAGAGGCCTTCTCAGGATAGGAGGTCGGCTTAAAAATTCAACTCTGGATCTCAAAGAGAAGTTTCCTTTGATGGTTCCAGGATGCAGTCATGCTGCGAAGCTACTTGTGGAGCATTACCATGATCGAGTCAAGCATCAGGGTCGTGTGTTCACTGAATCAGCTATCCGCAATGCAGGGTATTGGATTGTTGGTGTTAGGAAGCTTATCAACAGCATTGTACACAAGTGCGTCATATGCAACAAGCTTCATGGGAAGGTAACTGAGCAGAAGATGGCGGACTTACCCATTGATCGCCTGAGCACTGAACCTCTCTTCACTTATGTTGGTCTTGATGTTTTTGGACTTTGGACAGTCGTCACAAGGCGCACGCGAGGAGGACAAGCTCAAATCAAAAGATGGGCTGTTCTTTTCACTTGTATGTGTATTCGTGCCATACATATTGAGCTGATTGACTGCATGGATTCATCCACCTTTATAAACGCCATGAGAAGGTTTTTTGCTCTGCGAGGACCTGCCAAATAAATCCGGTCTGACTGCGGGACCAATTTTGTAGGAGCCTTTAAGGAGCTGGAAATTGTGCTAAATGATACTCAAGAGCCTAGGGCGAGGAAGTACCTCGGTGGAGAGGGTTTTTCATGGGTTTTCAATCCACCTCACGCATCCCACATGGGAGGAGCCTGGGAGCGAATGATAGGAGTCTCCAGGCGCATACTAGATCCCATGCTCCAACAGATCAGTCCTTCCTGCTTGACACATGAAGTGTTGTCTACTTTGATGGCAGAGCTTACAGGAATTGTCAATTCAAGACCCCTTGTTCCTATTTCCAAAGACCCAGATTCACCTTCCTTGTTGACGACAGCCATGCTCCTAACTCAAAAGGGTCATACACTCCTCCCACCTCCAGGTGACTTCAAGGAAACCAATCTCAATAGACAGCAATTGAGAAGGGTGCAACATCTCGCCAACACTTTCTGGGGCAGATGGAGGCGTGAATACCCTGCGACGCTTCAAAGCCGAAGCAAATGGCAAAAGGAACGACAAAATCTAAGAGAGGGTGGTTGTCCTTCTTAAGGATGCGCAAAGTAAGCGCAATGAATGGCCTATGGCTCTTGTGACCAAGATTTTCACCAGCAGTGACAAAAGAGCCAGAACGGTTGAACTAAGAGTTGCAAGGAATGGGACAATCAAGACATTCCTCAGACCTATATTGGAAACAGTTCTGCTCATGCCAACAGAGGACTGACATTTTGTGTGGTCTTATGTGAACATTCTCAGGTTTTATAGTGGTCTCTAAACAATACCAGGTGGGGAGTGTCATGGCACACATTTGTTTTTTATTTCTTAGCACCATCTTGTGGCAGTTTGGTGTTACAACAAAGAAATTGATGACTGTAAGATGTTTTCTTAGTGGTTGGTTTAGATCATGTGACTCTTGGGTTAGAGGTTAACCGGAAATAACCACAGTGTTCCAGATTCTTTGCATGTGGTTGGCCAACAAGTCTCATCTCTCTGTTTCCTTTACGATTTTGTGCCTCGGAAAGGCTTTGCCTTTTTAGAAAAAACATTTTTAAAAAGAGAAGGAAGAGGAAAGAATATTACAGTAAATCTTTAAATTTTACTCCTGCGTCTGCACCTTTTCTGACTCCTATTAGCTATCTGTCAGTGTTGCGTAGATGGGACACGCATCTAGGACAGAATACCACAAGTCATGTGCAATATGTGGTTGTGATATCTGAGCTTGAGTATTTACAAGCCATTTTATTTCCATATGTGAAGTAAATTGCAAATATTAACTTCTAAGTGAAAAGGGATGCTCAACAAGAAATAATGAAGGGCAGAACTTTATTCTAATTACCTTTAATTTCAATGCAAATTGCACCTTTTTTTGATGTCATGGCTGACCCTTTTAAAGGGGTGGTTGAATATGATTTCACTTTTCTAACTTTAGTTAGTGTGTGATGCTGCTGTTTGAGCATAAACAACATCTGCAAAGTTACAACGCTCAAAGTTCAAAGCAAAGGGAGATATTTTCTTTTAAAGAAATTGCTTTTTAAGGACTACAACAAACGGCTAGTAAGGACTACACAATATAACTCCCGGGTTAGTGACATCACTAACCCTAAAATTTACATAAACCCGCCCCCGGGAACGTGATTTATAGATTATCAAGACAGAATATGCTATTCATTGACTATAAGATAATTACACATAAACTACATAAATTCACCAACTAACCATTCAGAAATGTTGTCTACATGTTATCACTTCTTCTTGATTCTCTCCATCTTTCTGACTTCGGTTTTAACATAAAAGGCTAAAAAAAATTGAAATTTCCAGTGCATGTCTGTGTGAGGTAAAATGACACAAGCTCTTGAAGCTCCGCCCTCTGTACTAGGAGCAGCAGCTCATTTGCATTTAAAGGAATAGACACAAAAATGGTGCGTTTTTGCTCACCCTCAAAAAGTGACAACTTTAACATGCTATATAAAAAATATCTGTGGGGTATTTTGAGCTAAAACTTCACATACACACTCTGGGGACATCAAAGACTTATTTTACATCTTGTGAAAAGGGCATTACCACCCCTTTAACAATCCAACCAGAGACAAAACGTGTGTGCAATAAATATATGGGTGGGCACAAGGTTTAGACAGAGTACCATGCAATTTTAATAAATAATCCACACTGACTGTCACCCTGCTTTCTCTGTTCCAGCGGTGATGTCGCGCACCTACGAGGCTCCAGGTGAAATGGGGAAGGCTGTGATTATTCCCAAAGATGAGCAGGACAAAATGAAAGAGCTCTTTAAAATCAATCAGTTCAACCTGATGGCCAGTGACATGATCGCGCTCAACAGGAGTCTGCCAGATGTTCGGCTGGACGGGTGAGCACGTGTGTGTTTGTACAGACAAATGCTTCATGATCACATTAATGACACTAATCACAGGATCCAATCTGCTGCCAAAATTCCCAAAACACAAATCAGCTTTTATTTGTTGTCCTTTGTGTTTTATGAAGAAAGATTTCAAGAAAGACAATGACAAGCAACTCAAACAAAAATATACTTTTTATGTTTCTTTTTTAATGATAGAAACAACAATAATTTGTCATTTTTATAGTGAAAACTACAGACACTGAGTTTCTGTGGCTAGTTGCATTTTGTGCATTTATTAGATGAATGGTTACCTCGAAATTCATGGTTACATTTGCCATCAGCCCCACTAGCCTGTTTGAGTTGGACACTTAAAATTTCACATGAGAGTCCCTGTCTTCATGGAAACAAATTAGCCTCAAGGACTTTCCACAATGAAACAGTTTCAGTTTAAGAATAATATTTGTATGTGATTTTTTTTTTCTCATGAACCACTCATCAAAATGTCATAATACAAGGCCCCAGGTATGACTAATACAAGGCCCCATTTTGAACTAAATCTGGCCATAGCAAAGTTCGTTAGGAGTTTGCTTCGGTGGTTCCAAACAGCTGACCAGTGCATACTTTCTAGAAAACTTTGCGCTGGCTGTCAAACACCTTCAAACTTCTATTGGTCCATGATGATTACATAATCATCAATAGGGAATTTGTCATGGCATTGGTAAAAGTTTTGTGGTTTTGTACACATACATTCTAAATCTAGCAATTTTTCTGGGAGAATGGGGTAAGATTATGAATTGATTAGATAGTTGTGTTCGTGTTAGTTAGTTGAGCTGATATATTGTACGCAAATATCAACCAAAAATACACAAGCCCAATTAGATGACAAAATAAAGGAAAACATGGAAGTTTAGATTTTTTTAAGTTCAATACGTTTAATATGTACTGACAACATCCGCTGTCTGTTTTAGAAATTTAGATTTAAATTATTTAATTGAGTTAAAATGTTTTAAATATCCATTTTGTCATGACATGAGATATTTTTTAATTAACTTTCAACAAGAATAGGTGGTAAGGATCAACACATATTGTTTAGTTACTGTTTGATATTATTATTATTATTTATAATTGTAAAAGCTCTGGAGTTTTTATTGTACAGTAGTTTCCTGAAGCATTTAACTGTCACTACACATTCCCTTAATATTTTTATGAAGCATTAAAGTCAAACAAATGGGAAGAAACGGAGAACAAAAATGCCATATCTTTGGTAAACTGCAGAGCAAATGCTTCTTCCAAGAGAATCATACATCAATGAATGCAGGGAGGGGTGACATCCTTCAGTATGCTGAACTGTATGCATATCTCAAATGCACCAGATGAATGTGGCATGTTTTGCTCTAACAGCTCTCTGGGATTTCATTATGTAAGTCGAATGGCTCTTTGGATTCCGTAAACAAAGACCTTTTTCATTGCACTGAGAAAGAAAGAGTGAGGAGAACAACTAGATTTGTACACTTCCTGAAGAAAATGTCAGTGGTGCTTGCTTTAAGTTTGCAAAGGTGTTATTCTGAGTGGTTTTAAGCTTGCTACTATGTGTTTCTTGGCAATTAAAGATCATTGGTAGATGGTTGCTTACCACCCCAAGTTAATAGAGCCCACCTCCAAGTCTAGAAATGATGGTCTCAACAGATATATTGATTGGGTCTCTCCTTAAATTTAAGTCTGTGGAATAGTTGCTATTTTATCATCTACCGGGTGAAAATTGTCAGCTGGACAACGAAATTGTTGAAAATGTCAGATCACTTACAAAACGAATAGCCAACAAGCTGCTTGATTTGAGGAATCAATTATGCCAATACCACAGTGTGGAACGAGTTACATGCTCAAGTTTAATACTTTGTGGTTATGGGTTTGTTTAAATCGCATCTGTGAGCAATAGAAATAGTGAGGCTTGCCATAGCAAGCACTATTCATTAATACTTTAGAAAACATGTAAGAAAACCTTGGGGTGATATTAAATCAATTTGTCTCCCAGAGCAACAACATTGGTATAATATTGCAGTAAAATAACTCAGCAGTTCTATTGTTTGTGCAATTCACTCACTGCCTACAGCAGAAATCTCCTGTGAGTCGCTGTGGTATTCATAGATAGATGTTGCATGCCATCATCTGTAATCTGTCTCCAGTTTGTACCCTTTTGCCCCCATCCTGTCTGTGCACACAAAGAGAATCAGAAACCTCCTTCCCTAGCTGCTCATCTATCTCTTTTCATTCCCTCTTTCATTCTTTCTGTTTTTCAGCTCACTCCATCTCCAGTGCAGTTTCATGCTTTATTTAGAATCTCTTGGTGATGCTAGACCACTAGAAAATGTGGCTACATTAAGACAGCAGCTTAATACACTTGTCAGTCCTGTTTCAAGTGCTTGATATAGTCCTTTTTATACACTTTATGGAAGAGAAAGACCAGATTCTATTACTGAAGTGATTTTGGCTTTTACTGTATGAAGAGAACCATTTCATGCTATTTTCAATATAGGTATTTGACGCAGAGATATATCATATCATATCACATATCATATAAGATATTATATCTTGCTTGATAGATAATTAGATATCATAATTATCATGTTTCTTGCAAAAATCATCTTTCTTTATTGAGAGCCGTTCAATAGTCATGTATTCTAATTAAAAGTTTGCAAGCAACATATATTTCCCAGTCTGCTGAAGAGGAGTTGGTTTTGTGTTTGTATGAAATCAGTGTTCACTATCATTGTCAGAGATAATGCAACCTGGGAAAAATGTGCCTTGAAAGCTATGCACAAAATGATAGAATGATGCACAATATACTCAAAGACCATAACAATGTTTTAAATTTTTATTGCAATTTTAACCTTATGGTCTTAAGGAAACAGTCTTGTCCTGTCACCACATTACTAATTAGTAACACACAACATAACCCATAAATAGCAAATCTCATCTGCATGTTTATATTGTCACAAAATGCAAACTATATTATTGCCCACCCTTATGTTTACCTGCATGTTTCAGTACACTCACGCAAAGCAATATATACAGTACTATATAGCAAATCTTGGCAGCTTGATTGTTTGTATCGCCACAAAATGTAATCTATATTTTATCACCCAGCTCTAATGTGCTAAATGCAAGGAATAAAGATATTAACATTTCATCAACATTAACATCATAATTGTCTGTTAGGCTGCTTTGAAACAATGTGTATTGTGAAAGGTAAAATAAAACTGACTGACTTGACTCCGTCTAAACATGTTTCTGTTCTTGTCTATTCCTCAGCTGTAAGACGAAGACATACCCCGATGACCTTCCAAACACCAGCATTGTGATCGTGTTTCATAATGAGGCATGGAGTACACTCCTAAGAACCGTACACAGCGCCATAAACCGCTCGCCCAGACACCTGCTGCTTGAGATACTACTGGTGGATGATGCCAGCGAGAGAGGTCCTAATCACATCACTTAATTTACTGATTATATTAATTATACTTCCATGTTGAGTAGTTCCTTTGGTATCACACTAGCAGTCAATGCACAAATAACTTTGTGCAATTCTACAACCCTGCATCCAGAAAAGTTGGGACATTTTGTAAAATGTAATAAAATCAAGAATCTGAGATTTGTTAATTTTGTTAACTGACAAAAGTACAAGAAAAAAAATGTCAAGTCAAGTCACCTTTATTTATATAGTGCTTTTTACAATACATATTGTATCAAAGCAGCTTCACAGTGATAACATGAAAATAATACAACAAAGTTTGTTTCTAGAAGAAAATTGCGTCATCGTCCACCTTAAGTAAGGCAGATCAATAATATTGTTGAATATTAAATGTCCCCGACAAAGCAAGCCAAAAGCCAAGGCAACAGTGGCAAGGAACCAAAGCTCCATCAGTGACTGAATGGAGAAAAAAACCTTGGGAGAACCCAGGCTCAGTCGGTGGCCAGTTCTCCTTTGGCCAACGAACGAACAGTGTATGATTATGATTCAGGCAGTATTACAGGTCAGAAGTCAGATTGGATCAGAACATTCAGAATATTTATCCAGTTCCAGAAAGACGGAGTCATCACGCCGGTATGGAGACGAGTTTTTTGAGGATCAGTGCTGATGGTTGTCGTGTCGATGAGGTCTTCACAGGGCTAATGAGGCTGGCACTTCAGGGATGCGTTGTGGATGGGTCCAGGCGCAGGTCCACCATCTGATCTGGATACGGCCCGGATCTGGCTGACTTCAGTAAACCTCGGAATAAACAGAAAGACTAACATTAGCATAGATGCCATTCTTCTTATGATGTAACGAGTACATCAGGTGTTATAGGAAGTGTCCCCGGTTCTGGCTGACCTAATCTATGCAGCCTAATAATCATTTAACTGATTTGAATAATAGAAATGTATAATGTTCTATATGAATGCCAGATAAAATAGATGCGTTTTTAGTCAAGATTTAAACTGACTAAACATTGTCTGCTTCCTGGACAATGTTAGGAAGACTGTTCCAAAGTTTAGGTGCTAAATAGGAGAAGGATCTACCACCTGCAGTTGATTTTGATATTCTAGGTATTATCAACTGGCCAGAATTTTGAGATTTCAGTAGACGTGAAGGACTCCAAACTGCATTGGCTCCCTATTAAACATCATATACATTTTCAAATATTGCTGATTACTTACAAAGCACTAAATGGTTTAGCTCCCCAGTTCTTGAGCGAGCTCTTAACGCATTATAGTCCTTCACGTCTATTGCAATCTCAAAATTACGGCCAGTTGATATTACCTAGAATATCAAAATCGACTGCTCAAAATAGATCCGTTTTCTACTTAGCACCAAAACTTTGGAACAGTCTTCCTAACATTGTCCGGGAAGCAGACACACTCTGGCAGTTCAAATCTAGACTAAAAACACATCTCTTTGGCCTAGTATACACAAAACACATTATAGACTTCTATAATTCAATGTTAGGCTGCATAGTTTAGGTCAGACGGAACCGGGAACACTTCTCATAAATCCTGATGTACTTGTTACATCATAAGAAGGATGGCATCTACGCTAATATTAGTCTCTCAGTTTATCCCGAGGTTTACCGCAGTCCGCCGGATCCAGGCTGTATCCAGATCTGAAGAAGGACCTGCGCCTGGACACGACGACGACACAGTCCTTAAGTGTCAACTGGGCTTTCCCCTGTGAAGGCCTCCTTCCCTTCCCTTTACCTCTGTACAGAGTCACCACGTGGCTACGCGGACGCGATAAATAATTCTGTATTATAATTTTTTAAGGCCAGACAAGTAGTTTGTTGAGGGTTGATTTGTAAAGAAGGATACATGCCAGCTCACATATATATTCAAACGCGCATATCTATGGACTGAACACGTGATGCGCATGTGCGCGACGTCGCTGTTGGCACAGAGGTTTGCGCAGAGGTTGCGTAGGTTTGCACATAGATAACTGAATCAGGGGCGGCTGGCCAATAGAGGGCGCTAGGGCGCCATCCCCCCCCACCCCCCCAGTAATGGGGAGCTAAACCATTTAGTACTTTGTAAGTAATCAGCAATATTTAAAAATGTATACGATGTTTAATAGGGAGCCAATGGAGTGTTGACAGAACCCGGGCTGATACGGGCATACTTTCTGGTTCTAGTGAGAACTCTAGCTGCTGCGTTTTGGACCAGCTGGATTTTGTTTATTAAGCGTGCAGGGCAACCACCCAGTAGAGCATTACAATAATCTAGCCTTAAGGTCATGAACGCATGAACTAACTGTTCCGCATTTTTCATTGAAAACATATGTTGTAATATATATATATATATTTAAGATGGAAGAATGCGGTTTTACAGATGCTAGAAACTTGGCTTTCAAATGAAAGATTGGTATCAAAGAGCACACCCAGGTTCCTAACCGATGACGAAGACTTGACAGAGCAGCCATCAATTGTTAGACAGTATTCTGGGTTGCAGAAGTTTTTTGCCCAATAATTAGAAACTCTGTTCTTTTTCAGAATTAAGTTGTAGGAAATTACTAGTCATCCAAATTTTTATATCAGCTATGAATTCCGTTAATATTGTGAATTGGTAAGTTTTGTCGGGGCGCGAAGAAATATAGAGCTGAGTGTCATCAGCATAACAGTGAAAACTAATTAGTGAAAACTAATTCCATGTAAATATCTCTTCATTTACTGCTACAAACTGATAATGGTCAGATAAGTATGATTTGAACCATGCTAGTGCAATTCCACTAATGCCAACATCATTTTCGAGTCTATTCAAAAGAAAGTTGTGGTCGATGGTATCAAATGCAGCACTAAGATCCAGTAACACTAATAGAGAGATACAACCACGATCGGATGATAAGAGAAAATCATTTGTAACTCTAATGAGAGCTGTCTCAGTACTATTATATGGTCTAAATCCTGACTGGAAATCCTCACAGATACCATTTCATTCTAAAAAGGAACATAGTTGTGAGGATACTGCTTTTTCTATTAATTTTGACAGAAAATGTAGATTCGAGATCGGCCTGTAATTGAGCAATTCTCTAGGATCAAGTTGCAGTTTTTTAATAAGAGGTTTAATAATAGCCAGCTTAAAAGTTTTCGGTACATATCCTAGTGACAAAGATGAATTAATGATATTAAGGAGATGATCTATGACCTCTGGAAGCATCTCTTTCAAAAGCCTAGTCGGTATAGTGTCTAACATACACGTTGCCGATTTAGATGATTTAACAAGTTTAGACAATTCTTCCTCTCCTAAGGCAATGAATGAATGACATTTTTCCTCAGGGAGACTACAATGCACTGCCTTATGCGATACTGTAGTAGACGGTTGCATAGTTAACATTTCCTCTCTAATATTATCAATCTTGTAAGTAAAGAAGTTCATAAAGTAATTACTGCTGTGCTGTCTGGAAACGTCCGGTGTTGGAGCTTTATTTTTTGTTAATTTAGCCACTGTTTTGAATAAATACCTAGGGTTGTGTTTGTTTTCTTCTTAAAGTGTTGAAAAATAAGCAGATCTAGCAGTTTTTAAAGCTACATTGTGTGATATTTTTCCCCATCTAGCGGTGAAATTGTATATGACTACCCAGTGAATATTAGTTTCTGTTCCTTTCAATTCTGAGGGCGTTTTAATTCCTACGGTGGCCGTATTATTCCAAGATTAACATGGCTTCCAGTTCGACTTCGTCCAATTGCGCCTTTAAAACTATTCATCACCTGTGATCCGTCGCAGCACAGATTTATTTTACAAGGTAAACAATACTTTTTCAACATTGAAGCGAGGAAAAGTAACGCAAGTTACACTAGAGGTCGTTCTGCCGTTATGCTCAAACATGCTATGGTTAGACAATCAACTATAAAACTTTGAATTTACACAAATAGGCTGAATTACCTGTCGAGAAGAAAGCAGGCAACTTCGGTGTCCATTTTAAAATCTTTGCTCCTCATGAGCTCTTTCCATCTGGGAAAATTTACTCCAATATTGACTTTGGTCTTGCTGATTTGCCTGTAGCGTTGACATTTTAATTCTCTCTTTCGCTTCCTTGGCGACTCTGCTATATGTCCTTGAAAATAGGCGTGATCCTCCATCTTCAGCAATCTTTCAAATCTGCCAGCAGTCGCAAGTAATCTCCCCCTCGCATTCGTCACGGTGTCACTGAGTGTAAAACGCGGCACAACATGGCTGCCGCCATTCGAGCGACTCGCTCGTATGTATTATAAATGGCAGATTTTACGCTTACGAGAATACTTTATTAGTTGGTGGAAGTAATTACACATGAATGAGCACATATACTTTTGATAGAACAAAGTGTTTTTTGTTTTTTTTTGCTAAGAATCAACTTAAAAAGTTACACAGTGTAGCTTTAAGGCCTTTCTGTACGCAATCGTGCTCTCTCTCCACGAAATGTGTAAAACTTCTAATTTTGTTTTCTTCCAGCTACGCTTCATTTTTCTGGCTGCTCTCTTTAGGGCCCGAGTGTGCTCATTGTACCATGGTGTTGGACTATTTCCTTTAATCTTCTTTAATCGCAATGGAGCAACTGTGTCTAAAGTGCTGGAAAAGAGAGAGTCAATCATTTCTGTTGCAAAATCGAGTTCTTCTAAGCTATCTGGGATGCTGACGAGATGAAACTGATCAGGAAGAATATTTATAAAGTAATCTTTAGTGGCAGAAGTGATAGTTCTACCACATTTATAACACAGAGTCGGCTTTGCAACCTTGGCTAAATTAAGGATACATGAGATTAAATAATGAACATGTCATCGCTCTGCTGCAGAATTTCAACGGCATCAACATTGATTCCATGTGACAATATTAGATTACGACAATGAGTAGGTCCTGACACGTTGTCTAACTCCAATAGAGTTTAGAATGTCTGTAAATGCTAATCCCAATTCTTTGTTAAAATCTGTATGGTGCCCTGGTGGCCTGTATACAGTAGCCAGCACAGATGTCAAACGGGATTTATCACTTACGCTAGATAACATTACAGAAAGCACCATCACTTCAAAAGAATTATATTTGAAACTAGACTTCTGAGTAATACTGAAGATATTGCCATAAATTACAGCAATACCTCCCCCTTTTCCTTTTAAATGAGCCTTGTGTTTATAGCAGTAAGCTTGCGGGGTGGATTCACTTAAAGTAATGTAATTGTCTGGTTTTCCCAAGTTTCTGTCAAACAGCACATCTAGGTTATGGTCTGTTATCATATCATTGACAATAAGTGATTTTGAAGTAAGGGATCAAATATTCAGCAACCCAAGCTTTACCCTTTGTTAATCTGCATTAAAATAGTTTTTTATTTGTTGAACATCAACCTTACCATTTAACCTTAAATGGGTTTGTGAGTTTTTTTGTATTTCCTAGTTCGGGCAACAGACACAGTCTCTATGTGATGATATCTAGGTGAAAGAGTCTCTATGTGATGGGACTTATCTGACCTCAGTGACGTGAGACAGCTAGCAGACAGTCGCTTTAGCCAGTCTCTCTGCTTCTTGACCTGAGCCCCAGATTGTCATGTTTGATCTCTAAGACTATGTGCCATATAACTAGAGAGAAGAGCAGCACCATCCCAGGAGGGATGAATACCATCCCTTTTCAACAGGTCAGGTTTACCCCAAAAACTTGCCAGCCACTGAGTGAGGACAATCTACTAAGTGTCTCATCACTCCGGCGAACAGGAAGGGGGCCAGAGCACATTACAGTGCCTGACATCGTACTTGCAAGTTCACACACCTCTTTAATGTTAATTTTAGTGCTCTCCGACTGGCGAAGTCGAACATCATTAGTGCCAACGTGAGTAATAATCTTAGAGAATTTACGATTAACATTAGGCAGCACTTTTAAATTTGCTTCGATGTCAGGCGCTCTGGCTCCCGGCAAACATGTGACTATTGTGGCTGGTGTCTCTATTTTGACGTTCCTTGTAATAGAATCGCCAATAACTAGGGCACTCTCAACAGGATTCCCAGTGGGTGTTTCACAGAGTGCACGGGCTCTACAGCCGGAACCGAACAATGTACAGAGTTCACTGAGCTAGTCGCATCCAAAGCAGTATCTAAACCCCTTGCACTCTTACTATCCTCGATTAAAGTTTGGATGCGAGTCTCCAGTTCTGAAATCTTCACCATCAGCCTGACTATATCCCTGCATTTATAACATGTAAAGCCCTCTGCGCTGACAGAGAAGGCTATACTATCCGTGTGACATGAAGTGCAAGTGACAATAATAGGAAAATACATGACTCACCGTGTTTGTTGACTGATCCTACTCACCACAGTTGTTTGATGGACTCGAAAAGGCGCGAGCGCATGAGAGAGAAAAAAGATGGCAAACACAGATGGCAGATTAACAGGCTATTGGAAGACTAGCACGTTTTGCGAGCGATAGTGAGCTAGATTAGTTAGATTAAAGCTAGCGAAGTTAGATCAATGTGACAGACAAAAGCTATAGATATATAGATATATGTCCAAAGTTTCACTGACCAACTTAAATGTATTTTGTAAATATAAACAAATTTTGATTTTGATGGCAGCAACACACTCCAAGTTGGGAGTTGGGACAAGTTGGGGCAGAGACAAAATAAAAGTGTAAAAAGACTATATAATATCTAAGTTAAACTGTTAAACTGTTGAAACAGTCCACAATTTACAGGTGAACTGGTAATAGGTAAGGGGAGGTTTAGGTATAAAAGGAGCATCCACCAAAGACCCGGTCTTTGCAAGCAAGTCATGGCTTTGTGCCAAATTTCATGAGAGAATTGTCAAACAATTAAAAAAATCACATTTCTCTATGCAAGATTGCAAAGAATTTAGGTTTTTCACCTACTACCATAGTAGTTTTTGGGGAAAAAACTGACTTTGAGTTTTCAGTCCCAAAGACGAAAAGGTTCATCCAGACTTTCATCAGTGAATATTGTTATATTAATGCAATGGATTTATAGTATGCACAAGACAATCAATTCAATACAACAAATATGTCTTAAATATGAATGTAATTTTCTGTAGTCTTATACAAGAGGTGTCATGTGCAAATCAGTTTTCAATCTTCTTTACAGTTCTATTTTGAACAGTTTTACACAGATATTATAATAATGCAATGGATTTATAGTATGCACAAGACAACAAATTCAGTGTGTTAAAAATTAATGTGATTTTTATTCATTGTTTAAAACTTGAAGCATAACTCTGGCATTACTCAACCCATAGCCCTGTTGAGCAAGGTCACTGTGAGCTATTGATTGCTATTCCTTTACCTATCAATAAGCTTGTGGTGACCTTGCTCAACAGGGTTATGGGTTGAATAAAATCTTTTATGCCTACAAGTGATATAAAATTGATACTATAATATGTGAATCTTCTCTACAGTGTTCTTAATATGACAAAGTATGTGTTTTTGTCTGTGAAACTTACAAAAAAATATGATACTAATATTATTATACTAATATACTTACTTTGTAAAGACAACACATTTTTCTTGGTAAAGACAACACATTTTTACTCAAATTAATCAAAATGGATTTATTGCGTTTTGGAACCAAACTCTTCATGTGTTGTCCACCATGACTCATCTATGTAGATGACATCATCTTTTTTTTCTTCTTCTTCCAGATTTTCTAAAGAAGAAATTGGAGGACTATGTTGCAACTCTGGAGGTTCCAGTCCGAATTTTGAGGATGGAACAGCGATCCGGTTTGATTCGAGCACGGCTGAGGGGTGCAGCTGCCACGCGAGGGCAGGTCATCACCTTTCTGGACGCCCACTGTGAGTGCACTATAGGGTGGCTAGAGCCACTGCTGGCCCGAATCAAAGAGGACAGGTGAGTGTACTCTGCAGACAACACTATATTCCTGAGTCTAGAACTTTGAATTCTATCCACCTTATTTTTATCCTGAGAGTGGGCACTGCCATGATTAACTTGAATGTGCGAGGCTTCCGGTGTTATTCACATTATTTTACCGATTACACTTTATCTCTAGTAGGAAATTACTAGTCATCCATTTTTTTATATCAGCTGTGCATTTCGTTAATTATGTGAATTGGTAAGTTTTGTGAGGGCGAAAGAAATATAGAGCTGAGTATCATAAGCATAACAGTGAAAACTAATGCTTCCTAATGATATCTCCTAAGGGTAGTATGTACAGAGTGAACAGCAACGGTCCTAGTACTGACCCTTGTGGTACGCCATACTGAACTTTTGATCGATAAGACATCTCTTCATTAACTGCTACGAACTGATAACGGTCAGATAAGTATGATTCAAACCATGCTAGTGCAATTCCACTAATGCCAACATAATTTTCGAGTCTATTTAAAAGAATGTTGTGGTCGATAGTATCAAATGCAGCACTAAGATCGAGTAACACTAATAGAGAGATACAACCACGATCGGATGATAAGAGCAAATTATTTGTGACTCTAATGAGAGCTGCCTCAGTACTATGGTACGGTCTAAATCCTGACTGAAAATCCTCGCAGATATAATTTATTTCTAAAAAGGAACATAGTTGAGAGGATACTGCCTTTTCTAGTATCTTTGACAGAAAAGGTAGATTCGATCGGCCTGTAATTGACTAATTATGTAGGATCAGTAAAGAAGTTCATAAAGTCATTACTGCTGTGGTGCTTGGAAACGTCTGGGCTTGAAGCTTTATTTTTCGTTAGTTTAGCCACTGTTTGGAAAAGAGAGATTCAATCATTTCTGTTGCAACATCGAGTTCTTTTAAGCTCTCTGGGATGCTGAGATGATGAAACTGATCAGGAAGATTATTAATAAAGGAATCTTTAGAAGTGATAGGTCTAACATATTTGTAACACGGAGTCGGCCTTGCAGCCTTGGCTAATTGAAGTTTACACGAGACTAGATAATGATCTGAGATGTCATCGCTCTGTTCTAGTCTCGTGTCAACATTGATTCCATGTGATAATATTAGATCTAGAGTCTCACAACACAAGCTCAAGCCGTTGGATGGCTGGTTCTTCATATGGAGCATACACAAGAAGATCGTTGAGATAGCATAACAGAGTGAGGAAATTCTGATCCCCGAAGATGTTGGTCATGAGTTGCATAAAGCTGGCTGGACTGTTACAGAGCCCCTGAGGTAGACTGTTGAATTCATACAGGCCCATGGCAGTCATGAAGGCAGTGAACTTTTTGTCCTCTTCAGATATTACGAGGTTATAAAAACCAGAAGTTAAGTCCATAGCACTAAAGATGACATTCCATCCCAAAGCTGCTAAACAATCTGCCTGATGAGGCAAGGGGTGGGCATCCTTAACAGTATGAGCGACTGTCCGTGAAACTAGGAATGGCAGTATATAGTACTAAGTAATTAAATTCCATAATTCCTGAAGTTTCAATAACTTCAGGAAGTTATCAAACAGCTTACATCTGGACTTTTTTTTAAGCTTATTTTAAAGTATGTTTTGTCTCATTTTAAATAATTTTAAGCCACCTTAAAAGTGTGTTCAGTCCCCTGATCAAGAAACACTGCACCACTAGGTACTTACAGTACACTTGCAACTGCAGTGATTTCTGTGGTGTAATGTAGAAGTGTAGGGAAAGGGTGTACATGTTTAGAAGTTTAGGTGAAAGTCCACAGAAACATACTCAATTAAAATTTTACCTATTCAACTTAGGTAAAAATGTGTTTTACTGCTTATTTTGCTTGCTTTGAATGCTTACCTTTCCAGCTGCTTTAGTTTGTGGTTTCTCAAAGTATAATCCTTTTACCCATCAGTAAATGTGACGTGTCCTCCATTTGTAAAATTACCTTTATTACGTTCATACTGATTCAGGTAGAGAATATAGATTCAGAATTACATTACTGCGAATATCCTGTTACTCTAACAAGAACACACTCTTAGACACTCACATTCTTGGAAGCTGTGTCGCTCAGCCTCATGCTCTGGTGTGCCAGTTCTTTGATACCGGAAACCTCTCTTTTCAAGCATGTGTTGTGTGCTGCTTGCTTTAAAGATTTGTACTGCCAAGTCTGGCCGAATCACTGAGCAGTAAAGGATGAGTTGGTCATTTGCGGTTTTTGCATTGAGTTTGCATTGATCAGAATCAGTCTAGTGTTGCTGAAGCTGGAGCTGGAGGTGTTAATCCAATTAATATGGAAGCATGATCTACAATGTGGACAGTTTCTTTTTGGAAATGTATTTGGGATAATTCTGCTACATAACGGATAATGTGCAGTCAACCTGGCATTATTTGCTAAATAAATCCAGACAGGTTGATCAGGACCTGAAATCTTATCAGATTGATAAACCTGAAATTCACTTGAATACAGGATCTTAGGGTGGTATGATCATTTGAGCTTTCTTTACACTGTAAAAAAAAATTACATCCCCAAGTCAAAAATTTCAAGTGACCGATAACATCTAAATTTTTCAATTACTCTGACGTATTATTTCTCATTGAGCCAATGTTAACAGACTATTGCAACAAGAATTTCACTTGGGCCAATTGAAAAATTTAGATGTTATCGTTCACTTGAAATTTTTGATTTGGGAGGGTTAGAAATTGTTTACAGTGTAGGTGTATTTTTGTTGATTAAAGCCCTGAAAATACATACATTAAAATGCATGCACTGTTAATGCAGTTCAATTAGTGAAATTCAGCATGTTTTTTTGTTTCAAATACATTTGTCATTATTTTTCATCCATAGTTATGCATCATGGAAATGTATCAAAGACTGGCAGAGAAGACTGTTGTGACTGTCTTAGGGCCCTATTTTAACAATCTAAGTGCATGGTCTAAAGTGCACAGCGCAAGTGCACTTAGACCGCACTTAGGCGCAACTCCGAATCCACTTTTGCTAGTTTAATGATGGGAAAAAAGTTATCCACGCATGGTCTAAAAGGGTTGTCCCAATTCTCTTAATGAGTAATGTGTGTGTTTTGGGGGTATCATGCAATAAACTGTAACAATATTAGCTCAAAGGGGAAATATTAATAATAATTATGATTAATTATTAATATTTGGGTCAGTTAATTAGATTAACTTTGAGGTAAGCAAATTAATATTACAATCAATTAATCAGTTCCAACGAACTCTTTGATTATTCATTTATTCTAAGAAAAGTGTATCTTTCATGGTCACTGAAAAATAATTATTCCTTAGCATGTACAGTGCTTAGAGCATGTAACAAGATCAAGATCGTAAAAGGGACTTTGTATGCAAGCAGAGACACTTAGAAACCAAATCCATATTGTGCACAAGTTTATTAACTAACTCACAAACATAACTAACACTAAACAAACATACATACATTCATACATACATACATACATACATGCATAGGTAAAGGGGTGAGTGATGTGGAACCGGAAGCAGGAAATAGAACTATGGAAAAGATCTATTTAACATTGAAAAGAACCATAAGCTTATCATTTTCAGAGCACCTCATTAAATTGATACTTGCATGGTCAATTCTTGAAGTGGTTGAAGATTGGGTTCGTTGATGGGTCAAACGTCACTGTATAAGTTGCAATCGTTTCTTCTCCGCTGGATGGAGAAGATATGCTGGACTTTCGTGGATAGTTCGACACTGTTCTCATGGCTGAAGTGCAGATTGTGGCTTGCCAGCCCTGGGCCGGAGAGGACACGCAGAGCAAATGGTGGGAGTTGTGATGGACATCTTCTGCATTGAATGAAGATGTTGAACTCCTGAGGTTGTCCTTGATGCTGTTGTGGTGGAGAGAGAGTCTTCTCTCTCCGGATGAGCACATGGCTGTTGTGAGTCGAGGCCTGCTGCAGGGCCCTGGGCCCCAGTGGGGGGGAGGTCTCAAGTACTCTTTTCTGTTCATTAATACTCAGATAGATATAACAAATCCACACTGCATTCTAAGAGAAGGTGATGTACATCAAAGCGTGAGTCATCAAATGAGGATTAATTAGATAGTAGACATGATACAGGTAAGGTTACATTGACCGTTGGTTGAATAATAAAATACATACCATGGTGTATACATAATAGGACACAAAACATCACAATCATTCACACAGTTTCTGGGATGCACGTTCATTTCTAGATCAGTTCGTTTCTGATTAATGCAGCGAAGTTTGCATGAAAGATTGTTTCTGTCTTCCCATTGTCTCTCTCTCTTTCGAGCACGTGGTCACATTCCTTTACACCCATAAAACCAACTTATCTGATCGTGGCCATGGTAACGTGGCCTGGCTCCCCCGGTCGAGTCCTCCTGGTGAATGGCAGCAGGCTCCGGCCCACGGCGAATGGGAGCGACTCCTCCACTCCCTCTCGGAAGGCAGCCACCCCTCCTCGACCCAGGAGCACGGCAGCGAGTTCTCCGTCCCACTTGCTGTTCAATCGCTCCAGCACCACTCCTACGTCACTGCTCCTTCATGCTGCCCAACCTCCTCAGCAGTGAGGGCTCTCCGACAGTGTGTCCCTCCTTCGTCCCGGGTTTCGGCACCAATGTAACCCAATTCATTATCCGGCTCCTCCGGATACGGGCAAACGGCAGGTTTATGCTCCTCCTTTATGCTTCCGCTCCTCCGTGAGAGATACGAGACCGGTGCGTCGCGCAGGTTTCAGTTGGTCAATGGCGCAGTCTATTTCAGTTGCCTCAAAATAGCAACGCGCCAACAATGTGCCTGAACACACCTCGTTTTCAGACCAGCATGCCCATGGGCGTAAATGCATTTGCTATTTAAGCAATGTGGCGCAGGACGTGAAAATGATAACTGCGTTGGGCTGAAGCTAGCAATAAACACTTGCGTCGTGCCTGGCGCTGCATTGTTCCGGGTAAATGATTGAGCCCATAAAGTGAATTATACATGAATGGTTTTCCAGTGGTGTTAACTCTATTAAAATGTTTTGCTAGCCTTTCATAGTGTTCCACTACAAAAGAATGTTCTTCCATGCTGCAAAAGTCATAATATTAAAGAGTCTCTTGTCGCCTACAGAAGTTAGGGTTAGTTCTAAGTTCTTAATTCTAAGTTCATAGAACTTAGTGAAAAGGAACTGTTAAAAATATGTCCATGAATTTGGCTTGTGTTTTTTAGCTTTTTCATGTCTTGTTTATCATCATCATCATTGATTGGTATATGACTGAAATTGTATATATTAAAAAATAGAAACTTGTTGATACCCTGTTGAAGGTGAATGGGTTATTTTTGTTTGACATTCTAGGAGAGCTGTGGTCTGCCCTATCATTGATGTCATCAGTGATGAGACATTTGAGTATATGGCCGGCTCAGATATGACCTATGGGGGATTCAACTGGAAACTCAACTTCAGATGGTATCCAGTTCCTCAGAGAGAGATGGACCGACGGAAGGGGGACCGGATCCTTCCTGTTAGGTAATAACATTTCCTTTGAATTATATGCTAAATTTATAAAATGATGTAAGTTTGGTATCCTGTTAATTGTACACAAATGGCACTGATATATATACAGTGAGGAAAATAAGTATTTGAACACCCTGCTATTTTGCATGTTCTCCCACTTAGAAATCATGGAGGGGTCTGAAATTGTCATCGTAGGTGCATGTCCACTGTGAGAGACATAATCTAAAAAAAATTATCCAGAAATCACAATGTATGATTTTTTAACTATTTATTTGTATGATACAGCTGCAAATAAGTATTTGAACACCTGAGAAAATCAATGTTAATATTTGGTACAGTAGCCTTTGTTTGCAATTACAGAGGTCAAACGTTTCCTGTAGTTTTTCACCAGGTTTGCACACACTGCAGGAGGGATTTTGGCCCACTCCTCCACACAGATCTTCTCTAGATCAGTCAGGTTTCTGGGCTGTCGCTGAGAAACACGGAGTTTGAGCTCCCTCCAAAGATTCTCTATTGGGTTTAGGACTGGAGACTGGCTAGGCCACGCCAGAACCTTGATATGCTTCTTACAGAGCCACTCGTTATCCTGGCTGTGTGCTTCGGGTCATTGTCATGTTGGAAGACCCAGCCTCGACCCATCTTCAATGCTCTAACTGAGGGAAGGAGGTTGTTCCCCAAAATCTCGCAATACATGGCCCCGGTCATCCTCTCCTTAATACAGTGCAGTCGCCCTGTCCCATGTGCAGAAAAACACCCCCAAAGCATGATGCTACCACCCCCATGCTTCACAGTAGGGATGGTGTTCTTGGGATGGTACTCATCATTCTTCTTCCTCCAAACACGTTTAGTGGGATTATGACCAAAAAGTTCTATTTTGGTCTCATCTGACCACATGACTGTCTCCCATGACTCCTCTGGATCATCCAAATGGTCATTGGCAAACTTAAGACGGGCCTTGACATGTGCTGGTTTAACCCCCTGGGGTCGGATATCGCCGGCGATACCAGCTCGCTTTTTTTTTTATCAGTTCAAAAGAGATAAATTTTGCTCTGTTGACTTTGATATTACAAACACGTTTCATACATCAATCGATTCTGTTAAATGTGTATTATTTTTGTGTATACTCACAATAAAAACAAAGTGTTTTGCTTTTTGCCAAATAAAGAAAAATAAACACGAAGCGAGTTCTGCCTTCTCTCTGTCAGTGTAGTCCATTCTGAAACGCGTCCGAAAATGAACAATAACTCAGTGAATACTCAGTCAAACAGGCATACAGACACACAGGCATGAAGCTTGAATTCTCTTCTTTTAAATGAAGTAATTTATATAAAAAACAAATATTCTCAGTTCATGTAATCTGTTAGAAAAGAGCGAGATGTCAGTCGTTCTCATCTCATCTAATTATTTTTAATGTGACTCCGCCCACGGAGAGCGCTATTCAAACGCAAATTACTGAGGCAATCCATGCAAACCTGTGAACGCCCCCATATCAGCTCGAGAAAACACAAGTTTAATCAGATCATTGCACTTGTTTACACCGACTCGCAGCGCTGTGAGGAATAATAATAATGGAAAATGTACCTCAGAAGTGCGGGTATTTCGAGGAGCAAGGATCCGACTGAGCTGAGGAATACTGAAGTACGTTTTTTTTCCTTCTCAAGTGAATCACGTTTCTGTTTGTGAATGAATGAACGGCAGAGATGCGCGCTGTTTACCACAGCTCGCAAAAAGACAGTTTAAATTTAAATCGCATTTCTGAGTGTGAATGAATTATGATGTTTTAGCAAACTGTATTGCTATACTGAGATGAGTAAAAATCGACTGAAATATGTTGAAATAAAATGTAGGCTATTTGTATAAGCAACGTATTAAACTGCAAATTAACATTTATATGCCCTAATATTTCATAAAAACAACGTTACAGTCAGGCGTTTCTGTGTGTGTGTGAATGAATGTTTTGTTTTTAGCAAACTGTATTGAGTAAAAATCGACTGAAATATGTTGAAATAAAATGTATTTGTATAAGCAATGTATTAAATTGCAAATTAACATTTATATTTCTTATAATAAAAACGAAAGACCTATGTTACAGACATATGAAAGACAACATTTCGTTGATTAGTTTTGGATAGATTATACATTTTTACTGTAAAATATCTGCCACCTCAAATAAGCTTTTGTTTGCCAATTTTTGCTCAAATGTTAAATATAGTATGTTTTGTCAAAAATAAAGTAATCAAATAATCAATCAAATCCTTAACTTTGAAATATGTATGATAAAATGTATACTTTAGTTTTTACAAAGAAAGATTACACTTGAATTGTTGTTGTAATTGTAACCTTTTTAATAAAAAAAAATATGTTTACAAGGTAGATGTAAACAAACTATTAAAAGGTAAATATTTGCCTTTTCTTTAAATAATTTTTATTGTGTTTTATTAGTGACAAATTTGGGGAGAGGATAAATATTCCAAAACTGAAAATACAGTATGAGAATGAACTGCACAATTACTAGACATGTTTTCCTTGGATATTATAGGCCAATTTGCAAGCACAATTTGTGAAAAAATAAATAAATATTTGAGATGCTTCCAACTGTTGCTCTTGCATTCTTTCTTGTGGCTATAGGGGACACACCTGAATGAAAAAAAAAAATTGACATGCTTCCAACTGTGAACCAATTTGGTAGAATATATATATATATATATATATATATATATATATATATATATATATATATATATATATATATATATATATATATGGGTAGTTGACAAATGGCCAAGAAAAAGTACTTTTTTTGGAAAACATAACTTTTTAAGAAAAAATACATATATTTATGGAGTATGAAAACTGCAGTTTCAGAAAATAGTAGTGGTCACTCATTTTGTCAATGACTTCACATATTTTTTTCACGTTTTCACTCAACAGTACTGTAAATGTGTCCTATGGTGTGACATTTAAAAAATACTAAGAAATTATATTAAATAACATAAAAAAAAACTTGAGACAGAATTGTTAACATTATTAAAACATTATTTTCTTAAAGTGATATTTATTTTACATGAAAGTACTAATTAGAATCATTTTCACCATGGATAGATGAACCTGATAAACTTTTCCCTACGAATGTCAATAAAACTTTTTTGCCAACCTTACAAAACTGTTTGAAATTGTACCCATTTAAGAGGAGATATTATTGTAACTCCCCTAATGCCAAACTTGACTCTTTTTTTTAAAAGATATTTTAAAATAAGTATATTTTTCTGTTGTTTTATGTTTGTCACACCATAGGACAAAACGTCACACTAAAGGACAAAGATAGTCATTGCATAAAAAGAGTCAGAATATATAGTGTTTATTGTAACAATAATAAAAGGAGGACATAGTTTTTTTTTGTTGAAACTTTATATATTCGTCTTAAAAGCTTCTTAAGGAGGTCTTGTCCTATGGTGTGACATCTGTGTCCTATGGTGTGACAGGCCAAAGTGTCACACCAAAGGACATTTCCAGTGACATTTTCTTTCACACCAAAGGACATTTGAGCTTTTGTGGCAGTTAATAACCATGCTAATACTAGCTGAACTGTTATTAGCAATTGGCATGATACATTTGCATAATATTACATAGTCTTGCTGTTAAAAATATTAATTTTAATTAAAAAATTATATTTAGGAGTGTCACACTAAAGGACAAAAAAACTTAACAATTTCAGTGGTCTGAAAACATAGTTAAATATTTGAACAATTCTGAGAGAAATACTTGCCATGTGCACTGCTCATGGGCTTCATAGGGGTCTTCAGTCACATGACCTTGAATGGGGCCTTTCAACTAAATTTAGTTGTCCATGATATTGCCCAACTTAATATCAGGTTATTGCATAACACCAAAGGACATTTTTTTCTGTGACAAACTTTATTAAATTCCTACACTTTTAGAAATGTATGTATAGGAAAAGTGATGGCCACTTAGTGAAATAGACACTTGCACAATTATGCCAGGAGTGTTTATTAAGATGTTTAAACATTATTTTCTTTATTTATAAAAGTTAATATTTATGAAATAATGTTGTCTACCGTCACACCATAGGACGATTTTGAGATTTGGCTCAAAGTTGTAAAAAAAATAATAATAACTCGGGTATTTAAACAACAAATTCATGTAAAACAAGAAAATGTTTAACCATTTATAGTATTCTAAATGATGAAAATGTGAAATAAATTATTTTTTATCTTCTGTGACGGTGAAAAAGCCACGTCACGTCAACTACCCATATGCATTCTTTCTTGTGGCTATAGGTGACACACCTGAATGAATGGCTCATTAAGTATGTGGGCCCCATTGTCTCCTCAGGTGTGAATCACTAAATATGCATGATGGTGTTGAATCGTTGGTGTTGAATCGCCCCTTGCGCATATTGCCTTTACAAACAAAAAGTGTTTTACAAGATTTAAATCAATGTATTGTGTTATGTGAATGATTAGGTAGGATGATTTTCACATCATTTTGAAGAAAAAACTCTAGGCAACGACATCCATTAGTCAAAAGTCTTATTGACACATATTTAGTATGTGTTTTGTGGCCTTATTTCAGAAACTTTAGTTTTTTTGTTTTTTCAATAACCATGCATAAACATTATTCTCTCAAAAATACAAACATGTACATGCATGTTGCTCACATATTATGGTAGCCCTGTTTGTGCTAAATAGAGTGTAATTATACCTTTGCCATTAATATGTTTATAAGCAACTGAAAAAAGCACAAATGTCAGGGCATGTCAGAACATCTCAAGGACCCCAAAAACCCCTCAGACCCCAGAGGGTTAAGCAGGGGAACCTTCCGTGCCATGCATGATTTCAAACCATGACGTCTTAGTGTATTACCAACAGTAACCTTGGAAACGGTGGTCCCAGCTCTTTTCAGGTCATTGACCAGCTCCTCCTGTGTAGTTCTGGGCTGATTTCTCACCTTTCTTAGGATCATTGAGACCCCACGAGGTGAGATCTTGCATGGAGCCCCAGTCCGAGGGAGATTGACAGTCATGTTTAGCTTCTTCCATTTTCTAATGATTGCTCCAACAGTGGACCTTTTTTCACCAAGCTGCTTGGCAATTTCCCCGTAGCCCTATCCAGCCTTGTGGAGGTGTACAATTTTGTCTCTAGTGTCTTTGGACAGCTCTTTGGTCTTGGCCATGTTAGTAGTTGGATTCTTACTGATTGTATGGGGTGGACAGGTGTCTTTATGCAGCTAACGACCTCAAACAGGTGCATCTAATGTAGGATAATAAATGGAGTGGAGGTGGACATTTTAAAGGCAGACTAACAGGTCTTTGAGGGTCAGAATTCTAGCTGATAGACAGGTGTTCAAATACTTATTTGCAGCTGTATCATACAAATAAATAGTTAAAAAATCATATATTGTGATTTCTGGATTTTTTTTTTTAGATTATGTCTCTCACAGTGGACATGCACCTACGATGACAATTTCAGACCCCTCCATGATTTCCAAGTGGGAGAACTTGCAAAATAGCAGGGTGTTCAAATACTTATTTTCCTCACTGTATATATATATATATATATATATATATATATATATATATATATATATACATACACAGATGTTCTGTGCTATATTGTTTCTTTCAAACAAACAGAATTAATGACAACAGCTTCATAAAGACACCCAGCCTTCATTCCACATATTTCGAAACCCTCACATAATAGCTGATCCTTCTTGGTTAATTGAGCTTGACAGCATGTAATGTAGGTGGCACAATGGTTTAGTTGCTGTCACTGCAGGACTGCCGATTTTTAATTAACCATTAAGTAAGATGTAAAACTCAAATCTGATATTGTCAACTCTTTATACCTGTTCAATAATGACAACTCATGGAATAGATTTAAACAGCATTTATTGATAAGAATGAAATGTACATTGGCTTAGTCTTAGAGAACTAGATCTACTACGCTGCTGCTTCTGCATGAGTGAAGGATACTGCAGTAACATGTACATAAATACGGTTAAAATCAATCATTTTGTCCCTTAAAACTCACCTTTGATCACTAAAATGACATATTTTAAAAAAAAAATCCTTTAAAAAAAATCTGTCATGCCTTAAAATAGCTTGAATGTAACTCTACCCTTGCCTCATTTAGTATACACGGTTTGATGAATATGCAAATGAGCCCCGCCCCCACTCACTCACACCAGCTCCGAGATCCATTCGTTGACGATCATGCGTTGACCTGATTGGTTACAAGGTAGTTTTTGACGTCAGAAACATCAGCAATTTCAAATCACGTTTTTGAGACTGTCTTTGGTTCACTGCAGTTTCATTACCTTTAAATTTCATTTGTCTGTCAAATCTGTTATGCAAAACAAACAGTTGTCAGTGAAAAAATTAAATCAAACGTTTCATCACGATACAGTCCAACATCGATTATCTTAGTCAACGATACAGCATTTGCCGATACCTCAAACCATGCCACGATATGATTAGATTCAGAATATCAATAAATATATTGATACTATGTGCATATTTTACACAACCAGCTACATTTTTATTAACTACAAACGCAACCAAAATATAACAACATATAGGGCCCTATCATACACCCGGCGCAATGCAGTGCCAGGCGTGACGCAAGTGTTTTTTGCTAGTTTCAGCCTGACGCAGTTATCATTTTCACGTCCTGCACCACGTTGTTTAAATAGCAAATGCATTTACGCCCATTTGTGCGCCCATGGGCTGCTGGTCTGAAAATGAGGTGTGTTCAAGCGCATTGTTGGCGCGTTGTTATTTTGAGGCAACTGAAATAGACTGGCACTGAGGCACTGACCAACTGAAACCTGGTTTAAAGTCAATGGTTATTTAAAGTGTATAATGTGCGCCTATAGGCGGGTCCACAACGCACATTCACTCTGCTTTTTACACACACAATGCGCAGCAGCACACAAACTAGCCACTTATTAAAAATAAAAGGATTACATTTATATTGTGTACCTAAATATATTGTGGAATCCAGCTTGTCCCGTAGATGGTCTGCTTGTGCACGAGCAGATCCGTTTGCTCTCTGGAGAAGCGTTCAGTCTTTCTGCTTGCAAATTCCGCCTTGTAAATAGCGAATCCGCCATGGCGTGAACGAAACTGGCTTTTAAAGGGAATGGGAAATTACACTCTGATTGTTTTTTTGCACGATACGCCCAAAACACACCCATTACTCATTGAGAGAACAGGGACAACCCTTTTAGACCATGCGCTGGGCTTGCCGACCATTTTTCCCGTCGTTAAACTAGCAAAAGTGGATTCGGACACGCCTTAAGTGTGCTTGCGCCGTGTGCTTTAGACCATGCACTTAGATCGTTAAAATAGGGCCTATAGTTATTCTCTAAAAATTGCATATCCTATATCCCAATTGAGACACCCACAACAAAAAAATACACTGTCGTCTGATGACATTTCATCATTGGCTTGCAGTCAAAAAAGTCTTTCAGTCTTCTGTGGGCTCTAAATTGTTTACACAGTATACAAGGGTTCACATCACTTAACCTAGCTATTGTCACCGTACATATATAAACACTGTCAGATTTTATTTTAATGCTTTTTTGTTTTAATCTTTTCCACAGAACTCCCACGATGGCAGGAGGTCTGTTCTCAATTGACCGAACTTATTTTGAAGAGATCGGCACTTATGACTCAGGAATGGACATATGGGGAGGGGAAAATCTTGAAATGTCTTTTAGGGTAAGTTTAAGATATTAAAAAGAACACCAGCAAGGGTCATAAATGTGTCACATAATCATACTGTTCTGGTATGCTATATCCATGTTCATAAATACACTTCGTAATGCTCTTTTTACTGTAATTGTATGTAACCAGTTTTTAAAACCATTCTGATTTCATTCCTTTTGTATGTGTGAAAATAGATCTGGCAGTGTGGAGGATCTCTAGAGATAGTTACATGTTCTCATGTAGGGCATGTATTCCGGAAGGCCACACCATACAGCTTCCCTGGTGGAACTGGTCAGGTGATCAATAAGAACAACAGACGACTGGCTGAAGTCTGGATGGACGAGTTCAAAGATTTTTTCTACATCATCTCACCAGGTAACACTCTTCAGGAAATCTTTAAATGACACTTCACTGACATGGACCATCGCATTATCTTTGGTGATCTTTGATAATGGTTGTTGTTTCTACTACTTTCTAACACAACTAAAAGTAAAAGTGAAAATAAGATGATGCCACAATTCTACGTACCCAATTATTTTATGAAGTAATCGTGTTCTCACAGGTCTTTATTAGTGTCACCATGAGGTATGGCTGTCTTTACAGAGATGGTTTCTATAAGTAACGTGTTGATTTGCACATGTGGTCATGGTTGTTGTGAAAGACTGCAATTATCTTATCGTTCAGCCTCCTGGGCCATTGTTGTGGTCTTTTATTTGCTTTCTATATCCTGACACAAACACAGCTCTCCTCAAGCTTACACAGACAGTAGGAATAGTAGCAGACTAAATTTATTCAAATGCAATTCTTTCACCACACTTCCTCTTATCTTCCTCTTTCATTTTCCTTGTACCTTTTTCTTCCTCTTGCCCACCAGCACAAGTTTACTTCTTAAAGACCCTTGTGAAAAATAAGTACACTTTAACATAGTTTTAAAAAGAGTACTTATTACGAAAGTAATATATTTGATAAGATGTAACTGAATATAATTCAGTAATTTCTGACTTTTAATTGAATGTTATTTACAATTAATAAAAAAAAAAAATAAAAAAAAATATATATAGTTTAAATATATATTAAATGCAATTATATTTACTTAAAAGTGCTTTTTGACCCACTTAAGTAGGATTTTAGTACATATTTATATGTAATTTCATAATTACTTATGGTTTTACGTATCAGGACAACATAAAAAATCATCTGGTCCTTGGCAGGTCTTACAATTAGGTAAATACATCCTCATCAACACATGACATTTTACACCGCGTCATGGTTTATTTAACAAAAACTTGGCTCAAACGGAGAAGCAATGTGTGTCAAACTAAGTACACTCTTACTGCTTCCATAGGAATTAAGAGGGTACGTATTATTCAGGCACTGCTAATCAAATGACTTTGATTAATTTATCATCAGCAAGCGTAACCAACTCTATAAAATCAGAAGTTTTGGCTTTTGTTTGCTGGTTTGCAGCATTCAGGTGTGTTTTAACACAGTGCCATGGAGGAAAGACATCAGCAATGATCATAGAGAAGCAATTGTTGCTGCCCATCAATCGGGTATAGAAATATACAATAGAAGTCGCCTTGGCGACTGCAGTTCATTGGAACGAAACCGTAGCCAAGGCGACATCTAGTGTATATATCTATACCCGCCCGCGCTCTCAGATCACTCGGACGTGGCTGTGTACAAGAGGTAAAAACGATATAAATACTGTTCGTTTTCTCACACAAACCGCTCGTTTCGTGTCTTAGGCCATCAATGTGTACTTACGATGGGGAATTGTTTAATTTGGACGACGGGGAATTGTTTTAATTTGGACTCTGTGCATGCTCTTTGAGACAGTGACCATAGACCTGCATTATATGACTGACAGATAAGAACGGTTTGACCTAAAAATATCAAAATTGAAACTACTGCGGAAAAAAAGACACCTACATCTTGGATGCCCTTGAGGTAAGCTAAAACATACCAAAATTTAATTTCAAAGTGAACTATCCCTTTAAAGAATACATGAAAAGAACATTTCAGTAATCACACTGGTAACTTCTATAACAAAGTAAAATCTCCAGAGAAGTCATTCAACTCATTTGATATTTAGAAGGAAAAATATTGATTAATACCTTGATTATAATCACTCATTACATATACATTGAAGCAGCAGTTGATTGCAATCCACCCCCTTCACTAGAAATGTGACTTTCAAATGAAAGATTGGTATCAAAGAGCACACCCAATTAAGACATTTAAGCACACTTCTTTTTCACAAGCCTTGCTATAAAACAACAGTATTTTACTTTGCACTTGTTTAAATACAAAGGGTTAATATGACAATGAGATATATTGTAACACTGATCTAAAAATAAATCCAGCTTGGGTGAGTAAATAAAGCATTTAGGGTCAAAGTTAAACGTAAAAACATCATTATAAAGTTAAATTGTAATAATAATAGTCCTTGCTGAAATTATTTGAGCTATTCAAATCAAAGACATGACTCTTCTTCACGTTTCTAGTGACATATGAAGGGAGGCAAATTAAATTAATTAAATAATCACACTGTCAAAAGGACAACATTTTTGTGGAACCCTGGTTACACTCATTGCGCTACCATTCACAAGTTCTGTTTCACAAACTTACCAGTGAATGTGTTTTTTCTACAAAAGATACAGTGCCTCTTATTCCTACCATGAAACATAAATATTTGATCCCCATTCAACGTTAACTGTGCCACATCCCCCTAAAACATTTTACATCCATCTGTCTTGCTCGTATTTGCTGATATGGACTTTTTTCATGACAGTCCGCAAGCGGTTCTGCCATCGCAGATCAGCCGGACAGATATTTCACTCTGATGAGAGATTTTCCATATTTTATTCATGCCTGGCTTTGTGCTAAGTGTCTGAGCTCTAATCTGCTGCTCACATATTCATGACAGTCCTGCTATTCTTATCTGCATCTCACCCCTAGGGAGACCTGGGAAATGTAGTGCTATAGAGGGGTTAGAAAGCCTCAGTATCCTGTACAAGGACAATAATGAGATTAGCCTTTACTGAAACCTCTGTCAGTTCACTTGAGAGAGAAAGATTCAGGAGGAACTCTGTCGTAATGTGGAGCAGAGGAGGGAGATTTTTCCTGGAAAAGCATCCCAGTGGTGCTGTGCTGTGTTGTGGTGTGCCAACTGGAGCGTGTGTGTGTGTGTGTGTGATGAATAAATAGTGTGGTCTGGTATTTCTAGAGTCTAGGGCAGTGGCTGTTCTTAGCGAGACTGAGGTTATTTGGAATAAGGGCTCAACAGAATGAAGTGTCAAATCTGCACATTTAAAGGAATAGTTCACCCCGAAAAAAGAAGGTTCTGTCACCATGTACTTACAGTTTACCCTAATGCTATTCAAAATGCTTATGACTTTCTGTGTTCAGTGCATGTTTCTGTGTTCAGTGCAATACACAATCAGATGTTTATCACAGTATTCACAATAGAGGTCTTCTATTTCTAAGATCTGTACCTGACCCCAATCACTTACATTTACATTTGGCAGAAGCTTTTATCCAAAGCAACTTACATTACATTCAATGTACCCAATTCATCAGTTCATGCATTCCCTAGGAATCAAACCTATTATGACCTTGGTGTTGCTAGTGCCATGCTCTACTTTTTGAGATACAGGAATGCTACACTTCTGCCCCTAACCCGACATGCATACATTTCATTAAAAAAAAAAAAAAGGGGGGGGGGAAAAGAAGAAGAAGAAACAAAAAGACAGAGGCAAAACCTGGTTTGAGACTGTTCTATTAAAATGAGAAAATTAGCCTGACCCAATGGCAGTTTTTTTTTTTTTTACTCAACTGTACCTGAATGTAAAGAACATCAAAAAGTCTGAACAGCCCTGCATAGGAGTGGGGACTTTTTCAACCAGGTTTCAGCCAAAATCAGAGATGATAAATAAGAAATTGTAGACAAATAATATGTAAAAGTATGCCCACCTTCCTGTCGTAGTTGTATATGAAATTCATTCTCTGATCCTTCTTTGTAACGTTTATCTTAGCTATGTTTTTAACCCATGTAACAGACAATGTAACCTTTTGTGTATGTCAAAAATGGGGGAAATATGCTTTTTTTTTTATATATATATATTTTTTTTATAGTTTTGTTTGAGGAAAACATGAAAATATACACTTACGGTTGCATTTTGTTCATTTCATTAAATTGATTAGTTGGACAATAAATCACTTAGATGGTTTTCTGTAATTAATATCTGTCAACAGTGGGCTACATCATTTTTCTGCTTGGGCGAGCACTTCCAAGTGGATAATCCACATAAGTTTTATGTTGCACCTCAAATGACGGAAATTTATATTTATGTTAATATTAATAAGTAAATCCCTGCACTCAATGTCTCAGGTATTGCAGAGCACAATTTATATGGACCACATGCTGCTGGTTCACACACCGCAGTGTCCTGTAGGGTCCGATGATTTGCATAGAACCACGGCTTGACAAAGAAGAAGGGGGATAATAATGTTTTAAATATAATAAAATAAAGCTTTAAATAAAAAAAAAAAATGTAAAACGCCTAAAATAATGGAAAGTTTGTATGTTTTAAGAGTATTCACGTCTTCCTGGGATCCATTCGGTAAAAGCACATTTGGTAACACTTTATTTTAAGGTGACATAGTTACACGTTGCTACATGTACTTACTATAGTAATAACATTAAATTATGCACAATTACAAGTAACTTAACCGAACCCTAACCGTAACTCTATAGTAAGTACATGTAGTTAATTAATATTACTCTGTGCTTTTTGAGTAAGTACAATGTAACTACGCCATCTTAAAGATAGTGTAACCGCACATTTATTTAAAATTACTCAACATCCAAGGCTACTAATATCAGACCCGACCCGTGTTTGAGGCACTTATCAAAGCCTGCTCAGGTCTCGAAACACTCAAGGTTCTCAATACTCTTTTTTATACAATAAAAATGGTTATTCATACAGTCAGTCTTGAAAAAGGACAAAACAGAACTATAAAACCTCTATTCAAGTAGTCTATGATTCATGGACTATATTGCCATATTATATTATAAATCCAAACAATAGGGTAGAGAACAGAGTGAAATTTTAGACATTATTCACTGAAAATCTTCTACTCTGCTATATCTCATTCAACAGATGTGCTGGGTCACAAGGTTTATGTGTGTTTCAAAACACATGTGATGTCAAGTCAAGTCACATTTATTTATATAGCTCTTTTACAATACAGATTGTTTCAAAGCAGCTTTACAGTGATTACAGGAAAATAATGCAACAAATTTGTGCAGGGCAACCACCCATAAGAGCATTACAATAGGTCATGAACTAACTGTTCCGCATTTTTCATTGAAAGCATGTGTCTTAATTTAGATATATTTTTAAGATGGAAAAATGCGGTTTTACAGATGCTAGAAATGTGGCTTTCAAATGAAAGATTGGTATCAAAGAGCACACCCAGGTTCCTAACCGACGACGAAGACTTGACAGAGCAGCTATCATTTGTTAGACAGTATAGGTTAGTACGTGCGGAGGTTTTCGGTCCAATCATTAGAAACTCTGTTTTTTTTTTTTCTGTGAATTAAGTAATAGGAAATTAGTAGTCATCCAAATTTTTATATCAGCAATGCATTCCGTTAATTTCTTGAATAGGCAAGTTTCGTCGGGGTGCGAAGAGATATAGAGCTGAGTATCATCGGCATAACAGTGAAAACTAATCCCATGCTTCCTAATTATATCTCCCAAGAGTAGCATGTACAGAATGAATAGCAACGGTCCTAGTACTGAGCCTTGTGGTATTCCATACTGAACTTGTGATCTATAAGACATTTCTTCATTTACTGCTACAAACTGATAATGGTCAGATATGTATGATTTAAGCCATGTTAATGCAATTCCACTAATGCCAACATAATTTCCGTGTCTATTTAAAATAATGGTGTGGTCAGTGGTATCAAATGCAGCACTACGATCAAGTAACACTAATAGAGAAATACAACCACGATCGGATGATATGAGCAAATCATTTGTAACTCTAAAGAGAGCAGTCTCAGAACTATGGTACGGTCTAAATCCTGACTGGAAATCCTCGCAGATACCATTTCTTTCTAAAAAGGAACATAGTTGTGAGGATAATGCTTTTTCTAGTATCTTTGACAAAAAGGCTAGGATCAAGTTGCATTTTTTTAATAAGAGGTTTAATAATAGCCAGCTTAAAAGTTTTCGGTACATATCCAAGTGACAAAGATGAATTAATGATATTAAGGAGAGGATCTATGACCTCTTGAAGCATTTCTTTCAGTAGCTTAGTCGGTATAGTGTCTAACATAAATGTTGATTTAGATGATTTGACGAGTTTAGAGAATTCTTCCTCTCCTATTGCAACGAATGAATGGAATTGTTCCTCAGGGAGACTCCAATGCACTGCCTGATGCGATACTGTAGTAGATGGTTGCATAGTTATAATTCTCTCTCTAATATTATCAAACTTGTAAGTAAAGAAGTTCATAAAGTCATTATTGCTATGCTCTTTGGAAACTTCAGAAGTAGAAGCTTTATTTATTGTTAATTTAGCCACTGTGTCAAATAAATACCTTGGGTTGTGATTGTTTTCTTCTAAGAGGCTCGAAAAATAAGCAGATCTAGCAGTTTTTAAGGCTTTTCTGTACGCAATTGTGCTCTCTCTCCACGACAAGTTTGAACATGTGGAATTGGAAATGTTCATGAGATTTGAGAGCTACAACAAAGATTTTCTGTGAATAATGGCATGAATTTCGGTTTGTTAAATGTCGACCTAGCACACAAGTTATGTGGACTACATTTATAATACATTTATATATATTGTGGTTTATTTTTGTACTTTCGAACACCTGTCACTATCTCTTTGCATCTTATGGAAAACAACAGAGTGTACAATTGTTTTTCCTGGAACAATAAGTTCTTTTAATTGAGGCCTGAGCTCAGAGGGGAGAGATATAACAGGGGACACAAGAGCACATAACTTCGACCCAGTCATCACAACTGAGAGTAGCTCTGCCCCACGGTGTCTACTGAAACACACAAGATCATTTATCATCTGCACCACAGACAAAGAGAGAGAGAGACAGAGAGAGGAGAGGTCACATAACACAGCAGAAAATATCAAAACAGACGTAAAGAGAGAAAACGTTAAACTATGGATGAAATGCAGAAAGTTAACACTCAGCAGAAAGACACAAATGCCTGACGCTTCAGCTGTCAGCTGTCGCTGAGGCTTCTGGGACGTCAGCTGCTCTGTATTTGTGTCCTGCAGATGTATTGTACCCCCTCTGCAAAGCCACACATATAAGAGACCACTCATCTAGAAGATAAGATAAAGAAGATAAGCGATTTGGTGAATGGATGGATGATATTTTTGTGTGAGCAGATATAACTTTTAATGGAGAAAAGTGATGTTGACGCTCCCTCTAGTGTCTGATTTTTTTTTTTGGGGGGGGGGGGGGGGGGGTTGCATTAACAGTTCATGAAACCCTCCTTATTTAAGGTAAATAATAACAAGTAAATAAATAAATAATTCTTAGTATTTGTTGTATCTTGTTTTCATATCTAAACATTCTATTCAGAACCATATTCAAAAAGGCTGATTCCAAAATGTCTTTAGTGGAGAAAAAACTCATTGCTGTTAATTGTGTTTGAGCATATATATATATATATATATATATATATACACTGCTCAAAAAAATTAAAGGAACACTTTGAAAACACATCAGATCTCAATGGGGAAAAATGTCATGCTGGATATCTATACTAATATGGACTGGGTAATGTGTTATGAACGAAAGGATGCCACATCGTTTGATGGAAATGAAAATGATCAACCTACAGAGGATTGAATTCAAAGACACCCCGGAAATCTAAGTGAAAAAATGATGTAGCAGGCTTGTCAATTTTGCTGAAATTTCATTGCAGCAACTCAAAATGGTACTCAGTAGTTTGTATGGCCCCCACGTGCTTGTATGCATGCCTGACAACGTCGGGGCATACTCCTAATGAGACGACGGATGGTGTCCTGGGGTATTTCCTCCCAGATCTGGACCAGCGCATCACTGAGCTCCTGGACAGTCTGAGGTGCAACCAGGTGATGTCAGATGGACCGAAACACAATGTCCCAGAGGTGTTCTATTGGATGTAGGTCAGGTGAGCGTGGTGGCCCTTCAATGGTATCATTCCTTCATCCTCCATGAACTGCCTGCATGCTCTCGCCACATGAGGCCGGGCATTGTTGTGCACCAGGAGGAACCCAGGACCCACTGCACCAGCATAGGGTCTGACAATGGATCCAAGGATTTCATCCCGATACCTAATGGCAGTCAGGGTGCCATTGTCTAGCCTGCAGAGGTCTATGCATCCCTCCATGGATATGCCTCCCCAGACCATCACTGACCCACCACCAAACCGGTCATGCTGAACGATGTTACAGGCAGCATAACATTCTCCACGGCTTCTCCAGACCCTTTCCTGTCTGTCACGTGCTCAGGGTGAACCTGCTCTCATTTGTGAAAACCACAGGGCACCTGTGGCGGACCTGCCAATTCTGGTGTTCAATGGGAAATGCCAATCGAGCTCCCTGGTGCTGGGCAGTGAGCACGGGGCCCACTAGAGGACGTCGGGCCCTCAGGCCACCCTCATGAAGTCTGTTTCTGATTGTTTGGTCAGAGACATTCACACCAGTGGCCTGCTGGAGGTCATTTTGTGGGGCTCTGGCAGTGCTCATCATGTTCCTCCTCGCACAAAGGAGCAGATACCGGTCCTGCTGATGGGTTAAGGACCTTCTACGGCCCTGTCCAGCTCTCCTAGAGTAGCTGTCTGTCTTCCTGGAATCTCCTCCATGCTCTTGAGACTGTGCTGGGAGACACAGCAAACCTTCTGGCAATGGCACGTATTGATGAGCCATCCTGAAGGAGCTGGACTGCCTGCGCAACCTCTGTAGGGTCCAGGTATCGCCTCATGCTACCAGTAGTGACACTGACCCTATCCAAATGCAAAACTGGTGAAAAACAGTCCGAAAAGATGAGTAGGGAAAAAAATTTCAGTGGCCTCCACCTGTAAAACCATTCCTGTTTTGGGGGTTGTCTCACTGTTGCCCATCTAGTGGACCTGCTGTTAATGTCATTAACACTAAAGCAGCTGAAACTGATTACCAACCCCCTCTGTTACTTAACTGACCAGATCAATATCCCAGGAGTTTAACTGACTTGATGATATTCTCTGATTAAAAAGTGTTCCCTTTATTTTTTTGAGCAGTGTATATATATATATAATGATAGTTTTTTTTTTATGATTTTATGATAGTTGTTAATGAAATTGTCACCTATCATAAAGTAAAAAAAAAAAATCTAATTAGTTTTACAATGTGTATTTTGAAATATAATAGAGCATTTCTAACATTTTGGGCATTGTCAACATGCTTGTTGCCTTAAGCTCATTCGGATAACTTGGGGCATGCTTCTCTTCTCCACTGCTTGTAACAGAAGAGCACCCCTTTGCTGCTACTCTCCTCCTGCGTCTGAATTATATCCATATCTGGTATTAGCGAGGGGAGAAAAAAAAGAAATTGCATCAGATTTTCACTGTCAGTTTGTGGTTTGGGGATGTTGGCATATGGTTTTGCTTTGAGGGGTTATCGTTGCTCCCTGCTAGGCTGCATGGATGGGCAGGGAGTTATTGCCCAGAATGGAACCATATCGCCAATCCAAACTGTATGCTATTTGTTAATCATCTTTGACAATATTGGTTGTGACAGAAATTACTTGAATAAACGTAAACATGTTCGCTAATATGGATGTGGACAAAGTTTTTCCAGGTGCTATAAACTCATTATCTGTATATGTCTTCCTCATTTACCCTGTGTCATGTTTGTAACTGGGTCATTTACATGTGTTAATTTAGCAGACACTTTTACCTCAAGTGACTTCTAAATGAGGGTCATGCATTTCATTGATTTCAAAGGCCAAAATATGATAAATTTGATGGGTGTTAATTATTTGTGTTTCTTCAGGTGTTGTTCGGGTGGATTATGGGGATGTTTCTTCTCGGAAGGCCTTGAGGGAAACTCTGAAGTGTAAACCCTTCTCATGGTACCTGGAGAACATCTACCCTGACTCTCAGATTCCACGCAGATATTACTCACTTGGGGAGGTACGAGACTTTCATTGCTTTCTTGGTCAATATTGTCATTAGGGCTGGGTATTGGCAAGGGCCTCACGATACGATACATATCATGATACGATACAATACGATACATATTGCGATATATTGCAATACTTTTTTTTTTAAATAAAAAATGTAGGAAAAAAAATAGAGCTGAATATACAACTTGTTATGTACCACCTGAGGTATTCTGGTATGTGTATCACATTATATTGATAACTCAGCAGACAAAAACTTAAATTCCAATTTATTCGCAAAGGTATTTGCATTGTGTCGAGTGTGTCTGCGTGCGCGAGCAACAGTGCGCGAGAGACGGAGTGTGTCTGCGCGCGAGAGAGACCGAGTGTGCCCCAGCATTAGTAGCCTAATTGGTACATAATATTATATACTATAAGAGGCATGGAAGTTCGATTAATGGACAGCAATAATCAGTACTACAAACGTCTTGTTTTGAACTATTGTTTATAATAATTTAATTGTTGTTTTTATTTATATTGTTGTCCATTAATCGAACGTCCATGCCTCTTATATAATAATTATATATTACTATGTACCAAATAAGCCTACTAATGCTCGGACACCATGACTTGCACTGACAACATCCCGATGTTGGTGAATACAATTCAGAATCATTGTTATTTGACGCGGTTGTGGTACAGTTTCAGTGATTAGTTATGGAATCATACTACATACATTCAATCTTATTTAATCCTCCATATGGAAGTTTATGTGCTCGAATTATTTATATTTATTAAACAATAGTTCAAAACAAGACGTTTGTACTGATTATTGTTGTCCATTAATCGAACTTCCATGCCTCTTATATAGTAATTATATTACTATGTATGTACCAATACTAATGCTCGGACACCCTCCCTCGGTCTCTCTCGCGCGCAGACACACTCGGTTTCTCTCGCGCGCAGACACACTCGGTTTCTCTCGCGCGCTCATACCCTCGGTCTCTCTCGCACGCAGAAACACTCGGTTTCTCTCGCGCGCTCACTATGGCAAGCCAAGAGGCTCAGAAATACGCCATAGATTAATCGCGTTTAAAGCCAAACGCCGTCAAATACGGCGTTTTAAACCGTATTGGACGCCGCAAAATACGCCATTGTAATTACAAACGCCGTAAAAGACGCGCGAAATACGTCAATGACGCCGTATTTGACGGCGTTTTAGTGTGCATGGAAAGCGCCGCTTTTTACGCCGTTCATCTCGCCATTTGACGCCGTAAAAAACGCCGTTTTGGTTGCACAGAGCGCGCGCTATTTTACGGCGCTTTGCTTATAATATAATGAGACACGCCCACTGATTTCCACAGCCAGTAAGTTTGAACTGTTCTCTCCCAATCAATGATGAACTGAGTCAGACCAGACGAATTCAGCACGGATCATTTGTGGTAATCCAATTCGTATGCTCCCAAGGAATTATTCATTTTATGTATTAAAATAATCCAATAAGCTAAATAATAAACTGAAATTAAAGAAAATATTAAAGAACATTCAAATCAATAAAGCAAAATTAATAGGATTTTCACATTTTAAAAGGGTGTCACACAGGGCTTAATTTGAGCCGGAACACACCGGAACATGTGAACATGGGTGACACATGACTTGCGCGCTTGTTGTGCTAGTTGAGATTGCTGTTAGCCTCGATCGTTTCACTCAGGGAAAAAATGTCAAAAAGACAGCAAAGTTTGCTTAACTTTTTCAAATACGCTGGCCAGTCAGATCCCAAACAAGCAAAAATCGTTTCCGCTGATCAAGAATGTGGAGACCATGGTGGACACAGCAGTAGTATCGACATAATATCTCGTTATTTCGACATAATAAGGGGACATTCTAATCTGCAATAAGCCACATAAAGCGTTCTTATAATGGTTTTCTATGGGGGGAAAATACTTAACGTGTAATTGCGTTCTGGGCTCATCTGATTTGTTTTGTACATAGCATAGCCCACTTTGTTATGATTTTAGTATCATAATGATTAATAAATGCACGCACAATTATCCGTGAACTTGATTTGAACAAATGCCTTTCAACTTGTGTGTGCAAAATTCAGAATTAAATGAATGTGCAGCAATTTGTACAAATAGAGAATCTGTAGGCCTACTATACTGTTGTAGCCATTAAATAAGTGCATTTAGTTTCATATTTGTTAAAATATTATAATGTAATTTTTTTCCATTTATGTTGATTTATGAAAAGTGAACCGCACTAGTAAGATAGGATGCGCAATATGAGACATGGAGTGGTTCAGACATGATTTTGACCACTTCATTAAGTTTTGTTTTGTAGAAATCCTTTCTTTAAAGTGAATTTCGTTTTGTATAAATTGTATCTTAATTTTAATCAATTTTTCATCAACCAATTGCCTGGATTTAATGAATAAGAAGCAAATATAATGGACAATATAATCATGGAGGCGCCCGCGCTGTCACTTGCATTGCACGTTAACTGGAGCGCATCTCATCCTAACTTAACGAAACTCAGTGTATGCCTCACACAGACATGAGAAATACATCAAATACACAAAGCTTGAAATGTCTTTAAACGAAATAATTCAAAAAAAAAGAAAAAAAGAAAGAAAAAGGCTACTCTCTGATTATGTAATCCATTATGTGCATTTCTCTCTAGGCGCGTTCACTACGAATATGGCGATCGTCAACTTCATCTTTGCAGCAGACAGTCAGAAAACACTAGTTTATTAAAGCTGCAGTCGGCAAGTCTGGCAGATTGGGTCGATTAGCCAAAATGTTGAATGTTTACAACTCTCATGCCCCTCCCCACTACCAGCGAGCACCCTCCCATCGAGGTCGTGCTCGTCAGTGCGTCACTGTGCGTGTGTACCTGATTTTCTGTGAACGCGTCCGTCTCTTCAGTATCTATCAACACCATGGACTCGGAGGTAGGCTGCCCTGGCTAATCTATCCATAGATAGCAATAACCGAGGAATTGGAAGCTTGTTAGTAGATTTTCTCTCCGCCATCACGCTTCATGCAATCTCCAGGCGAACTTCAGGCGTGGCGTGTGCATGTGATATTTACGTGCGCGAGTGAGGGGGGATCTGTGGCGTGTGCACGACCTGTGATTGACAGTCAGATCTCACACCCCCCTGCGCTGATTGGACCCGATGATCCGGGAGCGGTGGATTTTTGCAAAACAAATAACACGCTCCAGGTGGAGTTAGAAGCTCGGGTTTTTTTCTAAAACCATCTTATTTATGTTGTTCTGTCGGATTTTAGTGTAAATTTCACTGAATATGATCAAAAAAATTTTGCCGACGGCAGCTTTAATAAAAATCAATGCACGCGTCACCGGATTTACAAATGCACATCTTGCTTGTTGCACGCACACATATTATGTCGAAATAACGAGATATTATGTTGATATAACATTATTATTAATAATAGCCTACATCTTTTAGAATATTTGATTGTGCTGAATGCTGAATGTTGCGCTTGTTCAATTTAATAAAACTTGAATTGTGATCATTAAAATAACTGAATATTAAATATTTAGTGGCCAAGTTTTGCGCATCTCCCCCTGTCAATGATCTAGCACCCCCTCAGCACATGCGTTAAAAATTCTCTGGCGCCGCCCCTGCAGAGAAGCTACGTAGGCAGTGTAATTATTATTTTTTTGTTCCGTTACCTCCAACCCCCGTTTTGAGTCGCCGGATTGTTCAGACATTGTATCAGAATTATGGATAGAGTATAGAGTTATGGATGTTATCCTGTTTTTTCTCCGTTCACAGAAGCACTACAGGTGAATACGATGATGAATCCCCCTATTCTGTTGCTGCTATTTTACATGCAGGCTAAAACTAAAAAATATTTTTGGTATTTTTAATGGGTCACAGTCACTTGTTCATTCTAATTTAATTTAATTTTAATTTAACATAATCGTGTCGGTTAATGAATGGAAGATCGCGTCGGTTGAAGGTAGCAGGAAAAAAAAAAAACCCGAAATGAATCCAGTTTGTTGATAAAAAAAAAAAAACATTTCTCATTAACTAATAGTTATATTTTCCTTTATTTCAGGTTTATTTTGATTAGCATTTAAATGTTTTTAATAGTTTTAGTTTTACTTAACTAACCCTGCCTGGGCAAAACATCGACAGAACTGTCAATTTTCCAACTCTTTCAAGCCACGAATTTTTACAAATATTCACGAATTATTTAATGCCGGTCTGGGACACAATATTAGGCCAATCACACTCATCCAGGCCAATTAACCTACAGCTATTGTTGCAAGCATAATTTACATTTCTTTTAAGAATAATGACTCAAATGTGGGAAAGAAATAACTATGTTATTTTTATTAATGAATATAATATGAATAAAACACGAATTTAATTAGCCTACAAAAATCGGAACACTATTTAATTTTGGAAGGAGAAGCTTATAGACCTACCAACAAACCTGCCACATTTTTTAGAAATAGCAAAAAATACATTCGTCTTATTTTTTTTTCAAATAGGCCTATTTAAAACACACAAATTCATAGGGAATTCTATGGGTTATATCAATATTTTGTGTTATTCAGCACTTGTGCCGAATGTGCCGAGTTAAGCCAATACGACCTGGATTCTTTTCCTTGTTTAATAACTCCTCATATATGAGCATAAGAATTGGATTACCACAAATGATCCGTGCTGAATTCGTCTGGTCTGACTCAGTTCATCATTGATTGGGAGAGAACAGTTCAAACTTACTGGCTGTGGAAATCAGTGGGCGTGTCTCATTATATTATAAGCAAAACGCCGTAAAATAGCGCGCGCTCTGTGCAACCAAAACGGCGTTTTTTACGGCGTCAAATGGCGAGATGAACGGCGTAAAAAGCGGCGCTTTCCATGCACACTAAAACGCCGTCAAATACGGCGTCATTGACGTATTTCGCGCGTCTTTTACGGCGTTTGTAATTACAACGGCGTATTTTACGGCGTCCAATACGGTTTAAAACGCCGTATTTGACGGCGTTTGGCTTTAAACGCGATTAATCTATGGCGTATTTCTGAGCCTCTTGGCTTGCCATACGCTCACACCCTCGGTCTCTCTCGCGCGCTCACACCCTCGGTCTCTCTCGCACGCAGACACACTCGGTTTCTCTCGCGCGCTCACACCCTCGGTCTCTCTCGCACGCAAACACACTCGGTTTCTCTCGCGCGCTCACACCCTCGGTCTCTCTCGCGCGCAGACACACTCGGTTTCTCTCGCGCGCTCACACCCTCGGTCTCTCTCGCGCAGTTCGCTTCGCTTTTGTCCAATCCGGCGCCTCATACAACTGGACAGCGAGTCAGCGACAACTACAGCAGCGGCGGAGGAGGTCGTTTGACGCACACAGAGGGATTTGATGAATTATTATTATTTTTTTTTATTTTTTTTTAAATATCGATACTAGAGGTTGAAATATCGATACACTATCGTGAAAAAAAAATATTGCGATAGTTAGCTGTATCGATATTTTTGCACAGCTCTAATTCATGATTCTGCCATCTAGTCCCTGTCTTTAGTCTTGAGGCAGGATCATGACAGACCCATGTTTTGTGTACAAGCACATGGCCATTTGTTTGGGCCATGTGCTTGTGGTGTCTCGTTACTTAACCCCGCCCCCTTGTTATCCTTGTTTAGTCATTATTGTTTCACCGTTATCACCTGTTGCCCTCTTCATTTGCTCCCTATTTAATCCCCTCATGTTTTCTGTCCTGTGTCGGTTCATTGTCAATCAATGTGTAACCTGCCTGTGTTTGTACCATTGCTGAGAGTTCCTTGTCAAGTAAGAGTTTTTGTCTGAAGAGTTGTATGTAGTATATCCCAGTTCTTAGTCTAGTTATTGTCTTGCTTGTTAGTCAACCATCCTTACCTCTGTTTTACCCCCTTGTGGGCTTTGTTTTCCCTGTTTTCTGTTATAAATAAACCTTGTGTGTTGGCATATTGTCTGCAATTGGGTTCATCCATCACCCCCATGACAAATATGGTCATTAAAAGAATTAGAATTTGTATAAAATGTTTCACTTTCAGCTTTCGTTTCAGATTTACTAAACAGGTCCAATTAGCATGAGAGCAAAATCCTATAAAAACGCAGATGGAAATGGAAAGTTCTGAGCATGATCTACTGACGACGTGCAAATTAAGGCACACAGACGCAGCCGGATCATTTCCATAATGACTAATGCAATTACCAAGAGCAGCGCAAATTAGCGACATGCTTTGTTTGGGCGGTAAATAATGGAGCAAATACCAGTAAATTGGCTGGCGCAAACTGTAGTAAATCAAGTCAAGTCCAGTCATCTTCATTTATATAGCGCTTTTAACAATGTAGATTGTTTCAAAGCAGCTTTACAGAGATAAACGTATAATTTATGGTAACAGAGATTGTTTTGGCTTTATAGCGGTTCTTTAGTAAAGTTATTTTCCAGCTAAGGTTAGTTATGATTGATTCGCTTCCGTCGCAACAATCATTTGTTATTAAATTAGGGGCCGCTAAGACGACACCATTCTCTCTACATAGACTTTAAACGCGAACCTGTGAGAAACGCTGATGGCGTTCACATGCGCATTAAGAATTGGTTCTATAGTTATGTGCGTTTGAATATATGTACGCAGGTTTGTAATTCCCTACAAACCAAGCCTAAACAAAGTACTGGTGTTTCCTTATAATTTTTTATACAGAATTTTATTTTATTTGATCAATTCGGGGTAGATACGCGAATTGAGTTTCCCGACAACGCTTTATCTGTAGAGTGGTAAAGGGATCCTCCATAGGGAGAGACTAGTTGGCACTTCAGCACTGCGTTGTCATCGGGTCCAGGCGAAGGTCCTTCATCAGATCTGGATACGGCCTGGATCCGGCAGGCTGCGGGAAAACCTCGGGATAAACAAAGACACTAAAAATTAGCGTAGATGCCATTCTTCTTATGATGTAACGAGTACATCAGGATTTATGGGAAGTGTTCCCGGTTCCAGCTGACCTAATCTATGCAGCCTAACATTGAATTATAGAAGTCTATAATGTATTATGTGAATGCTAGGTCAAAGAAATGTGTTTTTAGTCTAGCTTTGAAATGACAGAGTGTGTCTGCTTCCCGGACAATGGTAGGAAGGCTGTTCCAAAGTTTTGGTGCTAAATAGGAGAAGGATCTACCGCCAGCAGTCGATTTTGATATTCTAGGTATTATCAATTGGCCGGAATTTTGAGATCGCAATAGACGTGAAGGACTATAATGCGTTAAGAGCTCGCTCAAGTACTGCGGAGCTAAACCATTTAGTGCTTTGTAAGTGATCAGCAATATTTTAAAATTGATGCGATGTTTAATAGGGAGCCAGTGCAGTTTTGCCAGAACGGGCTAATATGGTCATACTTCCTGGTTCTGGTAAGAACTCAAGCTGCTGCGTTTTGAACTAGCTGTAGTTTGTTTATTAAGCGTGCAGGGCAACCACCCAGTAGAGCATTACAATAATCTAGCCTTGAGGTCATGAACGCATGAACTAATTGTTCCGCATTTGTCAATGAGAGCATATGACGTAATTTAGATATATTTTTAAGATGGAAAAATGCAGTTTTACAGATACTGGACACGTGACTTTCAAATGAAAGATTGGTATCAAAGAGCACACCCAGGTTCCTAACCGACGACGAAGACTTAACAGAGCAGCCATCAAGTGTTAGACAGTATTCTAGGTTATTACGTGAGGAAGTTTTTTGTCCAATAATTAGAAACTCTGTTTTTTCAGAATTTAGAAGTAGGAAATTACGAGTCATCCAATTTTTTATATCCGCTATGCATTCCGTTAATTTTGTGAATTGGTAAGTTTCGTTAGATTTTGAAGAAATATAGAGCTGAGTATCGTCGGCATAACAGTGAAAGCTAATTCCATGTTTCCTAATGATATCTCCTAATGGTAGCATGTACAGAGTGAACAGCAACGGTCCTAGTACTGAGCCTTGTGGTACGCCATACTGAACTTGTGATCGATGAGACATCTCTTCATTTACTGCTACAAACTGATAACGGTCAGATAAGTATGATTTAAACCATGCTAATGCAATTCCACTAATGCCAACATAATTATGACCGCCGCTAGCGTAGCTAGCCGGTCATATAGGGATTGTCAAAGTTTTTTTTTTTTTTTTTTTCGTCACCTTACTGAATTTTTCGTCAACGATACCAGGGACACAGAAGCACCGGGGAACATGAAATTTGGTGGGCATGTAGCCCCACTAGACTTCTAAGGAAAAATTTCGTTTGGTCCCCGGGGGCCACTCCCCCCCCGCGCTGGGCCCCCCCAAACCCAAAAAAATGCAGTTTTTCCTAAATAACTACCTGAACCGTGGCACCGAGGATGAAGACATTTTTATGGTATGTTGGTCTACTAGACTTTTACGGAAAAATTTCGTTTGGTCCCCGGGGGCCACTTCCCCCCCCGCGCTGGGGCCCCCTTAAATTTTTCGTCAACGATACCAGGGACACCGAAACACCGGGGAACATGAAATTTGGTGGGCATGTAGCCCCACTAGACTTCTAAGGAAAAATTTCGTTTGGTCCCCGGGGGCCACTCCCCCCCCGCGCTGGGCCCCCCCAAACCCAAAAAAATGCAGTTTTTCCTAAATAACTACCTGAACCGTGGCACCGAGGATGAAGAAATTTTTATGGTATGTTGGTCTACTAGACTTTTACGGAAAAATTTCGTTTGGTCCGCGGGGGCCACTCCCCCCCCCCGCGCTGGGGCCCCCGTAAATTTTTCGTCAACGATACCAGGGACACCGAAACACGGGGGAACATGAAATTTGGTGGGCATGTAGCCCCACTAGACTTCTAAGGAAAAATTTCGTTTGGTCCTCGGGGGCCACTCCCCCCCCCGCGCTGGGCCCCCCCAAACCCAAAAAAATGCAGTTTTTCCTAAATAACTACCTGAACCGTGGCACCGAGGATGAAGAAATTTTTGTGGTATGTTGGTCTACTAGACTTTTACGGAAAAATTTCATTTGGTCCCCGGGGGCCACTTCCCCCCCCCGCGCTGGGGCCCCCGTACATTTTTCGTCAACCATACCAGGGACACCGAAACACCAGGGAACATGAAATTTGGTGGGCATGTAGCCCCACTAGACTTCTAAGGAAAAATTTTGTTTGGTCCCCGGGGGCCACTCCCCCCCCGCGCTGGGCCCCCCCAAACCCAAAAAAATGCCGTTTTTCCTAAATAACTACCTGAACCGTGGCACCGAGGATGAAGACATTTTTATGGTATGTTGGTCTACTAGACTTTTACGGAAAAATTTCGTTTGGTCCCCGGAGCCACTTCCCCCCCCGCGCTGGGGCCCCCGTAAATTTTTCGTCAACGATACCAGGGACACCGAAGCACCGGGGAACATGAAATTTGGTGGGCATGTAGCCCCACTAGACTTCTACGGAAAAATTTCGTTTGGTCCCCGGGGGCCACTCCCCCCCCGCGCTGGGCCCCCCCAAACCCAAAAAAATGCAGTTTTTCCTAAATAACTACCTGAACCGTGGCACCGAGGATGAAGAAATTTTTATGGTATGTTCGTCTACTAGACTTTTACGGAAAAATTTCGTTTGGTCCCCGGGGGCCACTCCCCCCTCCCCGCGCTGGGGCCCCCTTAAATTTTTCGGCAACGATACCAGGGACACCGAAGCACCGGGGAACATGAAATTTGGTGGGCATGTAGCCCCACTACACTTCTACGGAAAAATTTCGTTTGGTCCCCGGGGGCTACTCCCCCCCCGCGCTGGGCCCCCCCAAACCCCCAAAAATGCAGTTTTTCCTAAATAACTACCTGAACCGTGGCACCGAGGATGAAGAAATTTTTATGGTATGTTGGTCTACTAGACTTTTACGGAAAAATTTCGTTTGGTCCCCGGGGGCCACTTCCCCCCCCTGCGCTGGGGCCCCCGTAAATTTTTCGTCAACGATACCAGGGACACCGAAACACCGGGGAACATGAAATTTGGTGGGCATGTAGCCCCACTAGACTTCTACGGAAAAATTTCGTTTGGTCCCCGGGGGCCACTCCCCCCCCCCCCCCCCCCCCCGCGCTGGGCCCCCCCAAACCCAAAAAAATGCAGTTTTTCCTAAATAACTACCTGAACCGTGGCACCGAGGATGAAGAAATTTTTATGGCACATCAACCTAGCCCATAATCACTCATTTGTGATTTGCGCCCCTCCCATAAAAAATGAAAATGCAATATTATTCTGCTTTAATCGCCCCTATCTTCAGTGGAGATGTTCAGAACTGCACCATATTTCATGTGTATGATTAACTTGACAACCTCTGGGGGTATCCTCTGCTAAGTTTTGTAGAATTTCATCCATGGGGGGGTATAAAATAAATTCATTTATGTGCACATTTAGTGACTGTACACTCATCGGCCTGTAGATGGTGCTGTTGAGCGAAGGGTTGCTGGTTTAGGATGATACTGTCACACACACACATGCAGGAATACAAACAAACGCAAGCATGCACACACACTGACATCCACACGCACAGACACACACCCATACACACACATACAAATCCACATGCACAGACACACACACACACAAACACACACGCGCACACATGTACGCACACATACATACACGCACAGACACACACACACACACACACAGACACACACATACACAAATACACACACATACACACACACACACACACACACACACACACACACACACACACACACACACACACACAGACAGACAGACATGCACATACTATTACTTTTTTTAGGTATATACATAAACACGCAATACAGCCAAATTACTCCACGTCATTTATTTTTGTGGAAAGCCAGTGCAGGCCTGAGCGGCGGTCATATTTTGTACCGCGATGCGGTACATCTAGTTTTCGAGTCTATTTAAAAGAATGTTGTGGTCGATAGTGTCAAATGCAGCACTAAGATCGAGTAACACTAATAGAGAGACACAACCACGATCGGATGATAAGAGCAAATAATTTGTGACTCTAACGAGAGCAGTCTCAGTACTATGGTACGGTCTAAATCCTGACTGGAAATCCTCGCAGATATCATTTCTTTCAAGAAAGGAACACAGTTGTGAGGATACTGCTTTTTCTAATATCTTTGACAGAAAAGGTAGATTCGAGATCGGCCTGTAATTGACTAATTCTGTAGGATCAAGTTGCGTTTTTTTAACAAGCGGTTTAATCATAGCCAGCTTAAAGGTTTTTGGTACATATCCTAGAGACAAAGATGAATTAATGATATTAAGAAGAGGATCTATGACCTCTGGAAGTATTTCTTTCAGTAGCTTAGTCGGTATAGGGTCTAACATACATGTTGTAGATTTAGATGATTTAACGAGTTTAGTAAATTCTTCCTCTTCTATAGCAACGAACGAATAAAATGTTTCCTCCGGGAGACTACAATGCACTGCCTGATGCGATACTGTAGTAGACGGTTGCAAGTGAAGAAGTTCATAAAGTCATTACTGCTGTGTTGCTTGGAAACTTCGGTGCTTGAAGCTTTCTGCCACCGTTTCAAATAAATACCTAGGATTATGTTTATTTTCTTCTAATAGGTTTGAAAAATAAGCAGATCTAGCAGCTTTTAAGGCCTCTCTGTAAGCAATCGAGCTCTCTTTCCATGAAATGCGAAATACCTCTAGTTTTGTTTTCTTCCAGTTGCGCTCCATTTTTCTGGCTGCTCTCTTAAGGGCCTGAGTGTGCTCGTTGTACCACGGCGTTGGACTATTTTCTTTAATCTTCTTTAAGTGCAACGGAGCAACTGTGTCTAAAGTGCTGGAAAAGAGAGAGTTAAAAGTTTCTGTTGCATTATCGAGTTCTTCTAAGCTATCTGGGATGCTGAGATGGTGAAACTGATTAGGAAGATTATTAATAAAGCAAGTGGCAGAAGTGATAGTTCTAACATATTTGAGACACGGAGTCGGCTTTGCAGCCTTGGCTAAATGAAGTTTACACGAGACTAGATAATGATCTGAGACGTCATCGCTCTGCTGCAGAATTTCAACGGCACCTTTACTACTACCATTAATTTTAATTAATACTCTCCTCCCATAAATTTTGCATCTGAAAGGGAAAGTCCTAAAAGTGCATATGCAATAAGGTCAGCCGCAAAATGAACTGTGTCCACGCCTTTTCAGTGCTAATTTTTCACTGTGTGTCTTTAGTAAATCCTGACAGAAGTTTTTTAACCCTCTGGGGTCTGAGGTGTTTTCTGGGCCCTGGAGGTGTTCTGACGTGCTCTGACATTTGTGCTTATTTCTGTTACTTGTGACATTTTCATGGCTAAAGTCTGATTACACTGTATTCAGCACAAACTCTGCTACAAAAAATATTTAAGCAGCATAAAAGCATAAAACAATACGTAAAAGTTTGGCAGTACTCAACCCTTCCTCCACCTTAGCCTTTGTTTTCTCCAGAAGTTTTGGTGGCACATTTTGAGAGAAATGTGCCTGGCTTGGTAACAACTGAAAAGGGGCGCATATGCTGATGCAGTGGTGACACGTTCATGTAACATGTAAGGGTGGCGCTGCTAATAAAGCACCTAAAAGCAGTCACAAAGAACCGGCAAAAGTAATGATTATGAATATGTCAAATATAGCAAGGAGACATTTTAATTGTTTATTAATAAACAAGTGTTTTCAGTGTCAGTGTCGGCTGCAAAGATGAAGTTGACGATGCTGACTCGCGATCTTCGCAGTAGTGAACGCGCCAGAGAGAAATGCACATTTCATACAGCTTACATAAGCAGAGAGCAGTCTGTTTTCTTTAGTTTTTAACTGTTCTGTTTAAAAGTAGACATTTCAAGCTTTCTATATATTTATCAGGTCTGTTAGGCAAGTAGGCTACCTTATACGCTGAGTTTCGGTTAATTTATGAGACGAGCTCCAGTTCACGCGCCGGCGCCTCCGTGTCGTGATTATCTATTGTCTGCGATATATAAACAGACGTTTCAATATATTGGTATTAAATGCATTTTCCGAGAATTTATATTTCACGTTTTGACTGCAAATGTCACGTCCATAACGCTGGGATTACCTAATTTTAAAGAATTTATCCTCAACTAGTTTTGTGGTATAGGTCAACGTATTTTATAATGTTAACTTCAAATAATACTAATAGTAATTTAAAGATGTGGTAGCATTGGATCTGGACAGGAAGGATAACTCTGGGAGTTGGAAGGGGTGTGTCGCGATTCTGCCTTCTCACACTGTGACAGGTTCGTGGATCTAACCCCGGACGGCTGCGGATCGGCTCCGCTGCGTGTCGGCTCCGTGCTCCTCCGTCCTTCAATACCCACCAGGTCCGGATTTGTTGTGGAATGGCTGCGGCCATGACTGACAGCTGAAGTCACAAGGACCCCACGAGATTCACGTATGATCGCGCGGTATTGTGCTGAATTGCTGCGGAGCTCTCCGGGCATCCGGCAAAAATAGAAGCTGACCCCTAATTTCCACCAACTGCGGAATGGCTGCAGATCCGCTCCGTAATGGTGGTGGAGTCAATAGGTTTCCATTTCACTGACTGCGGAACGGCTGCGTTCCGACTCTGGCGACCCGCAGCCCTCCGGAGCAGATACGCAGAGCTTCTATTTTTGCAGAATGCCGGAGAGCTCCGCAGCAATTCAGCACTTATATTGCGCGATCATACGTGAATTCGCAAGATCTCGTGGGTCCTCGTGACTTCAGCTGTTAGTCACGGCCGCAGCCATTCCGCAACAAATCCGGACCTGGTGGGTATTGAAGTGTTGGGTATTGACCCACAATTGCTCTTGCGCGCATGGGTGTGGTCACATTAGAGATAATGAGCAGGGGCTGTAGAAACTGTACATATCGTTGCTTTCATACGGATGACTTAAACAGAGAATATTTGTTTTCTGATATTTAATTATTTGTTATTTGTAATTATTACTTGATATTTAATATTTGTTTTCTGATATTTCATTTAAAAATAGAGACTTCAAGCTTTGTAAAAACATGTTTCATGAATGTGTGGCAAGCATTCGCTGAGTTACAGATCATTTTCTGTCACGTTTCAGAATGAACTTCACATTGAAAGAGACGGCAGAACGCGCATCATGTTTATTTTCTTTATTTTACGAAAAACACAACATTTTGTTTTTGTTATTAGTGTACACAATTAAAAGAAGACATTTAACAGTTTTGAATTATGTATAACACTTGCCTGTATGACAAAAATCGACAGAGTTATTTGTTTGATAAGAAAATAAAAAAAGTGAGACAATCGCGCCGGCACGACCGCCGACCCCAGAGGGTTAACACCAAAAGAGGGTTTGCGCTGGCGCAAGCTGTTAGTAAATCTGTTCTGAATGTGCAGGTTTATGTGTGTGGTTATGCTGAAATGTCTGCAATATAAAAATGTATTAATTCATTAAATTAAATGAATTGCATTGTACAAAATCCTCAGACATTGTTCTCTTGTTAATAGATCAGAAATGTTGAGACAAATCAGTGTGTGGATAACATGGGCCGTAAAGAGAATGAAAAGGTTGGCTTCTTCAACTGTCATGGAATGGGCGGCAACCAGGTAAGAAAGCTGTCAAGTCAAGTCACATTTATTTATATAGCGCTTTTTACAATACAGATTGTTTCAAAGCAGCTCTACAGAGATAACAGGTATATAATGCAACAAAGCTTGTTTCCAGAAGAAAATAGCGTCATAGTCCAGCTTAAGTAAGTTCAGTGATGTTTCATTTTTGTTTCATTTTGTTTTGTTTTCAAAAAGTTATTAATTTAGTTAATTTATATATATAGCCGCTCTGGAGAAAACCGTGATGTCATATAATGTTATCATATAATGGTGTCAATGCAGGCAGATCAATATTATTGTTGAATATTAAATTAAATGCCCCCTACTAAGCAAGCCAAAAGCCAATGTCAACGGTGATAAAAAAAGGTGACAAAGGCAAAAAAGGCGACAGTGGCAAGGAACCATAACTCTATCAGGTGGCAGAATGGTGAAAAAAAAACCTTGGGAGAAGCCAGGCTCAGTCGGGGGGCCAATTCTCCTCTGGCCAATGAACAAACAGTGTATGATTATGATTCAGGCAGCATTACAGGTCAGAAGTCAGATTGGATTGGAACATTCAGAATTGTATCCAGTTCCATCTTGAAGATCGGAGTCATCACATCGGTATGGAGACGGGTTTGTTGAGGATCAGTGCCGATGGCTGTCCTGTCAATGAGGCCTTCACAGGGGAGAGTCTAGTTGACACAATCTCTGCTGACACTTCAGGGATGCGTTGTGGTCGTGTCTAGGTGCAGGTCCTCCATCTGATCTGGATATTATGGTGGCCCAGTAGTGCACAACACAACGAAATTTAAAAAGCAAACATAAGTTCACAACACAACAAAATTAAGCCACAACACAACAAAATAAAGCCGCAACACAACAGAAATGCTCCCGACCACTAGAGGGCTCTTGGAGCGCAGTAAAGTTAGTTCCCTTTCAGTTGCTCACGTTCGACGTAGTCGATGTGTCGACTGGTTGGGATCACGTTAGGGAGCCAGTCATCTTCGAGTACTATTGAAACAAGCGTGCGCAATGCTGCGCAATGATACGGGCGCAATTCTTGCTCCAGTGAGTTCCCCTTATTAGCCGAACCCTGTCGAGTTCCTCCATACCCTTCAGCAATGGACGTGGCGGACAGCATTGACTTCCCTGGCCTAAGCCCTGTCCCATCTCCGCCTCAAATAATGCGGGGGGGATCAGGAGGCTTCTGTCTAGGCGCTGGAAGATGGCAGCACTAGTGGTGTTTTAATAGGGATCCCAATCAGTCGACACGTCGACTACGTCAAATGTGAGCGACTGAAAGGGAACGTCTCGGTTACGTATGTAACCCTCGTATTCCCGTCGCCACTATTGCTGAACCACCGCTGGCTCCGAGTTACGCTCGGCTCCTCAGTGAAAAAGCAACTAGTGCGTGCATTCACTTCCGTATTTATACCCGTGCCGCAGGGGCGGAGTGTGTGATGCAAATCATGCATGCCAATTCCATTAGCTCGTTTCAATAGTACTCGAAGATGACTGGATCCCTGGCGTGATCCCAATCAGTCGACACGTCGACTACGTCTCCATTCCCTCCTTCAGGGAACGAGGGTTACATACGTAACCGAGACGTTTACCTTGCCATTGTTCTATAGAGTCGGCAGTCTGAAGATATCAATACCATGATTCGTTTTAACAATATGTAACCATTGTATATAGACATAAAATATTACTTCAAAATCACATACATAAATTATAGTTGCGTATTTATACTCGAGAATGCTTTGGACCGCTTCCACAACGCAACTGTAAGGGAACATCTGGCAATTCCACCAAGTGGTTAAAACGTATAATTTATTATAATATAATTGGATAAATAAAAATAAAAATCATTTGGTGAATTACAGGAAGAATTTATGGAAGGTATTGGCACAATTTCACCTGTAATAAGTCAGTCTGGTCACTAGGAACATACCACAAGCTTTGGAACATTGGAAAAAAAACTTTAGGTGAATTACAGTAGTCCTAATGTTTTTTATTAAAAACAAATTGTGTACTGTGCATACAGGGAAGTATTGGCACAATTTTACCTGTAGTAAGTCAGTCTGGTTACTAGGAACTACAACCTTTGAAACATGATCAAAGATTATATTACATCTATCATATTACATTTTATTATATTACAGACATTTCCTAAATTTCCTAAAAATAAAATAAAAATGTTTACTGTAAAAACATGAAGGGAGGTATTGGAAAAAAGTTACCTGTAGTAAGTCAGTTTTACCAATACAATCAAGCTTTGGATTTTGAACATGTCTGTTTTTGAATGCTAAAAGTCATTTTAATTAATATAAATTATACGTTTTAACAACTTGGAGGAATTGGCAGACATTCCCTTAGGGATCATGCACTGTGGTAGCTCAGTCTAGAGTATAAATATGCAGCTATAATGCACGAGAGCCCTCTTGTGGTCAAGAGCATTTCCGTTGTGTTGTGGATTTATTTCTTTGTGTTGTGGCTTAATTTCGTTGTGTTGTGAAGTTATGTTTGCTTTTTTAAATTTTGTTGTGTTGTGCACTACTGGGCCACCGTAGGATATGGCCCGGATCCGGCTGACTACACCATGCGTTGTGGTCGTGTCTACGCACAGGTCCACCATCTGATCTGGATACGGCCCGGATCCGACTGATTATTGTAAACCTTGGAATAAACAGAAAGACTAACATTAGCGTAGATGCCATTCTTCTTGTGATGTAACGAGTACATCGGGTGTTATAATAGCTATTATATTAAAGGCTTACCGTGTATATAAATATAATCTAAAATAAATAAAAAATCGACAAAAAGGAATAGTTCACCCCAAAATTTACATTTTGCCAACATTAACCATATAGTCTCAAACCTGAACATACTGGATTTGGATACTGAACAAAACAATATGGATACACTTTGAATAATCTGCTGGTAGCTCTTTTTTTATGCAATTACAACGCACGGGGACTGAGGCCATCAAAGAATGCATAATGGAAGTATGATTAAAGTCAATCTTCTGAAGTAATAGAATAGCTTTGTAAGACAAACAGACTGACATTGAAAGAGACCATTTGATGCTTTTTTTTAAAAGGTCATTAATTTGTTTATTGGGTGTACTAGAATAGTTAACATGCTGTAATGTTTAAAAAACAATTAGAGCGTTTCAGAAAGAATGTAATAATCCCAGATAATCTTCTTCCAAAAAGCCCAGAGTGCTCTGATTGGCCAGCTGGCCCAGTGCGCTATGATTGTCCAAACACCTCAAGCGTGTGTCGGAAATGTAACTCCTCTTACCATAATTGTGAGTTTCAGCTTCCAAGGCTTCTAAAGCAAACGGTTAACAATGTTATCGGTTTTACCGTAACAGTTCGAGCCTGAGTCGGATTCTGAAAATGCAGCTAATCAAGCAGATCGATAGGAACCAACATCAGAACAGCACAACATGGCAACAACACAATAGCCACATTGCTACGTCTCTCTCTCTGTCTGTCTGTCTCATGAACATTGAATGGACAGCTATAGGCAAGATGTCAAGATTTTTGTGAATAACAACTTAAATTATGATACTTTTATGGTAGGTACTTTTGCATCTTTTTGAACTTGAAAGCCCGCTGTTTGGCCAAAATATATTTTTTTATCTTTATTCCTGAATTGAAAGATTGACTAACACAGGTGTTATTGAAATCACAAGTAAAATCGTAAAGGAATAAATGCAGTAAGGAATTTCATTATTATTAACACAATTAATTCCCAGTTGATCAACCTGTTTGCGGTAATATACCGTGAGAACTGGAAAGTTGTTCCCGTGAATGTTCCTGCCTGCCTCTCCTTTGAGGCCACTGTCTGTCAGCTCTCTGGACCTACTCCCACTGTTATTGCGACTCTCTATAGACCACCAAAACCAAACAAGGATTTTATCTCTGACTTTTCTGCATTTTTGTCTCATTTGGCTACACTTTCATCTAATGTCATAATACTGGGAGATTTCAATATCCACATGGACAACTTCAATAACACTTTCACTAAAGATTTTACCTCATGTATCGATAGTCTTGGATTTCAACAGTTTGTTAACTTCCCCACACACAATAAAGGACATATTCTGGACTTAATCTGCTGCTCAGGAATAACACCTACGGAGTGCAAAACCGACCACCTCCCTTATACTGATCATCTGCTTCTTTCATTTAATGTCCATCTGTCTTTCAGTAAATTCAACCCACCACGTACTATTCATTTCCGTAAAATTAAGGACATCAACCTGGACAATCTCATAACTCATATCAATAACCTTCCCAGTGCAGATAGCCTTTCTACAACAGATGAGTTTCTCACACATTACAACACACACCTCCAAAACACTCTCAACACTCTGGCTCCACTCAAAACTCGGTCTGTCACCTTCACTAACACAGCACCCTGGTTTACTCCCACCCTCAGAAAACAAAAAGCAATAGGCCGCCGGCTGGAAAGACTCCACAGGAAAACTGGACTCACCATACACAAAGACATGTACACAACTCACATTCTCCAATACAAAGACTCCATCTCCAAAGCCAAATCCATCTACTACTCCCGGTTAATCAGTTCCAATGAAGGCAATTCCAAGGCTCTTTTCTCCCTCATTTCTAACATCTCAAAACCTCCTGATTCACTTCCATCCCATCTCTATTCTTCTGACTTTTGCAATAAACTGGCATCTTTTTTCACCACAAAAATCCAACACATTCACCAGCAACTTACTCCGTCAGTCATAAGCCCACCCATTCCACCCTCATTTACTCCAATCCATCCATTTTCAACATTTGCCCCTCCCTCTGTTAACCAAATTTCCACTCTTATCCAGAAATCAAATACTTCCTCTTGTCAACTAGACCCTCTCCCCACTTCTCTTGTCAAAGCTTCCATTCCTGCTCTTTCCCCCCTCATCACTAATATTATTCATGCCTCCCTCACTTCTGGTACTGTACCCCCCTCTCTGAAAACTGCTGCTGTCACTCCCATACTCAAGAAACCCGGTTCCGATCCCACTGACCTCAATAACTTCCGCCCCATCTCAGACCTTCCATTCATCTCCAAACTTCTTGAAAAAACTGTCGCTGCTCAACTCCAAACCCACCTTTCCTCCAATGACCTTTATGAACAATTTCAATCTGGCTTTCGCTCCCTTCATAGTACTGAAACGGCCCTTCTCAAAATCACCAATGACCTCCTCCTTTCTGCTGACTCCGGTTCACTATCCATCCTCCTTCTGCTTGATCTCAGTGCAGCCTTTGACACCATCTCGCATTCCATCCTTCTGGACAGACTCTTCTCTATCGGCATCACTGGCATTCCCCTCACCTGGTTCCGTTCCTACCTTTCCGACCGCTCCCAGTTTATTCAGCTAAAGTCCTTCACCTCTCATCCTTTTCCGGTCACTTCTGGTGTTCCTCAGGGTTCTGTCCTTGGTCCCTTGCTTTTTCTGATCTATCTTCTCCCCCTTGGTCACATCTTCAGGAAACACAATATTCATTTTCATTGCTACGCGGATGACACCCAGCTCTACATCTCCAGTAAACCCAACAGCACACTCCCACCCTCCTCCCTAACCAACTGCCTTCATGAAATAAAGTCTTGGTTCACCTCAAACTTCCTCAAACTTAACAGCAATAAAACTGAACTTCTACTCACTGGCACAAAGTCCACCTTAAGTAAAATAAAAAACTTTTCAATTTTCATCGACGGCTCCTCCATCTCCCCCTCCCCTCAGGTAAAGAGTCTGGGTGTCATCCTAGACAGCACCCTCAGCTTCACTGCACACATCAATAACATCACCCGCTCAGCCTACTTCCACCTTAGGAACATTCACCGCCTCCGCCCTTCTCTCACTCCTCTTTCCACTGCCGTTCTTGTCCATAGCCTTGTCACTTCTCGAATCGACTACTGCAACTCCCTCCTGTTTGGTCTCCCTCAAAAAACCCTCAATAAACTTCAACTTGTTCAGAATTCTGCTGCACGCATCATCACTCACACACCCTCCATCAAGCACATCACCCCAGTCCTCCAACAGCTCCACTGGCTCCCCATCACACACCGCATCCACTACAAAATACTGCTCCTCACTTTCAAAGCCATCCATAACATCGCCCCTCCATACCTGACTGACCTCATTCATATTGCCACACCTGTCCGCTCTCTCCGCTCCTCCTCCTCTCTCCATCTCATTGTCCCGCCAGCCCGTCTCGTCACCATGGGGAGTAGGGCCTTCAGCCGCTCTGCTCCCCAGCTCTGGAACACTCTCCCCCCTGACCTCCGCAACTCTGACTCACTCCCACACTTCAAATCCACACTCAAAACTCATCTGTTTAGACAAGCCTACTCACTCTGACCACTACTGCATTATTCTCCTGTACTGTTTTTAACTGATGTATTTTAACCTGTTTTTATGCTAGTTTTTACCCTAGTTAGTTTTTAGTTTGTTCAAATGCACCTTTTTGTAAGGCGACCTTGAGTGTCCAGAAAGGCGCCAAATAAATAAAATGTATTATTATTATTATTATTATTTGCAGGTGTTCTCATATACTGCTGATAAAGAGATCCGTACTGATGACCTGTGTCTGGATGCATCGCGGCTTAATGGACCTGTTGTTATGCTGAAGTGCCACCACATGAAAGGAAACCAGATGTTTGAATATGATGCAGAGGTACATATTACACCGAATATACCTCACACAACAACTACATCACTCTTGCACACTAAATCGAAGTCAATGGAACATAGAAATCAAATTATTCAAATGATTCCCTCATTTAAAAAAAGTAGTTTATTCAAGTTGTTAGTATAATTAAAGCTGCAAGCAGCATTTATCGGGGTTCAAGCATTTAAGGCCTTTAAGCACAAAAGCATCAAAAGTTATTAAGTTTTATTTAGCAAGCATGTAACCACTGACATAATAGATGGAAAAGACCATTTACAGCAAATACAGGCAATGTACCATAGGAAATATATGGTTTTAAAGCTTTTTATAGCAGTTATAGTGCCATCTATGGACCGATCTCCATAAAATTGTTTACTGTGACCTCAAATTGAACCCATACACATGTGTACTGAGTTTGGTGAAGATATATCATTTACTTCTTGAGTTATAGCCATTTTAGTAAAATAGGCTCCTCCCACAATAATTGACCACATTCTAGTATTATTTACTATGATTCTAGCATGATTTACATAGTTTACCATTATTTTATCTTAGTTTACCTTGATTTACCATATTCTAGCATGATTTACCATGATATACTACATTCTAGTATGATTTACCATTGTTTACTGTGATTCTAGCATGGCTTACCATAGTTTATCATGATTTATCATAGTTTACCATGATTTACCCTGTTCTAGCATGATTTACCATGATATACCACATTCTAACTTGATTTACCATAGTTTATCATGGTTTACCATGATTTACCCTGTTCTAGCATAGTTTACCATGATTTACCACGTTCTAGAATGATTTGCCAGGATTCTAGCATGGTTTACCTTGATACACCACATTATAGTATTATTTACTATGATTTACCATGTTTCTAGCAATTATGTGAAGTGTCAGTGCAAATGAAGTGATAAACACTGACAAAATCTGATTGTGTTATGATAGTTATTGTTATATAAGTGATATGAATGTCTAAATATGAATGTGAGCACATGTGAAAAGACTTCATTAATAAGTAGAATGGCCAGCAGAGGGCAGAAGAAGACCACTTATTGGCTCACTTTCACTTTAAACTTCATGATTTTCACCAGTTTTCTGGACTAAAGCAAACCAGTTTTTCCATGTTAACTCAATAATGCATGCTTACACACACACACACACACACACACACACACACACACACACACACACACACACACACACACACACACACACACACACACACACAGAGAGAAATAAACATACACAAATACAAATATGTTTTTAATGTTTTGGAATATGTTATTGAGAAAATATATTTATTGGTCTATTAGAATTCCTTTGTGATCTAATAATATAAAAAAGAAAAGAAAAAAAAAGAAAAAAAGATTGCTTTTTAAAGCATTTGTTTGTTTCCCAATACTGAAAACTAATGAAAAGATCATATGTAAAACTGCTGCTCCCTCTAGTGGACAGTGGTATTACAGCTTCCATCTTACAGTTGAAGTGATTGAATGAATTAATGAATGGGAATTTGGTTTTTCACTTATATCTCGGGAACCAGAAGGCGAAAAATTCTGAAACTCAGAGCATAGATAGTGCTTGAGGAGCCCTGTTGAATGAGACCATCAATTATTTACTATGATTTACCATGTTTCTAGCGTGATTTACCACATTACTAGCAATTATGTGAAGTGTCAGTGCAAATGAAGTGATAAACACTGACAAAATATGATTGTGTTATAATAGTTATTGTAATATAAGTGTTTTCCATGTTAACTCAATAATGCATGCTTACACACACACACACACACACACACACACACACACACACACACACACACACACACACACACACACACACACACACACACACACACACAAATACAAATATGTTTTCAATGTCTTTAGGATGTGTTATTGTGAAAAAATATTTTAATGGTCTAACCATTTCATATATTTCATTGTGATCTATATTATCAGTCAAATAATAATAATAAAAAAAAATAGCTTTAACCATTTGTTTGTTGGCCAAAGCTGAAAGCTGATAAAAAGATTAATACTATGTCTAATACTGCTGCTCCCTCTAGTTGACAACAGTGGAATTACAGCCTCCATCTTACAGTTGAAGTGTTTGAATGAATGAATGGGAATTTGGTTTTTCACTTATATCTCGGGAACCAGAAGGCGAAAAATTCTGAAACTCAGAGCATAGATAGTGCTTGAGGAGCCCTGTTGAATGAGACTATCACGGTGTCCCGGAATGAGACCGCTCCCGAGGCCCGCGACGATACGTTTCTATCAAGAGCCCGGAGAGGTCCTTACCATCAAAATTTGAGCGCGCAGCGACTAGTGAATTTGTACTGGGGGGGCGTGGCCTAAATGGCGGCCTCCGTTTTTACTTTCGTTTTCAGAATACCATTCCTTAATGTGACACAATTGTCAATAATAATACTCCAATAGATGAGTTTTGACAAAATGTGATTGTAAATGTTAAAATAATGATTTTATAAAGTCTAAATATGAATTATATAACAATATTAGGGAGTAGTATGATGAAATGGCAGCAGGGGGCAGTAAAATACCACTTATTGGCTTAATATGCCAAAGTTATTCATTTTCAACTTTTTAACTGTTATTTTTTATACTTTTTCTGATAATTATTGATCTAGAGAGTCCAGAGAATTGTACTGCACTGGTTTTTAACATTATTTTATAAACATTATATGATCATATGGAAAACACAATTTACAGCCAATACAGGCAATTTACCATAGGAAATATATGGTTTTAAAGCTTTTTAACAGTTATAGCGCCACCTATGGTCCGATCTTCATAAAAATGTCCATGCTTCTTTAGCATGTTATGTCACATACGCTCATCCATTTTTGTGAAGTTCTGAGTTTTCATTTAGGATTTATAGGCTTTTTAGTGTATTTTGCCATGCCCATTTTCTAAATGACCCTATTACAGCCATCCAAATGCAAAAGTTCAACTTTTTTTCGATAATTATTGATCTAGAGAGTCCAGAGAATTGCCCTAGACTGGTCTGGTTCTGATCGGGCGAAAAAACAGGGACTAGTTCGCAAAAGTAGGTTTTTAACATGTTTGCGAATATTTAATGAACGGTTTGATTGACAGCAGTGATTCTTGAGGCAAAGTTGTTCAGCATGAGCAGATCTATCAAATGATATGCATATTGTGTTGATGTGTGCAACACCACGTGATTACAGAGGGCGTAAACCTCGTTAGCGCCAACTAGTGGCCGATTTCTTTCAAAATTGTTACAGACCTCTAGGGCCATGAGTCGAACATGCCCATCGAGTTTCGTTCTGATCGTCCTCCGTTAACCTTGTCTAATAGGTGCTCAAACTTCATTGGCCGACGGCGGCCATGTCTTTTGAGATACACCAATGTCCTCATAGACATACATGGGGCCTTGGACCAAGACACTGCATACCAATTTTCAAGTCATTTGGACTAACGGTCAGGTGGTCATAGCCCTTTTTATGTTTTTTTAATGTTATAGCGCCACCTAGTGCTCAATCGTCGCGATTTTTTTACTGTCACCTCATACTGAGCTCATACATATGTGTACTGAGCTTGGTGACAATATCTCATTTCTTGCACGAGTTATAGCCATTTTAGTAAAATTAGCTCCGCCTCCTGCAAATGTTTTGACGCCTCTTAGCAACCGTGGATCGAAATTGCAACTTTTTTTCGATAATTATTGATAATCAGTCTCCAGAGAACATTTCTGCACTGGTTTGGTTCCGATCGGGCGAAAAACCAGGGACTAGTTTGCAAAAGTAGGTTTTGGACAAAATCCAAAATGGCGGAAAATTTTCCCAGGCGGAAATGAAATCGGAGATATACGTTTTGTCCGTCTTGAGCCAAGGCTATGACAAACGGTCTAGGAGTTATGGCTGATTTCATACTTTTGCTTGCTGTAGCGCCACCTATTGGCCAGTCGTTGTCATACTTTGATAGGTTCTCCCCAAATTGAGGACTACCATTTGGCTGAGTTTCAAGTCTCCAGCATTTACGGTTTGGCCTGCACGATGCGTTTTAGGGGAAAATAATAATAATAATTAAAGCTGCAAGCAGCATTTAGCGGGGTTCAAGCATTTAGGGTCTTTAAGCACATAAGGCAGTTTAGTGAGTTGTCTGAGTTTTTGTTTAGGATTTACAGGCTTTTGAGTGTTTTTTGCCATACCCATTTTCTAAATGATCCTGTTATGGCTACCCAATGGGTAAAGTTAAAGTTTTTTATATAATTAATAATCTAGAGCTTCCAGAGAATTGTACTGCACTGGTATATTTCCGATCGGGCGAAAAACCTAGGACTAGTTCGCAAAAGTAGGTTTTTAACATAATCGCAAGTATTTAATGAACAAATTGATTGACAGCAGTAGTTCTTGAGGCAAAGTTGTTCTGTATGAGGAGATCTATCAAATGATATGCATCACGTGATTACATAGCCGTAAAACCTGTTAGCGTCAACTAGTGGCTGATTTTTCAAAATTCTTACAGACCTCTAGGGCCACGAGTCGAACATGCCCACCGAGTTTCGTTCTGATCGGCCTCCGTTAAGAGCAAACTAACAGCTTTGAATTAAAATGGTGAGGTATCCTGTTGTAAACATCAACCATGCCTGTTGACAGTTCTCTTTTGTGGGAAAGGAATGAAAAGTTCTCAAATCCGCAGCACAGCCTCAGACATAACATTTATATCCATGATCTGCCATTTTCACTATTGTCCTTGCTTGCTTCTTCACAATACCTGCAGATCTTCTGATGATTCGGCTGTGCAGGTCTACATTAACACTGCCTGGCCTAGAACATGGACTGGAAAATGCAAATTTGGGGGGTATAAATACTAGCAATTATGTGAAGTGTCAGTGCAAATGAAGTGATAAACACTGACAAAATATGATTGTGTTATAATAGTTATTGTAATATAAGTGTGTTCCATGTTAACTCAATAATGCATGCTTACACACACACACACACACACACACACACACACACACACACACACACACACATATACAAATATGTTTTCAATGTCTTTAGGATGTGTTATTGTGAAAAAAATATTTTAATGGTCTAACCATTTCATATATTTCATTGTGATCTATATTATCAGTCAAAAAAAAAAATAGCTTTAACCATTTGTTTGTTGGCCAAAGCTGAAAGCTGATAAAAAGATTAATACTATGTGTAATACTGCTGCTCCCTCTAGTTGACAACAGTGGAATTACAGCCTCCATCTTACAGTTGAAGTGTTTGAATGAATGAATGGGAATTTGGTTTTTCACTTATATCTCGGGAACCAGAAGGCGAAAAATTCTGAAATTCAGAGCATAGATAGTTCTTGAGGAGCCCTGTTGAATGAGACCATCGCGGTGTTTTTGGGCGATTGGAGCCCGGAAATATGACCGTTCAAAGGCATATCTATTGGGGCTTTTATCTCTGGAATGCCCAGGGCAAATTACACCACATTTGAATCGAAGCTAGCCAAGAACTGGCCCTTTCCAACGAGCTCTCACACAAGGTTCGGGGTGGTCTGGGTCGGGAGTTTCGGCCGTTCAAAATCGGGGGTCCCACGAATATGCGATTCGTGGGGGGCGCGCTCCCGAGGCCCGCGATGACACGTTTCGATCAAGAGCCCGGAGAGGACCTTACCATCAAAATTTGAGCGCGCAACGACTTTCCGTTTTCGAGTTATGAATGAATTTGTACTGGGGGGGCGTGGCCTAAATGCCGTTTTACTTTCGTTTTCAATTTCCATATCTCAGACAGACAGTGTGACACAATTGTCAATAATAATACTCCAATAGATGAGTTTTGACAAAATGTGATTGTAAATGTTAAAATAATGATTTTATAAAGTCTAAATATGAATGATATAACAATATTAGGGAGTAGTATGATGAAATGGCAGCAGGGGGCAGTAAAATACCACTTATTGGCTTAATATGCCAATGTTATTCATTTTCTTTTTTAACTGTTATTTTTTATACTTTTTCTGATAATTATTGATCTATAGAGTCCAGAGATTTGTACTGCACTGGTTTTTAACATTATTTTATAAACATTATATGATATATAAATAGGTTATAGGAAATATATGGTTTTAAAGCTTTTTGACAGTTATAGCGCCACCTATGGTCCGATCTCCATAAAAATGTCCATGCTTCTTTAGCTTGTTATGTCACATATGCTCATCAATTTTTGTGAAGTTCTGAGGTTTCATTTAGGATTTATAGGCTTTTTAGTGTATTCTGCCACGCCCATTTTCTAAATGACCCCATTACAGCCATCCAAATGCAAAATTTCAACTTTTTTTCGATAATTATTGATCTAGAGAGTCCAGGGAATTGTCCTAGACTGGTCTGGTTCTGATTGGGCGAAAAACCAGGGACTAGTTCGCAAAAGTAGGTTTTTAACATGTTTGCGAATATTTAATGAACGGTTTGATTGACAGTAGTGGTTCTTGAGGCAAAGTTGTTCAGCATGAGCAGATCTATCAAATGATAGGCATAATGTGACAATAAGTTTAACACCACGTGATTACAGAGCCATAAAACTCGTTAGCGCCAACTAGTGGCCGATTTCTTTCAAAATTCTTACAGACCTCTAGGGCCATGAGTTGAACATGCCCATCGAGTTTTGTTCCGATCGGCCTCCGTTAACCTTGTCTAATAGGTGCTCAACTTCATTGGCCGATGGCGGCCATGTTTTTTTAGATACGCCAATGTCCTCATAGATATACATGGCACCCTGGACCAAGAGACTGCATGCCAATTTTCAAGTCAATTGGACTAACGGTCAGGTGGTTATAGCCCTTTTCATGTTTTTTTCATGTTATAACGCCACCTAGTGTTCAATCGTCGCGATTTTTTTACTGTGACCCCAGATTGAACTCATACACATGTGTTCCGAGTTTGGTGAAAATATCTAATTTCGTTCATGAATTATAACCATTTTAGTAAACTGGCTCCGCCTCCTGCGAACGTTTTGACGCCCCTTAGCAACCGTGGATCGAAATTTCAACTTTTTTTTGATAATTATTGATAATCAGACTCCAGAGAACATTTCTGCACTGGTTTGGTTCCGATTGGCCAAAAAAACCCTCTACTAGTTCGCAAAAGTAGGTTTTGGACAAAATTCAAAATGGCGGAAAAATTTGCATACCGGAAATGAAATTGAAGATATACATTTTGTCCGTCTTGAGACAAGGATTACAGTGATATAAGACACTTGAGTCTGTGACAAAGGGTTAAGGAGATTTAAGCAAAACCGTGATTTTTTTTGGTTTTTTGCACTATAGCGCCACCTATGGGCCAATCGGGGTCATACTCTCTGAACCTCTCCTCGATTTTTGTACTACCTTCTGGCCAAGTTTCAAGTCTCTAGCACTTACGGTTTGGGCTCCACGATGCGTTTTACGGCAGAAGAATAATAATAATAATAAAAATTAAAGCTGCAAGCAGCATTTATCGGGGTTCAAGCATTTAAGGCCTTTAAGCACATAAGCATTTAAGACATTAAGATTTATTTAGAAAGCTTTTAACCACTGAAATAATAGATGGAAAAGTCCATTTACAGCCAATACAGGCAATTTACCATAGGAAATATGTGTTTTTTAAAGCTTTTTAACAGTTATAGCGCCACCTATAGTCCGATCTCCATGAAATTTTGCATGCTTGTTAATGATGTTATGGTACACATGCTCACCAATTTTCGTGAAGTTCTGAGTTTTCGTTTAGGATTCATAGGCTTTTGAGTGCATTTTGCCACGCCCATTTTCTTTATGACCCAATATACCCATGCGAAAAATGCAAAAGTTCAACTTTTTTTAATAATTATTGATCTAGAGAGTCCATAGAATTGTCCTAGACTCGTTTGGTTCTGATCGGGCGAAAAACCTAGGACTAGTTCGCAAAAGTAGGTTTTTAACATAATTACGAATATTTAATGAACGGTTTAATTGACAGCAATGGTTCTTGAGGCAAAGTTGTTCAACAAGAGGAGATCTATCAAATGGTATGCATTTTGTGACGATAAGTGTAACACCACGTGATTACAGAGCCATAAAACTCGTTAGCGCCAACTAGTGGCCGATTTCTTTCAAAATTCTTACAGACCTTTAGGGCCATGAGTCGAACATGCCCATCGAGTTTCGTTCCGATCGGCCTCCGTTAACCTTGTCTAATAGGTGCTCAAACTTCATTGGCTGATGGCGGCCATGTTTTTTGAGATACACTAATGTCCTCATAGATATACATGGCACCTTGGACCAAGACACTGCATACCAATTTTCAAGTCAATCGGACTAACGGTCAGGTGGTTATAGCCCATTTTATGTTTTTTTCATGTTATAGCGCCACCATGTGGCCAATCGCCGCGATTTTTTTACTGTGACCTCAGATTGACCTCTTACACATGTGTACCGAGTTTGGTGAAGATACCTCATTTACTTCTGGAGTTATAGCCATTTTAGTAAAATAGGCTCCGCCTTCTTCAAACGTTTTGGCACCCCTTAGCGACCGTGAATCGAAATTTCAACTTTTTTTCGATAATTATTGATCTTCAGACTACTGTGAACATTTCTGCACTGGTTTGGTTCCGATCGGGCGAAAAACCAGGGACTAGTTCGCAAAAGTAGGTTTTGGACAAAATCCAAAATGGCGGAAAAATTTGCATACCGGAAATAAAATACCTCCTATATTTCTTGTTCGGCTTGAGCCAAGGATTCCAATGATGTATGACACTTGAAGCTGAGACAAATGGTTATTGAGATATGAGCAAAATAGTGATTTTTTTTTGTTTTTTGCGCTATAGCGCCACCTATTGGCCAATCGGGCTCATACTTTGATAACCTCTCCTCGATTTTTGTACTACCTTGTGGCCAAGTTTCAAGTCTCTAGCTCTTACGGTTTGGGCTGCACGATGCGTTTTAGCGGAGAAGAATAATAATAATAATTAAAGCTGCAAGCAGCATTTATCGGGGTTCAAGCAGTTAAGGCCTTTAAGGCCTTTAAGCACACAAGCATCAAAAGACATTAAGTTTTATTTAGCAAGCATTTAACAACTGACATAATAGACGGAAAAGACCATTTACAGCCAATACAGGCAGTTTACCATGGGAAATATATGGTTTTAAAGCTTTTTAACAGTTATAGCGCCACCTTTGGTCCGATCTCCATAAAATTTGGCATGCTTGTTAATGATGTTATGTCACATATTCTCACCAATTTTTGTGAAGTTCTGAGTTTTCATTTATGATTTATAGGCATTTTAGTGTATTTTGCCACGCCCCTTTTATAAAATACCCTATTACAGCCACCCAAATGCAAAAGTTCAACTTTTTTTCGATAATTATTAATCTAGAGAGTCCAGAGAATTGTCCTAGATTGGTCTGGTTCCGATCGGGCGAAAAACCAGGGACTAGTTCGCAAAAGTAGGTTTTTAACATATTCATGAATATTTAATGAACGGTTTGATTGACAGGAATGGTTCTAGAGGCAAAGTTGTTCAGGATGAGCAGCTCTATCAAATGATATGCATTTTGTGACGATAAGTGTAACACCACGTGATTACAGAGCCATAAAACTCGTTAGCGCCAACTAGTGGCCGATTTCTTTCAAAATTCTTACAGACCTTTAGGGCCATGAGTCGAACATGCCCATCGAGTTTCGTTCCGATCGGCCTCCGTTAACCTTGTCTAATAGGTGCTCAAACTTCATTGGCTGATGGCGGCCATGTTTTTTGAGATACACTAATGTCCTCATAGATATACATGGCACCTTGGACCAAGACACTGCATACCAATTTTCAAGTCAATCGGACTAACGGTCAGGTGGTTATAGCCCATTTTATGTTTTTTTCATGTTATAGCGCCACCATGTGGCCAATCGCCGCGATTTTTTTACTGTGACCTCAGATTGACCTCTTACACATGTGTACCGAGTTTGGTGAAGATACCTCATTTACTTCTGGAGTTATAGCCATTTTAGTAAAATAGGCTCCGCCTTCTTCAAACGTTTTGGCACCCCTTAGCGACCGTGAATCGAAATTTCAACTTTTTTTCGATAATTATTGATCTTCAGACTACTGTGAACATTTCTGCACTGGTTTGGTTCCGATCGGGCGAAAAACCAGGGACTAGTTCGCAAAAGTAGGTTTTGGACAAAATCCAAAATGGCGGAAAAATTTGCATACCGGAAATAAAATACCTCCTATATTTCTTGTTCGGCTTGAGCCAAGGATTCCAATGATGTATGACACTTGAAGCTGAGACAAATGGTTATTGAGATATGAGCAAAATAGTGATTTTTTTTTGTTTTTTGCGCTATAGCGCCACCTATTGGCCAATCGGGCTCATACTTTGATAACCTCTCCTCGATTTTTGTACTACCTTGTGGCCAAGTTTCAAGTCTCTAGCTCTTACGGTTTGGGCTGCACGATGCGTTTTAGCGGAGAAGAATAATAATAATAATAATAATTAAAGCTGCAAGCAGCATTTATCGGGGTTCAAGCTATTAAGGTCTTTAAGGTTTTTAAGCATCAAAAGTTATAAAGTTTTATTTAGCAAGCATGTTACCACTGACATAATAGATGGAAAAGACCATGTTCTAGCATGATTTACCATGATATACCACATTCTAGTATGATTTACCATAGTTTATCATGATTTACCATGGTTTACCATTATTTACCATGTTCTAGCATAGTTTACCATGATTTTATCTTAATTTACTTTGATTTACCATGTTTTAGCATGATTTACCATGATATACCACATTCTAGCATGATTTACCATAGTTTATCATGATTTACCATGGTTTACCATGATTTACCCTGTTCTAGCATAGTTTACTATGAATTCATCTTAGTTTACCTTGATTTACCATGTTCTAGCATGATTTACCATGATTTTCCACATTCTAGCATGATTTACCATGGTTTACCATGATTTACCCTGTTCTGGCATAGTTTACCATGAATTTATCTTAGTTTACCTTGATTTACCATGTTCTAGCATGATTTACCATGATATGACACATTCTAGCAAGTATGTGAAGTGTCAGTGCAAATGAAGTGATAAACACGGACAAAATCTGATTGTGTTATAATAGTTATTGTTATATAAGTGATTTTTTAATGTCTAATTATGAATTCAAAAGCACATGTCAAAAGACTTCATTAATAAGTAGAATGGCCAGCAGAGGGCACTAGAAGACCATTATTGGCTCAGTTTCAGTTTAATCTTCATGATTTTCACCAGTTTTCTGCACTAAAGCAAAACAGTCTTTCCATGTTAACTCCGTAATGCATGCTTACACACACACACACACACACACACACACACACACACACACACACACACACACACACACACACACACTAATACTTTAACAGATGGATTTTGACTAAATGTAATTGTAAATGTTAAAATAATGATTTTGTAAAGTCTAAATATGAATTATAGAAACAATATGACAAAATAACTATTTTAAACAGCAGGGGGCAGTAAAATACCACTTATTGGCTTAATATGCCATTGTATTCATATTATTTTCACCTTTTTAAACTGTTATAGAGTCAAATTTTGTCCGATCTGTCTGACATTTTTCATGCTTGTTCAGAGTGATATTTCACATGTTCTGACTTGTTTTTAAGAAGATCTGAGCATCTTAAAAGATATAAGCTTTCGGGGACACTTGGTCAAGGCCATCCAAATGCCATCCAAATGAAGTAGTTCAACTTTTTCTGATAATTACTGATCTAGAGAGTCCAGAGAATTGTACTGCACTAGTTTTGAACATTATGATATGAAAATTCTATGATCATAGATGGAAAAGACCATTTACAGCCAATGCAGGCAATTTACCATAGGAAATATATGGTTTTAAAGGTTTTTAACAGTTATAGCGCCACCTATCGTCCGATCTCCATAAAATTTGGCATGGTTGTTAATGATGTTATGTCACATATGCCCACCAATTTTTGTGAAGTTCTGAGTTTTTATTTATGATTTATAGGCTTTTTAGTGCATTTTGCCACGCCCATTTTATAAATGACCCTATTACAGCCATCCAAATGCAAAAGTTCAACTTTTTTTTGATAATTATTGATCTAGAGAGTCCAGAGAATTGTCCTAGACTGGTCTGGTTCCGATCGGGCGAAAAACCTAGGACTAGTTCGCAAAAGTAGGTTTTTTACATATTCATGAATATTTAATGAACTGTTTGATTGACAGCAATGGTTCTTGAGGCAAAGTTGTTCAGCATGAGCAGATCTATCAAATGATATGCATTTTGTGACGATAAGTGTAACACCACGTGATTACAGAGCCATAAAACTCGTTAGCGCCAACTAGTGGCCGATTTCTTTCAAAATTCTTACAGACCTCTAGGGCCATGAGTCGAACATGCCCATCGAGTTTCGTTCCGATCGGCCTCCGTTAACCTTGTCTAATAGGTGCTCAACTTTATTGGCCAATGGCGGCCATGTTTTTTGAGATACACCAATGTCCTCATAGACATACATGGCACCTTGGACCAAGACACTGCATACCAATTTTCAAGTCAATCTGACTAATGGTCAGGTGGTTATAGCCCTTTTCATGTTTTTTTCATGTTATAGCGCCACCTAGTGCTCAATCGTCGCGATTTTTTTACTGTGACCCCAGACTGAACCTATACACATGTGTACCAAGTTTGGTTAATCTATCTGATTTACTTTTTGAGTTATAGCCATTTTAGTAAAATAGGCTCCGCCCACAACGATCATTTTATGCCCCCTAGCGACCATGAATAAAAATTTCCACTTTTTTTATATAATTATTGATCTTCAGACTCCAGAGAACATTTCTGCACTGGTTTGGTTCCGATCGGACAAAAAACCTAGGACTAGTTTGCAAAAGTAGGTTTTTGACAAAATTCAAAATGGCGGAAAATCTATCATGACGGAAATGAAATCGGAGATATACGTTTTGTTCGTCAGGCGTCCAGCTTTCCAATGATATAAGACACTTGAGTCTACGACATACGGTCTAGGAGTTATGAGCTGTTTCGCGCTTTTGGTTGCTATAGCGCCACCTATGGGCCAATCGGGGTCATAATCTCTGAACCTCTCCTCGATTTTTGTACTACCATCTGGCAAAGTTTCAATGCTCTAGCCCTTACGGTTTGGGCTGCACGATGCGTTTTACGGCAGAAGAATAATAATAATAATAATAATAAAAATCAGTACAATTACAATAGGGTTTCAGCACTTCGTGCTTGAACCCCTAAAAATCCTTACAATTACAATAGGGTTTCAGCACTTCGTGCTTGAACCCCTAATCAGCACAATTACAATAGGGTTTCAGCATTTCATGCTTGAACCCCTAAAAATCCTTACAATAACAATAGGTGTTCAGCACTTCGTGCTTGAACCCCTAATTATGTATGAAAAATAAGAGAGTATACGCTTAGTCTACCTTTTATGTAGAGATATACTTAAGTATATAGTAAACCACATTTGGTTTATACTGACAAGTATACATTAAATTCTAAGGATACTGGTCCTATACTTGTACCTAATTTTTTGATCGAGATAAGCTTAGGAAAAGTTTAATTTAAGGGTGTACTCACACTAGGCAATCTAAACCGTGCCCGAGCACGTTTGACCCCCAAAGTCTGGTTCGTTTGACTAGTGTGAGCGCTCCATACCGTGCCGGGGTGCAGTTCACCTAAATGTCCCTGTCCCGCTTGGAAGAGGTGGGCCAGAGCACTGTTCAGTTGGGCTCAGGTGCAGTACGCAAATAGTGTGATTGCCAATCGCGCCGGAGCACTGAACATTTACTACTCTTGTGTGCTCTGCTGTCATCATTACGACAGCAAACATCTTCTGTTACTACTTGGACAGTACACTTTTCAATTAATTAAATCACAGCATATTTAGGTTTATTACGGGTCTGGTTCTCACCTTTATTGACGAGCAGGAAATGTAGTTTGCGAGTAAAGCTGCAGCTGCCTCCAAAATGATCTTCTGATACTTGCAGTGCAATCAAGTGAAAATTGCTACATGATGCAGTGGAAAAGTCCCCGGACTAGTTATCAAAAAGTTGTAAGTTTGAGCCTCACAAAGATCATACAGAGTTGGCTGAGACCCTAAAGGAATGCTCATCCAGAAATGAAAATTGTCATCTTTAATTTCATTTAAGCATAACTTTTCTTCTTCCCTTCTGCTATAGCTCAAAAACCTCATTCTCGCTTCTGCATATTCAAGCTTGCAATGTATTAATCAGTCATATGACACATTCGTTGTTCACATGCCCACATATTTATGGAGAGAAAAAAAAAAAAAGAGATATATATATATATATATATATATATATAAATTAAAATGTTTTCTCATTTTTCCAGATTTAACATTGTTATTGCTCTGCTATCCACAACCATATCACATCAGACCTTCAACTAATTGAAAATCTCTGCTTTTAACCACCAGATGGTGCTGCATATCATATTATTATCCACCTTGTGCGCTCCTTTATTTTTGTAGTGTGTTCCTTGTCTGGAGCAGAACTGTGTATTTGAGATGCTGTGCACTTGCTGGCCCTGAAAATTATTGAAAGCTTATTGAAACTATTATTTGTGTGCATGTCTTAGTATGTTGGCAAATGGGAGTATGACTTTAAGGTAAGAAAAACTGTGTTTTGCTGCGTGTTGTTTCAGTATTCTGGTGGTGATGTTTGTGAACTAGACTCCCACTGTATTTGAGGTCACATTGTGAATGGTTTAGAAACACACTGGCATAGATTCATATACAGACATCTTTGTAAGCCTTTTTAGAGTGATGACATGGAGGAATATATTTGTTTACTATACAGCCCTATAACATCTCCTCTTAGCCTCCGTGGGCATTGATTTTCAGTGAATATTACATAATCAATATCTGAGATTCATTACAGCATTCTCAAGATATCAAGAAACACATATCACATACGCCACAGCTGAATAAAGAAAAAGTTGGAGATCTTTGATCTCATCGATACTTCTGTTAATATAACAGACACTTCTTTGTTAGGTGGGTAGATTCTGGTGCTTATATATCAAAATAAATGAGTCATTTGATTAAAAAGAAGACATCACACTTGAGCCGTAAGGGACGTTGGTGCTGAATCACAAAGGGGCGCAAGAAATCAGAAGCATCTAAAAATAGATCTCCATCCCCTCGGTGGCTTTGGTTTTAATGTTCGACACAGACATGAATCCAGTGTGTAGTTTTCACCTCTAAGTTGCCTCTAATGCAGGGCATTGTATTTATTCCATCTCCTGGAGACTTGTGCTGCAGGACTTTAGTCATATAAATGATCAAATCAAAAAGAAAGATGATATTGACATCAATTCATATCCTAGAATTTGCCACCATTAAAGTGTGATTCAGTTTCCAATTTATCCATAGACTACTCGATACTTGGCAACCAGAGAGACAGACATTTGCTTTAAAAATAGCTCTCGGGTTTTTGTCACTGCATGTGGAAATTGATGATTTTGGTTTACCGAGATGTCATGTGCTCAGTTTCTGGCACTGTTTCCAATTAGCTATTAAAAATAGCTGTTTTAGAAGGAAAAGAGCCATTAACTCAGCATTGCTAAGTCAGCCCAATTACAGTTGATTTATGTCATTACGAGACTACAGCAAATACAAACTACACACCCACACTTATTTCCTGACTTTCCAGGCCCAGCCCTACATTTCCATTTCAACATCTGACCTTTTCCCATGACTCCTATTAGTTTGTGCCCTTTTTTAGAACGTCTGTGTGTAATATGTATATATCTATATCTATATATCTATATCTATATATCTATATATCTATATATCTATATATATCTATATATATATATATATATATATATATCAGGGTCTGGGACCACATTGAAAATATGGAATTCAACAGCTAATTTAAACAAATAAAGTTTAAAATAAAGTTGTTGTTTTTTTTAAGTTGCATAGTTGTAAAATGAATACAAATTCATTCAGACACTGTACTATTTATAGATCACTAATCAAATAAGCAAATTAGTGCCATTAATCATGTGAACGTTCTACAATATGCCAGATTTTGCTCTTTGAAATATTCTAAAGTCATGAATAACCTGGAAAATCAGGTTTTGTCCATGTCAGTTCAAGTACTGCTGTCATTAAAGCAAATACATTCTGAAATGCATTCACATTTTCAATTAATTTGTAATGTTTTTTATTATTATAACGATAGTAGAATATAATTTGTGGTCTCAGTCTCTTCTTATTTCTTTTTCGAATGCATGTTAATTGCAATTCAATAAAAGTTACAGTATATGCAATTATCTGTAATTTTTAAGTGCATCTTTTTATTTTATATTAACAGTCATTTAAATTGTAAGAGACTGGGCCATGTTTTGAGCTCTTTTTTCACCAGTACCTATACCTGGTTTATTGTCATGTTACATGGGAACCATCAGAAACGCACCTTCCTCCACATCATCACCCAGTCGTGTCTAACCATCAGTCGGCTGGAGGATGGAACGTACGGCCCAACAGTGGAGTACTGTGATGATAGTCCCCTTCAGACCTGGACCCTCCGCAACTTCACCCGACAGGAGGTCTTTAAGAAGCTCTACTACAGTCCAACTGATTACTTTCTGTAAATACCAGAGCATCCTGTTGATGGCAGGTCAGTACTGAACGAGCCCAAAACCAGACCTTAGTTCCTTTGAGGTTATGAGGATTTAGGTAGGCAACCCATAGTTATTAGAGCTGTCGTGGTGTATGGTGTAATTTTGACCACATGCACATAGTTTTTGAAATATTAGGCATATCTGTCTTGCACATGATTCTGGATTTAGTTTTTGAGTGTTATTTTATTTGGTCTGTCTAGTGTTTTTGAGCTTTGGATATGTAATGATGCCATGTATGGACTGTGCGTTTGATATTATCAAGATATGGTACCGTTTAAATACATTTGAAAAGGTTACTTCTGAACTTTTTTCACCAGACATTTGGAGATCATGATGGGGGATGTGTCCCTGTCGATATTCAAATTAATGGTCAGCAAACATGGATTTGAAGAGTGTATGATTCCTACATCAGTAGTTAGTTACAGCATTTCAGTAACCAATCTCCAATCAGCTAGACAAGCAGCTGTGGTTGCCAGAAATTTACTGAAAAAATATGCAAGCAATATTTTTTGTATTACGGGTAGAATTTAAATTGACTGTAAAAAATGTTGGTATCTAACTTTATTTCGATGGTCCACTTAGGAATAGACATTCAGTTTATTATTTTGTCATTAATGAATAACTACACAGGAACAAATGAGTAACACAATATTAACATTCTTATAACTGCTATTAACTAATAAGAAACTCTGATTAACAAATTAGTAAGTAATAGCACTCAGGTGAATATGGTAGTTCACTATTAGCTAATCAAAAACTGCTATTTATTCCATAACTCCCAGAGGACTACTAAGAACTACTATATGCAGGTTCATATTTAATGTGATTAATGCATGTTGTAAGGAATATGACTTAGCTCAAATGATTATAGGGAATCAAAATTATGAATCGGGTTGATTCATCTATATTCTTACAATATTAATAAATTATTGAAGCTGAAATTTAGACTTATTCGTATACATCAATGTTCAATTACAATGAATTATAATTCAATCATTAATATACCAAAATGTCCCTCTTTCAGATCAATTAATCAGAATAATTTTAAGGGAAATTAATGTATTAATTAAACAGTTGTTTGTCCCGCAAACTGGTCGTAAAATTAATTCCATCAACTTCTCAACAAAATTATCTCTTTCTTATAATTCAAAGAAAGCTATATTTTCTGGCCAAGAAAATTACTTTCTTGTTCTTATAAAATGTAGGTTACTTAACAGTAGCGCATTTGTAAAGCGTAGCTTGATCGTCATTTCATTGACTTGTAAAATGAACACTTATACAGAGACAATCTAGGATATAATGGGTCTTTAATAATTTGACTAATACTACATCGAACTAAGGAATACAAGTTCTACAATTTACATGAGTATGCATATAACAATACAAACAGTAAAGACACATACAAGACTAAACGAATAACGAAAATGAGAGAGAGAGAGAGAGAGAGGGAGAGAGAGATCGGACAATGAGAGAGATGAGAGAAAGTAAAACTAACATGTGGGATCAAAGATCGATCACTGTTAGGCAAAGTCACAGGCAGGGTAACCTCGAGAGACAACAAGGAATCAAATCACCTTAAAAGTTCAATAAACTTATCTTGCAAAATGGTTCTCTTTGTTGCTGAAGAACGCCGAGTTCGTGCGTGTGTCCTAAGAGCAGCTGCGTGTGTTTCTTTAAGAAAGCAGGGCTTGCTTCGGTGTGCGCGGCCGCGGGATTTTCAAAAGAGTCTTTTTCTTTGAGTTGAAGTTGCTTGCTGCGTTTGCTTCGCTGAGTCCGAATACGAAAATAAAGAAAAGACTTAAAGAAAAGAAAAGAGAAATTCATTCACGAAAACGGTGAATGAATGCTCCCAACGGGAGCCATATGGGTCTTCTCGCTGATGAAGCGGGTTCGTAAAAAGTGCTCTCGGAGATTTCCTGAGTTGGTCTTTTATGGAAAATATGGGTTGACGCCTCTGTTCGCGCGAACAACCAATGAACGTCCAGAGATCTGAAGCGGGAAAGTTCCTTTGTCTCTGGGGGAAACACCCACTCGAGGGAGTTATGGTGTTGTCAGAATTTGAGCCTTTATACTCTAGTAAGACGATTCATATAGTAATAATCATATCATTGCAATCTATTATCGAGATTCAACTCCGTTAAGTCTCAAGATTTAAAATGATATAAAACATGTCATATGAAAGATTATGGGAATACACAAAGTTACATACTTGTATGCATCTTACAAACATTTTAAAGTTTTGATTAATACACGATAACATTGCAGATACACAAATTTGATATGGGAAAATCAAATCCTTGTTTATACATTTCTTAAGTAGTTATACATAAATGTAGGATTAACACTTTATTCCTACTCCTCTCCTGGAATCTCAGTTTGCTTGACATTCCGTTAGGGCAATAAAAACCAAGTGGGGGGAAGGCAATTGCCCGACAATCTTGAATGCTGATTCTAGATTACACATTAGAAAACTACACCTCTATTATAAAGCAAAGCTAATCACACATGCATAATGGCATTGTACTTATATGAAAATGATATTTCTAAGTTCTAATACAAAGGTGTGTGTGTGTGGGGGTGTGATGTCACGTAGCAGGAGGAAGTTTCGTTATCTTTCTGTGGTCCAGAGAGGGGAAGGGGGTTTGGAATGTCTCTGAGGTGCAATTAGTGTCGTAAAAGTCCATTTGTCGCCGACTAGCTGGAGCCGAAGCATGATTTGCACTCACGAGTTCAAAGTGCACCAGCTTTTGTATTCAGGAAGAAATGTTTTTAGCAACACAGAGTATTTGAATTTGTTCATTCAAACCAACGACGAATGATTCGATAGCCAATGTTGTTACAATGTATATGTATAATTACTTCTAATGTAAAGATCATGGTAACCAATTAGTAATGACTCGAGTATTACCAAATTCCTCAGAAGGAATTACTTATTATTACTTATCAGCTTTTGAGGTTTTTGTAAGATTTTTGATAGTAATTGCTTCTGATGGATTTGGTAACATTTTGAGTCATTACTAGTGGGTTACCATGATCTTCACTTTAGAATACTGATCCAAATGGCGAGTAATTCCTTTAGAATGATGTACAGTAGTAACACGTGAGTCATTACTATCCAATACAAAAACCTCATAAGCTTACAATGACTTTATGTCATTATAGGGAGTTTTTCACTTTAGAATACTGTTCCAAATAATTAGTAGGCCAATTCCTTTTGAAAGATTTGGTAATACTTGAGTCATTACTACATTTACGCAGAATCAGGGTTATTGTAGTTAACTAAAACTAAAACCATAAATATTTCAAATATTTGAAATAAATATTAACTGAAATAAAATAAAAGGTAACATTTTATTTCGATAGTCCACTTTAGACATTCTTCTAACTATAAGTAACTTTGCAGCTACATGTCAACTAACTGTCACTAGAGGATTAGTAGACTGTCTGCTTAATATTTGCTAAAACCTTATTTTGTTGGTCCCCCAACAGACATTTTACTGACTATAAGTAACTTGGCAACTACAAGTCAACTTGTTCTCCTAACCCGAACCCTAACACCTAACCCTAACCTAACAGTCTACTACAGTCTACTAATACTCTAATGAGAGTTAGTTGACATGTAGTTGAAAAGTTACTTATAGTTAGTAGAATGTCTAAAGTGGACTATCAAAATAAAATGTTACCTTTTATTTTATTTCAGTTAATATTTATTTCAAATATTTCAAATATTTATGATTTTAGTTTTAGTTATAATAACCCTGATTCTGCGTAAATGTTTTAGTTATAATAACCCTGATTCTGCGTAATGACTCAAGTATTACCAAATCTTTCAAAAGGAAGTTCTAAAGTGTAACCAAATAAAATATAAAAAAGCTTTTCACCTATAGTCGCCAAAGCAACATTTCTCGTTTTCATTTCATTTGGTTCATTTAGTTTGCTTAATTTAATTGAGTTCAATCAAGTCGGCATGAAACGCAAGTTGCGATTTTATTTTCTTCCCTAATGTGACATATCCAAGAAATGGTTTCTTGAACGGAAAAAATAATGTAGGGCAGGACTTGATTGGATTGTTGGATCATTATGGTTTGCAATTGGTGGATCTCATGTGAGTGACAGATTGTCCTGCCCTTGCATGGTAAACACATTATCAGAGAAGAGAAGAGAAGAGAAGAGAAGAGAAGAGAAGAGAAGAGAAGAGAAGAGAAGAGAAGAGAAGAGATGAGATGAGATGTCACTGCACGAGGGAGAGGAAGTTATTTTGATAACATAAAACGAGGGCACAAAAAAAATAAAATAATGATGCGTGGATAACTAATTTATATTATATAACCCTAACTGTCGTGGAAATGTTAAACTGTATATTAAACTAACCATGTTTCTAACATCTAACCTTATAACTTTAACATCTACCATTTGAACAGGATGTACTGTGACAAAACCAATGGAAAACTTTGACTGTGTGCGTATGTATGTATGTATTAATAACATAGTTTGGGAAATGAAACTAGACAGTCTGTTAGAATCTTGTGATTAACGAATGAAGTCATCATTAAAACAGTTTGCTTGTGCCAGTGACAGAGGGAAAAGGTTGGGGCTTTTGAACCAATTGAACCAATCATATTGAAGGTGACGTGTTAGTCTTATTTGTTTTCTCGATTCTATAAAAACTGTTGTATATGTTGTAACGTAAACGACTCTGGGTCAATGCGAATTAGCTCAAGAATATAGGGAATTTGGGAAATATTACTAATCATAACTCATGGTCATAATTCATAAATCGCATATACATTACTTTATCAATTTTCGGAAATACCTCGTTCTGTAACTGGTCTCGTCATCAGTCATTCGTCCAGCGAATAAATGTAAGATTATCAGTTAAGAAGGAGTATCCCTGTTTACAAACTCCAAGAAAGTTTATCTTCTGGCCACGAACATAAAACTTTCTGAGTTTATGAATTAAAACTACTCAAGGTAGTCAATATCGAGCTTGTAGCTTAGATCTTTGATTTCATTGACTCATAAGGTGGGTTTTCAAACACAGAGACAGTTAAAAGTATAAATTGATTTTTAATAAATGTAAACTAGAGAGATTATATGAGCTACAATATAAACGTACGTAAAAATGCACACAATAAAACAAACAAACATTTAACCAAACAGGAACATAAAACATCGCGTGGTCAGAATGAATAAAATGAAAGACAGAAAGAAAGAGAGAAATAGAGAGAAGAGATAGAGGGTAACTTAATTCACAGACCTAAGAGCTGGACACCTGAAATCAGCTTTTAGAGAGAGATAACGTTACTTGCAAGATTCTGTGCTCTTTCAGTGTGGTGCTGAAGAGGGGGCGCGCGTGTGCGCGTGTCCGGCTGGTTTGCGTCTAGCTTCGTCTTCTGGGTCGTTTCGCAAGACGATGTAAAGGCTCACTTGAATTTAACGTTACCGAGAAAGTTCAGATCATTTCCCTTGTGGCGGGGAAAGGCGAGTAGGAACTTAGTTGCAAAAGAACGGCAGCTTCTACATGACGCGGGCATGCGTCCCAGAGGAGAAGCCAAGGCCTGTCCAGCTGGTTGCGTTGGGAGGAGAAGCGCTGCGCGTGGAGGAGAAGGTCAGAAGAGAGGAAGAGTTGAGAGAGTTTAACTGAAGGTTCGGACTTTTAACAGTGTCCCGTGTACGCCTCCTTTTGCGTGGAGGACGAATCGGATCTTCTGATCTGAAGCGGGAAGAGGTTTCTTTGTTTGTGAAGAAACCCCTCCTTTGACTGTCATGTGAGAGATCGAAAACAACATTCATATTTAGAAATATGGTATTTCCTGGAATAAATGCATATTATTGTACTTTGCAGTCAAGATTCGACTCCGACATGTTTTTCCCATTACATTGACACCTCGAATGACGTTTTTGCATGAAAGAAATACAGGGTTACATAATTTCCTCATAATCACTAGCATAGTGATTTTGATTAACATAATAACGTTGCATAGATACCTCAGACATTATCTGGCCAATTATACACACATAAAAATACATATCAAAAACATTGCTATTGGATCATATGTGTGGAAATGTCCGTTTCGAAGTCCACACGTGTGTGTGTGTGTGTGTGTGTGTGTGTGTGTGTGTGTGTGTGTGTGTAAAGTCACGCGGTGCTGCGGGAGGTTTCAGCACTAGGGAATTAACCCTAAGGCGGTCAAAACAGAAGCTCTTGTCTTCTCCTCTGACAAAAGAGGTTGTGTATGAAAATCATGATTCGCTAATTTCAGAACATCTGAGTTACATACAAAGGACATTTGTGCGTTTATGTGTGGTGACTTCTCAGTCTGGAATGTCGCATAGAGTTTCGTTATCTCTTTGCACATAGAGAGAAATGGGGGCTTGGAATGCAGAAACTTTGCAAGGCTGGGGGATGTGGTGTCATGTGTCTAGTTTACCCTCAAAAGGGCCATAAAGTGTCGCGAAACGACCATTTGTTGCGACTAGCTGGAGCCGATGTGTGATTTGTATTTGTTTGAAGCTCACCGCGTGGTGCGGTTTGTTGATTTTGAGGAGGGGGTCTGTTTGATAATTCCATGATTCACTTGATGCAGAACCCATCTGGCAGGATGTCGTTGTCATTGTTGCTACAATGTGTTTTACGGTGGGATTTCTCAATGGAATTTGTCTGAGATCCTCCGGCCTTGCTTCTTGGGAGAGATTCCCTGAGAACTGCTCGAGAAGATCTCCTGGCCGTTATTAAAGCATTTAGAGGACATTTGCTGATGTGTGTCTGTTAGTTTCTGCTGCGCAGCAGGTCAGTTTAGGGAAGCAAGTAAGTTAGGGTAAGAGACTCGGCCAGTTGTCGACGGAAGACGCAAAGAGCTAGAGTATAAAGGTTATTAAGTGTCGATTTGTAGACGCTCTGTGTCGATGAGTAGACGCAACAGTTTTATTTATTAAGTGTCGATTTGTAGACGCTCTGTGTCGATGAGTAGACGCAACAGTTTTATTTATTAAGTGTCGATTTGTAGACGCTCTGTGTCGATGAGTAGACGCAACAGTTTTATTCTAAATAGTTGGGTTTAGGGAAAAATCCACTACACTATATTCCATAAACAAGACTTTAACTTGATAAACTTAACAAAAAATATGAATATTTTAAGACAAAACACACAACAAAATTATAAAATTATAAAACAAAAAACAATATATATGAAAACTCAAAATATTAATTTGATTTAAAAAAATAAATAAAAAATGTTTTAGACTAAAATATGTTGTAGTTAAATATATATATAAAAATGTGCTGTTAATCAGTACTAAGTCATGGGAAGATGCATAGAACACAAATCATAATTGTTCATTTTAATTTGTGAAAAATGTTTTGGTTTTAGTGAGTATTTATTGAATGTGACGCCTTTTTTGATCTTAAATTGGTTTACAGAGCTCAGGCTGTGCTGTGAGTCTACATTCAAGGCAGGTTTCCATGCGTTTAGGAGCAATTACTGCTGACCTTTTGAGGGAAATGCGAGGGGACAGCAACTCAAAGACACACAAATGAAATAACAGACATCACAGGAGCAGCTGGATATATACCGCTATTTCAACGACCTTCAGAGCACCTCTGTGTTAAATTACATTTTATTTGAAATGTTATTTTATTACATAAATATTTTATGTTGAAATGGAAATGTACTGGCAGCCACCTATTCCAGCTATTATTTAGCATCAGATCAGAGAAGGCAGTTTTATTTAAGCTTGATTATATGTTCGTGGTGGACTGAAATGGGCCTGTCTTTGTTTACAAGCTCTTTTGAAGTGATCTCATTGTGAAAGGTTTCTTTCATGGCCCTGGCTTGCATTAACACGCTCTCACGGTCACACGGCAGCTGCGCTCAGCACAAAAAGAATGAGGTTTTTTATTATTATTTTATTTATTGTCTAAACCCTGAATTTGAATGGCCACTCAGCATTTTTAATCTGCATTTTTTTTTTTTTTTTTTTATGTTCGGCCACCAACGCTTCATCAATGCTTGTGTCTTTGTGAATGCTTTTTTTCAGTCATAGGTTTTTCTTTTCATCATTGATTTGTCTTCTAACTGGTGCATATGAATGACAGCAGTACTATATGATTTTACACACTGCAAAGACTTTATTTTATGGCTTTAAAAGCTGAAGTCTTCCAAAGCTGAATGTTTTCCAAAGGATACAGCATTTAACTTTTATTATTTTGAATTCCTTAATGCATATTCAATTTACAGAGTGGACACCATATATATCACACATTCATGATTATATAAATATATTATACCACCATTTGTTATGTCTACAAATCTATAAAATAAAAAAAATGTGATTCATATAATATATAATGTCGTATATTGGTATTTGCACTAATCTTTTATGATGAACATGTTGTCACATTTCTGCAATAGTATTTTAGATTTTAATTTATATTGTTTATATATTTTTATATTTATATATGTATAATATTTATAATATGTATAATGTATAATAATATAAAATTTAGAGATTTAAAAAAACGTTTTGTTCCAAAGGATGACAAAAACATTTCTTAAAAGAAAAAGGTTTTGTTTTACTTTGAATTTGATTTTGTGGGCAAAAACATTTAAAATATTTTAGTATTGTGTGGTCAAGTCTAGTCATATATAGCGCTTTATACGATACAGATAGTTTCAAAGCAGCTTTACAGTGATAACAGGAAAATGATGCATTTCAGCTGAAGTCAATTCAGTGTTGATTCAGTTCCGTTGTAAAGATCATCAATTATTAATTTAGTTCAGTTCATCTATAAAGCAGTTCTGTAGATAACAGTGATGCCATCGTCCAGCTCAGTTCAGTTCTCATACAACTGTGTCAGTACAGGCAGATAAATAATATTTAAGTGTCCCCAACTAGTGTACTTTCCCACATGTGTTGTCAGTTACCAACATGCAGAAAGCCATTTTGTTGTCATATGTCTTATCATTTTATTATATTTGATATGTCATGGCAATGTAGTTTCACATGTTGCATTAGTTATAAGCCCATGAAAACATTCTTAAAAAATAAATAAATAAATAAATAAATAAATTATTAGAGCTTTGAAAAAAATCTATTAAGATGCCACTGCTGTTGAAAACGGCATGGAAGTGTTTTGTTTTTATTGAAAACCTACATGAATATAAAGAACACATTTCAAAGAAATTGAAATACATTTTTTTGGACATCCTTATTTGTTGTGTATGCAATGTGTAATCTTTTGTGCTGTCCTGATCTCAAGGTTATAATTGAACTCTTCTTCAAACACACCTATATTATATAAAGGAATGCTGTATATTTTATGTTATATGTAAAATAGGCATCAATTTGAACGAGTGTTATTGACTTTAGTGAGGACGGAAGCATTAGTTTGAGCTCACAGCTGATGCTGTCAGTCAGCGATGCTGTCTGTGTCTGTCGCTGCTCAGATGCACACAGATAAAAGCATCTCACCTAGAGATCCCCCCCCCCCCCCCCCACACACACTGAAACTATATCTGCCATTGAGAACCACACAAGCATTGTAGCAAAAAAAAAAAAAAAAAATCTAATGTAATGGCTCCTTATAATACTGCTTATTATTTTCCTCACCTCCGTCCATTTATACACCCCTCTGTGACAAAGGTTGCTCTCAGACATGCAGCATTAACACATTTCCAAACATTTGTCCTTTTGTTACTATACAGTCTATATGGTTAATTCTCAGTAAATAGTGTAAATTGTGCCTGAAATTTTCATTGTTTATTATTAGTATTATTATTATATTTTTCTGGGTCCGTATCTCAATAGACATTGGGCGACTATCATATAGGGAGATGTGTCAGATTATAGTGGTCAATAAGTGGTGTTTTTAGGGGTTGATTATTAAACTGTTTCACTCAATCCTAAGTATGTGCATGAAGTCTTGCAATGGTTATGTATCATTACAAGCCGAAACCCTAACCAATGATACATTATTTCAGGCCTGGTTGCATTGAAAATAACATGATTGAAGTTTGGTGCAAAAATGTCTAACTGTCAGGGTTCTGTCATATGGGGCGCCGTTTGTAAAGCGGCTCACGCTGAAAATAACAGCAACATTTTGTCACATTTAGCTTCAAACAATGTTTAAAAAACTGGTATGAATTTTTGATGGTCACTTTTTACCACATTTACAACAATATTTGTCAACTTAGAGATATTTTAAATAGTTAAATCTAAATATTAAATGTTACACCTAAATGCTAAATCTAAATCTAAATGTTAAATCTAAATCTAAATATAAATCTAAATGTTAAATCTAAATGTTAAATCTAAATGTTAAATCTAAATCTAAATGTTAAATCTAAACGTTAAATCTAAATGTTAAATCTAAATATTAAATCTAAATCTAAATGTTAAATCTAAATCTAAATCTAAATGTTAAATCTAAATCTAAATGTTAAATCTAAATGTTTCGGGTGAAACTAAATATTTAACTAATATGCAAATTCAAAATGCCAGTAACCGGAAGTGCCAAAATAAAAGCTCGAGTGTGTGTTTATAGCATGGTTTATAGTGTCAAATAACGAATAAAAACCATCTCATAATAATAACTATAATATAACGATAATAACTACCTAAAATAATAAACACGTTTGGAGAAACTGTAGAGTTTCGTGATGAGAGTGATGACATGACATTCAGTCAAAGTGAGCCCCCTCGTGGCTGGCTATTATGGCTGCAGGTCATAAGTCCCGCACTTTTCATAAAAGTGACGCTAGCCTACTCTTCAAATACAGTTTCTCCAAATGTGTTTATTATTTTAGGTAGTTATTATCACGATAATCCATGTCCAAGAGTCCATTTCCTCGGATGAGATGGTTTTTATTCGTTATTTGACACTATAAACCAGGCATTCTCAACCCTGGTCCTGGAGGGCCACTGTCCTGCAGAGTTTAGGTCCAACCTTGATCAAACACACCTGAGCCAGCTAATTAAGCTAATTAAGCCTTTCAGGATTACTGGAAAGCTACAGGCAGGTGTGTTTGATCAAGGTTGGACCTAAACTCTGCAGGACAGTGGCCCTCCAGGACCAGGGTTGAGAATGCCTGCTATAAACCATGCTATAAACACACACTGACCTCCTCGAGCTTTTATTTTGGCACTTCCGGTTACCGGCATTTTGATTTTGCATATTAGTTAAATATTTAGTTTCACCCTAAACATTTAGATTCAATATTTAGATTTAGATTTAACATTTAGATTTAGATTCAACATTTAGATTTAGATTTAACATTTAGATTTAACATCTAGATTTAGATTTAACATTTAGATTTAACATTTAGATTTAGATTTAATATTTAGATTTAACATTTAGATTTAGATTTAGATTTAACATCTAGATTTAGATTTAACATTTAGATTTAACATTTAGATTTAGATTTAATATTTAGATTTAACATTTAGATTTAGATTTAGATTTAACATTTAGATTTAGATTTAGCATTTAGATTTAACATTTAACATTTAGGTGTAACATTTAATATTTAGATTTAACTATTTAAAATATCTCTAAGTTGACAAATATTGTTGTAAATGTGGTAAAAAGTGACCGTCAAAAATTCATACCAGTTAAATACAACATTGTTTGAAGCTAAATGTGACAAAATGTTGCTGTTATTTTCAGCATGAGACACTTTACAAACGGCGCCCCATACTGTCACTTATGTCTAGTCTATTTCTTGGTTTTGTGACAGAGCCCAGACACTCCTGTTTTTTCTTGTCTGTGTGTCTTGTTTCATATGCTTTCATGTCATGTTTTTTCTTGTGCTGTGTTGCATGCAGCTTGTGTTTTTCACTGGCTGCGTGCTTTCATATTGTCATGTTTTGTGTGAACACGTGGCTTATGAGTGTTCTCATTGGCTGCGTGTTCATGTCTCGTTTTGTGTTAGCACATGGCTTGTGATGTGTTTTACTGGCCATGTGCTTGTGTTTTAGTCATGTTTGGTATGAGCACATGGCTTGTCATGTGTGTTTCCTTGTGCCATGTGCTCTCCTATCGATTGTCTAAACCTGCCCATCTTGTTACCTGATTATTGGTTAATTTGCCCCACCTGGCTTCCCTCATTACCCTCTTTTGTTTGCTTCCCTATTTATTCTCCATGTGTTTGCAGTCCTGTGCTGGTATGTTGTCTAAGGTACCCTCATGCTTCCTGCAGGTCCAGTTCTTGTAAAGTCTTGCTGCCTGTCTTGTTTCCCCCATGGGGTAGTGTTTTTGTTTGTTTTTTGTTTGTTTTTGTTTGTTATGCTTAATAAAAGCCCATCACTCTGCATTTGAGTTCTCGCTACTTTCATCAACCCAATAGTGATGGGAAGTTCCAACCCGATCTCACGGGAAAACTTACAAATTTTACAAGGTGGCTAATTCGTACGAATTCATACGACCTCACTTGTACGAATTAGTACGATTTTTGCAAAATCGTACATATTTTACGAATTGGCCAATTCGTATGAATTCATACGAATGACCTACCCCTGACCCCGCCCCTAAACCTACCCATCACGTGGGTTTAGACAAATCGTACAAATTCGTACGAGTGAGGTCGTACGAATTCGTACGAATTAGCCATCTTTTTATCATTCGTACAAATTCGTACGAATTGGTCGTGAGATAGCGTTGGAAGTTCGGATTAATACTGACTCTCTTGTTCGATCTCGTTCATCAAAATGAACGAATCTTTTTTCGAGTCATTTCGTTCATTTAAGGGGCTTTAAATGTTGTACTTTTAACTGGCAAATTCCCCGAACACATCCACCTACACGATCTTGATCATATTCTGAATTAAGAAATCATTATAATACAGTCAAAAATAATTTACAGGGAACATAAATAATTACTTTACCTTCCGAGTCTTTTGTTCATTTGTCATGAATGAACGACTCATTCATGAACGACTCATCACTACAACCCAAACCCTGACACCAACAGACTTAACTTGCATATATTGTTGCTCCACGCTACACTATTTCTAGTCTGCATACTTGTGCTTTCTGTTACAATAACAGGATTTTTATTTGTTTGGTAAAATATTGATTATCATGATTTTAGCCAGAATGAAACCATGTAGCACTGTCTAATTTGTAACTATATGTGGTCAAAAAATTATGATGCCACTCCATTCATCAAAAATTATGCCAGAAAGGTCAAACCATTATTTTAATGCATGCAAAGTATTGCATTAAATACTGGAAGTATCTGGATATAGTAAATCCCTGTTTATTTCTTTTGTTTATCAGATGGGTTTTTTTTGACATCTATAAGTTGTCATTCATTTTTTCCACGTTGATTTATGGCAGCAAAAACGCTCAGAAGAACTTTCATTTATAACTCCCTGGGATTGTCTTGGTCAGATGATAAATATCTAGTTTCAGTCAAGAAACTTTAGAGGTCTGCATGGCTGATTGGCCTCTGCTGATCCTGCAACCAATGAGATTGCTTGCTCAACATTTAAATAGTCTGGTTCAGTGTTTGCATGTGAGCTGGTACTGCAACAGGCTATCAGAGTTCTTCTGAAATCCTTCAGCTCCACCTGCCTAGATCTTTTATAGGATTTAGGTGCAGTATGTCTATTTATGCAGTAGCAGCATAACTTACATGTTCACAGCAGTGTGTCTGTGTATCTATTTGCAATACAAAGTCCAAATACATCAACATTGACAATTCAATTACATGCTAAAACTAGAGCTGCAATGATTGAAATGCATTAATCAAAAATGAGTTGTTCTAATCCATCTCATATATTTTAATTAACCACATTTTTAGATCTACATTAGTGTATGTATATCAAAAGTGGAACATTTGTTTGATTTTCTTTTTGTCTTTTAATTTGAATGCTTAGCAAGCCACTGCAGCAGTGAAAAAACAAAACAATAGATTGGATCTGTGTGCAGATTTCTGTCACTGATAACAGCTACAACACACACTTATAAAATGGTAAAAATAAAAAAAGTACATGGTTGGACATTTTTTCAAATCCCACCATCATCGCCACTCTGGTTTCTTCCACCAGAGCTTCCTCCTTCACCACCTCCTCAGTCTTTTTAAGGCGCCTTCCTGAAGGGGGCGTTCTGTCATGGTTATGCTCTGTTTAGTTTGATTTTTATGGACATAGGGGCTGTTTACATGACACCGTTTTCAACTAAAAACATAAAACTTTGTATGTGTTTTGGCCGTTCATTTACACTACAACGGCGTTTTGGATTTCTGAAAAGGCAAACTTTTAAAAATGTGTTTCAAAGTGCAAATTTTTGAAAACGGTCTCCTTGTAAACAACAAAAACGTCTCTGAAGACGATGACGTCATCGTTTTGACGGTCTGTAAGGCCGTGTGTCCACCAAAGCATTTTTAGCCAGGTGAAAACGCTAGACGTTCTGCTGAAAACGCCTAGCTATGCTCGCTTGAGAGCATTGTGGCAGCTCACGAGAGCAGCATTTTTTTCAGTTGAGACACTTTGCTTGTTATGATACGGAATATCCGCGAAAGTGTTACTAGTATCTCATTTGACACATATTTTGTTTCTGTGTTGAGGGCTCCCATTGAAAACAATTGAAAAAACACGCCCGCCGCATGAATAAACGCTTTGGTGGACACACGGCCTAAGCGGAAACTCAAAGAAAAAATTTCTCAGTTTTATATCGTTGTCGTGTAAACGTACCCTGAGTTTGTCTTTCTCTAGTTAGCTGTTTCCTTTGTTCTAGTTTCCCACCAGTCATTAGTTGTCATGGACATTCATTAACAATTTAGTTCATCACCATGTCTATTTAAGTTCCTTATTTCCTTTGAGTCATTGTCCGGTATTGTTTGTGCTATGCACACTGTTTTGTTTGTGTTTTCCCGGATTTGAATTTTTCCCCGGATACCTGTATTTACTTTGTTTAAATAAAGAACTCTTTTACTTCTTCATTATCGGACTACGCGTGACAACGTGGTTCTTGTACTACTGTTCTCAGTGAAGAATAAGATTTTTCCTTTTTATTGCAGTTTTAATTGGCTTTTTAAAAAGATACCATAACAACCAAATAAACATACCATACAACATTACAACAAACCATAAAAACATTTGAGAAATATAAGTCAAACATTTATTTATATATATATATATATATGTAGCAGGAAGGGTTATGACCCCTTCTACTCGTTATGGTTTGGCCAATGGCCTGGCGTCCGGTGCGTATAAAAGCATGGATTTCCGGTTTCTTAGTGTGCGTCACTATCCGGGGCCGTGACGTCACCCAGGCGCCCTGCTGCTTTTTGCTGGAGTGCAGTGTCAGGTGTTGCTCGTAAAAGATCGCTGAAGCTGCTTATTCACTGTCGGTGCTGTTTGCCAGTCTGTGTGCTTTCTGGAAAGTTCAGTATGGACATTTGAGACCGGTAAGGGAAGCATTTGTATGCGACGGTGTTTTGTAAATGAAGTTTTGCTTTGGCTGAGCGGGTAATCTGACTAATCTGTATGCTTAACGTAGTGTAAGATCGATCTGCGCTTTCTGCCAACGAGTTTTGTCGGAGACATCTGGCTCCATCCACCGCATAGTTCGGGGATAGTAATCCCGGGACAGCATGTTTTGTTGTGAGTATACTGCTCGAGTGTGAAACCAAGGGAAAAGGAATTTCAGTGTAACACCTTTTCGTTTTGTTTTTAGGCACGCGATAAGGACAGTAGCGGCGTCCTGCATGAGAATTATCAGCCCTGTGCTTCATCAAGTGCTGTTTGCTCTGCTCCTCATCGGCTGCTGTTCTGTTTTAACTCTTTCAACTGTTCTGTTTTAACTCTTTCAACTGTTCTGTTTTAACTCTTTCAACTGTTCTGTTTTAACTCTTTCAACTGTTCTGTTTTAAGTGAACTCTTTCAAGTGAACTGACCCGAGTGTTCTGTTTCGAGTGAACTGTTTTGAGTTCCGTCTCGAGTGTTCCGTCTCGAGTGAACTGTCTCGAGTGAATCGTCTTGAGTGAACTGTCTCGAGTGAATCGTCTTGAGTGAACTGTCTCGAGTGAATCGTCTTGAGTGAACTGTCTCGAGTGAATCGTCTTGAGTGAACTGTCTCGAGTGCACTGTTTCCAGTGCACTGTTTCCAGTAAATTCTGTTCTCAGTGATATGTTTTGAGGTTTTTTTGTTTGTCTTCTGTTTATTTCTTTAATTGACTTATCTTTTTGAATGTGTATGTTTATTTTGGTTTGATTATTGTATTGGTGACTTATGGTTATATCATTTTGTTCTTTTTGCATATCACTGGTTGATGATGTCTCTTTTTCTTTTGTTTGTTAGCAGGGCCTGGGCACCCGGGGGCAGGCGAGTGACCATTTAGGTGGTGACGTCTTCACTGTGTGTCGTGGTCTTCTCTGACATGAGTCGTTGAGTGTGTGTTAGTGTGTGTGTGCACTGTGAATAGAGTAATTTTCATAAGGGTGATATCTTGAGACTGCCCCTGTGGGTAAGCCCAGGTTCCTCTGCTGCCAATGATAGAATTAAGCAAATAGATGAGAGTGATTGCTGGTCAACACCTTTTTATAAAAGAAAACTGTCTTTTAACCATTAATAAAATATATATGTTTTCAATTACCTATGTCTCTGACTCCAACTGTGATTAGAACCTGTGTGTGCCTGTGTTTAGAGGTTATATTATTCTTGGGGTGAAATTCCCCAGGTGGCGTAGTCGGAAATTATATCAATTTGAGTCAACCACGCCCGCTCTGCTACATATATATATATATATATATATATATATATATATAGCCCACAGTATATATGTAAGGAATAATTGATGAATGGCCAATGAATTCAAATAAAAGTAGGCTAATACACACCCGAGGTGGTAATTCGGCCACGACGCAAAGCGGCAACACATTTCTGTGTGAGTGTGTCAGTATATATGTGTGTGCGTGCACGTTTGAGTGGGAAAGAGAGCGGGAGAAAGAGAGTATGTGCTTTCTGTACATAATAAAAGGTAATGTAAACATGTAAATAATTTGTAATTTTTATCCCATTGTTTACTATATTTATTTGCTTGGTCAGTGCCATTGTGGGTTTTGGTTCTTTTGGAATAGCTGAAATCATTTGGCGAAGTGAAATGGAACTGTAATGCAGTAACTACTTTAGCCATGCGTTTCGCTGAAAATAATTGCACACCTTAGAACGTTTGTCAACCAATCCACACACTGTCAAACTCCAAAAAGCACCATAAAGTATCATACAAATACAATGTAAAAAAAAATGCTTTTTCAGAATTGTAAATAGATTATTGGAGTGTTTTTACAAGAAAATGCCATTTCAGTCTTTTTACTTCAAAGTTAAATTTTTGATTCAATGTTACTTGCCATTTCTTTGTTCTTTGGTTAGTTCTTTGTAACTATTTTTGAAATGTATTAGCCATTTATGAGTGAAAATTGTTTCAACACCTTTTTGTTCTTGCTGTATTCCAAGTCTTCAATGATATTTCTTAAATCATTAGCTCTCTCTTCACTCATGTGTGTCCTGTGTTAAACAGTAAAATCAGGGCAAGCATCGGTGAGCTGTGAGAGCTCTAAAACACAAAACATGCTTCTTATGTTTGGATATTAACTATCTGCTGTTCATGATGAACTCAAAATGCTCAGTGATTCATGCAAAACCTGAGACAGCATGTGGTCAACTCATTTGTCTTGCTGTCTTCTGCATGAACTGTAAAATAGTGTCAGAGTCTGAGCAGTCTACAGTTGAGGAGAGGCAGAACAGTGCATATTCTCACCTATCTCTCAGTGTGAGACAGTGACTGATTACCTTCATTCAGAGCTGTTGAGGAGTAATCACCCACAGGCTCCAGGCTTTTTGGTAGGGTGTCTGGACTCAGCAGAGCAGCAGCTTTCATTATCCGCTTCTGGAGTTCTGTTGGATGGCATGAGGCATTGGAGACTGTATTGAATGTCCACTCCGAAGACTAGTATAACTAAAAGGTATAAAATGGGTTTGGTTTTAACTAAATCTGCCCATGTAACTGATAACATGTAACCACTCCCCCCGCCCCCATCCCCCATCCCCCATCCCCCATCCCCCAAGGCAAATATTAGATAAATAAAATTTTGAAATATATATTTTTTTCAGCATTTTAAAATTATAATTTAACAGTGTGACCAGACATTAATGTAAATTTGAATACTTTTCAATTTTTAAATGTTTTTATATATACAATATTTAAATAATGTAATCAAATAATTCTGTGGGCTGGCTTTGACATTTCTGCCCTACACATTTAGAGCGTGCTCTGGGAGGATAAAAGGAGTGACGATAGGACGAGAGAGACCAGGCCTGGAATTTTACGTTTTGTTTATTTTATGATTTAAATTTTCGCCAGTTCCCGCCTCCTCCTGTCGGATGACGTCTGTTCGTGGTTCTCCATTAGCGTGGTGGTAATGCATGTTTCATTAGCATGCATCTCTGAGGAGTCTACTAGGGGATGAGGAATGTTAGACTGAGTGTAGTTCACACTCTCTTGTTGTGTACTCCGATATAATATTCCCCTGTTTTTTGTACAACACTGTGGTCAGTTGATTCTATGTCTGGTGTGATAGATTCCACTCATCTCATGTCCCCTTTCAGCACTTTAGCTGCTGCACAATTCAGCTTGCACAATTCTTCAGTGAAGGAGGAAGAGGCAGATTCAGTCCAGCAAAGTGGACTAAGGAATACCCAGTACTGTGCTGGAGATGAAAGTGTAGATGTAGATGCTTCCATGTGGTACACTCCCTGTAGGAGTGGAAACAGAGTTGAGATAATCATATTTCTCTAAAGCCGAAACCCAGAGACGTTAGCTGTGCAGTAGCCTGACCTCTTTCAATTGAGAGTTGTCGGCGACTGCTGTAGCTGCAGCCTCCCTGGCTGACTCTGCTAGTCGTTTAACTCCTTTATTGCCTCCTCTTTCAGCATTTTAGCTAAAGGTGAGAGTATGTACAACATTATTTTATGTAACCGGTATGGCGATGAAGTCAGAAGTGGTCATAGCTTAGTATGTACAGTTTGCTGAGCCTGAATTTGCTGGGGTCGCTCTGTGGTGTCAGCATGCCACCTTGCTAGAACTCTCCATATAAAGAATCCTTTAGCCAATCAGGCCGACCATGTTGGCGGCTCCGTTTCTCAGATGCCCCTCCAGTCTTCTTTTGGGGGTAGTAGCTTATACAATTGATGTTGGCTTACTTCCCTAAAGGCAGTGTCGATGTTGGGCGGTGTTGGTGGTTGTATGTGTTCGGGCATCCTGACCTCTGTCCCTTCAAGCTATCTTGGAGTACCAGTGTAGAGATAGGATGGTGATTGTAGTTGCCTAGACTGTAGATGCCTAGTGCATCCTGCTGATTGCCCATCTAACACTGAATGTGACAACTACCTCAGAACCTTCCACTATTTGTCCATGACACCATTCTCTCTACACAGACTTTAAATGCGAACCTGTGATAAACGCTGATGGCGTTCACATGTGCATTAAGAATTGGTTCTATAGTTATGTGCGTTTGAATATATGTGCGCAGGTTTGTAATTCCCTACAAACCAAGCCTAAACAAAGTACTGGTCTTTCCTTATAAATTTTGATACAGAATTTTATTTTATTTTATAACTTCGGGGTAGGTACGCAAAATTAATTTTCCCGACAACGCTTTATCTGTAGAGTGGGAAAGGGATCCTCCATAGGGAGAGACTAGTTGGCACTTCAACACTGCGTTGTCATCGGGTCCAGGCGAAGGTCCTTCGTCAGATCTGGATACGGCCTGGATCCGGCAGGCTACGGGAAAACCTCGGGATAAACAAAGACACTAAAATTCTTCTTATGATGTAACGAGTACATCAGGACGAGTGCAGCCTAACATTGAATTATAGAAGTCTATAATGTATTATGTGAATGCTAGGTCAAAGAGATGTGTCTTTAATCTAGCTTTGAACTGACAGAGTGTGTCTGCTTCCCGGACAATGTTAGGAAGACTGTTCCAAAGTTTTGGTGCTAAATAGGAAAAGGATCTACCGCCAGCAGTCGATTTTGATATTCTAGGTATTATTAATTGGCCGGAATTTTGAGATCGCAATAGACGTAATAGAGCTCGCTCAAGAACTGCGGAGCTAAACCATTTAGTGCTTTGTAAGTAATCAGCAATATTTTAAAATGTATACGATGTTTAATAGGCAGTTTCTGAGTGTAGGTCCATTAGTATTGGTGTCCCCCAGGGGTGTGTATGTTCACCACTCTTATTTACACTGTACACCAATGAATATAGGAGTCACCATCCTGGGAATATTGTCGTAAAATTTCTTAGATGATACTGCCACTCTTGGTCTTCTGTATTTAACATTAACGACATTCAACATTATACTACAGAGATTGCTAACTATGTTACATGGAGTAAAGAACACAGTCTCGTAATTAACGTAAGAAAAACAGAGGAAATGTTTTTTGATCCCAAGTTAGTAGGCAACCACTCATCTATCATGATAAACAACGAGACCATTAGACAGGCTGCTTCGTTCAAATACTTAGGTTTTGCTTATTGATGATAAACTTTCATGGGAGGTTCATGTGGATCATCTGTGTCAAAAGGTGCAACAAAAAAATTATTTTTTATGGAGGCTCAGACTTGTTGGAGTTGCTCAGAGGTTCATGTTGCTGTTTTATCATGCCTGTATTGAATCCATCTTACTGTATGATATTGTGGCCTGGTTCGGTAATTTGACAGTTACTCCAAGATCTCAGTTGAACCAAAGTCCTTTTAGGCAAGTCGTGCCACTTGGCCGCCATCTTGGCAACGCTTCCGGGCAGCTATTTCGGACTAACAAGACCAGGCTCCTATCTAAATGAATGGGCAGAGAGTAAGAACTGCACTTTCACTGGTCACCGGGACATAAAAACTGCATGTATAGAAACAGCAGTAAAATATGATAAAAATCGCTGAAAAAGTTTGATGACTTTGCCCCAAAATAAGGTTTAAAACGCCTTTTCCCCCACAGGTTATACTTTTACTACGCATGCGCAAGGGTTCACGACACCAACTTCATTTACGTCTCTATCCAGAATGCCGGTGTTGTGCAATATTCAATGTCAATATTGTTCTCCATTATTTAAATATAAGCAGGTTTGCACTTTATCAGTAATAACAATGTACTGTATAGATCAGTTGTTTTAACTATTCATTAAAATGAATCGGTTCAAAGGAGTCATTAGTTCGCGAATTGGACATATCATACGGTTGTGTGATTATTCCAGCAGTTAGGACATGGACATCCCACAAGGTTAGTGTCAACACAGAATACATTACATCACTGGATATGTTTTTTCGTTTATTTAGAGAGTAATTTTATGTCAGCTGAATGTGCGGAACGCATTTCAGAGAAGATAAGGCAACGTATTTTAGCACAATTCACACCCAGCGGTAATTCAGGAAAAAAAAAAATCTCTGAATGCTCCACATGAAACTTTGGTCTTCTGACCTTTTACCATCATGTTGTTTTATTTTGAATAATATGCGTGCGGGAGAGAGAGCAAGACAGCGCTTAATTTGGAGACGGTGAAGTCTTGTTTACACTTTCGCCTGGCTCCGAAGAGAGAGTGCGGTTGCGCGACCGGGGCGCTCTCTCTCTCTCTCTCTCTCTCTCTCTCTCTCTCTCTCTCTCTCTCTCTCTCTCTCTCTCTCTCTCTCTCTCTCTCTCTCTCTCTCTCTCTCTCTCTCTCTCTCTCTCTCTCTCTCTGCTTGTTCTTTCAGTTAAATATGCGCCCTGTCACAAGCGCAGCAGTTCATCTACATTACTCACCGATCAAATAAGACATATTTTGTGTCTTTTACTTAGAATGTAAGGTAACATATTTGTGGTCGATATAAAATGCTTTAACTACTTTGGTAGTCCGGTGCCTTCGCGTTGTTATCACCCTCTTCCATGTGGATTCCATCTGATCTTGCACACACCACAACTGTCGCCAAATCGTCTCCGCTGTCGCAAAACCTCAACTGTGCGCATGCGTCAGTGGAACCAGACGATAGGCTTAAATGTTTCCCGGCTTGACTGTTAAAAGCAGATGATTGGCTTTCCAGCGGGAGGGGCGGGACATGTGCATACAACCGCCATCTTTGCCGTTACGGGTTTTCCTTATATAGTTGTATTGAGGATTGAGGAAGTGGCATGTCTCTTATATAAATTGTCTCTGGTTGAACCATTTGGTTCGTACGGCAATGAATGTGGTCAGCCTAGGGGTTTACCCCCCATCTTCAGTCTATTTTTAACAAAATTATTTTTAAACAGGCAAGGAAAATGACTCTGGACCCTTCTCATGTGCTTTATCCAGAATTCGAACCACTTCCATCGGGTCAACGTTTTCGTATCCCAAGGTATAGATATAAACCTTTGCACTAGAGTTTAACAGCCTTGTAGCCAAAGGAACAAAGGACACGACTGTGTGATTGTTATTTATGTGAGTATCTTGTTATGCAGCTTCACCTGTATTGCCCAAAACACATGAAGCTTTGTGCCGTGCTGCTTATACTTAGCAAGCAGTAAAAAGAAAAACACCCCTTCCCGCAACCCAAACAAGTCATCTGTGGATGAGAGTCTGAAGCAAGGACTGCCGAGACGACATTCTCCTGCAGCAGCGATAAGTGCAATGAGAATTTTAGAATGACAGGACAGTCATTTATTACACTATAATCAACAACAACAGCTCGTTCTTTGTGTCATTTGTCATTATGCCATTTCTATGTGCAGAATTTTCCAGTTTCGGTTTTCAATCAGATCACGTGTTTACATATCTTATCAAATAGATAAGAAAGGGTTTTTGGCCAATTCATTGAGATTAAAATGATTACATGTGACTTTTGTTTATCCCGACTGTGCTACTATTACATATGGATTAATAGGGTCCATGTAAACGCAGCTATAGTATGAAATAAATATGCTCAATTAGTCAAGAGCAGTGAGTGAGTTTCTCTTTTTCTTTTATTGTTCGATTAATATTAATGATACAGACATCAGCAGCTATATTAGAGTAATTGCATGGATAAAATGTACTTACTGACAAGCATCCCGTTTTATCCCACCTGTTTTGACAAATAAGTGTGTGTATTTGGCCAAAAAGCCGTGCAAGATAATTCAAATGACGCTTGCATGTTTCCTGTCATACTGCATCACTTGCTGTCAGTGTAGATGCAGCAGGCATTCATTTTATGCATTCATTTTAATTAAATGAAAAGACAGTGCTATAGCACTGGCTGCTCCTGACTGGATACGAGGTTATCTTTTCTATACTTTCACAGTTGGGCCAGAATAGCCCCACTGACTTTCAGCACTGATTTCACATTATATTTTGCCAAGTCATATTTTTACTTGCTAACTTTTCATTTATTACAAAATATATTACTGTTAATTAATTGCTATATTATATAATACTGTTAATTAATAGGCAGCAATGCCTAGCAGGTGTTCCACCTACCTGTACATTTCACCGGACTGTGTTGGATAGTTGCTACATATTCAATCCAAAATCGGGGGTTAAAATCTGCTTAAATGTCATAAAAATACTGTCAAATGCAATCGAGCCTGCTGGTCCTAAATTAGGTTTATTTAATTGGTAACATGTTACAATAAATCTCATTTGTTGACATTATTTAATGCATTTGCTAACTAAGAATGATCAATATATATTTTACAGCATTTATTGACCTTTGTTAATGTAAGTTAATACAAATACAATTGTTTATTTTTTGCTCATGATAGTTCATGTCATGTAGTAAATGTTGGAATTAACATTAAGATTAATAAATGTTGTATTAATGGATTAATAAACTAATGTTAACATGAAACCTTATTGTGAAAGTGTTACCATTTAATTTAATCATTATTTAAATATTTAATGAAGCTTATTATTATTATTATTGTTGTTGTTGTTTTTATTATTATTATTATTATTATTTTATGGTGAAATATGAGCCAGATATGTTGGCAGACTTTGTGAGATTCATCCACACTAGTTTGTTTTTCATTTTTCTATAAATCTGTGTTCCCCCCCAGCGGCTGACTCTGCTCCATGTGAACAGTAACCAGTGTCTCGACATGCCTTCTGAAGAGGATAAGATGGTTCCCACTCTCAGAGACTGTAGTGGCAGGCGCTCACAGCAGTGGATCCTAAGGAATATGACGTTAAGTGTCTGACAGAGCCGGCAACAACCAGTTCAGACCTGAATCTCGGCACTCACCACACCACACGAGTCCTGGAGTCAGGTTTATGGCCTTCTTCACTGCTCTGTGAACTGTCATTTGCTGGTTCATGATCAAGTCCAGCCAGGCTTTGATCAGAAGAACCACACACAGCCCATTTACTGACCCAATTGTGGCCAGGCTTGTGTCTCTGTTCATGTCTGGACTGCATCCTTTAAATCTCAGATTCACTGGTCTAGGGTCAGATCACAGCCATTGACCAGCTTGGTGAGGTTTAAAGGCAAAAAGTTTGAAAAGAACATTTCATTATTTCTTCACATTTCATCAGGTTATCATGTACAAAAACAAAAAATGTGGCTTCATATTTAATCATATGACCTGGACATTTATCAAGTGTCCATTTTATTTTTATCAAACATTTCAAATGTAGTTATTGTGTGTCTACATTTGGTAATGTGCTACCATTTGTGTATAAAAATCATGGGAGAATTGTAGGCAACAGCATCTCACAGGCAAAACTAAAACAAATCATTTGAAGCCCCACCTTCATCATCTCCATAAACACAGGTGTGACTGATGGATGTTCCTGGACACACAACTGTACAAATTATGAACTAGGCCTTTTGAGCATTGATGTACATATTAAAGCAAATATTTTTTTAAGATGAAATCTAAAAACTCCAGTGGAAAAATCGATGCTGCTGTAATACTGCTTGGTGTATATAAAATATTTGGAAAATACTGTACAGCTTTATTCCACTGCTCCTATATGTACTCATCTAATGCATCCACCATGTATTGTCAATATTCTATCGATGTATGTTTAACACAAACAACACACACACACACACACACACACACACACACACACACACACACACACACACACACACACACACACACACACACACAAACTTAACTTTAATAATATTGATTCTTGAATTGGGGGTTTAATGGTTTTGTGTATTTAGTTATTAAACATGCTCTCAATTGAAAGGGGTGTCATACAACTATATATCAATGATTAATATGAGCTATCGCATGCATGGTACAGTCTGTACATTTCTGTATTTTTTTTATCTTCATAAAACCAGAAAATGTGTGACTTTGTAATTGACTAAATGTTAACTGTTTTGTACTTTTTTTTTTTTGTCACAGCCTTTTCTCTAAACTGACTTCATGTTTAATAGATTATTATAACTGCTAACTGTAATAAACCATTGTTGATAAATGTATCACCTTCTTATTAATACGATTAGCACAGTTACTACAATGTCTGTGGGTTTCTTTTTCTTTCTTTTTTTTATAATCCAGATGTGTGTATATATATATATATATATATATATATATATATATATATATATACACAGCGGGGGAAATAAGTATTGAACACGTCATCATTTTTCTCAGTAAATATATTTCCAAAGGTGCTATTGACATGAAATTTTCACCAGATGTTGGTAACAACCCAAGTAAGCCATACATACAAAGAAACAAACAAAAATAAGTTCAGAAATTAAGTTATGTGTAATAATGTGAAATGACACAGGGAAAAAGTATTGAACACATGAAGAAAGGGAGGCGCAAAAAGGCATGGAAAGCCAAGACAACTGCTGAAAACTTACAGTAATTAAAAAGCAATCCAGCCCCCTGTCAGTGGAAATTAATAACAGCTGGTTCAGTCCCAAATGATGGCCTACAAAAAGGTCTTATTGCCAAGGTGTCACACAAGACACATCTCATGATGGGTAAAAGCAAAGAGCTGTCTCAAGACCTTCACAACCTAATTGTTGCAAAACATGATGATGGCATTGGTTATAGGCGCCATTCTAAGCTTCTGAATGGTCCAGTGAGCACTTTTGGGGCCATAATACGGAAGTGGAAAGACAATAATTTCACCATAAATTTGCCTCGACCAGTGCTCCTCGCAAGATTTCTGATAGAGGAGTGAAAAGAATAATCAGAAGAGTTGTCCAAGAGCCAACACCAAGTTGTATGGTGTTTTTAGGGTAATGTGCACTGCCATTTCTCCTCCAAATATGGTGTGTATTATGGCATCCAAACAGTTCAATTTTGCTCTCATGTGACCACACTATATTCTCCCAGTATTTCACTGGCTTTTCCAAATGTTGTGCAGCAAACTTTAAATGAGCTTCAACATGCTTTTTTTTCAGTAATGGAGTCTTGCATGGAGCGTGCATACAGGCCATGGCGGTGGAGTGCATTACTTACTGTTTTCTTTGAGACAACAGTACCTGCTATCTGCAGGTCTTTTTGAAGCTCTCCACAAGTGATCCTTGGCTCTTGGACAACTCTTCTGATTATTCTTTTCACTCCTCTATCAGAAATCTTGCGAGGAGCACTGGTCGAGGCAAATTTATGGTGAAATTATTGTCTTTCCACTTCCGTATTATGGCCCCAAAAGTGCTCACTGGACCATTCAGAAGCTTAGAATGGCGCCTATAACCAATGCCATCATTATGTTTTGCAACAATTAGGTTGCGAAGGTCTTGAGACAGCTCTTTGCTTTTACCCATCATGAGATGTGTCTTGTGTGACACCTTGGCAATGAGACCTTTTTGTAGGCCATCATTTGGGACTGAACCAGCTGTTATTAATTTCCACTGACAGGGGGCTGGATTGCTTTTTAATTACTGTAAGTTTTCAGCAGCTGTCTTGGCTTTCCATGCCTTTTTGCGCCTCCCTTTCTTCATGTGTTCAATACTTTTTCCCTGTGTCATTTCACATTATTACACATAACTTAATTTCTGAACTTTTTTTTGTTTGTTTCTTTGTATGTATGGCTTACTTGGGTTGTTACCAACATCTGGTGAACATTTCATGTCAATAGCACCTTTGGAAATATATTTACTGAGAAAAATGATGACGTGTTCAATACTTATTTCCCCCGCTGTATATAGGAAGTATCTGGTCTAGGTTATCCATTGTGGTTTTGTAAGTTATCTAAGTGGATTCTGAAATGAAGAGAAATGCATACATTACCAAAACTGAACTATAATTTGTATAATTCTAATTCAGTCAAGTCAAGTCACCTTTATTTATATACCGCTTTATACAATACAGATTGTTTCAAACCAGCTTTACAGTAATAACAGGAAAATTGTTGTTCAGCTGAAGCCAGTTCAGTGCTATTTCAGTTCCGTTGTAAAGATCATCAATTATTAAATTAGTTCATTTCATATATAAAGCAGTTCTGCAAAAAATTATGTCATCATCCAGCTCAGTTCAGTTGTCATACCGCAGCGTCAGCACAGTCAGATCAATAATATTATCAAATATTCTCCCAAACTAAGCAAGCCAGTGGCAAGAAACTCAAACTCCATCAGGTGATAGAATGGGGAAAAAAACCTTGGGAGAAACCAGGATCAGTCGGGGGACCACACTGGCCTGACTTAACCTCAGGATAAGGATATGGCAGACAGACTAATATTAGTGTATATGCCATTCTTCTTATGATGTAACAAGTACAACAGGTGTTTTAGGAAGTGTTCCCGATTCCATTTGACCTAATTTAAGCAGCCAAACAATCATTTAACTGATTTGAATAATATAAATTGATAATGTGCTATGTGTATGCCAGGTTAAAGAGATGGGTTTTTAGTCTAGATTTAAACTGACACGAGTGTGTCTGCTTCCTGAACAATGCTAGGAAGACTATTACAGAATATGGGTGCTAAATAGAAAAAGGAACTACCGCTTGCAGTTGATTTTGATATTCTAGGTATAATCAACTGGACAGAATTTTGAGATCGCAATAGACATGAAGGACTATAATGTGCCAAGAGCTCGCTCAAGTACTGAGGAGCTAAACCATTTAGTGCTTTTAAAGTAATTAGCAAGATTTTAAAATGTATACAATGTTCAATAGGGAGCCAATGCAGTGTTGACACAACCAGGCTATGACCAGTTACTCGAGTAGTATAACTCGACCTAGGACGGTGACACAAAACAAAACGTTGCGCTTTTCTAAGCGTGTAAAATGGATAACTATATTGTATGGCGGAATACCATAGCAAGTGCTTGGGAGCACTTCGACTTCGCGCAGTAATATCTTCACTCGTGAAAAATACTCTCACCGGCCCCCGCTCCCTCTCCTCCTCCCTCTCATTTCCGTCAATAGAACCAACGTGACTTTTACCACCTGTGCTATTAGCAAACTGCAAGAGATCATTTGCAATGGCGGACTTTGTAGATGATCATGACTTGTTTGTAGCAGACCCAGAGCCATATCTGTTTGAACCCGAGTACACGGAGAAGGAATTAGCTCTTATGGACCGTGAGAGGGAAGAAAGATATGAACCAGAACAGACCGGAGCCGGCGAAAGAACACGGGCAAACACGCCACTTCTTCAGAGTCATCAACGGTGTTTTTGGATTCTTGTTCAAAGCAGCTAACCAAGCTCTCCGCTGTATGTGGTGAGTTGGAATTCTGTGAAACATGACGGCACTATATACCTTCTCCTTGTTATCACAACCCTTTACGATGCACGTTATAACCATGATTGTCCACAAACTATCTTCCTACAACCTGATACTTCGTCAACTCTGCTCAAACTACTACTAACGTTACTGGTGCAGGTCACGTTGGTTCTATTGACGGAAATGAGAGGGAGGAGGAGAGGGAGCGGGGGCCGGTGAGAGGATTTTTCACGAGTGAAGATATTACTGCGCGAAGTCGAAGTGCTCCCAAGCACTTGCTATGGTATTCCGCCATACAATATAGTTATCCATTTTACACGCTTAGAAAAGCGCAACGTTTTGTTTTGTGTCACCGTCCTAGGTCGAGTTACACTACTCGAGTAACTGTATTTAAATAGGGAAAACGTGGAGGTGTTTGGTAGCTTCTCTGCTTGGCCCCTATTGAATGAACTGGGCTAAGCTAAGTGCTAACAAAGACGAGAGAGGTATGTATCAACTCGTCTTAGTTAAGGGAATAACATAGTTTAATATGAAAAAACGGTGGAGTATCCCTTTAAATGTCAGAGATAAAAATATATAAATATATTGAAAATTGTACTTTGCATATTATACTCTAAAAACACATAATACTTGTTGATTTTTATAGTGCATCATAACTAGAGATGAAATGGCATGAAAATTTCATTTCATGATTATAGTGACCAAAATGATCACGGTTATCACAGAATCCTGTTTAAAAAGTACTAATACTACACAATAAAATCAATTCACCAAGTTTTATGTCGAAAACCAGCAAATAACAAATAAAATTAGCATCAATATGCACTTTTTGTTTACATAAACATTAAAATAATGACATTAAAAATGATGGCCAGATTTTAAAGGAGTGTCTTGCATCTACCAACATGTACAAGTTCAAATAAAGTTTTGACAAAAAAGGTTTTATAAAAAGATAAACCTTGCATATTTCAGCCTTTAAATCATTTTTATAAACAGAATGAGTCAAGAAAGATAAATTACTGACATTTACAATGCACATTAGCTTATCTTTTATTATTAATAGTAAAATTCGGTCCGATTTTCCCTTGGTGTCTGTCGTTGCTATGCAACCATGCCCTGCGCTCTCCACAACGATAAAGAAGTTTTAGTAGCTAATGGATTTCCACCACCGAAAAACGCTTGCTGTAGCTCTGCTAGAAGATTTATTTGTTTTTGAAGGAAAAACACCCGTAGTGTTTGGGTGCACCCCCATCCTTCATGTTGTTACGGAAAGGGTGAAGCTGATTGGTTGGTTCTTGTCACATGACCCGCTGTGCGTTTGCGGCATTCTGAAAAGTTGAGATTTTTTCCATCTCGCTGCGCCTGGAAAAAATAACGAACTCGAGCGTGCAAAAGACACAATATGTGAACGGCCCTTGGCGAGCTACCTCCAATGAGCGACGTGTTGGAGACCCCTGCTGTAGACGCTCTAAACTCTCTGTAGACGCTCTAAAGCACTGGGTTCCCCTCCTCCCTGTTGTTCAGATCGAAGGAGAGGATCACATGCTGAGTCTCTAATGACAGTAAGGTCTTATGCTTTAATACGTGGTATGCTTGAGCCAAATTCGCCCTTGGATAACAATCCGCTTCCACTTTGTCACTGCTTATAGGTGGCAGACGGTCCAGGTTCGAATATCCCAGAAGCAGAGACCCGGGGCCAGAACCCATTTTTTAAACTTGTCCCCATAATGTTCATGTCTAATGAACAGGCTTTGAGCTACTGTCTGTACCTCTTCCTGACGGGTTCCCTTGGGACTGTGGGACGAGTATGCCCAACCGCAGACACTTGGGGGGCCTGTCGGGGAATACTTTTTTTTTGTTTTTTTGTAGGGCCTGAGCTTGGACCAGCCTGATCCGCCACTCCCTTATCCCCTCCCCAAAACAAGATGAGGCTATCGCCTGGCCCAGGGGACCACGAGAAACTGAGCTCACCACGCTCAACCACCTGGGGCATTTTAGGATCAACCTGGCCAACTGCAGGCTCTGGGGCATTTTCTCAGCTCTGGGTCTTTCTCCGCACTACTAGAGCTGCCGGAGGATCTGGAACAGTCACTGCCACTCCCTGTGTCCCCTTGACTTTCCTGGTTACTGAAGATGAAGGTGGTCCAGAACAAAGATGCACCACCCTAACATCCAAAGACTGACCGGCCGCCTCTACCGGCTGGGGATTGACTGGTAACTCCTCCCCTCTAGGGGGCTCCCCCGTCATCAGACGTGTGACTGCAGCGGTAGCTAACTTTATAGTAGATTCTCGGATGGTTTTAAAATTTTGATGGGCTGATCTAATAGCCACCTGCCATGCCTCCTCTCAGCGAACTCATGAGGCTTCCAGTAGCTCTCCCCTGGCTACCTGCAAGGCCTTCCCATAATGGTCTTTCAAGATGTCCACCCATGTGTGCAAACATTTTCGGGCATTTCCATAAATTAGCCATTCCGTGTTCAAACTGGGAAGTGCTGGCTGAATCCACATTGCAATCTGATTTGCTAAATGCACCAAGCGGGTCGGCTTGCGATTTTGATTGGCAGAGGCTTTGAAGCATGGTGAAAGGCTTTCAAGACTCAGTAATCCTGATCTGTCGACATCATGACAATGGAGCCTAAGAAGACAACAAGAATTGTTATCAAGTAATGGTACAGAATAACAATGATAATGATGATGATGATGATAAAAATAAATAATAATTATATTTATAATAATAATAAATCTTTCAGAGGTGAACCAAAAAGCCTGTCTGGGCCTGATTCACACTCCCATTCCGCACCCATTCCCATTCCGGACGATTCTGTGTATGCATAACTGAAGCGGATCTAACTTTATCCAGGAATACAAAGTTTTCAACTGAACCTGCTCCAGACCAGAGAACCCAACTGTAACTCGAAGGTCACAGCCGGATAATCCTGGCCCAGCATCGCCTTCCTCCAAGAAATAATTTTCACCAAAAAAACCCTAAGGATGATTCTGTTTATGCATCATTATGAAGCGGATCTAACTTGATCCAGAGATGCAAAGTTCTCAACTCGACCATAACCCAATGGTCACAACCAGATAATCCTGGCCCAGCATCGCATTCCCAAAAAAATCGTGCAAAAAAAAAAAAAAAAAAAAGAAAAAAAAGCTTGAATAACAGAATAAGGGGCCCTTAGATTAATACTAGGTACGTTTTCTGGTATGTCAAGTCCGATGGCTCTGGCCAGGGTTGGGTGTTGAAAATTACAACAGCTCCCCCCTTATCTAGCACTCATCTAGGAAGGTTTGAAATAGGGTGACTGTGGAAAAGGACACGGGCCGACGCATATTAGACTATTCTATACTCCTGATTAGGAGGTCCTCCCATATGGGCATTGGGCTTAAAATCAATCCATAGGGCTACTGTGGGCAGATTTAGAAAGAGAATGGGTATGGGATTAGATACAGGTTAAGCCACTGGCGTTAGGCTTCTGAGGGCGGTGAAAATAAAAATCCTAATTTTACAGTGCCTGTTTCTCTTCGGTGCCCTCAGGGGGTAGTTCTGCCAACACCGCCACTTCTGGTGTTACGGGGCGCAGCGGTTCTCAGCGATCCTTTGAGGAGGGTCGCAAAGCTGGCAGTTTGGTTCAGGGCACCGAAGTGGTAGCGGTTTCCAGCGATCCTCTAAAGAGGGTTGCAGAACAGTCAGTTTGGTCGTTCCCTGCCGATTTGCCACTTCAGGGAACCGAAGTGGCTGTTCAACCAATACCAGAGGCCAGCCTCAAGAGGCTGGTTCCCTTAGTAGACTTAAAGGTGCTGTATGTAACTTCTTTACTCTACTAAAGCATACAAATACCATAATATATTTGCAGATATTTAGGAAACATGCTAAGTTCACATTTTTGTTTCTCTGAAAAACACTTCTACAGCCAGTTATTTTACTTATTATTTTTAACGTTCCATGTTTTCAGTCGGTTTTTGTTTTGGTCTGTGTGATCTCGCCCACTGCCAGTTCACCCAATAGTATTTAGACACCCCAGGATGCCAGTTGGCAGGAAACACAGCGTATTGCAGCCTTGAAAACGTCCTCAAACTGGCAACCCACGTGAGCGTCTAGTCTGCGGAGGAGGGCGTGGGGGCAGGGGAAACAATGATCTCTGATATTTTGAATTTGGACTGCAGTTCTTGGAAGTCATTCTTACAGACAGCACCTTTAAAGGACGCTTACTTTCATGTAGCCATCCATCCTCACCACAGGAAGTTTCTGAGGTTCGCTTTCGGGGGCGAAGTGTACTAATATCGAGTTCTTCCTTTCGGCCTAGGTTTATTACCCATAATTTTCACGAAATGTGTGGATGCAGCTCTGGCTCCTCTGAGACTCCAGGGCATTCACGCATTGAATTATATCGACGATTGGTCGATCCTAGCTCAATCCGAGCAGATGGTGATTTGGCATCGAAATGTCGTTCTTGCCCCCATGAGAAAGTTGGGGTTGAGGCTCAACGCTATAAAGAGTGTGCTTCTTCCAGTTCAAAGGACCACTCTTCTAGGCCTTATTTGGGTTTCGACTACGATGCAGGCACGTCTCTCCCCTGCTCGTATAGTGTCGATCCTCTAGGCCAAAACTAGGCCAGTCACTCACTGTCAAACAGTTTCAGAGACTGTTGGGTCTTATGGCAGCTACATCCAACGTAATAACTTTTGGCCTTCTGCACATGAGACCCCTTTAGTAGTGGCTCAAAACAAAGGGGTTCTCCCCGAGGGGACATCCATTTAGCATGATCAAGGTCACGCGGCGATGCCTACGTGTCTTAGTCATGTGGAAAAAACCTTGGTTTCTTACCCAAGGCCCAGTGCTGGGGTCTTCTTGTCGTCGCTTAACGCTAATGACAGATGCATCCCTCACAGGTTGGGGGTTGATCATGAGTGGTCGCTCGACTCAAGGTCTGTGGCAGGACCATCTTCGTTCCTGACACATAAATCGTGTACTTAGTAGATTGTCCTCACTCAATGGCTGGTTGTCTAAGTGGTGTCCGCAAAATAATATAGAATTCATAGACAATTGGAAAAGTTTTTGGGGCAGACCTGACCTGTTGAAAAGAGACGGTAATTATCCCTCCTGGGATGGTGCTGCTCTTCTCTCTAGTAATATGGCACATAGTCTTAGAGCTCAAACATGAATTGGGGCTCAGGTCAGGAAGCAGACAGACTGGCTAAACCGACCGTCTGCCACCTGTCTCACGTCAACAGGGTCAGACAAATCACATAGAGACTCTTTCACCTAGATATCATCATATAGAGATTGTGTCTGTTCCCTGAATTAGGACATACAAAAAACTTCCAAACCCATCTAGGGGTAAAAATGTAATTGATGTTCAACAAATAAAAAACAGATATAATACAAATGATCAAATGATAAAGCTTGGGTTGCTGAATATTCGATCCCTTACTTCAAAAGCACTTATTGTTAATGATATGATTACAGACTATAACCGAGATGTGCTGTGTTTGAAAGAAACCTGGTTAAAACCAAACGATTACATTACTTTAAATGAGTCCACCCCACAAGATTACTGTTATAAACATGAACCTCGTCTGAAAGGCAAAGGGGGAGGTGTTGCTGTAATTTATAGTAATATTTTCAGAATTACTAAGAAGTCTAGTTTCAAATATAAGTCTTTTGAAGTGTTGGTGCTTAATGTAACAATATATAGTGTAAATGATAAATCACGTTTGAGATTTGTACTGGGTCCCTGTACTTGCCGGCCAACGGATTTTCGTTTTGAAAGGAAAAAAACAAAAACCATTAGTAAATAGGAAAACGAAAAACAACCCATTATTCGTTTTTTGTTTTTATATTAAAAAACGGAAAACGAAAAACAATCTCGTTATCCGATTGTCCTTGATGTGTTTATAGATGGAAATCGGAAATCAAAATACGTATGTATAAAGTCGTAATCCTTAATTCTGCATTGGTATTTTTTCGTGACCCGGAAGCGATCCTAAGTAGTAAGCAGTTGTCATAGATACACCTATGAGCGGTTGTATGCTAGATGTCGCCTTGGCTACGGCAGTTCATTGGAACGAATGCGTATATTTTAATGATCACAATTAAAGTTTTAATTTTATTAAATTGAACAAGCGCAACATTCAGCATTCAATCAAATATTCTAAAAGATGTATTATTAATAATAATGTTATTTCAACATAATATCTCGTTATTTCGACATAATATGTGTGCGTGCAACAAGCAAGATGTGCATTTGTAAATCCGGTGACGCATTGATTTTGCATTGATTTGCAATCCCATGCATTGATTTTTATTAATAAACTAGTGTTTTCTGACAGTGTCGACTGCAAAGATGAAGTTGACGATCGCCATATTCGTAGTGAACGTGCATATAGAGAGAAATGCACATCATGGATTACATAATCAGAGAGTAGCCTTTTTCTTTTCGTTTTGAATTATTTCGTTTTGAATACATTTCAAGCTTTGTGTATTTGATGTATTTCTCATGTCTCTGTGAGGCATACACTGAGTTTCATTAAGTTAGGATGAGATGAGCTCCAGTTAACGTGCAATGCAAGTGACCGCGCGAGCGCCTCCATGATTATATTGGCTGTTATATTTCCTTCTTATTTATTCAATCCAGGCAATTATGTTGATGAAAAATTGATTAAAATTAAGATACAATTTATACAAAACGAAATACACTTTAAAGAAAGGCTTTCTACAAAACAAAACTTAATGAAGTGGTCAAAATCATGTCTGACCCGCTCCATGTCTCTCGATATATTGCGCATCTTACTCGTGCTGTTCACTGCAAGCATAAATGGAAAAAAATAACATTATAATATTTGAACAAATATGAAACTAAATGCGCTTATTTAATGGCTACAACAGTATAATAGGCCTACAGACTCTCTATTTGTACAAATTGCTGCACATTCATTTAATTCTGAATTTTGCACACACAAGTTGAAAGGCATTTGTTCAAATCAAGTTCACGGATAATTGTGCGTGCATTTATTAATCATTATGATACTAAAATCATAACAAAGTAGGCTATGCTATGTACAAAAAAATCAGATGAGCCCAGAATATGAATGCAACGTTTACTTGTTCAATTTAATAAAATTAAAACTTTAATTGTGATCATTAAAATAATTGAATATTAAATATTTAGTGGCCAAGTTTTTCTCATTTATATATATATATATATATATATATATATATATATGCATTCCTTCCAATGAACTGACGTAGCCAAGGCGACATCTAGCATACAACCGCTCTTAGGTGTATCTATGACAACTGCTTACTACTTAAGATCGCTTCCGGGTCACGAAAAAATACCAATGCAGAATTAAGGATTACGACTTTATACATACGTATTTTGATTTCCGATTTCCATCTATAAACACATCAAGGACAATCGGATAACGAGATTGTTTTTCGTTTTCCGTTTTTTAATATCAAAACAAAAAACGAATAATGGGTTGTTTTCCGTTTTTCGTTTTCCTATTTACTAATGGTAATTGGGAAACCGGCCGTTTTTCGTTTTAGTTTTTTTCCTTTCAAAACGAAAATCCGTTGGCCGCCAAGTACACGGACCGTACTGGCTACTGTATACAGGCCACCAGGGCACCATACAGACATTATCAAAGAATTTGCTGATTTTCTAACACCGTTAGTACTGGCTGCAGATAAAGTCCTAATTGTTGGTGATTTTAATATACATGTAGATAACGAAAAAGATGCATTGGGATTGGCATTTAAAGACATTCTTAACTCTATTGGAGTTAGACAACACGTGTCAGGACCTACTCATTGTCGTAATCATACTCTAGATCTAATATTATCACACGGAATAAATGTTGATGCCATGAAATTCTGCAGCAGAGCGATGACATCTCAGATCATTATCTAGTCTCGTGTAAACTTCATTTAGCCAAGGCTGCAAAGCTGACTCCGTGTTACAAATATGTTAGACCTATCACTTCTGCCAATAAAGTGCCAATTTGGCAATTAATTACTTTATTAATAATATTCCTGATCAGTTTCATCATCTCAGCATCCCAGATAGCTTAGAAGAACTTGATATTGCAACAGAAACTTTTAACTCTCTCTTTTCCAGCACTTTAGACACAGTTGCTCCGTTGCGCTTAAAAAAGATTAAAGAAAATAGTCCAATGCCGCGGTACAACGAGCACACTCAGGCCCTTAAGAGAACCGCCAGAAAAATGGAGCGCAACTGGAAGAAAATAAAACTAGAGGTTTTTCGCATTTCATGGAAGGGGAGCTCGATTGCATACAGAGAGGCCTTATTAGAAGAAAATAAACAAAACCATAGGTATTTATTTGAAACAGTGGCTAAACTAACGAAAAATAAATCTTCAAGCCCAGAAGTTTCCAAGAAGCACAGCAGTAATGACTTGATGAACTTCTTCACTTATAAGATTGATAATATCAGGGAGAAAATTATAACTATGCAACCGTCTACTACAGTATCGCATCAGGGAGTGCATTGTAGTCTCCCTAAGGAAAAATTCGATGCATTCATTGCTATAGGAGAGGAAGAATTTTCTAAACTCGTTATATCATCTAAATCGACAACATGTATGTTAGACCCTATACCGACTAAGCTACTGAAAGAGATGCTTCCAGAGGTCATAGATCCTCTTCTTAATATCATTAATTCACCTTTGTTATTAGGATACGTACCAAAAACTTTTAAGCTGGCTATGATTAAACAGCTTGTTAAAAAAACACAACTTGATCCTACAGAATTAGTCAATTACAGGCCGATCTCGAATCTACCTTTTCTGTCAAAGATACTAGAAAAGGCAATCCTCACAACCATGTTCCTTTTTAGAAAGAAATGATATCTGCGATGATTTTCAATCAGGATTTAGACCGTACCATAGTCTTGAGACAGCTCTCATTAGAGTCACAAATGATTTGCTCTTATCATCCGATCGTGGTTGTATCTCTCTATTAGTGTTACTCGATCTTAGTGCTGCATTTGACACTATCGACCACAGCATTCTTTTAAATAGACTCGAAAATTATGTTGGCAACAGTGGAATTGCATTAGCATGGTTTAAATCATATTTATCTGACCGTTATCAGTTTGTATCAGTAAACGAAGAGATCACAAGTTCAGTATGGTGTACCACAAGGCTCAGTACTAGGACTGTTGCTGTTCACTCTGTACATGCTACCCTTGGGAGATATCATTAGGAAGCATGGAATTAGTTGTCACTGTTATGCTGATGATACACAGCTCTATATTTCTTCACACCCTGACGAAACTTACCAATTCACAAAATTAACGGAATGCACAGCTGATATAAAAAACTGGATGACTAGCAACTTCCCACTACTTAATTCTGAAAAAACAGAGATTCTAATTATTGGGAAAAACATACTCACGTAATAATACCTCACATAATAATCTAGAATACTGTCTAACACTTGATGGCTGCTCTGTCAAACCTTTGTCGTCGGTTAGGAACCTGGGTGTGCTCTTTGATACCAATCTTTCATTTGAAAGTCACGTGTCTAGCATCTGTAAAACCGCATTCTTTCATCTTAAAAATATATCTAAATTACGTCATATGCTCTCAATGAAAAATGTTCATGACATCAAGGCTAGATTATTGTAATGCTATTATGGGTGGTTGCACTGCATGCTTAATAAACAAACTACAGCTGGTCCAAAACGCAGCAGCTAGAGTTCTTACTAGAACTACTACTAGACTGCGGACTGATCCCAAGTCGACCGTGAGGGGTGTAGAAAAAATGATAAAAAGTTATTTTTGTGTGTGTGTGTGTGTGTTATATTTTGTATTAAATGTACACTACAGCCTATCATGAGTCCTTGCCAACACGTCCACAAAAAAGTATAAAAAAAAAGAGAAAAAGAAAAAAGTAGGTCACGTTTAACCTACGGTCGCGCGTGACATGCATGATAGGAAGTTGACAGCTGTCAACAGTAGCTAGAAGCTAGCGAACAGAGCGGTTACACACTCCTAAAAGTTAACATGGCTGAGGGGAAACGAGCCAAGACGGGATTTGAAAGCACAGCTTGCAGCGCGGCAGTCAATCTTCACCAAACCGAAGACCCAGGGTAAGGCCGCAACTATTGCTTCCTATCGCGTCAGTCACGTTCTTGCTAAATACAAGAAGCCATTCAATGACGGGGATATGGTGAAGGAAGCCTTTCTCGAGGCAGCGGATAGCCTTTTTGACGACTTTAAAAATAAAACAGAGATTGTGAAGGCCATTAAAGAAGTGCAACTCTCCCGCAGATGTGGAGGAGCAACTGAGGAAGGATATTGATGCTGTGAGGGCTTTTCCCTCCAATTTGACGAGTCGACTGATATGGTGGATGTGGCACAATTGTGTGTTTTCATCAGGATGGTTTTTGAAGACATGAGCGCCAAGGATGAGCTACTCACAATTTTGCCATTAAAAGGACACACCAGAGGTGAGGATATTTTTAATGCTTTCATGGGATTTGTTAGTGAGACAAAACTGCCGCTCTTCAAGCTGATCTCCATCACAACTGATGGGGCGCCTGCTATGATGGGCCACACCAGTGGGTTCATTGCACTGTGCAAAGAAAGTGAATCTTTCCCGGATATCCTGAATTATCATTGTATAAATCACCAACAAGCATTGTGTGTAAAGATTTTAAATATGAAAGAAGTGATGGATATTGCAATGAAGATTGTGTGTTCAGTTCGGGCCAGGAGTCTGCAGAGAAGGCTTTTCCGTGCTCACTTGGAGGAGAATGATGCTGAGCACACAGACCTGCTGCTTCACATGGATGTTAGGTGGTTAAGCAGAGGTACATTTTTGGATTCACGGAGCTATTGCCTGAAATCAAGGACTTCCTGAAGCTTTCAAAACATGTGGATTACCATACAAAGCTAGAGGACCACCAGTGGCTTTTACAAATTTTTTTTCATAGGGATTTTAAAATAGTCTTCGTTAAAGAGTTTAAAGCCATGAACCAAGCCACTCAGCTACAAGGTGAATCACAACACTACAAACTTTGATTTGAAGATTTTTATTTTTTATTTTTCAATTTTTTTAAATCAGACAAAGTTGCAAGATGTCTACTTAAAGATTTTAGTGAGGTAAAGGACTACAATCTGATGAAGCATTGTGAACTGCAAAATGTGCAAACACACAAATGTTCCAGTATTTTGAAAGCAGAGAAATTGACTCAATTACATCATTCGCAGTGCTTCATGGGAGTGGGTGGAGCTAAAGAGCTATTTTGGAGTGTGGCCCTGTCCCAAATGGCGCACTTCATGCAGACTTTCGGTCTTGTGGACTTGAATTGCGCATGCTCGCTGAGTCTACGATTCCGTAGGCCGTCCCATTCAGCATTTTACCGCTCTGAAGTGTGCTCAGCAGCGCCCCCTTTGTACCCTTGAAGCGGTCTTCCACGAAGCCCGCATAGAAGCAGGCTCCACGCACTTTAACTACCCAGGAACCCTTGCGAAAGGCCAATCAGACAACAGATGGGAGGAGATTTCACTCACATGATAATTGTTGAGAAGAAAATATTACGTTTTTTATGACCTAAATGTACATTTGACCAGTTGTTACCTACAGTTTATACATACATTATGGTCATCGAGCAGTGGTTGATGTCTCAAACATAATAATAGCGCATTTAATAATACGATCGCATTATGATTCATTAAATAAATAGAACCGAATGTCAGGGCTTTACTGAGTCATATGTAAACATAGTATGAATATTGAAACCTGTAAATTGAAAAAATTATGTTTAAATTATGTTTTAAAATTGTAATCTTAGTTCAAATGGAACATTATGTATTATTATGTACAACTGTATACATCATTTAAATAAGCATGATATATTGTCTAATGCCCAGGTGATATGCACAATATCAAAATATAGAACTGTAAAATTAGGCTGTGTAGTGGACATGCAGATAAGACGTCGGAGCGCAAAAATGTGATTTCTCCTGTCCAACAACAACCAGACCGTTATTTACGGCATGCCTATCGAGTCTGTCCCAAAAATACCCTCAATGCGCCCTCGTGGACTCGCGCCAAGGGCCCTATAGGTCTGCACTACATAACGTCACCAAAGTGTGGACTCTGAGGAAGTCCACAAGTCCGGAGTGTGCCATTTGGGACAGGGCCTGTGTTGCTTTTCGACTCTGAGTGGTGTCATTTTGTGTACAGCATCATGGGTGATGTAGTTTTTCACCAGGAATTCCACTGTTAAACAATTATTTTAAAAACAAGGTGACATAATGTGGGCTGGCGGCTTTAGCAAAAGCAAATAACATGGATTAACAGCCCTGTAGCTCACAGTAGGTCTGTCTTTAAAGGTTTATAAGTTATCGTTCAAAACCAATTTCCTTGTGATTTCCGAAACCTTAACCCAAAATACCACTTTATTTTCTTGTAGTGCTATATTCAATATTTTTGATGACTGTGGCTCATACCAACTTACTAACTTTATTGTATTAACAAAATCTAGTTTGGGACTGCTATTTAGCCTTACTTTATATGGTGTATTCATCAGTGTTAGTGATAGAGATAGTCTTACAATTGATGTGTATGATTTGACATATAAGTGGAATGGTATGTGTTTCAACCATTTTTGAGAAAAAAAAAAATTCTTTGGTTCAAATTCCTAAAAATGTGGGTTGTGGCTTAATGATCATGGGAAAATGTGGGTCCCATGGCCAAACCATTTGAAAATCACAGCTCTAGAACATTAAAAGCTCCCTGAAATAAATGAGAAGGATTTTAGAAGAGCACTGCAATTTTTCTCTCATCTGATGCTGCTCAACATGCCTCTGGTGCCACACAACATAGACCCTCCTTTTAACCATGGAAACACAGCCTTATCCTTCTTACCATTCTGGGCCAGCTTTAAGGGTTTGGAATAATAGTGGGCATTTCAGACTGTTCTGTTGTAACGACGTAAGCCTGGAGGCAAGTCGAAGTGAACCCAAATGCAACTTTAATTAACAAAACAAACATTAAACAAAGGCTGGAAACTGGAAACAAAGACAATAACCTGGACAAACATGCAAAACTAGACAAAGACACAGGGCAAACATAAGGGCTTAAATACACAAGACTAACGACAAGACAAGGGACACCTGTGAACAATAATCAGACGATAAACCAATGACAAGACACATGGCAGGATCACATGACAAGACGAGAACCAGGAACAAGAAACAGGCCCCCCCCCGGGCTCCCGACGCCCATCAAAACAAAAAAACAATAGTTCAGGAGGGTGGTGGAGCAGAGGCGGACCCGGGGGCGGGATGGAGGGCCAGGCCCGTGGACCGGCAGAGGGCCTGGAGACTGTGGCAGGACGGGAGGCCAGGGCGGATCAGGCTGTGCAGGCGACCAGGGCGAAGCAGGCAGTGCAGGCAGTGCAGGCAGTGCAGACGACCAGGGCGGAGCAGACGGTTCAGGAGGCCAGGAAGGAGACAACCCTTGAGGTGGCCAGGGCGGAGCAGATGGTTCAGGGGGACCAGGCGGACCTGGCGGTTCAGGGCTACAGGGCGGACCAGACAGTTCTGCCCCCCATAAAAAATTCCTTGGGGGTGGCTATGGGGTTATGGGCAGGAACAGACAACGGCTCGGGAACAGACACCAGCTCGGGAACAGGAACAGACACCGGCTCAGGAACAGGAACAGACAGCGTGGCAGTGGCTATCTCTGCTGAGGGCTCAGGTTCAAGCGTGTCGGCGCCCATCTCTACTGAGGGCTCAGGTTCAGGCGTGGCGGCGCCAATCTCTGCTGAGGGCTCAAGCGACGTGGCGGCGACCATCTTGTCCGGAGACACTGGCTCGTCGGTGGCCATCTTGTCCAGAGACAATGGCTCGGCGGCGGCCATCTTGTCCAGAGACAATGGCTCGGCGGCGGCCATCTTGTCCAGAGACACTGGCTCGGCGGCGCCCATCCTGTCCGGAGACACTGGCTCGGCGTGAACAGTCTCTGGATCGGCAGACGTGAAGTGAAGCTCAGGCTCGGCAGAACTGACGTGAAGCTCAGGCTCGGCAGGACTGACGTGAAGCTCAGGCTCGGCAACGGCCATGACAGGATGAGGCTCTTGCGTGAATGTGCTGGCGAGCGCTGTGAGCACTGGAGTTGCCAACATTAGAGTGGGCATGACGTGAATTGGCTCAGGCTTAGATAATACTGTGAGCTTGCGGGGCTCCTCATCCGTAAAGCCCACAGTCAATGATGAACCGCTCCACAAGAGGGCAAAGTCTATATATTTCACCAGAGTGTAGTAAGGGGTATTGGCAGGCATGAGATAGTACAGTGGCTGATTAAGTCCAAAGCGAAACATGTCTTTTAAGATCTCATCAGAATAGTCCACTTCATTGCAAAGTTCAAAAAACTCCCTCACATACTCCTCAATTGGTCAGTCACCTTGGCTGAGAAGGAAGAGATGGGTTGCTGGGTCCATATTTTGGTCTAGTTTTCTGTAACGACATAATCCTGGAGGCAAGTTGAAGTGGACCCAAATGCAACTTTAATTAACAAAACAAACATTAAACAAAGACTGGAAACTGGAAACTGGAAACAAAGACAAGAACCTGGACAAACATGCAAAACTAGACAAAGACACAGGGCAAACATAAGGGCTTGACACATGGCAACCAATGACAAGACACATGGCAGGATCACATGACAAACAGGGAATCACATGACAAGACGAGAACCAGGAACAAGAAACAAAACCTAAAACGTGACGTCTGCTGTCCACCACTGAAACTCTGCAACCAAAGCTAATTCTAAATCATCTGTCCACATCCTTCTAGACCGGTATAATACTTTCGACACACCACATCTTCCTGTTCACCCTTTTTGAACTGGGTGTCTTCACTGGTTTGAGTCCAACCTCAAGATCCTTTGAAGTTTTTTGAAAGGTAAGTGTCTGAGTCACATTAGCTAACCAGTGGGGTGCCTCAAGGTTCAGTGTTGGGCTCCCTCTTCATCTCTATATATACACAACATTTTATCACAGGGTGAGCACCCACCTACCAGCACAGCCTTCCATCGTTCATCCATCATATGCTAAAACCAAATTGCAACTTTGAAAGAAGAAAAAAAATTGCTGAAGACACTTTTTTACTATTTACTTTTTTTTCAAGTTTACTTGTTTTCCCTCTTTTTCTTTGCTTTCCTGCATTTTCACTATTGTAAAGATGCTGTTGTTCTGTGAATTGTCATATGCTAAATCAAGCCATTTTAACTGGAATTCATATGATCAGGAATTTGACTTTCGTTATCACATTTTTTTAATTAATTTTTTATGGTTGTCTACATTACAATAAATTGTTTGTTATTTTCTTAATTTTTGAGAAATGCGTCTGTAAATGAATGAATCAAAATGAAAGATTCATGAGACCAAATCAGTAATTAATTATTTTTCAAGTTAAAGGGATACTTCTGGATTTAGCATTAAGCTTTGTATTAGTAGAAAACCTGTAGTATTTTCTAATTACCGTGCTTTCCACCCTCATATCCCCTTGAGACGAGAGATTTATGTATATTTTGTCTGGAAAAAAATCCTCCGATAACGCAAAAATCTTCATTTTGCGTCATCTGAGGATTTTTTGGCCAGAGGCTAAAGACTACAGCTAGTAGTAGGGGCTGTCCCGCATGTTTTCAACCCGCCAATAGAGGGTGGGATCTCACTCACAGAATGTATACATAGTGTCAGCCATCTTTTTTTGATAGCTAAGCTAGCAGGCTCTTGTTCTGTGGAGAAAGCTGAGTAGTAGGAGAAAGCTGAGTAATAGGGGTTACCATCCTCTTTTTCCCGGACATGTCCGGCCGTCGAGATAGTCCAAAATGTCCAGGATTCGGCTTTTGCTTTCTGCAGTCGCCATTCATTGTTTACATGCACACCTTTTGTTTCAATCTAACTGAAATCATTCCGATTGGTGAATCTGAATGTAGTGTTTACATGAACGCTAAACAAGTGATCGGTTGATGTGCGTTTTAACATTACTAAGAAAATTCCCGCTCCTCCGTGAGAGATACGAGACCGGTGCGTCTCACTGGTGCCGCTCATCAGTAATCATGCCACCGGCCTCGCGCCGTTCTCCCGCGGCCCTAGCCTCGTCCTGCTCGCCACAGTAAACATGATGAATGCCGACTGTAGAACGCAAAAGCCGAATCCCGGACATTTTGGCCGATCTCGAAATCCCGGGCAGACTCGTCATCACAGAGACTCACTAGTAGCCTAGCCTGCGCTCTCTTACCGGTAGGCGTGGCTTGGGAGTGGCCTCCTAGGGCGGCGAAGCAAGTGCATTCTGGGAGTTGTTGTCTTTCATCCACATAAGCCAAAAATATTTTTTTTGGCTTTTCTCAGTCTAGAAAGCTCCAAATTCAAAAATAATTTCACATTTCTTTTACATAAATGACCCATTTTAAATACACATTCATCTTTCCAGAGGTGAAGTATCCCTTTAAAGACCTCAAATTAGTAAAAGCTTTGACGTATATCAACCTGATATGACTATATAAGGTATGTTTTTGGAGCTATTAAAAGTGTCTCCATGAGAATGCCGTTTTAATTTTTTTCATGATGTCATCTCAATGGATAGAAAATCTTACTGGTGTCAGATGTGACCTGATGTTACATTTAAACTATATTACGGAGAAGAGATCAGCAGATGAACTGACAGACCTCCTCTCTAAAACAGGCTGGTTAATAAGACCCTCTGTTTCACGTTTAGGCTTGTTTTGTGTTTCTTTAAATAACACTGCAAAATAACTGCTGAAGATTATTTCTCCAGGGAGAAAGACAGTGAGGCAGAGGGAGACATGATGATAAATACAGTGTCTGGACATTTTGTGTGTGCATTTTGTGTGTGCATCTCCATGGGTATTGTGGTTTCATAAATTTGAGATGATTATAAAAATGTAATAAATAAATAAATAAATAAATAAAAAACAACAACAACAACAATTGGTCAAATTGGTTGTGAGGTAGCGTTGGTAGATAGGAATCATGGTGAGGCTGTTAGCCCATGTGTAGCCCACTATGAATCTGACCGTCGAGCCAGTTCCTCATGCAATGCAAAAACTGTTATAGAGGTTTATTATTGATTGTTACATTTAAAGATGTACAAATACATTAGAGTATGTTATAATGCTTATCAGGTTTATTATCTTTAAATTCAAACTAAAACCAATAACAAAATGTTACTTGAAATTAAATAAAGTTTAACTGAAATTAAATAAAATATAATATTAAAATCTTATTGTGTTTATTTTAGCTAGTTGCCAAGACATAATTTCTCATTTTATTTTATTTTAACTTTAAGTATTAAAATAACACAAACAAAAACTTAAACAAAAAACAAGAACTATAGACATATAAAAAACTAATAAAAATGATAAAAACACTGCAAAATTACTAAAAATAAAAATAAGAACTACTTCAGAATATTAATAAAAACTATAATAGTAATGATAATGAAATAACACTGATGCCTATAAATACTAAGATCGGGTTACAATCACAGTGGTCAAGTGATGCTGTACAGTCCTAATAAAGTAAGCCAGATGGTGGTAATCTGCTGTATTCCTTACAACCTCATACATTTAGAACTTAAACATAACTTAAACAAATGACAGTGGACACAAAGTATTTTTTTGTGAATTGCCCCCGAGCGTTATAGTGGATACTGTGCATTGTAAAAACAAAAAAGTAAGCCGCATGTTACACCTCTACTGGACTCACTGAAATGTTTCTAATTTGCTATGGACGCATTGTCTTTTACTCACCACCAGGTGTCTCATGTAATCGTCTGATCATCCAGATCTACGACTGCAACATTACAGAACATAGACAGAGTATCAACAAAACAGACAATACATTTCAGAGAAGATTGAAAATAGGTTGTGTATAGCATTTCCTCTGTGAAGATGAAAACCTATGACCCAGAAAGCTGTTATTGGTAATCAATACCTTCACAACAGAACAACGGATTCCAATATCTGTGAAATAGCTAATCCCACACTACCCCACCAGTCTATGAGAGGTACTAAAGAAGACTCTAATAGACCTTTTCTGAGCTCACAATGGAGGCAAACAACCTCATGCAATAACTCTGATGAGAGTGATTAAGGCACGCAGTGGGAAACGAGAGAATGATTGTCTGGAGTGATTGGCTGAGTGACCCTGCATGGAAGTGCTGCGAGAGAATTGAACTCAGTCATTTTGTGTCCCCTTTCCTGGCTGATTATATTAATAAGATAAATCCAACATCCCCTACCAGGCCTTAACCCGACTATTTTTATGAAATGGGTTACACAAATCTCTTTCCCTTGTCTCTGGAGAGTGGAGTATCAGTTTTAGAGAGGAGATATAAGGGATCATTACTCTCAGAGGATTTGTCAAAGATTGGAAATAAATAGAAATGGGGTGGCAAATCGAAGTCAGAAATAGATAGAATTGGGGTTGCCAATCAGATTTTTCTGCCCCAGAATGGCAGAGACCTAATTAGTGGTGTTTGTGCTACTGACATAAATTATCCCTCAATCATACGGCTTGATAAGTAGAATGTTTAGTTGCTTTTCCTCGTGGATGAATATCAAAAAGACATGTTGCAGTCACATTTACCATTGCTTGGTGTAATGTTTCTGGCGAAATTCAGTCATAGGAATCTGTGAGATCATGGGGTTTTGCGTGAGGGCAAAAAAGTTCCCCACATAGATTTACTGTAGCTCATGTTCAGTTTGGTCACATGAATTCACCACGCTGACCAACAGAAAGCTGCTTGGTTTGAAAGTGACTTCTGTGTGAGCTATGCCTTAAACATCACTATGCTATTGACAATGGACATTGGACATATTTTTGCAAGAAAATTTCTCCCTAAAGTGACTGTGACTTGTGCTGGAGTTTCTGCTGGATTTAATGCATAAATCAGTGTTTACACATTGAATGCATAAGTTGTTATATGTATGTTAAATATTGCCGTTTGGACATTTTCATTGTGAATAGATTGCCTGTGTTTACAAAAGATTATTAAATTGACACTTATCTTTACATTTTAGCATTGTCAGAGGCATTGAGCATAGTTTTGCCTCTGCAGTGTAAATGTAGCTTTAAGAACACATTAGCAGCCACATAACATCACCCTGACGACTACCGGAAAACCCTAACATTGTATCTCTTTCTTGTTCAGCTAAATCAATCTGTCTTTATTTCATGCTCTTTTTCTTTTATGACAAATGGTTCATTGGATATTTCTGACAGAATCTGTATCTCTACTGCAAAAAGATTCTTCACCCACAGCACCCCCTCATCTCTGGAAGATTTTTTGGCTGCTGTGTTAACTGCGAAAGTTTAAAATGCATTAATTGCTCCTCGCTGATGGGAGATAATCTGCACAATTAAAATAATTGTTCTGCTGGAGCTGTGCTGGAAGAGTCCCCTGTCACAGCTCTTGCAAGAGGCTGGCCATAAATAGCAAGATGCTTCTCACCATATGCTGTAGAGCTCATAGGGGACTGCTCCAGTTCAGACTGTTCTTATGCGCCACTTACTGTAAGAGCAAATCTTAGAGATAACAGCAGTCAAATTACATTTGTAACTGGCTGTTTTTGAGCATTACAAAGATCAAGATAACATGTAAAGTCTTACCCGGAAATGTGATGTGTTTGTTTTACTTGAGTGAATGTGTGTGTGTGTGTGTGTGTGTGTGTGTGTGTGTGTGTGTGTGTGTGTGTGTGTGTGTGTGTGTGTGTGTGCGTGCGTGCGTGTAGTATGTTATGCTGTGTATTATGTATTGCCAGAAAGTAGAAGCCTGAGCTTCTTTTCATTCTTTGTTATGCTGCTTGTCATTTAAAACAAAACTGTTTTTAACCCTAGTCAGCTAACTTCTATGGAGGACACTTTCTGGTAGTGTTGTAGTCAAGACCACCTAAACTGAGACCAAGTCAAGACCAGTAAATTGAGGGGTTGAGACCAATACAATACCAAGACCAGAAAAGACCATCTAAAAGATCCACATTATTTACTGCCTGTGACATGTCATATTTTTTATCAGTAAATACACCTATAATAATAATACACTATGACTATATAGAGCTGTTACCAATCAAATGAAATCACTAAAAACAAAAGTCATATTTGCACTGCAGAGGTGGCACATGTCATGTGTGGCTGAGTAGAAACACACTACGTAGTAGAATATTAAAAAACAAACAGTCTTAATTAAATCCAGACAAGAGAATTGCTGGAGAATGGGAAAACACAACCACATAACATTGACGAGACAGGACAGAGAACTGAACAAAACAGCAATATACCAGACTAAATTAGGGAACTAATGAGCTAATTAATGTACACCAGGTGAACTGAATGAAACTGACACAGACTTGGAAACTAGGGTTACGTTCAGACTGTCAGTCCAAATCCGATTTTTGTGGATTTTGTTGTCCGATTGAAATCCGATCAGAATTAGTTAATGTGAACAGCAAAAAATCACATGAAATTTTTACAAATCCGGTTCAAGCTACATACATATTTGAAATTGTGGTTTGAAATCCTATTCAAATAGCATTTCTGGAAATCCATTTCAGTCTGACAGCTCTGATCAAACACAACTGAACAGAAAATAATCCTAACATTACCCCTCTGGAAAGGCACATCCTTGCGCCATACAAGGTCCAACTAAGGAGGGAGCAGTCAGCAGGCAATCAGGAGAAAGAGTGGCAATGTAGGAACCAAGAAGTTCAGTCAGCCAAGAAGGAGGCCCACAGCGGCGTCGAGTGAGGGAGGAGCCATGGTGGAGAAGGGGACGGCATCATGGGGACACATCGATGACTCTCCGAGGAGGAACCGGGGTACCAGAGTGCTGAGGTGGAGCCAGAGCAAATGAGGCCCAAGGTGGAGCCAGAGGGAGGGCGGATCCAGACGGAGCTGTAGTGAAGTTGAGATTTAACCCTCTGGGGTCAAAGGTGTTTTTGGGGTCCTTGAGATTTTTTGACATGCCCTGACATTTGTGCTTTTTTCAGTTGCTTATAAACATATTATCCCCCTGGGGTCAGCGATCACGCCGCCGTGATCTGCCCGCTTTTTTTCTTATCAGTGCAAAAGAGACTCAAAATACTCTGTCAATTTTGATCTTACATATAAGTGTTACACATCATTCGATCCAGTTAAGTGTCTATTTTTTTTTGTGTATATTCACAATAAAAACAAAGTGTTGTGCTTTTTGCCAAATAAAGAAAAATAAACATGATGCGAGTTCTGCCTTTTCTCTGTCAGTAAAGACCATTCTGAAACGCGTCCGAAAATGAACTGTAACTCAGCGAAGACTCAGTCACATAGGCATACAGGCACACAGGCATACAGCTTGAATTCTCTTCTTTTAAATGAAGTAATTTATATAAAAAACGTATCGGTTACCTAACGTAACCTCTGTTCTCTCTAGAAGAGGGAACGAGTATTGCGTAAGTAGCTTACGCTGCGGGAAAAGTCATCTTTTCTCGAGATATGAAGCCAAAAATTATCCTTAATTTTTATAATTTTGTCAACGCAGTGCAGCAGCACGCAGACCTAGAGCAGGCTATCTAGCGTGCCCTGCGGCAACTGCAGCAGCCTACCAGTGAGCCTGGCATGACGTCACGCCCAATGGGGGCGCTGTGCCCTCACGCGTCACGGCCCGTCAGAAGGGGCGCGGCTTAGCTTATAAAAGAAGGCTCGGGGGCTGCTTTCTCTGGTTTTTGTCGCTTGAAGCGAATGAGCTCGTGGCGCGAGCACGGCAGGTTACGCAATACTCGTTCCCTCTTCTAGAGAGAACAGAGGTTACGTTAGGTAACCGATACGTTCTCTTACGAGAGGTTCTCTCGTATTGCGTAAGTAGCTTACGCTGCGGGAACTCCCTTGTCAACGCCGTGCGCGCCCAGCATCCACTGAATGAGTCCCAGGGAAAGTCCGGGGAACACAAAGAGTGTGAGCCAGGCGGCCAATATGATGGCTAGCGCAAGTACATAAGCACACAGTAGGGCGTACAGAGCGGCACGGCCGGTCTGACTGACAAACCTTTGTATAGTACAGCTCAACCAGGAGAGCTAAATCAACAGCAGTAGCCCGCGCACAGAAGTGGGCCGGCCTACGCGAGATTTAGACTGATAAAAGTTTAGCCTGCAGGGTGGGAACTTCCAGGTTGTAAAATCTAACAAATGTAGAGGGGGAGGCCCAGCCCGCCGCTGTACAAATGTCATGAATGGAAATTCCGCTAGACCAAGCCCACGACGAGGCCATGCCTCTGGTAGAGTGGGCTCTGATGCCCAATGGGCACTGCAGGTCTTTAGACGCATAAGCAGCTGCAATAGCGTCCACTATCCATCTGGACAGACTGTGTTTCGAGGCGGCGAGACCTTTAGTGCGCCCACCAAACGAAACGAAAAGCTGCTCCGAGCGCCTGACGGCGGCGGAGCGCGTAATGTAATTTCTCAGCGCTCTGACAGGGCAAAGGAGATTACTGTCAACCTCGCTGTCGGTTGCCGGCAAAGCTGAGAGAGAAATGACCTGTGCTCTGAAGGGTGTGCCCAAAACTTTGGGGACGTAACCGTGCCTCGGTTTGAGAATGACTTTTGAGTCATTAGGTCCAAACTCCAGGCATGAGGCGTTAACTGATAACGCATGAAGGTCACCCACACGTTTGACTGAAGACAGAGCTATCAGAAAAACGGTTTTGAGCGTGAGGTATTTCATATCCACAGTTTCCATGGGTTCAAAGGGATGCGCTTTCATGGCCTCTAAGACCAGGGAAAGATCCCAAATAGGAACCGAAGGGGGTCGCGGGGGGTTCATCCTCCTAGCTCCTCTAAGGAAGCGGACGATGCACTCGTTCCTCCCTAATGCGTGGCCCAGCGCCGAGTCGGCGAAGGCTGAGATGGCCGCAACATACACTTTAAGCGTGGAGGGGGACCTGCCCAAGTCCAACAGCTCTTGGAGGAAACAAAGCACACGCGACACCCCACATGCTTGTGGATCCAGCCCTTTGGCGGTGCACCATTTACTTTACACAGACCATTTAGACGTGTAGAGCCGTCTCGTAGAGGGAGCTCTAGACTGTGTGATCGTGTTCACAACCCCTATTGGCAAGTCAACGGGTATCCGTTGAGAATCCATGCATGCAGAGACCAGCGCTCTGGATGAGGATGCAAGATCGAGCCGTGGGCTTGAGAGAGAAGGTCTCTTCTTGCCGGTATCGGCCAGGGGGCTGTGTCTGCCAGCCGTATTAATTCCGGGAACCATGTCTGATTCTCCCAATACAGGGCTATGAGGAGCACCGTGTGGCGCGCTTCCCTGATTCTCCTGATGACTTGTGGCAACAGAGAGACCGGGGGAAAAGCGTATAGCGGGCCGCTGGGCCAGGCTTGGGCCAGCGCGTCCTCGCTCTTTGAAAAGAACCTTGGGCAGTGCGCGTTGTCTTTTGACGCAAAGAGGTCGACTTTCGCTCTGCCGAAACGGCGCCACAGTGACTGGACTGTTTGGGGATGCAAAGACCACTCCCCCGGGGGAACGTTGTCCCTGGACAGTCTGTCTGGACCTTCGTTCAGGCGACCCGGCACGTGCGCGGCTCTCAGCGAGCGCAGTGAGTGCTGGGCCCACACAAGGAGGCGTTCCGCCAGGGTGCAGAGCGCTTTGGATCTGACACCGCCTTGACGGTTCACATAGGCCACCACTGACGTATTGTCCGTACGGACTAGTACATGGTGGCCCTGTAGGTATGGGAGGAAGTGCTTGAGCGCGTTCTCGACCGCCAGCATCTCTAGACAGTTTATATGAAGGCGATTCTCCTGGTCTGACCAAAGGCCATAGACTGGTCTGCCCTCGAAGAGCGCTCCCCAACCTCGGTTGGACGCGTCTGTCGAGATAACTTTCCGGTGCGAGACAACTCCCATCGTCACTCCTGTGCGATACCATTCGGCTGCCAGCCAGGGCTGCAGGGCTGAGACACAGCCCTGATTCACCCTGACTCGTAAGGCAGTCCATCCTCGGTGAGGCACTCGCGCTTTCAGCCAGCGTTGAAGCGGGCGCATGCGCAGTAAGCCCAGCTGGAGCACCGCTGCAGCTGAAGCCATATGCCCCAGGATTCGCTGGAATGTCCTCAGCAGAGCCTGACTGCCCGTCTGGAAAGACGCGGCGAGATGTCGAATGCGGCGCGCGCGCTGCTCTGACAATCTGGCCGTCATAGCCACCGAGTCCAGTTCTATTCCGAGAAAGGAAATTGACTGACGGGGCAGTAGTGAGCTCTTGGTCCAGTTGACTGAGAGACCCAGGCTTTCCAGATGGCTGAGAAGCGCTGTTCTGTGAGACAAAAGCTCTGTCTCTGACTGCGCCAGAATTAGCCAGTCGTCCAGATAGTTCAGTATCCGCATCCCCTGTCTTCTCAGGGGAGAGAGAGCCGCGTCCATGCACTTCGTAAATGTACGGGGTGCCAAAGATAGACCGAACGGCAGGACGGTGTACTGATATACCCGACCGTCGAAGGCGAATCTCAAGATTGGCCTGTGACGGGGTGTAGACCCCGAAGCCGCCGCCAGGCGCCGCCATTTGCGGCATTTCGAATATCAGCTGCCGCCAGCCAATAATTTCGAAAAGCCAAATTGAGCCGCCATCTGATAAAGTTTGGCTGAGCCGGCTAGAATTATTTGCATCAAATAATAATTCTATCACATAGAGACACACACGAAATATATAAACAATACACGAGATCTATTTTCCCACTGGATTCATAACAGCAGTCTTGCGCTCGTTGCTACGATACACAGACTCACAGTGAATTGATGACCAATTAAAATTGCTCGTTTTCCGTACAGAAGAAGCGATGCATTTTTTTCTCGCACTGAGGTGAAATGGCGGAAAGAAGCAAGCAAGGTAATTTTGATCTCACTTCTCACATACTTTCCTAATTCCTACTTACTTTTTTTTTTTTACTTAGGCCTACCCAGTCCCATACTTTTGTTAAATCTTCAGGGCACGGTTGCACAAACACCTGAATCAAAGATTGATGTTATGAACCAAATATTCTGGAACGGAGAGATTTATAGCACTGAACGTGATATTACTGCAGTAACAAACCACAGTTTCCACATTGCTAATACGACGCATGCTTCAGTGTACATTGAAGTGAAATGTGCAAAACTTTGTCCAAAATAATACTGATAACAGTGTGTGAGACACGGCAGGCAAAAACATCGTTTTTTTTTTACTGGTCAATTTTGAGATTTTTGGATATTTGTCTTCAATAACATGTCTTCTTTCAGACTTGTGGTGAAAAAAAGTCCAAAATACACATTTAGGTCTTTATTTTACTACACTTCATCTGTTTGCGTCTGTAGATTTCTCATAAATTCAACAAAAGTTTGTGTTCTTAATCAACATACTTCTCCGAGATCTCTGCCGTCGCTATTTGAAAATGTTTAGTAGCATACAGACTACAAAATAAATATGTACATGCGTTGTGAAAGTAAAATCTGGTGTTTTCTTTATTACATTGTATTGCATTTTGTAGAAATATAGTGTAAGCCATGCATTGCTTGGAAATATTGAGATCTAGTAAATCAGCATAACATAGACATCGTAGACATGAAGTGGCAGCTTCAGCCATTTGCAGCTATGAAAAGTTTGGCGGCTGCAGCAGCCATTTAGGTTTTGGCTGAGCCGGCTAGCCAGCCAATAACTTCATCAGCCAGCCATTATTCTCAAAACAAATGGCTTCGGGCTCTAACGGGGTGTTATCTGGATCTGAAAATATGCGTCCTTCAGATCGAGAGAGATAAACCAGTCTCCCGGGCGAATTTGCGCGAGAATCTGCCTGGTTGTAATCATTTTGAACGGCCGTCTCATGAAAGCTTTGTTCAAATGTCTCAGATCTAAAATAGGTCTTAGCGCTCCGTCCTTCTTGGGTACGAGGAAATAACAGCTGTAAAAGCCCGACTCGCTCAGAGAAGGATGCACCTGTTCTATAGCCCCCTTGTGCAGCAGCTTTGCTATTTCTGCCTGAAGCAGATGCGCCACTTCTTTGTTCACTCTCGTCTCGGTCCGTGCTACAAAGCGCGGTGGACGGCGAGCGAATTGAAGCGAATAGCCGTGCATTATAGTATTCAGCACCCATTCTGACACGCCCTGGATAGCTTCCCATGCTTTCGCACACATTGCTAGGGGTCGAATGGTCTCTGGGTTCAGATCGCCGCACTGCGCGGGATGGGGAACATGTATCAGAGAGGATGGGGCGGCGCGTGCGCCGCCGGTGCTCGAATACGGGGGCTCGCAGCCAGTGGTGACCGGCTGTACAGCATGCAACGGCTCGGTCGCTGTGGACGGAGCACATTTTGTTGCTAGAAACCCGTGGCGCGAGAGCGGCTTGGGGGTTAACGTGTTTGTTAGTAAGTGCGCGTGCTCGTGAGCGGGCATAGGGCTTACATTCACAACACGGCCAGTGTTTGGGAGCTTTAGAGGATCTGCGTCCCGGGATAACTGTGTGACAGAGCGGGCAGTAGGTGTGGGCACAGAATTGTGGGCACATTCTCTACACTTAGCACTCGAGCGGCGCGTGCCCGCTTTATGAGAGTGCGCTCTGTGAGCGTTACCGGGGAGATCGTGTTTGTGTGTAGTGGTGAACACAGGGGTGTGGGCACATTTTCTACAGTCATGACACCTTCGGCGTGAGCCGGAAAACCCGAAACAATACTCTTTATGAGATTTCTCTGGGTCGCCGTAAAAACGGCGTTTGTGTGCAGGCGAGCGAGTTGTGTTACTGGCTCGTTGGCTGCGATGTAAGCTGCTGCAGTAGCCTTTTCTAAGGGGACTGACAGAGCTGGGCGCTTTGATGGCGGTCCGGCCGCGGCGGGACTCAGCCATCTTTTCCTCCTTGCGGCTGCTAGGAGGACTTCGCGGGCTCAGGTTTCAGCGCTATCTTGGGCCGGGGTCCCCGGGGGGGAGGCGGTCTGTGGCGGCTGGCTGAGCGCGATCTAGGGCGGCCGCCCTGGCGTCGCTGCGAAGACGGAGGCTGAGCAGAGCGCTGTGACGAGCTGCGTGCAGGAGGCTGATTCTGAGAGCGGCCTGCAGAGGAGCTCGAGCGGCGGGGCAGGAAGAGGTTCATAGCCTGCGACGCCTTCTGTACCTCCAAGAAACGTTCCACAATCCCACTGACCGCTGGGCCAAAAAGACCGGAGGGAGAGAGCGGGGCGTTGAGGAAAACGGAGCGCTCAGATTCGCTCATATCCGCCAGCGTCAACCAAAGGTGCCTTTCGGTGACGGTGAGCGAGGCCATTTATCTTCCGATGGCTTGTGCAGCGGACTTAGTGGAGCGAAGCGAGAGGTCCGTCGCGCTGCGCAGGTCCGTCAGTGCATCTCGATCCAGGCCTTTCTCGTCCAGCTCGCGGAGGAGATCGGCCTGGAGAATCTGGAGCACAGCCATGGAGTGCAGGGCGGAAGCAGCCTGGCCGGCGGCAGCAAAGGCGCGGCCGACGAGAGCTGATGTGGTCCTGCAGGCCTTGGACGGCAGGGCAGACTTTGAGCGCCATCTGGCGGATGGCGGGCAAAGGTGCGTTGCCACAGCTTCCTCAACTGGGGGAATTTGTGTGTATCCCTTCTCGGCGGCTCCGTCCACTTGGGAGAGAGTCGAAGAGGCCGGAGAGCGGAGTCTAGCGGAGAACGGGGCGTTCCACGACTTAGAGAGCTCAGTGTGGAGCTCAGGCAGGAAGGGTGCTGACCTAGAGGCAGGCGCTTGGCGGCGGCTAGGCAGAAAACACCCGTCGAGCCTGTTGGGCGCGGGCGCCTTCGGTGGGGACCAGTCGAGTCCCAATTGGTCGACCGCTTTGGTGAGGAGGCGGAGAAGTTCCGCGTCGACACTGGAGCGGGACCGGCTAGACTCCTGTGTTGAGGATGAGGAGCGGTGAGAACCCGACCACTCCTCGCTGTCCGAGGCTAGGATAGAGCAGCTGTCTGCGATAGCAGCGTGGTCCGCTTCATCCTCTGAGGCGACGGCAGTGCGGGCAGAGGCCGGCCGCTGCGCGTCGGGAAGGGGGGGAGGAGAAGGAGATAGCGAGGCTCGCGGGAGGGGCTCCGGCGAGCGCTCAGCTACTGCTGCAGGTTCCGGTGGCCTCTGAGAGCGGCATTTCTTCTTACGCGGCCCGGTGGAGGTAGACGGAGAGACAGCGGGAGCGTCGAACAAGGCGAGTCGAGCCCGCAGGGTCGACATCGGCAGTTCTTCGCACAGTTCACAGCCGCCCGAAGAGAGAACGATGGCTGTGTGGTCCGGTCCCAGGCAGAGAGCGCAGATCACATGGAGGTCCCTGTCGCTGAGCGGAGCTTTGCAGGAAATGCAAGGCATTTTTTAAATTAATGCAATGAAAGGATATAATCGCCGGATAGCGAAGCAGGCAGGGATGCTGAAGGTGGCGAAGTCGGCCGGCTTCCTCAGGCGAATCCTCGGCTTGCAGGTCGCTTGATTCGACGGCGGCTTCCTCAGAGTCCAGCGATGCGGAGAGCTTCGCTGAAGAGACAAAAATCTGAGAAAGCAGTCCCCGAGCCTTCTTTTATAAGCTAAGCCGCGCCCCTTCTGACGGGCCGTGACGCGTGAGGGCGCTGAGCGCCCCCATTGGGCGTGACGTCACGCCAGGCTCACTGGTAGGCTGCTGCAGTTGCCGCAGGGCAGCCAATGAGCACGCTAGATAGCCTGCTCTAGGTCTGCGTGCTGCTGCACTGCGTTGACAAGATTATAAAAATTAAGGATAATTTTTGGCTTCATATCTCGAGAAAAGATTACTTTTCCCGCAGCGTAAGCTACTTACGCAATACGAGAGAACCTCTCGTAAGAGAACAAATATTCTCAGTTTATGTAATCTGTATGAAAAGAGAGAGATGTCAGTCGTGCTCATTTCAGCTCATTAAGTGCTAATGTGAACACGCCCACGGAGAGTGTACGCTATTCAAACGCAAATTATCTGAGGCAATCCATGCAAACATGTCAACGCCCACATCAGCTCGATAAAACACATCAAGTGTAATCAGACTCATGCACTTTATGTCGTCTTGCTTCGCTGTGAGGAATAATCCTGGGAAATTTACCTCAGAATTGCGGTTTATTTTCACTTCGAGGAGCAACTGATCCAGCTGAGGACAGTGAATAGTAAGTTCTTTATTCTTAAGTGCTTTGTTCTAATCGCGATATGCAATAGTGTCTGTAAACCGCAAAAAGACTGTTTAAATATGAATTGCGTATCTGTGTGTGAGTGAATGAACGTTCATTCACACTTGCACTTACATTAGTAAACGTTATTTTTACACATCTACTAGTTTAGCTTTTACCAAACAATATTGCTATCTTGAGATGAGTAAAAATCACCTGAAATATGTTGAAATAAAATGTCTTTGTATAAGCAACGTCTTAAACGGCAAATTAACATTCATATGCTAATATATCATAAGTATATGTGTTTCATAAATATGAATGTTTAGACAAGATTTCGTTGATTAGTTTTGGATGGATTATAAAGATTTTACTGTAAAAAAAGACTACTGTCACACACCTGAATGAAAGGCTCATTATGCAGCTCGTTATGTGGGTTATTGTCTTCTCAGCTGTGAACCACATCATTATTCATGATCATTCACGCCCCCATACATATTGCCTTTCCAAACAAAATGTGTCTTACAAAGTTTAAATCAATGTATTGTTTTATGTGAATGATTAGGCAGGATGACTTTCAGATCATTTTGAAGCAAAAACTCTAGGCAACAACATCCATTAGTCAAAAGTCTTGTGGACACATATTTAGTATGTGTTTTGTGGCCATATTTCAGAAACTTTAATTTTTAGTTTATTTTTTTCAATAACCATGCATAAACATTATTCTCTCAAAAATACAAACATGTACATACATGTTGCTCACATATTATGGTAGCCCTGTTTGTGCTAAATAGAGTGTAATTACACCTTTGCCATTAATATGTTTATAAGCAACTGAAAAAAGCACAAATGTCAGGGCATGTCAGAACATCTCAAGGACCCCAAAAACACCCTAGACCCCAGAGGGTTAATGGCAAAGGTGTCAGAGAAGACCAGGGAATTTTAATAGATTATGATCAAATCTATTTAAAAAATAAAGGAAAATGTTCATGTCCAGTATACATTGACACAACAGGGTAGACATGTTATGTTTTATGTTATTAGTTAAGTCTCCTAAAAATGAGGAAACAAGAGAAAAGTGTATGACTAATACCAAGGGGCCTGTCCTAAAACCCTCACTTGTGGTATTTGCATTTCACCACTTGTCTAGTTACATGATGTATTTCCTGTATTTGGCCTAAGAGTTCAAGTGGGCGCATAGACCACAAGTGTGCATATAACTTTTGATTACCCAATAAGACATGCTTCTAACATAGTATTGTAAAAAAGCAAGAGATTTATTTAAATTAAACATTTTGATTTGCAATACTCTTTAAAATAACATTTAGATTGTCTGTTCTGTCCCTGTGTAACAAACACAATTTAAAAAGGTTAAAAGATTAATTGTGGTGCTTATAATTAAGCGATAAAAAGCAGTTGCATTTTTTTTTTCAAAATACACATATCTCTGTACCAATAAAATTTCCACCACTTTACATTTCACTACCAGGTTATATGGAATATCTAATTAATTTAACTTACACTGGAAAGTTTTTCTAGACATGTAGCAAAAATCGGGGCATGCAAGTTCCTGAATGTGATATTAGAGATAGTGTGGATAAAGTGTAAGGGTGAATTTCCTGCAGCTGTTCAGTCTGCAAGACTGCCGAATGACTAAAGAAATGTTCTTAACAAGATGGTAGAAAACTGGACATTTCTTGTCTATACCACCCACTGCCACTTATACCAACAACGGAAATAAGCTGTAACGATAACCAGCTGGAGTGCCCTTGAAAGCCTCCAGAGGGCACTCCACACCAGACTATCATGTTTCACTCACAAACTACATTTCCCATAACTCACTGCCCGGACTCATCATCACTTATCACTGATCACATTCACCTGTACCTCATTCACTGATTGCATTCACCTGTCTCATCCTGTTAGTCTGTCTATTTATACCGTGTTCATTCATTCACTCACTGCGAAGTCTTGTATGTTATTACACTGCATATCTGAGCGTTTCCTTTGTTGTCATTGTTCCTGGTTCTTGATCTCTGCCCGTGTCCTGGTTTTCCTGTTTCTGCCTCACCCTCTGGATTTGTCTGTTTGTTGGATTGCCTGCCTGTGTATGACCTTTGCCTGGATTTTGACTACGACTCTGTATAACCCTTTAAATAAAACTGCATTTGGATCCTCAACCTTCGTGTCTCGGAGCAGTACGTAACATAAGCACAGTTACAATAGCTAAATATGTGGGAGAGCGTTGCTATATAGAGTGACAATATTGTATTGCAATAGGTAGCACTTCAAAGTCAATACCAAATCAAAACTAGTTAGCACATTATTTGTAATTGCAAAGTTTAATGACACAATATGGTTATGGTTACTCTTAAAATAGTCACAAAATAGATGTATGAGATGATGATAACTTATACCAATAATCTTCCCCAGCATGTAAAATGTTACCTGAGAGAGAGAGAGAGAGAGAGAGAGACCCAAGAAAGGGAACCAGAGAATAAGAGAGCCAGAGCACCAAAAAGAGGCAGAGCATCAGTTACAATCTTGTTTTATCCTTTCCCAGACCATGTGACTAAAACTCAAATGTGAGACATTCAAACTGACCAATCAGATCATTACAACTTCCCCCACCACATTAAAGGTGTGACAATTCATAGACCCCCAAAGTACAAACATCTTGGCCTACAGGCTTTGATCACTATCTGTGTCTTTGGGACCTCCAAATGTATGGAAGGCATTTTCTGCCAAATTTAAATAAATAAATTAAATGATTAAAATTAAAATTAAAACCAGATTAACGATTTCATTACAGAAAACAGTACGCAAAATATGTGACAAAATTGAGAATGAAATTAAATTATTTCATTTTCACAGCATTATCCCTGTCAAATTGAAAAATAAAATGCAATTGGTGATTTCACATTTCATTTTCACTACAGTCTCGAGGCAAGACTGCCAATATTAAAATGAAAAGCCAAACGTGAAAAAGAAACTACAAATACAGTTTTTACAATGCTCTTTAGTAACGCTCACGCAATAATAGTGACACAATTCAAATACAAATGTAAATTTTCGTTTTCATTTTAATTCCTCTTTTATTTCACAGTTTTCATTTTCGTTTTCATTTTCAAAGACAACCTGCATGCAAATTCTATGTTAATGAATGGGTGTGGCTTATTCTAGTAACGGCGCTGAGACACGCCTTCTGTAAAGCGAAGTCGCCGACGTCCCGTGTGCATGATTTGAATGTGTGAAATTAAATTATTTAAATGTGATTATATTGTAATCGAGACGACGAGATATGGCGAAATCTGTTAGTGAGCTTTTGCGGGAAGCTGCCGCAGCATTAGAACATGGAAACAACCAGCCTGACCATGTTAGTTATGATGTTAGACTCAGACTAGACCATAATCGACGATGAGGTTCATTCATGTATTAGGCTGTTTTGGAAATTCAACTATTTGAGTGTACAAAGGTCTTAGTAACACAATTTCTACAACAATTATAGCCAGACATTAATACCCGCTAGCTTTAACCGAGGACCTCGGCCAATGTTTCATATTCGCAGAGCCGATCCTGACCTCCCTGGGGCCCTAAGCAAAATTCTGTTTAGGGGCCCTCATACCTGACCCGTGAGCCATGAACCATTTGCCATTGCCACACAGTCACACCTGACACCCCAGTGTTCCCACTACAATCCCTCCTTTAACTAGTTGTAGTGAAAATGTAATTCCTGATATCAGAAGACATTGTTACAAGTAAAAAGTTCATTCTTAATATCAAGAATTCACATTTTAAATAGTACAAATTTAATTATTGATATCAAAAATGCATAATTATCCTGTGAATGAATAAAAGCTAAAATGGCGCCATAGCATGTCACTGTGTTTTAAATGATAAAAGTAATTCTTGATACTCTTGATTCTTGATGGTTATTATTTACTGAGGGATGTGCATCCATATTGACCAGAATCTCCAGCCAATCAACATTTTAAATTCAATGGAGCCTATCAATAGTCAATGTCAATACATTGCTTTCCATATTGCATTAGAGCAGAGTTGTAACTAAACCTTGACTGAGCGACTAGATAATCATCGTCTTGTTTTAAAACTATAATGAGGAGTGCCATCACGCCCGTATTGTACTGGTCCCGACTCACAACAGATGTTTCTGCTGGAAAGTGCGCGTTTCATTTCATGCACGTGCATATGATATGATCGCATGTTAACGCGCGACGCGGTTATCTTTTCCGAGCTGCAGTTTATAAACAAACACCGTTGTCCTTTGTCGTTTATTAAACATAATAAATCAACTCACATCAACTTAACTTTAGCCTACTGTTCTTTGCTGACATCAAACTTTGAGAGGAGAGTCACAAGTCTGCCTGATAACTGTTCCTGCAATGAACTCTTATGGTGTTTTTTTCTCTCTCTTTTCGTGACCAGAGGGATAGTTCCGCTTCATTTTCTCATCGATATTGTAAACATTGATTGACGCGCTTTGACACGAGGGGGAGGCGGGGCCTTTTGCGGGGCCCTACGCACTTTGCGTAGTGTGCGTATAGGGCTGATCAGCTCTGCATATTCGCGTCGTGCCTAACAACGCCCTTCAGCCGTGACTTATTCAGATACAGCACTAGCCTGTATCTGTCCGCTGTTTAACTGTTACGTGTCTTTTGGTTATTTTAAGTTTGTGTACAAAAAGAATCACAATGCTGATTTTCATTTCCAGTAACAACTTCTGGATGAGATCGAGAAAGCGAGTTTAGGCTAGATATAGCATTTTCCTTCAGGTCAGTGCTATATTCAGGGTTGGGGAGTAACGGAATACATGTAACGGCGTTATGTAATCAGGATACAAAAATCCAGTATCTGTAATCCGTTACAGTTACGTCAAAAAACGTAGTAATCAGATTATAGTTACATTTTGAAAAAAGGGGGAATACTTTCAGGATTACAATAGTTTCATTTAAAACTAAATAAATAAGTATTTTGGCATAATAACACTATATTAAGCGCTGCTTGATTATACAGTAGTTCCTGGTTCTGTTGCCAGTAATGACTCACGTGTGCCACCCGCTGGTGCATGCGCAAATAACAGCTTTCTACAATCTCCTTAGACGCAGATTGAACCACTGCTGCTAGTAGAAACGATGCTGCCTGGGGGTAAAATCGCTTTTAATTCATGGAAATTCTGCTGCTATTTTGTAGAAATTAGGAGAGTAGCTTTTTTAGTACCCAAAATGTCCTTTCTTAATCTTTTCTCGCGTAACGGGATGTTCGCTGTCTAGGTAACGTAGGGGAACTCCCACTGCCAACGCCCCAAGTTCAGTCAGGCAAATTAAGAAAGATCACGGCTTTAGTCAACATGTTGGCCTATTTTAAAATAAACTAATATGTAGATTGTGTAAAAATGTTAAATGTTGTGTTTTTATTTTTTTGTAAAAAATTAGTTAAAAATAAAACAAAATAATCTGTAATACCATACATTAGCCACTAGATGTCTGTATAGCCCTTTACATAAATATATATTCAGGCCTGTGTGTATATTTTGCAAATATTGTATACTAGACCAAATTCTTAATAAATAAGTTTATTTATATTTTTTTAATAATATTTATTCTTGCTTGACTTTATTTATATACGTGACCTTGAAGTAATCCAAAAGTAATCAGTTACATTACTTTCATATTATAGTACTTGGATTACGTTACTGAATACTTTTTTTATGAAGTAATTTGTAACTGTAACGGAATACATTTTTAAAGTAACCCTCCCAAGCCTGGCTATATTCATAATAAAAAATCCGTTTGAATGTCCGGTGTGATATCTTGTACTTTTAACAATTAATAGGGGTTGTCCGTGCCTATAGTCATGTCAGTTGCGTCTTTCTTCTCCGTGATCACAAGTTTGAGTTATTTCAAAAGTCTTCTCTACTGACTGACTGACTCACTCACTCATTAAGACAGTCTTTGTCTCCATCTAATGGAGAAATAATGTAACTTCTTCTGTTGCTTTATGGTCAGGGACTATTTTTTTTTTTCTCCAGCGGAAGGAATTGGCTTTTAGGGATTCATTTTACTTCATGATAGTTGCATAGATACATATGTTTCGGGATTAATATTTGTATTGCGTGGTAACCGTTTTATAAAATCAATAAGGTACTCTAGGCTAGTGCTGTATCTGAATAAGTCACGGCTGAAGGGCGTTGTTAGGCACGACGCGAATATGAAACATTGGCAGAGGTTCTCGGTTAAAGCTAGCGGGTATTAATGTCTGGATATAATTGTTGTAGAAATTGTGTTACTAAGACTTCTGTACACCCAAATAGTTGAATTTCCAAAACAGCCTTATACATGAATGAACCTCATCGTCGATTATGGTCTAGTCTGAGTCTAACATCATAACTAACATGGTCAGGCTGGTTGTTTCCATGTTCTAATGCTGCGGCAGCTTCCCGCAAAAGCTCACTAACAGATTTCGCCATATCTCGTTGTCTCGATTACAATATAATCACATTTAAATAATTTAATTTCACACATTCAAATCATGCACACGGGACGTCGACGACTTCGCTTTACAGAAGGCGTGTCTCAGCGCCGTTACTAGAATAAGCCACACCCATTCATTAACATAGAATTTGCATGCAGGTTGTCTTTGAAAATGAAAACTGTGAAATAAAAGAGGAATTAAAATGAAAACGAAAATTTACATTTGTATTTGAATTGTGTCACTATTATTGCGTGAGCGTTACTAAAGAGCATTGTAAAAACTGTATTTGTAGTTTCTTTTTCACGTTTGGCTTTTCATTTTAATATTGGCAGTCTTGCCTCGAGACTGTAGTGAAAATGAAATGTGAAATCACCAATTGCATTTTATTTTTCAATTTGACAGGGATAATGCTGTGAAAATGAAATAATTTAATTTCATTCTCAATTTTGTCACATATTTTGCGTACTGTTTTCTGTAATGAAATCGTTAATCTGGTTTTAATTTTAATTTTAATCATTTAATTTATTTATTTAAATTTGGCAGAAAATGCCTTCCACACAAATGGTCCTTGTGGTAGAAAGAGGGGGTAGAAAAACAGGAAAGCAAATGTTTGAAAGCTATGTTAGTTTAAAATATCTTGGATTATTTTCAATCCTACTAAAGTGTGAATTCCAAACTGCGTTTTTGCTTCCTTGAAGGGCACTCTGGGAAGGGGATGACATTTGGAGGGTTGTTCCAAATGAAAGTTAACACCTGAATCCCTTCACGAAGGACCCTTCCACAAGTCGGTTACATTCGATGGTCACTTCAAGGAAGTAATTTTATCATTTATGGTCATGTGACCCAGGGTGGTGATTCATGTAAAAAAAAAAAAAATGTTTTGTGATATATTACACAGATTTATGCCTCTGTACAGGATGCTGCTTAGATTTAGGCTAAAATAATTTTGTATTTGATTTGCTTATCATCATTATATTCTATTAATGTTGACAGATTAATGTTTCTTCCTTCAGTATGCAGATAGGAAGCCTTCAAATTCTGTATTTTTTAGTAGTTCACAAGGGTTTGGAACAAAGCTTGTTTACAATAAGATATAGCTACAATACAGTTATGTCACACTGCTCTTATTTTAACATCTCTGCATTAGGCTAAAGTTTTCTCTCTCTTCTTGCTGGCTTCAGAATCCATTCTGATCTTAAACTGCTCCGCGAGATGGTGTGAAATTCTTTTGTTTAGAGTCTACCATTAGCAGAGACTCAAGACAAACAGAACCTCTTCTGCTCATTAAGGAAGGGAAGAGCAGACGTTACACTGACCCGCTCTCACCCGGAACTCATTAATATCACTGACGCTTCCGTGAGCCGGGGCTGCTGCTCCTCTTATCTGACATCTCGCCATATTTAAGACTTAGAAGACTGGCCACAGGAAAGTTCATTATCTCTGAAGAAAAGGAAAAGGCCAAGAGAAACTGAATACTAATTGGATATATCTGTATATTATTGAAATAAAAATGTTCCCATTACATAACACATTAGGCTGAGTAAAAGTTAATAGCAGTGCATGTGGACACTTCTAGTGACAAACGATGTGTGATTTTTTTTTTTTTTTCATTATATTAAAAATATAAAGATTTTTAATTACAGACACCAGTATATTTAATTTAGAATGCTATGAAGAATTATTCCCACTGTCTTCTGTACTGATATTATATATGTACTATACCATCATACTGTTTATGGTATTCATCCCGCCTGAGATGGTGCTGCTCTTCTCTCTGGTAATATGGAACATAGTCTTAGAGATCAAACATGACGATTTGGGGCTCAGGTCAGGAAGCAGACAGACTGGCTAAACCGACCATGGGCTAGCTGTCTCACATCACTGAGGTCAGATAAATCCCATCACATAGAGACTCTTTAACCTAGATATCATCATTTATAGAGACTGTGTCTGCTCCCCAAATTAGGAAATACAAAGAACTCCCAAACCCATTTAAGGGTAAAAATGTAATTGATGTTCAACAAATAAAAAATAGATATAATACAGATGAACAAAAAGTAAAGCTCGGGTTGCTGAATATTCGATCCCTTACTTCAAAAGCACTTATTGTTAATGATATGATTACAGATTATAACCTAGACATGTTGTGTTTGACAGAAACATGGCTAAAACCAGATGATTACATTACTTTAAATGAGTCCACCCCCCAAGATTACTGTTATAAAAACGAGCCACATCTGAAAGGAAAAGGGGGTGGTGTTGCTGTAATCTATAGTAATATCTTCAAAATGACTGAGAAGTCTAGTTTCAAATATAATTATTTTGAAGTGTTGGTGCTTAATGTAACACTACCTAGTGTAAATGATAAATCACGTTTGAGATTTGTGCTATTTACTGTATACAGGCCACCAGGGCACCATACAGACTTTATCAAAGAATTTGCTGATTTTTTATCGGAGTTAGTACTGGCTGAGTGCAGATAAAGTCCTAATTGTTGATGATTTTAATATGCACTGAAGAAAATTATAAACGCAACACTTTTGTTTTTGCCCCCATTTTTCATGAGCTTAACTCAAAGATCTAAGACTTTTTCTATGTACACAAACAGTTTGTGCAGAAATTCTTTGGTTATGCAAATCGATTGTTGCAGCAGCTGTCCGGGTGGCTGGTCTCAGACGATCTTGGAGGTGAAGATGCTGGATGTGGAGGTCCAGGACTGGTGTGGTTACACGTGGTCTGCGGTTGTGAGGCCGGTTGGATGTACTGCCAAATTCTCTGAAACGCCTTTGGAGACGGCTTATGGTAGATAAATGAACGTTCAATTTACAGGCAACAGCTCTGGTGGACATTCCTGCAGTCAGCATGCCAATTGCATGCTCCATTAAAACTTGCGACATACGTGGCATTGTGCTGTGTGATAAAACTGCACATTTTAGAGTGGCCTTTTATTCTGGCCAGCCTAAGGCACACCTGTGCAATAATCATGCTGTCTAATCAGCATCTTGATACGCCACACCTGTGAGGTGGATGGATTATCTCGGGAAAGGAAAAGTGCTCACTAACACAGATTTAGACAGATTTGTGAACAATATTTGAGAGAAATAGACCTTTTGTGTACATAGAAAAAGTCTTAGATCTTTGAGTTCAGCTCATGAAAAATGGGGGCAAAAATAAAAGTGTTGCATTTATAATTTTGTTCAGTGTACATGTAGATAATGAAAAAGACGCATTAGGATTGGCATTTAGAGACATTCTGAACTCTATTGGATTTAGACAACACGTGTCAGGACCCACTCATTGTCATAATCATACTTTAGATCTAATATTGTCACGTGGAATCAATGTTAATGCCGTTGAAATTCTGCAGCAGAGCAATGACATTTTAAATCTAGAAACACATCTCTTTAACCTGGCATACACATAGAAAATTATACATTCCTATTATTCAAATCAGTAAAATGATTATCAGGCTGCATAAATTAGGTCAGCCGGAACTGGGAACACTTCCTATAACACCCGATGTACTCGTTACATCATAAGAAGAATGGCATCTACGCTAATGTTAGTCTTTCTGCTTATTCCGAGGTTTACTGTAATCAGCTGGATCCAGGCCGTATCCAGATCAGATGGTGGACCTGCGCCTAGACTAGGGTTGTAACGAATTCTAATCTCTATCCCCCGCCGAAAAAAAAAGTTAAAATCTGCAGTGTGGGGATACTTTGGTTATCCGAAAAACGAACGCAGGGTTTTCTTTGAAGATGGATATCCAGCTGTGTCCAGAAATGTGGACGAAGAGTGGCTGCAAAAGGAGGAAATACGTCAAACATGTTCTCCCATATTCGCGAACACCATCCCTCCCTACAGATAAAGTTCCATTTATAACTTAAGGCTGTATTATTTCCATGTTGCTGAGGAAATTTATAATATAACACAGATGTCACGTAAAATGTGCGATTTGATAGATGGATGAATAAATCTAAAATATAGCTGTGCCACAAATCAAATCACTATATGCGTGTGTCGATTAATATACAGTGCAAAAAACTGCTATATACTGTAAACCTATATTCTGCTTGTTCTGCGTGTCTGTGTGAATGAGCAGCGCCGTTTCGCCTAGTACATAGGCTACTCAAGTATGTGTCACGTTCATGGCGTTTAAAGCGTCTGCCGTCTCACTCACTATATGAGGACGTGAACACATGAACATATCCAGAGCTGCTCTGAGCGAACTAAATGAGCATTTCATAATTTTATTTAAAAGAATCATCGTCAAATACACTCTGACTGAAACTCATAGGAGTTTAGTGCAACCTGTCAAAAGCAAAGGCAAAGGCTTCCCTGCAAAGGCAAAAGACCTTAACTCGCTAGAGTGTGAAACTGAGAAAAATGACTTTAAAGTGACTCTTTTGTCCAGACAAAAGTATTATAGGTAGGACTCCCAACATTTTACAACTAGTTGCTATAATGAAGAAATGTTTGTATGCAAAAAATCTTGAGCTCAAAATTGACCTTTGACCCTTGTTTGGCAGTTACTTTACTCTGCCAAAAATAAGGAGTTGTGCAAAGGCAAAAGGCAGTAACTGACATATAATCAATATTTGCTTGCTGTTCACCATACTTACATCCATTATAAGAACACCTAACCAAGGTCTAGTCATCATGGTATTTGTTTTAAATTATATAGAAGACCTTTGGTTGTTCCTATTTAGTGCTATAATTATCAGGATAGTGCGGCAACACTAACATGGTTAAACAGTATGACAGATAAGTTACTTTGCAGTACAGAATGAATACATACAAGAAATATTTTCTCAATAAAGATAATTTAATTATAATTGAATACAAAGGAATATTTATTTAAATGCAAGATATAGAGAAATAATTAATTAAACATTAGACCAAGACATTAGAGATTAGAGACTGTTCATTCTTCATCCTCCATGTTCACAGGCAGCGAGACCCAGAAGGCCCATCTGCTGGAAGGCATAAGAGGACACGGGTTTTTAATAATTTCAATCTTCTTGCCCTCTTCAATCCCCCAGTCATGTGACCTGATGAGAGAGGGTATATTCATGCTGAACAACTTCTGGAGAAAGTCCAATTCAATGAAGCTTTCATCTGTGTGGGTGAGCTTGTAAAATAAACTCCTTGGTCGCAGCTGAATTTCAGCCATTTCGCTCAACTTGTGGGCCATCTTGACCTTCGTAGTGGAATGGCCATCCCTCCAATTCAGTACATTGGCATTTTTCATTTGTAAACTCTCCACTTTTCCGGAGTTGGAAGTGGCCACTACACTAACAAAGTCCTCATAGTCACAGACAGCACCGCCAGGCCCAGCTTTATGTTCCAGCTCTACGATATGGTGAAAACTGTCGGCGCTCATGAAGGTGTGTCCCTTTTCAAAGTACTTCAATGTGATATCCTCCCATTCCGAGGTAGCAGCATTGATGGTGCAGACTAACGTACTCAACAGACACTAGTTCTTGTTCTGGGATGCACAATTGTCCAGCCAGAGGATGCTGTGTCTGACATCTTGCTCTTTCTCCAATGCCATCACATAAGCTGATGCTATTTCTTGAGCACTTCTGCGCGCCATGCCCTCATGCCAGACCACAGAGATGGTGTGTTTTTTATTCCCTTTCTTCCCCACTGAGGCATTGGTCTCATGGTATGCCACTATATGCCGGGTGAAGATGGCAGTTTTAACTCCAAGCATGCGTGGCAACATAATAACATTCTGGAGGTCCACACTCCTCACTGATGTGTCTGCTCTGCAAAGCAGAATTTTTATGTTTGCGCCAACGCTCACATTGCAAGCAGTCCATGACTTCATCATCACAAGCATGTTCATGCTGTTCATGTACTGTAGCAAGCACTCCTCACATTCCTCCTCTCCAAGCTTTGTGAAGCTGATGTTTTTTTGCCACACTGTTTTGCGATAGGTTTCATAGGAGCACCTGTTGCCCTTTTCCAGCCAGTCTGCTTACATCAGTTTGCTGCTAATGTCACTAGGGAGATAGCGGCGATGGGGAGCATGTTCCCTCCGATAATGACTGACGGAAGGGTGAAAAGACTCAGGGCCCTATCTTGCACCCAGCACAATTGACTTTGTACACTGACGCATGTATCATTCCTATTTTGCACCCGCGCAAAGCGGACTTTTCCCTCCACAGACGCACGTCGGTAAGTTAGGAAATACACTTGCGCTCCCCAGGGCGGTTCAGCGCAAAGAGGAGGCGTGTTCCGGCGCAAACGTTCCTTCATGCTATTTTGCAGGTTTAGAAAACAATTGCGCCACTAACCAGGAAATAATTGTTTAAAGTCAGTGGCGCGTTGCGCATGTTATTCATATGCTATTTTAAGGGCGCATGCTTGGCCATAATCAATGTAGCGTGTGCACAACACGCACTTTGATTCTCTCATCTACACAGAAGCAGCAGTTTTCATTTTTGCAAATCATACATTATTACGATAGATAGATAGATAGATAGATAGATAGATAGATAGACAGACAATTTATTATAAAAGCATACATCTAGCTTACACATTTACCCAAATTATCACACGCCTGTTTAACCGAAGTTAATTTGGGTGGGTTTCTCCATCCCCAATGTCCCTGACGAGAACGTCGGTCTCCTCGGCTGTGAACCGCTCCTGGCGCGCGCCTGGCAAATCCGCCGTTATAATAGGAATCCGCTTTAGAACAAGCGCGCCTGCTCTTAAAGGGAATGTGAGATGTCGCTCTAATTGGTTTATTTCACGTTACGCCCAAACCACACGCACCTATGAATAGTGAAGCTACTTCAGACCAACCCCTTTTAGATTTGCGCCGGGCGCAAGAGGCATTTATCCCGCCGGGAAAATAGCAACAGCGCCCAGGACCCGCCCACAAAGTTACTTGCGTTTTGCGCTTGACACTTGCGTTTCAGATCGTTAAAATAGGGCCCTCAATGTGATCCAACAATGGCTGCAGGTCCAGTTTGTTGCCCGGTATGTGTCTCTCTCTTTGATCCTTTGGGATCCCCTCATTTCCCATATCCCTTCTCATCACGACAGGACCAGGCTGTCATTTGTTGGGTGGTACCCCAAAGTGGCCAAAAAGCAATTCTTGGAGACCTGCTGTGGACTGATCCTCATTTTTAAGCCTGTGAACAAAATACCTGTTGCACCGACTCGTTCCTTTTGGGACAAACAATCTTGCCTTTGGTAGCTGGTTTGTTTCAGAACATAAATGCACGTTTTTCGGTGTAGTCCATGTTCCAGTACATGGCCGAAATCTTCTTTCGCCATTCCTCACTAAATCTCTCTGAACATTTTCTCCTGTATTTCTGGCCACATGGTTCCCTCATCGGAGGGGCCGAGGTAGACAGGGCTCCGTTGGTGTTGGAGGCAGGCAGACAGGCAGGAAGAGTGGCTGAGACGAGGGCCCCGGTGGTGTTGGAGGCAGGCAGAGTGGCTGGGATGAGGGCCCCGGTGGTGTTGGAGGCAGGCAGAGTGGCTGGGACAAGGACTCCGGTGGTGTTGGAGGCAGGCAGACAGGCAGGCGGAGTGGCTGGGGAGAGGGCTCCGGTGGTGTTGGAGGCAGGCAGACAGGCAGGCAGAGTGGCTGGGACGAGGGCCCCGGTGGTGTTGGAGGCAGGCAGAGTGGCTGGGACGAGGGCCCTGGTGGTGTTGTCGACAGGCAGAGTGGCTATGTTTGGACTACTGGAGAAATCCAGAAGCGCATTTAAAGAGGTATCAGGCTGTTAAACAATCTATCTGAACCAAATTGCGGGAAACTGATGTCCAGACAACTATCCAGGATTGCCCATGTTTTCATATCATCTTCTCGAACACAGTAATCCTTAAAAGTCTGAAATGAAAATTATAATTAGAAAAATTATAATTAGAGACATGGAAATCTCAAAAATATGAATATAAGACATTATGACATTAATTTGAATGAAAAGGCATTGTCTCATTGTCAAGAATGATCTTTTTTGTTGTGTTTGGTGCTTCTGGACCACATTGAATAGGCTTGTCCCTACAAGGTTCTGAAATGATATGAAACAAGGAGATGATTAATACTGGTATACTAGTCCTTCTATTAATAACATCAACTGCCATGAGCCAGAGGGGCCCACAGTCTGCAAATAGCCAATTCAAGTGGTCGTGACGACCCACTGTGGCTTATGGACTATATGCCATCTAATGCACGGATGGCAGAAGTTACGTTCATTTATATTTAAATTTCTTAGTTGATGCTTTTGCCCAACACAACTCATTTTATATTTTGCATAGGGACCTAACAAATCACCTGAGGAAGGAAGTTTAACCATACCCTCCATACTGAAAAAAAAAAAAATTGCCCATGTTTACAAACGACCTATCTGTGAAAAGAGCAGCACCTTGTGACCAAGCTGGTCAATAAAATTTAAGGGTTAAGGGTTAAGGGTGTAGGATTACAAATGTAAGAATATGTTTTAGATCTGCTGATCCTACTCCCTTACATAACATCACATAAGAAAACTAAGAGTTGAACTGTGTGTGAATGTTACATAGTCTTAGTTCTCGTGACCATTTGTTGTTTATACCATTTGGGGAAGTCTTTAATCTTCCTACTAAGAGTTGAACTATGTGTGAATGTTACATAGTCTTAGTTCTCGTGACCATGTGTTGTTTATATAATTTGGGGGGTACCATTATCTCAGTTGGGGGTAATTGCCTCTATTGTCTTTAGATGATTAGATTTAGTGATCATCCCTAAGGCTGTGTGTAAGGTCAGCACCTTTAAGGACAGCCCACTGAAATGCCTATAAGAAACCATGTAACGTTACGTTAGTTAGACTGTTGGAAGAACTGCAGCAACACTCAGCGAAGTCCTCAATAAAGAATAACTTCTGCTTGAACGCGATCCCAACGTCTCCTGGTCTTGCTTCGATGAAGGAATAAAGTTTCCAACAAGGGCCACCAAACTGCTCAAGATGCACAGTCAACGAACTCGACTTGGATTACTACTTTTTAATTCTGAGATAACATAGACAGAGTTGACCGAAAGAAAGTTGGAATTACTTTTACCATTTAGGTTAGCCTACTTTGTATGGACGTTAGCGATAACTAGCTTAGTGTTATTATGGATTTGTGTAAGATCTGACATGAACACCTGCAAGAAGGAAATATGGCTCAAAAACGTATGGATTGTTGTGGATACAGCAGATGACATGCATTGCTATGGATTATATCTTCCATGGATTATATTGGATTGCATGGAAAGGTAGGATGCCTGTATATTTAATAATTGGTTTTCGGTGTCTGATGTGAGGCTCCGCCAAGTGAGGAGGTGTGTCAGCATCAACTTTAGCGCTACGTGACACAGATTAAACTTAGCTAGCTCCGGGCTGTCACTGACATTGACAGATCTGAACCATCACCCTGAACGAAAATAACAAAATTTATGACAACCTATTAGCTTGCATACCATCTAAGTGTGGCTCTTTCACCTCGCTTTGTTTCTGATTGCATACTTGGAGCAGTTTGTCTGGCCTGCTAAGTGGTGGTATGTTGTTCTCGCAAGCTAGCTGAATTAAGCAGAATGCAATCGAAAATGTATCATGTTTTTAATCAAATTCATCATCTTTTTGGTATATTCTTACTTTGCTCTTGATGTCTGCGTTTCAAGGCCATCTCCACCAACATTTTTCCACGAGAGTAATGGGCCATTACGCTATCACAGTGTAATAATACAAACAAGCACTCGTCAGTCTACACTTTATTTCAAAGATGTGTCATGTGTATGTTACGTGGTTTGGTGACAATTAAAGAGCGGCAAAATTTGACAGTGTGACAAAGCCAGAGTACAGTAACATCACGGCGGCACAGTAACATCTCTCTTGATTCCTGGCTAAACAAAGTCAGAACACCATAACTCAACTTCAGCGTGCCGGAACAAAGGCTAAGAGCCGTATTAACTGTTGCAGCATTCTGCTGTGGTTTCTCGTATGGTTTTGGAAGTTACGGTTGTCATAGCCCTTGATTTTCTCGTTAAAACAATCAAATTGACTCACGATATTTATTCACATGATAAAGGAGGTCTTGAATACCCCAAAATGACATTAACAAATTTTTTACCAAACATGATGTTACGCCGTTCCCTTTCGAAGGGAACTCGACACTACGTCATAGACGCTTTGGGGAACGCCTCAGGCGTGACAGGTGTCTGAAATCAAATATCAACTCACGGCAATCATGTTGACCGGCGACAGCCCGTGAATCATCAGCTTGATTGATTAACGCGCGACCTGGATGTATAAAGGGGAGCCTTGAAAACATGACAACATTCTTTTCGTCTTCAGGGACTGTTTGTCTGTTTAAGAGAATATCGCTTTTAAGAGGCATTATGAAATGCGCAGAGAAGAAGGAGAATTTTCGCAAGTGTGCAGACCCATGCCCAAGATATTTGACACCGGGTGACACACACGATCTGTGCGTTTTTTGCTTGGGAGAAGAGCACGCATGGGAGGCTCTCGAGAGAGCCTCTTGTGCAAACTGTGAGCGTTTTTTCATTTGAAGATGCTCCGCTCTCGTCTGACCCTTTTCTTGAGGGAGGAGGGTTCAGTATCTGAGCCCCGTGGTGCACGCGATCTGTGAAATAATACTGTTTGGGTGTGAGGCATTCACAGTCAGCTCCTGAGGGTGCTGGCAGAGTTCATTGAGAAATATCTCGGCGCACGTGCATTTGTGTGTTGTCGGATGTTTCAACCTTGCACCTGTTGACTTTCTTCTCGAGGGATGAAAGCCAAATATATTTGAACGGCTCAAATCTCGCATTTGCCGAGGCAGTGTGTAGATTACGAGAACGTATAAATAAATATTAAAATAGTATTGTCTGGTGATTATGGCTGCATTTAATTCTATGGAATTAAAATGATGGAATATTATCTGACTTTAAGAAGTTAGATATTTTAATTCAGCCTACCATCCAGACCGTTTTTCACTTATCCAGTGTTTTTGGCTGCATTTAATTTGGAGGAATTAAAATGATAAAAAAGAAGATCCGCACGCTGCAGGTGTACTGTCTGGTCTTTTTGTAAAATGTTTTTTTGTGCGCAAATAACATATTCTGTTTCTCTTACAGGCCGCGTCTCCTGTATAGAGTTTGGGGCATGTTATGGGTAAGAAAGTAAAGTCTAAATGCTTTTTTCGGAGGCTGCATGGTCAGGTAGTAGGCCTTAGCAGGCCTCCTTGACCAGACAGTACCCATTTTGCAACTGGACAGCACTTGGGCCTCCCTGAGGTGAGCTCCCAGGAGCTGGCTGTCAAGGAGTATTTTCCCAAAAAAAAAAACACAAAAAAAAAACATATGTGGTGTTCAGGTAATAGGCTTCACCAGGCCTTCCTGAATATGAGCTCCCATATACTGTGGCTTATCAGGTCAGAGGCCTCACTAGGCCTTCCTGAGTATGAGCTCCCATATACAGTGGTTATCGGGTTATAGGCCTCACCAGGCCTTCCTGATTATGAGCTCCCACATACTGTGGTTATCAGGTCATAGGCCTCACTAGGCCTTCCTGAATATGAGCTCCCACATACTGTGGTTATCAGGTTATAGGCCTCACTAGGCCTTCCTGATGGTGAGCTCCCACATAATGTGGCTTATCACCAGGTGATAGGCCTCACCAGGCCTTCCTGGATACGAGCTTCCACATACTGTGGTTTTCAGGTAATAGGCTTCACCAGGCCTTCCTGAATATGAACTCCCACATACTGTGGTTATCAAGTATCAGGTTATAGGCCTCACTAGGCCTTCCTGAATATGAGCTCCCACATACTGTGGTTAGTAGGTTATAGGCCTCATCAGGCCTCCCTGAATATGAGCTCCCACATACTGTGGTGATCAGGTCATAGGCCTCACCAGGCCTTCCTGAAGGTAAGCTCCCACATAATGTGGCTTATCACCAGGTGATAGGCCCCACTAGGCCTTACTGAGTACGAGCTCCCACATACAGTTGTTAGTAGGTTATAGGCCTCATCAGGCCTCCCTGAATATAGCTCCCACATACTGTGGTTATTAGTTTATAGGCCTCACTAGGCCTTCCTGAATATGAGCTCCCACATATTGTGGTTATCAGGTCAGAGGCCTCACCAGGCCTTCCTGAAGGTGAGCTCCCTCATACTGTGTGTGTTTTCACTTAGCATGGTTTTCAGGTAGTTGGCCTCTCCAGGCCTCCTTGAAAGTGAGCTCCCTCATGTCATGGTTGTCAGGTAGTAGGCCTCACCAGGCCTCCCTGGAGTTGAGTTCCAACATACTTTGAGTTTCCACTTAAGGTGGTCTTCTGGTAACAGGTAGTAGGCCTCTCCAGGCCTCTCTGTAAGTGAACTCCCATGTACTGTCGGTCGTAGGCCTCTCATGAGGCCTCCCAGTTAGATCAGTCCTTAAGTCCTCACAGGCCTCCTCAGTGTTTTGAAACACAAACACTGGGTAGATCCGTGGATCGAGTAGAGAAACTCCCCTCGCTGGCAAGGATTGTAAAGCACTATGCTGAGTCATACTCTTCAGGATATCCCCTCTCTGAGATCCGGGCAGAGTGGTTCACTGCCTGCTTTGCAGTCCCTCGGGTTGGATGCCTTACCTAAAGGCAAGTGTCCAGAGGCTCTGTCTTCAGACAGACAGGAAGTGGCCAGACTGTAGTGTCTTATGTAGAGACACCAGGTCAGGCCTGCCTGGTGACATTTAAGGTGGCACATTCCCCTGAATAGTGACTGGCTGGGGTTCCCTCAGGTTCCCTAGCCACATTCCCTAGAAGGGACCCCTCTAAGAAGTTAAAGTTATGGTCCTAGGCCCTTGAGCAGGCCCATATAGAGTTTTCTGTGGTATCATATAGCTTGGGCTATGACCGTAGGGAGTGCTGTCACTGACAGCCCAGTTTGACCTGAGGGGGTTCTAACGTTCACTGAATTGCTGGTTCTGACAGTTGCCACTGCCTTTGGGTATGCACTCCCCTCAGCATGGCGGAGTGGGTATTTCGTTCCCCAAAGCGTCTATGACGTAGTGTCGAGTTCCCTTCGAAAGGGAACGTCTCAGGTTACGACTGTAACCTATGTTCCCTGAGAACAGGGAATGAGACACTACGTCTCCCTGCCATGCATCGGGGCCTGCCTACCAACAGTCCCTTCAGACGATAGGATGTTGTCATGTTTTCAAGGCTCCCCTTTATACATCCAGGTCGCGCGTTAATCAATCAAGTTCACGGGCTGTCGCCGGTCAACATGATTGCCGTGAGTTGATATTTGATTTCAGACACCTGTCACGCCTGAGGTGTTCCCCAAAGCGTCTATGACGTAGTGTCTCGTTCCCTGTTCTCAGGGAACATAGGTTACAGTCGTAACCTGAGAGGTTTTGCCTATGTAGGGCAGTATATATATAAATTAACTAAATTAATAACTTTTTTACAACAAAAATGAAACATCACTGAACTTACTTAAGCTGGACTGTAACGCTATTTTCTTCTGGAAACAAACTTTGTTGCATTATTTTCCTGTTATCTCTGTAAAGCTGCTTTGAAACAATCTGTATTGTAAAAAGCGCTATATAAATAAATGTGACTTGACTTGATTTGACATTGATCATTATAAAGAAGGCAGACTAAGAAAATGCTAAATTAGGAAAATATCTTTACTGAAACTTTCTTGGCAAAGTATGATATCAACATTGATTTGAAAACTGATATTACAGGAGGTTTGTTTTAGCTGTTTGCACAGTTTTCTTAATTAAAATGAGCTAAAGCAACACAAATCTATAATTCTTTACTTAATTGTCATTTGCACTCAAATGTATTACCTTTTCTATTAGTTTTTTTTTCTGAAGATCTACTGTAGTTAAAACAAATAGCCAACATACTCACAAAACTAACACAACTTAAGAACAAGCTCCTATCCAACATAACAAGACATTAAACACTTAAACACTAACAGATCTTTCCTTTTCCTCAAAAACTCAGAAAACTCACAGGGCACCAATCTCTGCTCTGCACAGGGCACCAATTTGACCATTGACAGCACTCTGGTTGGATCAACAAGAGTGAATTATGTTTAGGGAAATTAATAGTGATGGGAATAACACAGTAACATGAGATTATTTTCCCATGTATTGACTGACAGCTCTCTTGTCCTCATGTTGAACAAAATCGTGAGTAAACACTGTGTAAACATGATGGTTATTGTAGATCTAGACTAAATGTGAGCATGCATTTACTCGCTTGCACAAAAACAGATTCAGTATTCCTCAAAATTTAATAAAAACAGTGAAATGAAAACTTTTTTTCACATTTTTCTGCAATCCAGAATTGCACAGCTCTGAAGGTTTGTTTGAGCTGAGCCCTCTACTGTACAGGCGTGAATTTGCATTTCCTTTAGACTGAGGCTTATTCTTTTCACTTTTGGTGTGAAAAAAAATAAATAAAAATAAAAATAAATATATATATATATATATATATATATATAATAAAACATAAAGCAAGCCCAGCCCAGGTGAGAAAAAAGTATTGGAAAAGTAATGTAATGCATTACCTTCCATTTAAAGTAACTAACCAAATTATTTACATTTTAGGGAGTAAGGCAATATTGTAATGCATTACTTTTAAAAGTAACTTTCCCCAACACAGCAAATGAAATTGGTGTGATTTCATTGAATTAAGATTAATTTGACTCATTACAAGTATTCTAGTTTCAGTTAATAAATCTATTCAACTGTGTGGAAATGTGTGTCATAATTTTATTAATTTAGACCAACAAGATATATATTTTTGAGTGTGTGGCAGAGAGTAAATAAGACAATAAAAAACAAAATCAAAAGGGAAAGGGAAAGGGAAAGAAGCAAGGAGCAAGGAGCATGAAAGGGAAAGTGTAGATCAGGTCGCGCAAGGGGACAAAGGGGACAGATCATTGGTTTGTTTTTTTTTGGTGAGAGAGAAAGAAATGCACAGCCAGCAAAGAGATTATTTTCTTTTATAGTATGTAAGATGCCACAATGGAATCTTTAAAAGCCTATTTAAATCTACTCAACCAAAGACTTTTCAGCCAAACATAAACAATAATAAAAATAAAGCATACAATTAGGCCAATAAAAAAAAATAAAAAAAATAATAATCCTTTGTCATGAAAACAGTCAAGCATAACATTTCAGTTAAAAGTTATCTTCATTATAATCTCTTATCTGAACACCAGTGCGGTTTTGGTGGTTTGGAGATCAAAATTCACTAAAGATATTGTAATTTAATACTTAATTGTTTGAAACCAATATAGAAAAAAAACACTTCTTGACAACTGGCATTTCTGTAATTGGACATTTGACTCAAAACCTTCCAGTTACTGAGATATAACTCTTGGGACAACTTCCCAGTGGCACAATATGTGTCATATTGTAATAAGGATCCACTGGAGGCAAGTTGAGAAATGAGGATCCGGCAGTGCAGGAAGCCAGGGCGGACCAGACAGTTCAGGTGACCATGGCGGCGCGGCCTCCATGGTCCTATCAAGGACCCTACTGCCCCCCCCCCCCAAAATTTTCTTGGGGACAGCTATGGGGTTATGGGCTGGAACAGACAACGACTCCAGAACAGAAATGACGTGAACAGGATCTAGCTCGGCAGACGTGACGTGAACAGGCTCTGGCTCGGCAGACGTGACGTGAACAGGCTCTGGCTCGGCAGACGTGACGTGAACAGGCTCTGGCTCGGCAGACGTGACGTGAACAGGCTCTGGCCCGGCAGACGTGACGTGAACTTCAAATGTGTGCACCGACCACACACACCATATGGCTGTGGCCATAATTGTTAGTGTAGCCATAACTGAGGGCTCAGGTTCAGGCGTGGCGGCAGCCATCTTGTCAGGAGACACAGGCTCGGTGGCGGCCATCTTGTCAGGAGACACAGGCTCGGCGGCGGCCATCTTGTCAGGAGACACAGGCTCGGACTTGGCAGGCGTGACGTGAAGAGACCCAGACATGGCAGACATGACGTGAAGAGACTCAGGCTTGGCAGACATGACGTGAAGAGACTCAGGCTTGGCAGACATGACGTGAAGAGACTCAGGCTTGGCAGACATGACGTGAAGAGACTCAGGCTTGGCAGACATGACGTGAAGAGATTCAGGCTTGGCAGACATGACGTGAAGAGATTCAGGCTTGGCAGACATGACGTGAAGAGATTCAGGCTTGGCAGACGTGAAGAGATTCAGGCTTGGCAGACATGACGTGAAGAGATTTAGGCTTGGCAGACATGACGTGAAGAGATTCAGGCTTGGCAGACATGACGTGAAGAGATTCAGGCTTGGCAGACATGACGTGAAGAGATTCAGTTTTGTCTTTGTTTAACTGAAGAAAGTTTTGGCACATCCAACTGTTGACTTCATCAATGCATTGGCACAGAGAGTCAATGGGGCTGTAATCGTTAGGCGATAGGGCTAAGTACAGCTGTGTGTCGTCTGCATTTGGCTCATTGGGAGCATATACAGGTTGAACAGGAATGGCGCAAGAATTGAGCCTTGAGGGACTCCGCATGTCATGGATGTCCACTCAGACTTATGATCTCCTATACTCACATAATAACCTCTCCCATCTAAGTATGACTTGAACCATTTTAGGACTATCCCAGAAAGCCCCACCTAGTTTTCCAGCCTGTCAAGAAGTATGTTGTGATCGACAGTGTCAAATGCAGCACTGAGGTCGAGTAATACCAGCACTGATAATTTGCCTGAATCAGTATTTAAGCGAATATCGTTTATTATCTTTATGAGCGCTGTCTCTGTGCTGTGATGCTGTCGGAAACCAGATTGAAAATTGTCAAAGTATCCATTCGAGCATAAGAATTTGTTCAGCTGGTTGAAGACAACTTTTTCAATGATCTTGCCTATGAAAGGAAGATTCGAGATCGGTCTATAGTTGCTTAATATGGTCTTATCGATTGCAACCTGTCTTTTGAAAATCATATTTCATATGTTACAAAAACAGCCTTTTTCCACCTTAGAAACATTGCTAAGCTACGTAATATGCTATCAGTTTCTGATGCAGAAAAGTTAGTTCATGCATTCATGACCTCGAGACTGGATTACTGTAATGCTTTATTAGCTGGTTGTCCTGCATCCTCAATAAACAAGCTACAGTTAGTCCAAAATGCCGCCGCTAGAGTTCTTACGAGATCAAGAAAATATGATCATATAACACCGATTTTATCATCACTGCATTGGTTACCTATAAAGCTCCGTATTAATTATAAGATATTGCTACTGACTTATAAAGCCCTAAACGGCTTAGCTCCAGTCTATTTAACGGATCTTCTATTACCCTATAATCCATCGCGCTCTTTAAGATCACTAAATTCAAGGCTTTTGGTCATACCTAGGATATCCAGAACCACCAAAGGAGGGAGAGCATTTTCACATTTGGCTCCAAAACTCTGGAATAGTCTTCCTGATACTGTTCGTTGCTCAGACTCGCTCTCCCAGTTTAAAACTAGATTAAAGTCGCATCTCTTCAGCCAGGCATTCATATAATCCTACAGTTCAAACTACAATCCGGCCTCTAGCTCATAAATGCCAGAGGAGAACTGGCCCCCGACTGAGCCTGGGTTCTCCCAAGGTTTTTTTTCTCCATTAGGTCACCTGATGGAGTTTTAGGACACCATTAGGTCACTTGATGGAGTTTTTCGGTTCCTTGCCACTGTTGCCTTTGGCTTGCTCAGTTGGGGATATTTTGGGGATATTTAATTTAATTTTATCAATCAATAAATTCCTCTTGAAACAAACTTTGTTGTATTATTTTAATTTAATACTGTCAGACATGACGTGAAGAGATTCAGGCTTGGCAGACATGACGTGAAGAGATTCAGGCTTGGCAGACATGACGTGAAGAGATTCAGGCAAGGCGTGGAGAGACTCAGGCAAGGCGTGGAGAGACTCAGGCAAGGCAGACATGGTGTGGAGTGGCTGAGGCTTGGTGAGTATTGTGGAGTTGTGGGGTTCTTCCTCAAACCTCACGTTCTCCGCCTCACCCACTGTGTAATTAGAACCAGTTCAAAATAAAATAAAGTCTATTCGCTGGCATAGTGTAGAATGGTGATCAAACGAAGGCATTAACTCAGCGAGTTCATCATCCAATCCATTTTGAAAGCACCATTTTAAATAAGTCTCATCGCAAGGTACCTGATCCGTGAAACATAGAAAATCCTTAATATACGCTTCCAGGGGACGATTCCCCTGCCGTAGATTTAGGAGTGCAGCCGCTGGGTTCATTGTTGTAGGTCAAGTATTCTGTAATAAGGATCCACTGGAGGCAAGTTGAGAAATGAGAACCCAAGTGCAGTTTATTGTAACTAAAATAAAACATAAAACAAAAACCATGGCATGAACATGAAACTTACACTACAGCAGAATAACAGGAAACAATACTTGACAAAGACACATGGCAAACATGAGGGCTTAAATACACAGACTAATGACAAAACAAGGGACACCTGTGAACAATGATCAGACAATTAACCAATGACAAGACATGGCAGGATCACATGACAAACAGGGAATCACATGACAGACATGGAAACAAGACATGACACAGAAACATGACAAGAACAAACCCAAAACGTGACACATATCAATGAAGTCTGTCTTTATCTAAAAGGAAAAAACAGAGTGAGGCAGATAAATCATTATTTTTCTTTGTGAGCTCTTTGATGTAAAGACAGCACTCATATTATATATTGCTATATCTATACTTCCAGTAGCTAAACTTCTGAGTCCGTTTCAGTGGTTATTGTGTCTTGCTTTAACAAGTATAGATCAATAATCTATTTGTCCTTGAATGATGGGAAGAGCTGCTGCTCATTTTTTCCAGGTGTAGTGGAATGGAAAATTTCTCTTGATTTGTGACACAAGGCATACACACACACGCACGCACGCACGCACGCACGCACGCACACACACACACACACGTTGTGTTTTCATGTTTTATGGGGACTTTCCATAGATATAATGATGTTTATACTCTACAAACTTAAAATATATCCCCTAAACCTACCCATCATATAAACCTTCAAAAAACATAATTTAGTCTGATTTATAAGCTGTTTTCCTTATGGGAACCAAAAAATTTCCCCATGTGGTACAGGTAAACCCTACGGACAAAATGTCCCCACAAAGATGGCAAAATAACCAAAATCCTTGTCCTTGTGGGGACATATTTTCCTCATAATGCAACCCAGTTTACCTGGAACACACACACACACAACATAAAAACAATTTTAGTGTAAATATGCTGTTACTGCCTTGATAAATCAGGATAATGTATGTAAAATAATATATATATATATATATATAGATTTTATTTTTTTATTTTTTTCAGAAGGAAAAAATGTGCAAACGACTCTCTGATAGAAAAGATCATTTTAGCTGACTGCCTCACTTAGGCTAGGTGTAATCCAAAGAGCTTTTCTGTTTACAGAAAGTATTGAGATTCTTCAACGTGTCTAAGTCTACATCCTCAAAAGGCCTCAGTAAATCAGACTGTCAACACAAATCAAATTAGGCAGGTAGACTACAGCGATATGTCAGGCAGGTGGCTGGTCATCGCTCTCCTTTGATGGGTAAATTACATTTGGCATCCACACAAGCTATAAATAGACACACACATACACACACAACAAGATGTTTGATCTTGATCAAAGCAAGATTATAGCAATCTGACAACAGACTATAACATAAATCATGCTTTATCTCTGCTGTTGTTTGACTCAAAGGTTTTCAGCATTAGTGTGTTTAATTTGTTGTGTAACCAGAAACCATAATTTGATTAAGGTGAATATGCTGAATGCAAAGAGGATATAAACGTCCCAGATGTTCAGCTGCATTTGGAGTAGTCCATGAATGTGTATGTGTGTGTAGCCTTCATTTGTTCTGTAGCATTGCTGCTGCACCATTGAGACATGTGGGGTACAATGGATGTGAAGACTCAAATGCACCTGATGTGCGGTGTATTGAATTTGCTCACTGGATAACTTATCTCAACATAAAATAACATTTTAATCATCGGAATAATCATTTTCCGCAATAAAGTACCTTTTGTCCAATGAAAACGTGCCATGGGCGTTAAAGGATGGATCTATAGAGACCATAAAGGGGGTATACATAAAGTTAAGATCAGGAACTTGTATTAAGAAAGGGTTTCTTTTGAATTAATGTCAACTACATTAGTAATTACTGTTTATATGTTACCCTGGACCACAAAACCAAGGCAAGGCAAAGCAAGGCAAGTTTATTTATATAGCACATTTCATACACACTGGCAATTCAAAGTGCTTTACATAGAAGAAATTAAAATAATAAAAAGAATTAAGAATAATTAAAACAGTTTAGAAAAATAAAATAAAATAAAATACAGTACTTATAAAAAAAAGAAGAATATTATTATAGATCTTTCCTTCAAAAGGATTCCCTTAAGACTTAAATCTTTCAACCTTCTTTTAACCTTCAATCTTCTTACGACTTCCATCTATCAACTTTCCTTTAACTTTCTTTTCTCCCTCATTTACTCGCACGTTCTTTTCACTTTCTTTAGCACTGCGTTCACATTCTCTCTCAGACGAAAACTTTAATATCATAATTTAACTACTTTCAAACCCACATTAATACACGTCACTTTCACATTATCACTTTCTTTTACACCTTCTGAGTGGGCATTTACAGTTTCGGGCTAAATGCCCTGCTTTTGAAAGCAAAACAAACAGTCGGACGAACAGCGGCACAGTGCTCATTCAGTAAATGCATAGCTAAACAGAAGTGTTTTGAGTCTGGATTTGAATGTGACTACTGTAGGAGCACATCTGATCTCTTCTGGAAGCTGGTTCCAGCTGCGGCTGGCATAATAGCTAAAAGCGGACTCGCCATGCTTAGAGTGAACCCTTGGTATTTCTAGCTGATATGATCCCAATGATCTGAGTGATATGTTGGGTTTATATTCAGTGAGCATATCTGCAATGTATTGAGGTCCTAGGCCATTGAATGATTTATATACCAGTAATAATACCTTAAAATCAATCCTAAATCTAACTGGGAGCCAGTGTAAAGACCTGAGGACTGGTGTGATATGTTCATATTTCCTGGTTCTGCTCAGAATCCTAGCGGCAGCGTTCTGTATGAGCTGCAACTGTCTTATGGTCTTTTTGGGAAGGCCAGTGAGGAGTCCAGTACAATAATCCACCCTGCTGGTGATGAAAGCATGCACAAGTTTCTCTAAGTCTTGTCTGGAAACAAAGCATCTAATTCTTGCAATATTTTTGAGATGATAGTATGCTGATTTAGTTATTGCTTTGACATGACTACTGAAACTACGGTCTGACTCTAGTGTCACACCAAGATTCCTGACTTGATTTTTAGTTGTTTGACCCCTAGAGTGAAGGTATGCATTCACCTTGAGAACTTCATCTTTGTTTCCAAACGTAATGACTTCAGTTTTGTCTTTGTTTAACTGAAGAAAGTTTTGGCACATCCAACTGTTGACTTCATCAATGCATTGGCACAGAGAGTCAATGGGGCTGTAATCGTTAGGCGAATAGGGCTAAGTACAGCTGTGTGTCGTCTGCATTTGGCTCATTGGGAGCATATACAGGTTGAACAGGAATGGCGCAAGAATTGAGCCTTGAGGGACTCCGCATGTCATGGATGTCCACTCAGACTTATGATCTCCTATACTCACATAATAACCTCTCCCATCTAAGTATGACTTGAACCATTTTAGGACTATCCCAGAAAGCCCCACCTAGTTTTCCAGCCTGTCAAGAAGTATGTTGTGATCGACAGTGTCAAATGCAGCACTGAGGTCGAGTAATACCAGCACTGATAATTTGCCTGAATCAGTATTTAAGCGAATATCGTTTATTATCTTTATGAGCGCTGTCTCTGTGCTGTGATGCTGTCGGAAACCAGATTGAAAATTGTCAAAGTATCCATTCGAGCATAAGAATTTGTTCAGCTGGTTGAAGACAACTTTTTCAATGATCTTGCCTATGAAAGGAAGATTCGAGATCGGTCTATAGTTGCTTAATATGGTCTTATCGATTGCAACCTGTCTTTTGAAAATCATATTTCATATGTTACAAAAACAGCCTTTTTCCACCTTAGAAACATTGCTAAGCTACGTAATATGCTATCAGTTTCTGATGCAGAAAAGTTAGTTCATGCATTCATGACCTCGAGACTGGATTACTGTAATGCTTTATTAGCTGGTTGTCCTGCATCCTCAATAAACAAGCTACAGTTAGTCCAAAATGCCGCCGCTAGAGTTCTTACGAGATCAAGAAAATATGATCATATAACACCGATTTTATCATCACTGCATTGGTTACCTATAAAGCTCCGTATTAATTATAAGATATTGCTACTGACTTATAAAGCCCTAAACGGCTTAGCTCCAGTCTATTTAACGGATCTTCTATTACCCTATAATCCATCGCGCTCTTTAAGATCACTAAATTCAAGGCTTTTGGTCAAACCTAGGATATCCAGAACCACCAAAGGAGGGAGAGCATTTTCACATTTGGCTCCAAAACTCTGGAATAGTCTTCCTGATACTGTTCGTTGCTCAGACTCACTCTCCCAGTTTAAAACTAGATTAAAGTCGCATCTCTTCAGCCAGGCATTCATATAATCCTACAGTTCAAACTACAATCCGGCCTCTAGCTCATAAATGCCAGAGGAGAACTGGCCCCCGACTGAGCCTGGGTTCTCCCAAGGTTTTTTTTCTCCATTAGGTCACCTGATGGAGTTTTAGGACACCATTAGGTCACTTGATGGAGTTTTTCGGTTCCTTGCCACTGTTGCCTTTGGCTTGCTCAGTTGGGGATATTTTGGGGATATTTAATTTAATTTTATCAATCAATAAATTCCTCTTGAAACAAACTTTGTTGTATTATTTTAATTTAATACTGTGAAGCTGCTTTGATACAATCTGTATTGTGAAAAGCGCTATACAAATAAACTTGACTTGACTTGACTTGACTTGACTTAATATGGTCTTATCCAGATTGTTCTTTTTCAGGAGGGGCTTGACAACTGCAGTTTTCAGGGAGTTTGGAAAACTCCCAGAGAGAAGTGAGGCATTTACCACTTCTAGAAGATCTGCTTCTAAACTGTTTAACACACTTTTGAAAAAAGATGTGGGAAGTGTGTCAAGGGCACATGTTGATGTTTTAAGGTGCTGTACGGTTTCTTCCAAAATTTTGCCATCAATTTCTTTGAAATCAGACAAAGTTACTACTTTCTCAGGTGGTCTGATCTGTCTGACCCCAGCGCAACTCAAGGATGTGCTGATCACCTTTCTGATATTATTGATTTTCTCAGAGAAGAAAGAAGCAAACTCACTGCACTTGCTGTTTGAGAGCATTTCACTGGGAATCTGGCTTGGGGGGTTTGTCAGTCTCTCTACAGTAGCAAAAAGAGTGCGTGTGTTGTTTAAATTGCAGTTTATAATATTTGAGAAGAAAGTCGGTCTAGCTTTGCCTAGTTCCATATTGAAAGCATGAAGGCTGTCTTTGTAGATGTTATAATGGACTACAAGTTTTGTCTTCGGCCACATGCGCTCTGCTTTTCTGCATTGTCTTTTCCTATTTTGCACTGCTGTTGAGTTTCTCCAAGGTGCTTTTTGTCTGCCACTCTTCTTCCTGACTTTCACAGGAGCAATATCATCAATTGCACTTTTAACTTTTGAGTTAAAAGAATCAAGGAGAAAATCAACAGAGTCAGCAGATATGCTTGGTGTTAAGGATATAGCCTTCATAAATAGTACACTAGTGTTCTCATTTAAGCATCTCTTCTTGACAGACACAGATCTAGCTTCAATGGCAGGAGAGATCAATATATCAAAGGAAATACAGAAATGATCAGACAGTGCTACATCCTTAATAACAATCGATGAAATGTTTAGACCCTTACTGATAAGTAAATCTAGAGTGTGTCTGCGATTGTGTGTGGGTCCATGTACATGCTGAGTCAGATCAAAAGTTTTTAAAACAGTTTTGATTTCTTTTGCCATATTGGTTTCTGCATTATCTATGTGAATGTTAAAATCTCCAGCAATGGCAAAACAGTCAAACTCTGAGGTAATTGTTGATAACAGTTCTGTAAAGTCCTCAGCAAAGGCTGGAGAGTATTTTGGAGGCCTGTTGAGTAAAATGCGTGGAGCACCTTTTAACACAATACCCAGATATTCAAAAGACGTGTAATTCCCAAATGATATTTGCTTACATTGATAGATATCTTTAAAAAAAGCAGCTAGACCCCCACCTCTCTTCACAGCTCTGCAGACACTCATGAAAGTTTCCTACCAGTCACCAGTCACATGGGTCAATTTTTTTGCATTTGAGATTTATACATCATATGAAAGCTGAATAAAAAAGCTTTCCATTGATGCTATAGTTTGTTAGGATATGACAATATTTGGCCGAGAAACAGCTATTGGAAATCTGGAATCTGAGGGTAAAAAAATTGAGAAAATCGCCTTTAATGTTATCCATTTATGTTCGCGATTGTGCTGCATTCACTCACAAAAATAAATGTTTTATATCTTCACGGTAGGAAATTTACAAAATATCTTCATGGAACATGACCTTTTGATTTCTGGCATAAAAGAAGTTTTACACCACTGGTCACCACCCATCGATTGCGATCGACTGGTAGCCTAGATCTGAGACTGTCACTGTTGCTCCCGAAAATAATAGAAAATAAATACACAAATAGCTTACATTATGCCCAACTATAATTTACTGTGCAGTGTGCATCGAGCCTCTCTAAGGCGCTGAAACACCAAATCATGAGTTGCAAGCATATGAATTCCTTGCTTCACTCTGAAACAGGCAGCATAGGCTTATAGCCTATATGTATTTAAACCGCCAAAAATAAAAGCTTGATTGTTTAACGTTTGGAAATTACGAAGTGAGGACATAAATATTAGTACTCTATTTTTACAGTGCGCAATATATATTTTTAATAGGCTACTCAATTGTTTAAGTTATGGCCATTTCATAATTTATAGTAGTTTTATAAGGCTGCACAAGATGGGACATAGAACTGCACTTAGCTTAATTGAGAATTTTGTTCGCACACATTTCAGTTCTAGTTTATAAAATGATAATGGTAAATGTAATTATTTCAGAAGCTTCAGTGGATAAGCATAAAAGTGAACAGTGGCACTTCATATGATCTGCTGCTCACTGCAAGTGTTTTGCAACCACTGCACTTGGTTGCATCAATAAAAAAAAATAAAAAAAACTGAAATTCAAACACAATTAACCTGAAGTCAAATTCCTTGTAAGTATAACTTCCTTAGCCAATAAACGCGAATTGTCATTTTGAAGTTCCGCCCTCCCCTGCTGAATAACACACACCTCAGTATCCTGTGAGGAGCTTCAGACGCTGCGAGAGAAACGCTAGCGCCCAGGGGAACTGAAGAGACAAAGAGCAGCTTCACACACTCGCGCTGAGGGTCTGAAGGACACCCTGGCCGTCCCTGCAACCATTTCGGCTATTTTATTTCATTCTCTTGCAGCGAACTAGATAACACAGGAACAACAGAGCTTTGGGTTTGCGAGCAAAACATAGTGCAAATCTGTCTGTCCGAGGCGCGCCCGTCAGTTTGGTTTCACCGCACAGGCTCTGAGCAACATAATCTGATTAAGTTGCAAACGTTCTACTGGTGAACATACAGAGGATGAGAAAATCCAGCCAGATGTTGAAACGCATCTAGACTAGTTTGTTTTTTTGTATCCATCAATTGTTGGGCAAATCGGTGGACAGACGGATGCGCTAATCTATGATCGGACTGACGAAAATCATCCACAACTCTGAGCTTCGGTTTGTGAAACTCAAATGAACAGACGAGTGAAGACAGACTGAGTGTTTCAGGACTCGAGCCGCTGGACAGCGCCTGTGGAGAGTTTCCTGCTTTCGTCTCCAACGAGGGAACATGTCTCTTTACTCATTTTCCGTAAATAAACAAACGATTGCTTCCCTTTAAACTACGCTTTAAACTGAGATGATACGCAGGTAATGAGAAGAGAGGAGAAATCACTGTATGGTGAAATATAGGTAAGACTATTGTCTTTTCTTATGATTTTTCAAATTTTCATTGGACCAGGTCTATTTTCTACTATTTTTCTACAATTCCCTCTGACTATTTCTCAGGTTTTGAAAGTCAATGTTTATGTTTTATGACTACAAACAAGCTATTGGAATTTTCCATGCAAAGAGGTTAATTCACTATTATAGATATAATCATGGAATCTGCAGTGAAACGTTAACTTTCTTCTATTTAAAGTACAAAATCTATTTTCCACAACATGTTTCTAAAATATTACAGGCTATGGTTTTACAAAATGCAAACAATTAAAGAATTGCTAATTAAAAAGCTAATAATAATAATAATAATAATAATAATAATAATATATATATATATATATATATATATATATATATATATATAAGAAAAACATGAAATGGTACAACTTTATTTTGGTGTATTACGCGTACAAGTTTGCTATAGTAAAAACAACAGTAAATGATGCATAATTATACGCAAGTAATCCTAAACAACCCCCAACCCTAAAACTATAGTAGTATAGTAGTACCTATGTTGTTTTTTAATATTAGGCTCCAACGGGGCTAAAGGCACACCTTAAGAATAAATGTGCTTTTCACTATTCCCATAGTGTATGATAGCAGAAAAATATATGTTTGTATTGAACATTTATGGAGCAACATATTTTGTGTGAAAATAAATCATAAAAGTGGTTTATTTTGTTTAAAAATCGTATAAATGGATGAGGTCCTGAGGGGGGCCTTTTTCCACACACAAGGCTCACCAGCATGGGGCAAAAGGCACACATTATTAATACAAATACGTAAACTAAAATGATATGTTTTAATAATGTCTAAGTTAGCACTTGTTCAAAATAATCACTTTAGCAAAGTTTGCACTATTTTCTATTTATTTTGGTAATAAAATGATAAATGTTTTGTTCAATACTGTCGTTAAAATATGTAAATATACAAATATTTATTTTAAAAATACATAAAAAAAATAAATAAAATAAAGTAAAGATCCTGAAAGCATTGAATGAGATCCTATAATAATATATATTTAGAGTAGAACAATTAAATATATATATATTTTTATATGATATGATTAATATCATATTTTTGAATATGATTGTTTGATTATAATTATGGTGATTATCTCTGAGGAGGACACCCAACTTAATATATGATACTTACTATCTCAATCTAACCATGTCATGTCAACAGATGGAAAAGTCAGCCAGCTCTTTATTATCATGTTAATTATTATGCCTTTAGCCCCAACAACTGGGCCGCCTTTTACCCCAAATACCATACTTTTACATATTTTTCTTTTTATTGAAAACTGTTGCTTTAATTAGCTTGAAAATCTAAAGATCATTAAGAAACATTAACTGAAAATCATTAAGAAGACCTTTGTCTCAAAATATATTCAATAATTTTAACGATTCTCATTTGCTGCTTAAATATTGCCTTCAACATAAAAAAAACAAAACAAACATAAATATTATCATATTACTATATCAAATTATCGCAGAATCAACTTTGCTGCCAACGATCATGTCAAGGATATGCCTAATTTCCATGTGCTGTGGCAAGTTTTTGTGCCATCTACTGGTTTAGAGGAAAATAAAATCAAAGGAGCCTTTAGCCTTTTGTCCCGTTGTATTTGTGTAATTACACTGTGACAGATCTTAAAATAAACTGTAACCTGTAAAACTACTGTTCCGGTGAAATTGTAATAAATCAACTGAATAAATTTACTTTAAAACACGTGTGAAAACTTGCCCCTACCTGACATATCAGCCTTTCAGTAATTTGACTTTTGACTCAAAAGCTTGAACGGTAAGAGATAAAGACCAAGTGATAAATTCTTCATGTGACAACTAGCTTCAGTCTCTTCTATTTCTGTGGTCTTGTTTTTACTTGTAACATCTTTATCCACTGAAAAGGTCATGACAGGTCTAATACACGGCTAAAATATCAGACAGTCATGATAGTTTTACTGCTGTATCTGCAGGATAAAATGTCTGCACTTCGTAAGAAATTTGGAAGCGACTATCAGGTAGTGACCACCAAATCCTCCAGCCATCAGAAGGACAAGAGGAGGAAACGACAACGATTCGTGGACAAGAATGGACGATGTAACGTCCAGCATGGAAACCTGGGTGGAGAGACCAGCAGATATCTTTCAGACTTATTCACAACTTTAGTAGACCTCAAATGGCGATGGAACCTCTTCATCTTCATCCTCACATACACAGTGGCCTGGTTATTCATGGCTTCAATGTGGTGGATCATTGCATACATCAGAGGTGACCTGTACCGAGTCCACGATAATAAGTACACGCCGTGCGTGGCCAACGTCTATAACTTTCCCTCTGCTTTCCTCTTCTTCATTGAGACAGAGGCCACTATAGGATATGGCCACAGATACATCACCGATAAATGTCCAGAAGGAATTATTCTCTTCCTATTTCAGTCTATCCTGGGCTCCATAGTGGATGCCTTTTTAATAGGCTGTATGTTTATTAAGATGTCTCAACCAAAGAAGAGGGCAGAGACTCTGATGTTTAGTGAAAACGCAGTCATCTCCATGCGTGACGGCAAACTCACGCTGATGTTCAGGGTGGGAAATCTGCGCAATAGTCACATGGTTTCAGCACAGATCCGGTGCAAAATACTCAAGGTAAGAGCCTGCCTTTTATCAGATTTTAGAAATTGTTAACTTGTAATTAGACATGTATGTACTGAGTAATATACATTAGCAGCATGTAAATACAGTAATTTGTTGCCTACTAATGTTGTGAAGCTGCATGTAAATATACTTTTTTGTGTGTTTGCAACTATCTTTGTCTAGGTCTAACATGGTCACTGTAGAGAAAATGATTATATCCATATATGTTATGTTATAAGAGAAGTATCTTATGTTCACAAGGCTGCATTTATTTGATAAAAAATACAGTAAAAAACAGATATGATTACAATTTAAAATAACTTATTTAAAATGCTATTTATTCCTGTGATGGCAAATCAGAATTTTCAGCATCATTACTCCAGGCTTCAGTGTCACATGATCCTTCAGAAATCATTCTAATATGATGATTTGCTGCTCCAGAAACATTAGCATCAATGTAAATAACAGTTTTTGCTGCTTGTTATTTTTGTGGAAACTGTGATACACTACCATTCAAAAGTTCGGTAAATAAGATAAAAAATAGAAGAAAAAAATACTTTTATTCAGCAAGGACACATTAAATTGATCAAAAGTGACAGTAAAGACATTTAAAATGTCACAAAAGATTTCTATTTCAAATAAATGCTGTTCTTTATATTCATTAAACAATCCTGAAAAAATTTTGATCATGGTTTCCACACAACCATCACAAGAATAAATGCCATTTTAAAATATATATTCAAATAGAAAACAGTTATTTTAAATTGTAATAATATTTGACACTTAATTTACTGTTTTAATTGTATTTTTATTGTATTTATTTGCAAACAAAAAAAATGCAGCCTTGGTGAGCATAAGAGACTTAAGAGACAAAAACATTTAAAAAAATATTCCAAACCTTTGACCAGTGGCGATTTTCTACACTGTAGCTGCTGAAAGTGTTACTCTGCCCTCTGTTGTCCATCAAGAGACTCAGCTAATGCTTGGATGTGATACTTGACATCCTCTCATTTAATAAAAAAAAAAAAAGAAAAGAAAAAAAGAGAGATGTTATTTAATTTAAATGTTAAAGATGTCAGTAAGAACAGTGTAAAAAAAAAAAAAAAAAAAAAAAAAAAAACCTTATAAAATGTCATGTCAGAAAATATGTTCTCAGTCCTTTAGACCCAGATGGGTTATGGCTGCCTTATATGCAGGCCTATATTTTAGTAGCCTACACTGGCCAAAATCTCGTACAGTAACCAGGAGACATGCTGCATAGTGTCTCCCTGACATCTTTGTTGTATTCAAAAACTAAAATAAAAATATAACATTGGTTCCCTTATTGTAAACGTTGAACTTTGATTTGATTTCCTTCCTGTCTCTCCTTTGATGACTGACTGTCTATCCTCACAGCTCACTTCACCGTACAGTTTGTAAAGCGTTGTTTACGCCCCGTCTCCCCTCTTCTCGCTCCTGCAGTCCCGACAGACACCTGAGGGTGAGTTCCTCCCCCTGGATCAGCTGGAGCTGGATGTGGGCTTCAGCACCGGAGCGGACCAACTCTTTCTCGTGTCACCACTCACAATCTGTCATGTGATCGACACCAAGAGCCCCTTCTATGAGCTCTCTCAGCGATCAATGCAGACGGAACAGTTTGAAATAGTTGTGATTTTGGAGGGTATTGTTGAAACGACCGGTAAGTTATTTCGTCTGCTACTTTAATTAGGGCCCGAGCACCGATGGTGTGAGGACCCTCTTGGAATTGCTCTGTTTATCTTGTATTGTCTTTCGCATTTTGATTTTAAATTTAAAAGGCCTCTGAAATGTAATTATACTACACAACCTTTGTCCTGCTTTTTGCCCTGATTTTGCCCGCATGAGTCAACTTTAGTTAGTAGTCAGTATGCAGATTCTGGGCAGTAGACTTTTTTAGCTTCAGATTTTCATTCCATCCATCAGAGGATATCAAACACATTGATATTTTGAGCTGATTTTAGAACACGTTGTTTTCATTTTCCATGCGTCTCTTAGAAACTAAGTGCATGTTTCTGCGTAATTTCTTTTTCATAATGTAGTGTGTGATCCGCAGTCATTTAGAGTATGATGCTCTGTTTATCTCTGTAACCATTTACAAAGTCAGCAAGTGTATATGTTCTGACCTTCTGTAAATTTTTTGTTCCGATTTTAAAAGTTGTGTTGAGTATTCCAGCCTTAAGCTGAATGCACAAGAACAAGGGACATTGTACTGTTTATTCATTTAGAAAGACTACCACATCCTGTTAAAGCGAGTGACTAAAATAGGAGGCATTGGGTCTCACTGGCCTTGAAGTGCACATGATTGATTTTTTTTTTCTATTGATCAGCAATGAAGTGTAATTGTAGACATGCTGCTTGGGGAAGTTGGTAAAACCAGTGTGGTGTCAGTGTGTATCCCTTAGGATGAAAATATAACATTTAACAGGGCTCAGTAGTTCACACACACGTCTTAAAATCAAAATTACAAGTTACTTCTAAAAATTTAAAATTATCTGATTCTCATATTTATTTTATTGTTGTTTAGTATGTCCATTTAACTCTCAGTGTGCTACAATTTACTTTTATTTTTTGTTAAAGGTAATAAAAAAGTTCAGAGCTTAATAGCAAATATTCTTGAGGAAAAAAGAAAAGCACTCGTATTGCATTCTGGAACACACTTTATTTGCCTTAGCTTTTGAAAATCATATATATATATATATATATATATATATATATATATATAAAGCTAATTTTAACAGGTGGTTGTCAGTTTTATAATTATATTCTATTTATTTAGGATAACTGTTATGTTGAGATATTATCAAACATAAAACAGTACTGTTGGATGTTTGGAGGTTGGCCAGCACTACGAGTTTTCAATCTAATAGTGTTAAAAAAACTGGTGACTAATAGCATGCCAGCATATTGATACTGCCTTCATGTTAACAGATTTGCCATTCTGTCAACAACCCAAAGGAAGTCTCAAATACAGTCTTTTCCAATATCTCGTTATCTTCCTCCAGGGGCCTCATGTATACAATTTTACGTAGATGTCATCCTAAAAGTGTGCATAGATACAAAAGCAAGATTTTGCGTATACACAAAAGTTTTCAGATTTATAAAACCCTGTGTACGCCAGAACCTGTGAAAATTCCCTTTATGAAACCAAGTCAGCGGAAGATTGTGCGTACATGCATCTCCACCCCTTCTCCTCCCTGAAATAACCATATATGGAGCTTACATCGCCTCATTTTACTATGCATAACATCTGCATATCATTTCCATGCATATTCCCATCCACGTGATACCATGTTTAACACAAGGCATTAGGAAAATATGAGATAAGGGCTATGTGCCGTTACATTACATTACTAAAAATCATTCAGTATCCTTGCCTTGATTTAGAATAAATAAATAAATATTGTATAGAATACATTTCAGTGAAAGTTTTTAGAGAAGAGTTATTCTCAATCTAAGATTTTTTAATAGAAACAGATAGGCCTTATTTTAAATAATTGTCTGACTCGGCTCATCATTGACAAAACATTTTAAAAACTAAAACATGCATATCTTACCATTTCCTTCAAATTATATCCTTCAAATACAATAGTATTTTTCAAAATACTGGGAAGACCCTGGAAATGGTTATCATTAGGCTACTGACTGTCTGTGCATGACACCAACTCTGCGTGCAGCAGAGGTTTTACAACCTAATGTCAACTATATATTGTCTATATATTACGGAAACTGTGCATCATTGTTCGTGTGCAAATATTTTGTTAGTTCTGCTATTTAGAACACAATTCAATGCAGAATTATCATGCACCAAGCAATCCTCGCTGTAGTTAAAACATTAAAACACAGCATTTCACATTTATAAATAGTTCATTTTTTTATTAATCCCGATATGTGCGTGGACATATCGGGATTATATGTTATAAATGTTGCATACACACAAAAAAGGCATTGACGTGTGCGGGCCCAACGTTTATACATCAGGCTCCTGGACCATTATTTGAAAGTTACATTTTTTTTCTTTTTTTTCTTGTCGCCACCTAGTGACGTAACAATGTAATCGATACAATTGTTATTTGAAATGCCATATTACTGTCTAAAGGTGGTTTACTCTATTTTGGTAGCTTACGTAGACATCAGTGTTTATTTCCGAACTATACACTTTTATCCTAGTTCTTCTGTGATAATATGAATATTTATAACAGAAATAGCAATACATCATTATCATATATTATTATATGTGTGTGTGTGTGTGTGTGTGCAAACCACTAGTAGTTCCTGCAGAGTGAACACTTGAGTAATTGATGCATTTTATAACCATGTTCTGATAAAAAGTCAATCTTCAAGAACTACTTTTGAAATATACACATTTTAAATTGAGTCAACATTAATGTGAGATATTTATATATACTGGTCCTGAAGAATGATTGTAAATTAACCGTGCAGTGCATTTTATATCTTTCACATATCTTTGATATCGATTCAGTCACTGCAGAAGTCATTGAGTCCAATCCCCAACATCTCAGACATCACTTGACAAGCATTTTATGTGGCATGAGCAAACGGCAACGTTAAATAACTGATGAACATTGAAAGTACAGAATCCCAAGAACACTGGTTGCTTTAACACTGTTTCTATGGTAACCCATTTTGAAAATCCCCCCCTCCCCCTTTTTTTTTTTGCAGCCTTTGAACATATGATTGTTATGAAGCCCTGAAAAAAGTGTGTGCAAAGCACTTTTTTCAGACAGCAGAGCAAGAATGTGCATCAAACAGAACATAGAAAGAGGCAGAGGTACAGAGAGAGCAAAAGTGCCTTGACATTGGTTTATTAGATACAGAAAAGAGGTACTTTTATGTTCAAGTATTGATAGTTTATTTCATATTGGCAGTTTCTACAGTCTGAACAGAATAACCTCAACTCAAACGGGAGTAGGTGATTGTAAAATGTACAAATGTCTGGTATTAATAACCATGCACATTTGGCGTGTTAACAGATGCGTGAGTTCCTCCTTGTGCCATTTCCAAAATGTATCAAACGTTTTCAAATATTTTCTGTGAATACATAGCCTATTGTGCAATAAATTTTTCTTCTGCACTCATTATACAGTATGTGTATTTCAGAATATTAAAATATATTAGTTTATACCATAAATATATATCGTCTGCTCTCTACAGAGAGTCTGCTCTTTAGCATTGGATGTTGAAAAATACTTTTCAGTCAGCCACTATTTATATTGGTGTGATCCATGTGTGTGTGTGTACTGTATAAGAAACAGATGAGGAAACATTCATCAGCATCAAACCTCATCTTTTTTAAACACTTACAGAGCACTTTTTTTTCAAGGAGATGTATATTTTGAGAGCTCTTAGTTCGCTCAGCAAATATTCCTCAATAGTTCTGACACAACAACAAAAGCTTTGGAGGTAGATTTTTGAATCCGTCATGCTGATTTGAGAAATTTTGTAAGTGAATACAGCACTCTTTTGAATGTCATGAAAAATAATCTCCCCAGACTGTCAAGGCTGTCGCTGATAAAGTCTATACTAAAGATTTGTCAGTGAAATTAAGCTAATTTATTCTAATTCAGGGAATTTAGAGCAACACCTTTCATTATACTTCACTATACTTTCATCATCATTTTTTTTTTTTTTTTTTTTTTTAGAGGTTGAGCTTTCTATGTTTATATACATGTATACAGTTGTAATTGAAATGATTAACCCCCCATTGCAAATCAGGTTTATTGGCAACATTTTTAGCTGTTTGCAATGAAAAAATTAAACAAAAGTAATTGAAATAGCTCAAACCAACAAATGTTTCAAGTGGTTTCCCCAAATTCAGCTGGAAATTTAACTTTTAATGACTTCTGCAGTCTCAAAATTATTCAACCCCTTCAAGGCAAGCATCTTTAGTACTTAGTAGAACACCCTTTTGCTGTTATGACCTGTTATGACACTTCACACACTAAAGATTGCGTAGTGATTTTAGAGGTTTATGTTGGCTATAATATTGTGCTGTCCCCTGGCTCACCTGTTATCGAGCAAACACGAAGAGTGACTGCCTGCTGATTATTTGTTCTATTATTTGGTAGAATTCGTAATTCGTTTTGAAGCCATTATCCGTGCATTTTCGAATAAGGTATTCGGCTTCGGGAACATCCCTAATCTGCACCCAGCACATTTGTTTGAGACTGAGTAAACATTATAAACTGGTTTATTTGTCTTTCCGAACGGGTGCATGATGATTTTGTATTGTAGAGTGTTGCATTGCAATGCCCCGTTACTTTGACGTGTTCATGACCTGTTTCATCTTTGAAGGTCTAAATGCAGCTAATTTTGGCTTGCACTTCTGTAACCGGAGCTAAATGTCTTTTCCCATGTAACGCATCAGCCATTGTCCCACTGGCTCGACACCCTCTGGCTCAGCCTGCCTGCCATAGAAGTCACACCCCAAACTCAGGCTATAGAGGGTATGCATTGATGTCACTTTCCCACCAGAACATTAAAAAAACAGCCATATGATGAGCCTTGAGTTCTAGAAAGATGGATGTTTGGGTAATGTTAGACAAACCCAGTTTTCCTTACAAAGCAAGTTTATATAGATAATAACTTAGTGGCACAAATGAGTTCTTAAATAAATTCAGCTTACAGCACAGAACTCAGTATTGTCTGCAAATATCTGCATGACGGTAACAGCTGACTGTTATCCAGGACTGAGTGGCAAAGCATACTGCAACATGACTGGATTTAATAGGGGAAACTGTGAAAACTGGAGTAAACCAAATTATTATCTTCTTAAATTAAAGGCAGCTGGACTCGACAGTGATCCTTCCAACTTATCAAAGAACCAGTGGTCCATGGATATTGGCATGTGGCCAGCAATCGAGTTTCCTGACATTTATGTGTCTGATTTGACACCTGGGAAATATATAAAGCAAAGCCTGTGTACGCTTTATCTGCACAATAAATACAATATAGTAGAACATATCTGACACAAAACGGTAATTTCAAATCCACATTTATCTGCCTGGATTCCAGTTGTTTCTGAGAATTGCAGCAGTCCGTTTGCTTCTCTTTTGGCTTTCAGCAGTCTGTAAAAAGATAGCTCAGATTTCTTGTTGAATCTATATGTACAGTCAATCGCGAAGCTCTTTCCCATTTGAGATGTGTTTTGTTGTAGTTTGTGTTTTTCGTGGCATTCAAGCTGAACACCAATGCTGACGCTCAAAAACACATAAATTAACACTTAATTTTAACATTTACTATCTGAGTCAGAAGTAAAGTATGTTTTGCTTACTGTCACTGGATACTGGATGTACAGTATTTCATTATACAGATTGACTACAATAAAATTCAATAATTTACTACAATAACAGTTACATATATAGTGCTTTTTTTTCTTTCTTTTTTTGTTGTTATCTAAATATTTAGCTTCAACCCCTCAATGTTTTAGACAGTCTGTGCTGCCCCAGTCCCAACACCGACTGGTCATGCTTAAGAACAAGCAGCCCCTATCTGACATGACGATGAAGACAACTGAGAGTAGTAGCATTTTGTGTGTGTGTTGTGTGTGTGTGTGTGTGTGTGCGCGTGTCTGTTTGTGGGACATCTTTCGGGTGAAAATGGCTTGGTAATTGTCTCTTTAGGGATTTGCTATGGCTTGAGTGAATGGTGATACATTATTTGAGGGTGTGCAGTGGCACACAACCCCATGTGAACCCTGTTTGGTGAGGAAAAATATCTTTCAAGGATCTGTCATAGACAGAAAGGAGGAAGGGAAAAATAATTGGCTCAGCAGTGCAGCTGATGTTGTTCTGTTGTATAAATGATTTGTTCTGTACAGAGTTCAGGGATGGGCTCATGGGGTTTTACAGTCATACATGTTGTGATTAGCCCACCTGCACTGCAAACATTAGAACACTCAGTCAGTAACCCGTCAAAAAGTAAAAGCCTTTTTTTTTTTATCTCTATCAGGCAATAAATGTTACAATAAACATACTTACATGACCATACTTACAAACATACACACTTTATACATACAATGCATATAATACAGTAGCAAGGTGGACCATTGCTCTACTTGGAAACACAGAAGCTCGTCTCACTTTTGTAGTACTGGGATGATCGTACAATGTCTTATAGACAGATGATTAAAAAAGTGGGCATTTTTGGTAGACATCAAGGTCAAGCATGGTGGTTTTGGGCATGTTTTGCTGCAATAGAACCTGGAAGCCTGAAGGAACTATGAATTCTGCTTAGCATCAGATAAATCTCCTGGAGAATGTTAAGACATCTGTCCTAATAAAAGTCTGGACTTAAACCCCATTGAAATGCTGTTGCAGGACCTGTAATGCACAGTTCAGGCTTGAAATCCTACAATTGTCACTAAACTGAAGCATTTCTAAATTTCTCCACAGCATTGTGAAACACTCATAAATAACTACAGAAAGCATTTGGTTGGTAGAACCAAATTTGCTTGTAAATTTCAAAATTAATAAAGAAATGGCAAGTAACACATTTTAATTAATCATGAATGTAACGAGGTTAGTTGTTGTAGGAAGAAGGAGGCGAGAACCGGCGAACATTTAACAAACTTTAATAATCCAAAAATAAACCAACAACAAAACGAAAGTAAATGTGGCAACCCCTCACGGTCGACAGCCGCCACATATAAACAAAACACAACAAAAAAGTCCAGGCCTGGTCCTCTCTCGTCCTTTACTTTCGTCGATCCTCCTTTTTTTCCTCCGTGAGAGATACGAGACCGGTTTTACGGATACAAATACGTTTTTCTCACGGCCCTCTGCCTCGTCCTGGTCGCCACATACCCCCATTGACCCTTACAGGCCAGGGGGTACTCACGAGATTGCGCTTTATGTTATGTTTTGTTTGTACACTGAACAAAATTATAAACGCAACACTTTTGTTTTTGCCCCCATTTTTCATGAGCTGAACTCAAAGATCTAAGACATTTTCTATGTACACAAAAGGCCTATTTCTCTCAAATATTGTTCACAAATCTGTCTAAATCTGTGTTAGCGAGCACTTTTCCTTTGCCGAGATAATCCATCCACCTCACAGGTGTGGCATATCAAGATGCTGATTAGACAGCGTGATTGTTGCACAGGTGTGCCTTAGGCTGGCCACAATCAGAGCCATAGAGAGAGAGAGTTGCGACACTCTTTGATGTCGCCGCTATGGCTGTCACGTGGTTAATGTAAGCCCCAATAGTTCCAAAACGTACGCTGGCTGTCATGTTCTTCTATGGGACAGACAGCAGCGATTGCATTATTGAACGGTAAATATAAAATAAAACACACACCCAAGTACTTTTTCAGCTGTTATTGCATTATTGCATTTTGTTAATGTCAGTTTTGCATTTGGAGATAAGTTTTAAGCTATATTTTTGGAGGGAAAAGCTTAGTGTTCATGTTCGCATGGGTAGTAGCACTGGCTTTAGCGGCTCTAACTTAACTTTTCCATATCATTCATCTGATGATGGACGTCTCATGATATTTATTTTAGCACAACTGGGCTGTATTAGGCTATTGATTCCCGTGATTTTGCTTATAAATTTTGATTCAGCCATTAGCCTACCTTCGTGATCACGCAAAGAGTTCTGCCGTGGCGGTCCGTTCAGAATTCGCTTAGAAGCTAGCTCACTTCTTCTGATGAAAGTGGCCACCCCCAGGACCATAACGTGAAACATGATCATGTTAAGACTAAGAATATTATTTTAAGATTAAGGCCATACACATTATCAAAACTATAACAGATTAAAAACGAATTTAAGCATGGCTGATACAAATGAAGGTTTTCAAATAAAATATTTTTTATTAAACAATGACAGACAACAAAAATGTGTGCTTGTGTGTGTGAACAAGAAAAACAAAAACCAGGGGCAGGTGATCCATGAAACAGACAGGACTGGTGATGGCCATAACAATCCTAAAGGTCCAGCATTGTTCTCACAAGCCGCTTCACTCAAGACAATAATAACATAATGAAAAGTTAGTATATCCCAAAAAATTTAATTAAATAAAAGTTGCTATAAAGGTGGTAGCGATTCATTACCGAACTCTTAGCTGACGAAGACGTTAGCTAGCAGGCAGTGCTTGAAAATTGGTTGAAACAACCAACATAAAATATAAATAATTACGCTGTGCATGTACAAATGAAGACCAGTATAAGCATCGCAAAGGGCCTCTGATACAATATAGACAGTTGACAATTCAAAAGAGGTCGATATTTCGGCAACTTAACTCTGGAACAACTCGACGCGCAGCAATGTAAGTGAATGGTGTCCAACGCCCAAATGACAGTGTTTGGAACTATTCCGATCTTCATATCCCGGAAGTAGGCGGTTAAAAGCGCCGCCATTATTTACAGCGGAGGTCTATGGGAGTGTCGCAACTCTCTCTCTCTATGGCTCTGGCCACAATAAAAGGCCACTCTGAATGTGCAGTTTTATCACACAGCACAATGCCACAGATGTCGCAAGTTTTGAGGGAGCGTGCAATTGGCATGCTGACTGCAGGAATGTCCACCAGAGCTGTTGCCCATGAATTGAATGTTCATTTCTCTACCATAAGCCATAAAGGCCATAAAGGAGAAAATTGTACCAGCTTTTGGTATGCTTCGGGCCCCCTAAAAAGGCTGCCCGGCTAATAAACAGACCGTAAGAAGGTGGATCGTTGAAGCTATCTCTATGGCTTATGAGGTGAGCGGGCTGCCCTCACCTCTGTCAGTTAGAGCTCATTCCACCCGAAGCATGGCTTCTTCAAAGGCACTGTGGTCGGGACAGTTTGGACCTTCCGGCGACCCCAGGATCTCAAGCAATCATGTCCTGAGTTGTGCCTCATTTCACTCCGGGACAGACTTTCGTCAGCATGGCGAAGTGGACATATCGTTCCCCAAAGTGTCGTCATTCGACGCAGCGCGAGTTCCCTCGAAAGGGAACGTCTCAGGTTACCCATGTAACCATGGTTCCCTGAGAAGGGAACGAGACGTGCCCCTTTGCCATGCTTCCTGCACACCTGAGAGCGGCTTGCTTCAGCCGATCAGAAGGCTGACAACAGCTGTGACGCTCCTTTATAGCTTCTGCATTCCGCCGGCGCACGTCACGGATGACGTTGCACCAATCAGGATTGGACTAAGTTGCATATTATGAAGACATTTACAGAGGAATTTGTAAATATATCATTCCTAGCCTGATTTATATAACATTTTATTCCAAAAAACATGGCGAAAATAATTTTTTTAAGGCTATTGACAGTATATTCTGATTTACAGGATAACAAAAGTAGATATCCATAAATCCCTCTGTAATTTTAGATATGCAAATTAGCACATATTTAATTAGATATTGCCTAATTTGCATATTTAAACATTAAATTACAGAAAACTTGTAATACTTTTTTTCTCATCTTAATGTAGGTAATCAACTGGGACAGTTTCATGGTGATATCTGCTAGTTAAAAAATTTACCCTATTCACCTGTAGTGTCTCGCTTTAATTCAATGAATATACTTAAAGCAAAATTACTATAAACAAAGCATTACTTTTATTAAATACTTGGATTCTGGTCTCATTTGATTTCACTTAAAAGCTGGCCAAACTTGGTCATAAAAGATGGCAATACAAGCATCTAAAGAGGGTAACATAACACTTAAAAAATAAAAAATAAAAAATACAATAAACCCCAAACGAAATAAAAAATTTCCTACACACCACACTAATTCACACACACACACACACACACACACACACACACACACACACACACACACACACACACACACACACACACACACACACACACACACACACACAAACACACAAACACACACACACACACACACACACACACACACACACACACACACACACACACACACACACACACACACAGAGAACTCGAACATGCACCACACTTGAACAAATAAAAGTGATTATCTCCCCTCTTTAGCTACAATATATGCAAAGCTGTAAGTAATGGCCTATAGTACAAAAAATAAACCATTTAAATTGACTAGTCATGGGCCAACAAACAAAAAATAATAATAATAACAATAATCACAAAACCATAAACTATTTGATAAAAAAGCACAACAGCCATACACACTTCCTAAAACAGGAATACTAATTTAATACTTCTCTACGAGTCATTTGTCTTGATGTGTACAAAAGGTGTGCTACTGATCAGTTCACAAAATAAAACTATCCGCTTTAACAACAAATTGTAAACACTTACATGCAGTATGCTGTACCGATCATTGAGCATCCGCAGTTCATCCAACTCAACATAACCAACATGAGGGCATTTAAACCACACTTCTGTACAAAAGATACATTTTTCTTGATGCGTACAAAAGGTGCTTACTGATCATTTCACACAATAAAACAATCTACTTTAACAATAAATCATAAACACTCACGTGCAATATGCTGCAATGATTATTCAGCATCCACTGCTCATCCAGCTCAACATAATCAGCATGAGGGCATTTAAACCACACTTCTAAAAATCAACTAAACAGGAAAAGGCCACCAAATGATTACACACTGCTGGCATTATCCTAGACTGTTTGCATCAAAGTCATTGCCACTATAAGGTGGCTGGCTTTAGGCCAACACATCAAAATGATCACAAATCATTATGATTGTGAGCACTAAAAACTAGTCATGGCAATTTCAAAACACTGCTTCATGAAGCTTCGAAACCTTTACGAATCTTTTGTTCCAAATCAATGGTTCGGAGCGTGTATCAAACTGCCCTAGCCCGGCCCTGGCCCGACAGTGGAAACGCGGCTATTGATCTCTGTCAAATCAATAGGAGTCACTGAGAACCAATGAACGAGTGTCTCTGATCAGTTTTATAAATTTGTAGATGTTTTAATTAGACATTAGAATAATTAAAATGTATAATGGTAGTTAATAGTCTCTCATCGGCCTGTTTAGCTGAGCCATTAATAGAACAAACAAAACAAACCCTGACAACTGATAAAATAATATAGACACTTGATAATCTTATTAGATGATTAGATAATTGCATCTGAAAGATTTTACTTTCAATTAAAAAATTGCAATAGATTTGTAATAGATTTGTTACACTGTTCTGACCACTAGGGGTCACTGTGGAGACGGGTGTCGTTTTTTTCGAAGCCTCGACACAATACGGCACATTTGCTTCAACTGTCTCAGTGTTCCACGAAGCCTCGATCTTCTCACCACTACTAAAAACTCTCTGCTCGTAAAGCCAGAACACCCATTAAAAGAGATGTACCATAACTTGTTCTTCCAGCGACCAACAACCACCTGCACGCCAAATAATTCAGGCACTGAATTTAAAGGCATATCCCACCTACTGCGGAGACCCACAGCAGCGCCCCCCCCCCAATTAACTTGGCTACACATAGACATAGGAAACAGGAACAAACGCAGGAAACTGAACTGGAAACAGTGGTGAACCAAACAAGAACACAACTAAAACAAAGTTAAGGGTACGTTTACACAACACCGTTTTCAAATAAAAACTAAAAACTTTGTATGCATTTTGACAGTTCATTTACAAAACAACAGCATTTTGGGGGCCTGAAAAAGCTAACTTTTGAAAATGGGATTCAAAGTTTTTGAAAACGATACCGTTATTGTCTCTGTGTAAACTACAAAAACGTGAATTTGTGGAAACGGTGACGTCATGTGCATGCGTACTACGTCTTTACATGTTCAGTCTATAGGTGCGTGGTATTTCTTTACAAAGTGACATCGCCAACTACTGGCCTGGCAGCATAATACAGCATTTTTAGTCATTTTCGTGGGAACGGGGATTGTTTTGACACGTTATTATCTGTACGCCAAAAAATACAAAGGAAAAACTGTTTCTGTTTCTGGTGCATCATTGTTGTGAAAACGTACCCTGCAACATAGATCAATCAATTAGGTATCAATTTGTTATAAAACAAATTTATATTATGTACTGTGGCATTCTGGGTCAAGTATTGGTTGATGACTATCACATAAATGTCTGAATTGTCCCCTGGTCAATTTAGAACTGTAGCCTTTGAGTTTGGGCCTTCAGTGCTATTGATTGATTGTGTCTGAACACCTCTGAAGAGCACTTTAATCAATTGCAGATAAACACATGGGCTCATGAACATTTTGTTTGCTGGAGTGGCTCCTTGTGAGGTGATCCTCTGGGAAAGATAGTTGCTATTTCAGTCCTATTGTTATGCTACGCCTGTCAGATCCCTGAAAAAGCCTTTGTCAAAGGGAACGAGAAAAGGAATGCTCTTTTTGCTTCTTTTCTCTGACCTCACTTGATCTACAACCTCATTTATTCTGTATCTCTCTCTACCTATCCTAGTTACACCATACATACAAATCTTTTCTCTCTTCCTCAGCTTTACTTAAATGAAAAGGAAAACCATTCCAATAAAAAAGGGTTGGGTTTGAAGCTCCAGGAATCAATAGCCTTTTTAAAGTAGAAACAAGCGATACTTTAGCTGTACATACATATATATATATATATATATATATATATATATATATATATATATATATATATATATATGCTGCCTGTTTGAAGTCGATAGAGTCAGCAAAGTCCATTTTACAATACAATACAATATTTATTTATAAAGCACATTTAAAAACAACCAAGGCTGACCAAAGTGCTGTACAGAACAGAAGGGGAAAAATAATAATAATAAAAAAAAATTATAAAACAACCAATAAGGTAACACAAAACAATAAATAAGCAATAATCGTATCTGAGTCAAGGAGTATTAAAAACCAAAGAAAATAAATAAGTCTTTAAAGAAGATTTGAAGGTGGAAACAGTGGGAGCTAATCTAATGTAGAGAGGTAGACTTTTCCAAAGTTTTGGACCTGCAGTCGCAAAAGCGCGATCGCCTCGTTTTTTAAGTCTGGATCTAGGCACAATGAGTAGACAGTGATCACTGGATCTCAGAGTTCGAGAGGGAGTGTACGGACAGAGTAGATCGGTCAGGTACTGAGGAGCCAATTTGTTCAGGGCTTTATAAACAAATAATACAATTTTAAAATCAATTATAAATTTTACAGGTAGCCAGTGCAGTTTGGATAGAATAGGAGTGATCGACTCATACTTGCGGGTCCCAGTGAGGAGTCTAGCAGCTGCGTTTTGCACTAGCTGTAGACGGGAGAGGGAAGACTGAGAGACACCTAAATAAAGTGAATTACAGTAATCTAGTCAAAAAAGGTTTCAATTTAGAGAGTTGGCGAAGGTGAAAAAAGCGTGATTTTACAACAGTACTGATCTGTTTCTCAAATTTTAGGTTGTGATCAAACAGAAAGCCCAGATTTCTAGCGCATTGAGTTTCATATGGGGCAAGAGAACCACGGTCAACATCAAGCACACAGTTTTCCTTGGGCCCAATTTTTCGTTTAAATTTAGAAAATTACTTGAAAGCCAAAGCTTAAGGTCATTTAAACAGGCCAGCAGGAGTTGTAAACCTTTTTTATCGTTATTTTTTAAAGGAATATAGATCTGAGTATCATCAGCATATAGAAGAAAGGATACTCCGTATTTATTAAAAATGGAAGCCAGAGGTAGCATATACAGGGTAAACAATACCGGCCCAAGGATTGATCCCTGTGGGACTCCACAGTTTAGAGGTACACTAGAGGAGGATTGATGACCAATACGAACACTAAAACATCTGTTGGTCAGATAAGAACGGAACCACTGTAAGACTACGCCTCGAAAGCCCACAGATATCTCCAGACGTCTCAACAGGATCTCATGGTCGACTAAATCAAATGCAGCACTCAAATCTAATAAAACTAAAGCCATTGATTTCCCAGAATCAGTTTCTGTGAAAATATCGCTTGAAACTCTTAAAAGGGCAGTTTCAGTACTGTGTAAAGCTTTAAAACCAGATTGAAACGTTTCGTGGAGAGAATTTACAGACAAGTATGATTGTAATTGAGTCTCTCTCTCAAGGATCTTCGAAATAAAAGGTAAATTAGAAATAGGATGGAAGTTAGAGAGAGATGAAGGATCCAAATTAGTTTTTTTAAGATATGGCATCACCACAGCAACTTTAAGACTGTTAGGGAAGGAACCAGTAGACAGGCATTTGTTAATTACAAGTAACAGGCCTGGACCAACTGTGTCCATAATTTGTCTCAGGAAAAAAGGTGGAATAATATCCTGAGGACAGATAGTAGGTTTTAGGTGACCAACAATTTCATTACATGAGTCCAGATTAATCGGCTCAAACTCAGACCAGATGGAAGAACATAATGGAACATCATGCATAGTATATACAGAGTTAGACAACAGATCTTAAAGTGGTGATCTTATCAACAAAAAACTTCCCAAAGTTGTCACAGAGAGCAGTCGAGGGCTCTGAAATAGAATGCACAGAAGGCTTTAAAACAGAGTTAATAGTAGAACATTTTCTCATTTTGAGAAAAATCGAGTTAAAGTTTTGTGAAAGTTCCAAAAGAAAAACACCTAGCAACCATACCTTAAAGGGATACTCCACTTTTTTTGGAAATAGGCTCATTTTACAACTCCCCCAGAGTTATACAGTTGAGTTTTACCGTTTTCGAATCCATTCAGCCGATCTCCGGGTCTGGGGGTCCCACTTTTAGCATAGCTTAGCATAATGAATTGAACCGGACAAGACCGTTAGCATCTCTCTCAAAAAAATGAACAAAGAGTTTCGATATTTTTCCTATTTAAAACTTGACTCTTCTGTAGTTACATTGTGTACTAAGACCGACGGAAAATGAAAAGTTGCGATTTTCTAGGCTGATATGGCTAGGAACTATACTCTCATTCCTGCGTAATAATCAAGAAACTTTGCTGCAGTACCATGGGTGAAGCAGGCGTAATGATATGACGCAGCGCATGCTGCCTGATAATAGGCTACTGAGCTGGGGACTATTATCAGGTGCTGCTTCATATCATTACGCCTGCTTCACCCATGCAAAAGTTTCTTGATTATTACGCAGGAATGAGAGTATAGTTCCTAGCCATATCAGCCTAGAAAATCGCAACTTTTAATTTTCCGTTGGTCTTAGTACACGATGTAACTACAGAAGAGTCAAGTTTTAAATAGGAAAAATATCGAAACTCTTTGTTCATTTTTTTGAGAGAGATGCTAACGGTCTTGTCCGGTTCAATTCATTATGCTAAGCTATGCTAAAAGTGGGACCCCCAGACCCGGAGATCGGCTGAATGGATTCAAAAACGGTAAAACTCAACTGTTTAACTCTGGGGGAGTTGTAAAATGAGCCTATTTCCAAAAAAATTGAAGTATCCCTTTAAAATTCCTGGTAATAACACCAAATTTGAAACAAACCAAGTCAAAACCAAATATTTCCTATATATCTATAGGAAAAAATATATATATTAAACTTTTTTTCCATGATACCTCAATTATTTGATTAACATTAATGAAACAGACAGCCTAAGATCTACTGTACTCCACGGATCTAAAATAATGTTACACATCAGATGTTTTTCCAGATATTTTGAAATACTATACTTCTGTGTATTATGTGTATATTGGGATCACAAACTGTCTTTGTGCACACGCTTCGGGTCTGTCAGTCAGCACGAGTAAGATCGTTTTGTTTACATCAGCATGAGTCTGAAAATATCATTTTAATCTTCCTTCTCATTTCTTTGATTCATTCTGGCAGAGCATGCTGGGAGGTTCTGGACTGGAGGGTCCCCTTGCTCTTCTAGTTGTATGAGAATGAGGTTTTATACCATTGAGGCAGATCTGTTGTCTTAACACAGTAATGAAGAGAAGAAGAAAAAAAGTTCCATTGTGGTATCTAATAGTGTTGTTGCCATAGAAACAAATTTCTCAATAAATCATGCAAGTACATTTGTAGAGTTAGAAAAATCAGTATGTTTGTAGATTCCTAACAGTCTTATTATTACTATTGCATTACTCTTTCCAACTCTTCAATTAAAATATATAGGCATACACTAGTAAACTAGTATTTATTTTGACCATTGACTAACTCAAGCTTAAATGTGTCTGTCAGTGTCACTTCCACTTCCACTTTCAGTTGTTCACTTTCAGTTTTTAAATATTTGTATTCACCTCCCCCCAGAGTAGTTCAATTGCCCTGCGTCATGTTAAATAAATATTTTAAGGACAAATATTCCATGTAGTCTCTCCAAGTATCACAAACTGATACTATTAAATAACTGATAATCATAAATATGACTAAGACTTTATGCTTGTTAAAAATGCTTGTCTTTCTGTTAGGTAGCGGTAACACACTACAGCAAAAAACGGATATTCCTGTAGTCCCACATAATAACTGCAAACTGAATTAATAATTTGTAATAGTCTTGCTAATTTTCCAAGCTGAAATGTATATATAATTATATAAAGTAATGAGTAAAGTAATGAGTAAATTACTACTAAATGACTACTCATTTGTGAAATCTGACCCCAGTTAAATAATACCACGTCCGTAAATAAAAGGACAAACAAGTCACATTATGAACATCTGCAAGAAATACATATCATAAAAATACATATACCTGCAGAGCTGTATTTATGAGTTTTGGTAAGTCTTAATAAAAACAGAATTCTGAGATGTATTCATGTGTTTGTTGGAAGTTGAAGTCAAGATTGCTTACCCCACTTTTCTCCCTTCATCTCCTCTAATATGAAATCATGAAATAATATGTAATCATGATAGAAACAGCATCATTGTGACATCACTATTGTGGTTTGCTTTGCTGAGTTTGCTTTGCTGAGATTTTTTCTTTCTTTTTTGTATTTCTTACACTTTACTTCTCTTAAAACCTCTGGGATGAGGACAGGCAGATGGCCTCATTTGAATCTCTCTCTCTCTCTCTCTCTCTCTCTCTCTCTCTCTCTCTCTCTCTCTCTCTCTCTCTCTCTCTCTCTCTCTCTCTTTGTGTAACAGTGAGATAAAACAGAGTGTGAAAACACTGCAAATATAAATACCTTTCCTCCATTCATCTTAATCTTTTATTTCCACACTTTCCATCCTGGGGGAGCTCTACTCCACAGCACAGAACCTCATTTTGCTTGTGGAAATGTATATTTTTGATGTTTAAACCATGTGTGTTTAACTCACATTCAAATAGAATTAGTGGAAGAATAAATTTATTGCAGAAAGGAGATGTAGGCCGAGCATCTTCCTCAGTCCTTGTATATTTTTGCACATGAAATGATTAGTGTTTGTTAGCTTTCGTGCCAGGTCACTGCCTGAGAAGCACTGGGATTTTTTTTCCCATCCTTCTGCTGCCCTAATCCCAAAAGACTGAATTTTCACCTCACATTATCAAGGGAGTCCCTCTGCTTTTAGTTTAAGGGTGTGAAGGACTGGATTCCTGTGTTAGCACAATTCACCTTCATTTCCAGCTGTTATTTAAAGGATGTTACAAACACTTTCCAGTCACTGCCTTTCTTTGAATCCTGAGTAATGCCTGGTTATTTCTGCTTTAGTGATTTTGTACACACATATTTTAGGAGTTTATTGTCAAAAAGACATAACTAAAGAAATAAAGAAAGCAATAAATAAAGAAAAAAAGAGTTACATATATTGCAGAGCAATGCATTTCAACTAATTCTAAAATAATATTTGTATTTGAATTTAATGAAGTAATGAAGTAAATATGCTTGACTTAGCATAAACACCAAAGTTCATTAATGAGATTAGGCAAGGGTGCCCTCTGCTGACTGATTTAACTGCTGAATTTATTCGCTTTGAACCTCACAGACACACACAAAGACCCTGATTTCTTTATTTAGCTCCAGTTGGTTTTTATTCAAATTAGCACATGGGAAGTCTCCATTTAGCAGTTATTACTGATTCTTTAATTTTATACAGTTCCCTTTTCGCCTAAGGAAAATACATTATAGTGTGTTGTTTACTGAGTTTCATCTTTGGGTAGTTTAGAAATTAAATCATGTTGTGCTTGTGTAGCCAGAGGAGAACTCAGGGCACAGGGCATCAGATGATTTGATAAAAAAAAAATAAAAAAAAATCTGCTTTTATACATGTTATAGCTGACAAGGTAATTCATTAATTTATACTGTAGGAATAAAGCACATAGGAGTTTTGGCACTCTTACAGTATGCTCTACACCACAATGCAGCCCTGCGTCCAGCTGAACACAATCACAAACGTGTGTTATGTGTTGCAACTGGCTGTGAAACATCCAGAATGCACTGTTTGTCTTTGGGAAATAGTGGTTCCCTTTTGTGGTCACTACGAGTTACGTCGTGACGACGAATGGGGTTTCGCTTAAAAAGCCTCTCACCTTTGAGAAATAAATGAGCCAATGGCAAAGAAATGCCATGGATCTACGGAATTTGCATAGCATAACTCCAGCAACATGCAGATATGTTTTCGCTTCGGAGCCAAGTTTACCACTCCACAAGCCATCCTGAGATCTTCTTCATCTCTACACTCTTCGAGACAAGCTTCTCTGCAGGTGTTGGTGTGCCGGTGAGTTCCAGCAAGTGCACATTCCCTGCTGATCTGTGCAGTGATCTGCCAGTGTTTGTGTGTTCTCTCCCTGGTCGCTTCAACACTCTGCGGAGTCTTTTTCCTCTCACAAAAGAGCTTGTGCATGGCACGTTTTTTTAAAGATGTCTCACCCGTGCACTTCTGGTTGCGGTCGGACTGTTTACGAGTCGGGAGATGATGATTCGGCTGTGCTGCCGCCCTCGGGTGTGCCAGCATTGCCCAAGTCAGATCCCGAGCTGACGGCCATGCTTTCCCGGGCAGCAACGACCATCGGACTAGAGTGGAACCCTCCGCCCTGTCCTGAGCGCTCACGGCTGGACGATTGTTTTTTGGGCACGGCCAATACCATTCTTCCCGGAGGTGCATGAGGAGGTCACGATGTCCTAGAAGGCACCCCTATCTTCCCGTGATCGTTCGGCGACCATCCACGCCTTTCCTTCCCTCGACGGGGCCGCTGCCGATATGAGAGATGCCGAGCGAACCCGTTTCGACACTCCCATATCCCAGACTGGCCTCTTCGGCGGCGCGGTCGAGGACTTCGCCCAACAGTTCTCGACCGCCCAGAAGCAGACTGAGGCGATTAAACATTCTGCCCAATAATGCTGCTGCCTCCACCCAGCCATCGGCACAGAACCCTCAGCCTGCTCGCCGCCGAGGGTGCCCTCCTGCAGCTCCCGCTCAGCCCCAGCAGCAGCCTTCACCCGGGCCGCACCGTGGAGGTAGTCGCAGGAAGGCGCCCCAGCCTTCTCCAGCCCTGCGCCCTGCTAAACGCCAGGCTAAGCTGAGATGGGCTGCTCAGAGATGGCAATCAGTTCTTTCTGGGAGATGGTAGCAGGGCCACTCCTTCCAATCTTTTGTTCTCCACCCCCCGCTGCTCGCCCCCTAAGACCGCTTAAATTCTGGCTTCGCGATCGAGTCCCGAGGTGGGCATAGCAACAAGGCATGCTCCGAGTACCAGTTACTCCGACCTGCCGTCAGACCTTCACCCCTTAGACGAACCTCAGCTTTCTACGGGCCGGAGTGCCCTTAGAACGAGTTTCCAGGCATGTTGTTGTTTCAACAGATGCCTCCACCACGGGCTGGGGCGCCATGTGCAATGGACATGCTGCTGTGGGCTCCTGGACAGGACCCCAGCACCTTTGACATGTCAATTGCCTCGAGTTGCTGGCAGTACGTCTGGCTCTGCACCGCTTTTTTTTTTTACCTTATTGGAATCAAAATTAGGAATTGATAAGAATCGGAATCGTTAAAATTCAAACGATACCCAAACCTAGGTCCGGAGCTTTCAGTTCTTCAATTTCAGAGGCTGTTAGGTCTTATGGCAGCAGCGGCCAATGTTATTCCACCATCATGTTTTCACATGATCCAAGTTCTGGCTCAAAAGCAGGGGAATCCATCCTCTTTGCATCACTCCAGGGTTGCAACCGTTATGAAAAGAAAATAAATTTCCCTATATATGAAGGATCAATATATTAAATGATTTAACAGTATATTTGAAAATATACAGAATAATATAAAAGGAATTGCCGCTGTTCATATATTGTAAAATATGTGATAATATATTTACTAATATATCTTAATGTATGTAATTTTATATTCAGTAATACACTTTATACTATATAGATACGTGATCAGATGGTACAGCATGTGTAATATATTGCAGATATTTACTCATGCAGCATAAACTCACATATATAGAGAAATATATAATATTAATATCTCTCATATTCTTTAATTATTTACATTATAAATGTTTCATATTTTCAAACTAGTTACAAAAAGCACAAGCACACTTGCATGTACTAAAGTATTTACAAATATTGAAAAATATAAGCACTAGTTTCCCATAGATAGAAATATATTGCATTATATTTTGCAGTATATTCCCATATATTTTTGTTCCATAAGGGAAGGCTCATGTGTCGCAGCCTCTGTGCTCTACAAATTTGGAAGGAGCCATGGTTCCTGAAAAAAGGTCCATGCCTCCGGGGAGTGTTGCGTTGCAAGATTCTAACGACGGACACCTCCCTCACAGGATGGGGTGCTGTTCTCAATGGCTTTCCAACCAAGTGGGCTGTAGGGGGGCCTTCATCTTCACTGGCACATAAATTGTCTAGAAATGAGGGCAGTGTTTCTAGCTCTGAAACACTTCCTCATCATGTCTTAGTCTGTACAGACAACACATCTGTAGTCTCCTACTGTACATACATTTATACAATAAAACAATGAAATAAAGGATAAATAGACAGACATTGTCGGGTTAAACTGGGTTATCATAAATATCACCACCATGAAATCCAAACACCAGTCGAATGAGGAAAGACAGCTGTCCATCACTGCATTCCCGACTGAAGGTAAGCCCCTTCCTTTAAGTTTTGTCAAAGAAAGACAAGTTTAAGAACATAAAACATGAAGTGCTGTTAGAAACTTAGAAAGTTCCTTCGATGGCTGGCCAGCCTGTGGTCTTGAAGGCTTCCTCAAGTCCTTCATGGTTGATCCAGTATTAGCTTGCACTCATATCTGTCTGTGCAGAATCACAGCCTTGTGGGACAAGCACTTCCCCGTGGCGTGGTGATTTTGTCATTAAAGTTTCCATAGCGTCTAGCCATGACAATGTTAAGGTCCACTAAAAAGGAAACGTGTCAGTATGTAACCCGTACTACGCTACGTCGTCATGTCGACGTTTTGACTGCATGAACCCTTTTGCCTATGTTTGGCATTATTAGTGGTGTTTGCAAGCATTTCTTTTACTATTCTTTATTAGTAGGTTTTGTGATTTGAACAAAGCCACGAACCCCTTAACTCTTGTAATGGTAACACTTTACAGCAAGCTTCCAATTGTTAACATTAGTTAACTAAATTAAAGGTGCAATAGGTGATTCTCTTTAGAAATATTGTTGTTATGCTGGTTGACAGTCTCATATCCTGATAGCAATCACTATGTTAAGCGGTCTAAATGTATTTTTATAAATGTATATATCGTCTGTGGAAGGCGTAGGACCATAAAATGTTTTTTTTAATAATTGCATTTGGTCCGAATTAAATGATAGCATCTTTTCCCTGTCAGTTAACGTGGGTTTAACCATGGCGCAGCCTGTTCACGTAGACATCATCAAGCGTTCACGTACGCTGTATACACAAAATGAAAATGGCAGGCTGACAGCAACAATTTTCCTTCTGAACTGACAACAAGTGTCACTGGCAAAGGATCTACAAAAAGAAAGACATCTTCATCGGAGTCAAACAGACTCTCATCATTGAAACCCTGGCATGCAAGAAATATTATTACACACAGACACGCTTTGCTAGCTACACAACCGAAAACTGCATCTAATTCAGTTTTTAAAAAGTAACTGAGGTAAGCCGTCTATGTTTATTAATGGGAGCATCAGCATATGAGCGAGTATGGGAGAACAGCTTTGGATGCAAGAGCTATGCATGTGTACATGGCAAGATTAGGTTTCCATAGAAACACAGTGTTGTAGTTCCCTTTCGTGTGAAACTCAATGGAGTGTCATGGTTTGCTGCTATAGAAACGCTCCACGTGAACTGGTGTCTGAAGCACGTGTTTACACACACCAATCAGTGATAAAAATTTTAAAGTTATATTAATTTGTTATTGTAGTACTGTTACTCACTGTACAGTAAAGTTTTCTCACCGGTGAATGACACATGATGTAATCCAATAATGTTGTCTCTGGTCGTCTTGCTTCTGGTCTGTGCGCATTCATGAGTTTTGGAGAAGTGTGGCTTTGGACAGTGATTTGTACGGAGGGTGGGATCGTATGCTTTCAATGCTAGCAGGCTTAAGTTTGCATTTCCCAGATCACCTATTGCACCTTTAATTATCAAACAAACAAACAAATAAATAAATAAATAAACACAAAAGCATTTATTAATCTTAGTTTGTTCATTTCAACATTTACTAATAAACTATTAAAATCAAAAGTTGTATCTTTTAATATTATTTAATTGACCTGAGCTAACGTGGACTAACAATTAATAGTTGTATTTTTATATATGAACATCAACAAAGATTAATAAATGCAGTAACAAATGTATTGCTATACTGAATTAAATAACATTTACAAACATTGGGCAATAATATGGTAACTAAAGTTATATAGCAAACAATGTGGTTATGTTACTCTCATAAACAGGCAAATAAACAGAGTATTTAGTAGCCTACACATGGAATTTCTATAATCCACCTTTGTAACATTTTGATGAGTTCAGGGTTGTGCACTCAGAAAGTAATTTTGTACTTGAAAATCAGAAGACTACAATACTTAGCCAATAAAAGTCAACTGGCTGAAGGCAGCCTGGGCCATGCTGATAACATGGGCTTTTTGCTTCTGTTCTTGTGAGGGTTTTTATTAATTATCTTCCTCCTTATTACTTTTTGTATTGAGGTCATCTGCTTTTCATGACAGACATTGTACATTTTGTATTGAGGTCAGATATAAGCAAGCTCAAACTGGTTTTTGTTAATTTGAAAGAGACAAATATTGAGCTCATTTCATGTGACCCTCGTTTTATTGGTCTAATCAGGGTATATCAGAAATCTATCTGTGATATAAAAAAATTAAATAAGCCTCTTCTTTCATTTTTATGTGTATTCTTTATTATTAATATTATTACACTGACATTAAATGTAGAAGTACACAGATAACCAAAAATACAACAGATCCTTGGACAACAAGTCTTCGAAAGCATTTCATATGTTTATAAGACTAGTTGGTTTTGTTAGCATATTTAGATTGCATGATGCATTGCATTATAACTCAACATGTGAAAATAGGCTACATAAAGCACTAAAACAAATCTTGCATGTAAACTGGATAAAAATATTAATCTATCAAAGCAAAAGCTTTTCAACACTCTACAACGGTTCAGAGAGAGAGAAAAAGAATTTTGAAAAAAACTTTATTTATAATAACCTCAACTTTATTTACTCAATAACCCTTTACAAAAGGATTAAAAGCAGCTCTAGAATAAAGTTTGATTGATTCACTTCCGTTGCAAAGATCATTAGTTATTAACTTAAGGGCACCATTCTAACAGAAAACCCTTAATGCACTCCGGGCTACTCATTTGCACAACAACAGTGTTTGGTGCTCGAGAACGCAAACCTTGAAATAGGTTCCAAGGTGCAAACGTTGAACAATTTTGAAAACCGCTATCATCTCTGCGTAAACTTCAAAAACGTGAATCTGTGAAAACGCAAAAAAAGTGTAAAGATCTTTCATAATTTTATAAAACTAAAAATTAATCAACACTCTCGATTTGACCAAAGTTAAAACACTCACATCATCACTAGACCTTTGTTCGACCTTGTTTTTCTAGCTAATATACATGGCCAATTTAGGTTGCCAATTTAAAATAAAACACAGGCCATTAATGGCCACCAGAATCGTTGCTTTACTAAACAGCTAGTGCGATTTACTCCTGGATGACAAGCCACGTTGGAGCAATGACCCCCATCGAATAACGTCGGACCGTAACCTCTCCGGAACAAACAATCGATTCGGTGGGCAACCGGGCGGAGGCGTTACCCCTTCTAAGGCCGTCTTGACCTTCGATTTGACCTCCCATATGAGTGTGGAGATAACTACTTTCTCGGGTAAAATGCACTCGGGAGTAACCGGGCGTTCGGATGGATAAAAAATACGAGATAAGGAATCGGGTTTGATGTTCTTGGAACCCGGGCGGTACGAGAGAGAAAAATCTAAACGTCCGAAAAAAAAGTGCCCACCGAGCCTGCCTGGAGTTGAGTCTTTTAGCAGATCTAATATATTCGAGGTTCTTATGATCGGTCCAAACGATAAAAGGTACCCCCGACCCTTCTAACCAATGACGCCACTCCTCCAACGCTAACTTGACGGCCAACAACTCTCTGTTACCAATGTCATAGTTACGTTCGGCAGGTGATAAACGATGGGAGAAAAACGCGCAAGGATGCATCTTGCCGTTTGAGGAAGCGCGTTGGGAAAGAACTGCACCTACCCCCACCTCTGATGCGTCGACCTCCACCTCGAACTGACGTGTGGGATCAGGGGTGACTAAGATGGGAGCCGAAACGAAGCGGCTTTTAAGGTTGGTGAATACAGCCTCGGCTGTATCGGACCACCTGAACGTCGTTCTGGGGGAGGTCAAGGTGGTCAGAGGCGCGGCTAGTTGGCTGAAGTTGCAAATGAAACGCGTTTAAAAACTGGCGAACCCCAGAAACCGCTGTAGGGCCTTACGGGAATCCGGACTTGGCCAATCTATCACAGCCTTAACCTTGTCAGGATCCATACGCACTCCCGCAGAAGAGACAATGTAACCTAGGAAAGAAACAGACTGTGCATGAAAAACGCATTTCTCCACCTTGACAAAATGCCCATTCTCTAGCAACCTTTGAAGCACTCGTATGATGTGTTGAACGTGTTCCTGGAGAGACGAAGAAAAAATCAATATGTCATCCAGGTAAACATATATGAACTGATCTACCATGTCTCTCAACACGTCATTGACGAGTGCCTGGAAAACCGTTGGGGAGTTGGAAAGACCGAATGGCATAACCAAATATTCAAAATGCCCCCTGGGGGTGTTGAACGCGGTTTTCCATTCATCCCCCTTCCTAATGCGAACCAAATGATAGGCGTTACGTAAATCCAATTTTGCAAAAATGGATGCTCCCTGCAACCTCTCGAAGGCTGAAGACATCAACGGCAAAGGATAAGTATTCTTTACCGTGATGTTGTTCAGCTCTCGGTAATCAATACAAGGTCGCAGAGAACCATCCTTCTTCCCAACAAAAAAGAACCCCGCCCCCGCAGGAGAAGAAGAAGGTCGGATGAACCCCGTTGCTAGAGAATCAGAAATATATTTCTCCATGGCCTTCCCTCTCAGGAACAGAAAGAGAGTAAAGCTTGCCCTTAGACGGAGACTTACCTGGCAATAAATCTATAGCACAGTCATAGGGATGATGCGGAGGGAGAGAAGCAGCGCGAGACTTACTGAACACTTCCTTCAGGTCCAGATACTCCGTGGGCACGTTTGACAGATCCGCTGCCTTCTCCTGAAACACAGAACCAGACACAGACAGACAAGCAGAAACAAGACAGGACTCATGGCAGGACTCGCTCCACATGGAAATGGAGTTAGAGCCCCAATCCACCCGAGGGTTGTGCTTAACCAGCCATGGGTGGCCCAACACAATGGGTGCAACAGGGGAGTCCATGAGGAGAAAAGGGATGGTCTCAGTGTGGTTTCCGGAGGTGACGAGGGTAATGGGGCCAGTAGTTAGTGAGATGTTTGGGAGTTCTTGACCATTTAGAGCACAGACAGAGATCTGGTGAGAGAGAGACGTGATGGGAAGGTGTAATTCGTGTGCAAGATGTAGGTCCATGAAATTACCCTCCGTTCCAGAATCCAGAAGTGCTTGACAGGTGTACAGTTGGCCCATCTCAGTCTTACCGGAAGCAGAGTGGATGGTGAGAACTTCCCGGCGGAGATCCCATCCGATAGTAGCCTCAACTTTACTATCGGGCTTGCTCTTTTACTGGACAAGAGCTTAGAAAATGTCCAGAGTTACCACAGTAGAGGCAGAGTCCGTGGGACCTCGGCCTTTCACTCTCCTCCCGGGAAAGCCGAGCTCCCCCCACCTGCATGGGCTCGTGATCGACGACGGGACCGACCGTGTTCTCCTCACTGCTGCCTCGAACCTCAGCGCCTCCGGGATTGCGAGTGGGTCGAGCATCAACCCGTAGAGCCAAGTCAATGAGTCCGTTGAGTCTAGAAGGTAGGTCCAGCATGTATATTTCCTTTTGAACACGGTTGGCCAGCCCATGCAGGAACATATCCCACTGCGCCTCCTCTTTCCAATTGTACTCTGCCGCCAGCGTGCGGAACTCAATCGAGTAGTCAGCAACCGAACAGTCGCCCTGTTTGAGATCCGCGAGTCTTCTGGCAGCCTCCTTGCCGGCTACAGCCCGATCAAAGACCCTCCTCATTTCGGCAGCTAGTGCGTGGAACGAGGCACAGCATTGGTCCTTGTTCTCCCACACCGCCGTTCCCCATAAGGCTGCACGTCCCGTAAGTAGCGTGAGAACGAAGGCCACTTTGGACTCCTCCGTCTCGAACGTTCTGGGCTGCAGCGAGAAATGCATCGAACATCTGGTAAGGAATGCTCTACAGAAGTTTGGCTCACTGGCATAACTCTCTGGAACAGGTAGGCGTGGTTCCGGTCGATGACTCGTCTCTGGTACAGCGAGGGGAACAGGCGATGTGGGCGGCGCAGCGGGAATGCTTAGTTGTTGGATCTGCTGGGTGAGCTCGGACACCTGCGTCATGAGCGCTTGAATTGCGCGTCCAGTGTTGGTAATGCTCTCCTACTGCTGATTCATCTGGGAAACGCTGTGGTTGATGAAATCTGTCAGCGAGGTTGAGCTTGCTGCTTCCATAGTTGGTCAGATCGTTCTGTAATGATAAATAGTACGGAAGCAATAGCAAGTGCAATAAAGTTTATTGAACAGCAGTTCACTCAAAACACCTCAGAACATGTAGAAGAATCACGAAGAATACAGAGCAGTAGAAGATCATCCAAACCATGGGTCAGATCCGGAACACAGACAGCAGGAGAGCGTGACGCAGGGACTGAGACGGGCGATCCTGAAGTGAGTGAGGTGATGAAGGTGAACCAATGGTGAAGACGGGAGTGAAGCGATCCGTCTCCAGTGAACAGGAAACACGAGGAAGACGGGAACAGGCACGAACACGGGAAGCTTCAACAACGATCTGACAAACATGAGACGAAAGACAGGGCATTAAATAGGCTGGTGAGATGACATACAGTTGCCACTGATCACTGATAATCAGCGGTAACGCCCACATAAAACAATCAGCGTAACGAGACAATTAACACACACACAAACACACAAGACTAGAATGAGACAGCGGATTTACCAACCGTGACACTTCTGGATTTATCAGCTAAATAAATAAATAAATTCACAGCAATGGCACCACGGATAATTATCCATTGTATGTCACCTAACCTCTTTGATAATGGTGGCCTATATAAGGATCTCCATTTAGGTTTTACATCATTGCTCAGTTGTTGAAGTAGCGGCTCAATTGCCAATGAGTACAACATTCCAGACAGAGGCGAACCAACACTGAGGGGGGCCCCAGGCAAAATTAATCAATGAGGCCCTTTTTTATATATATGTATTGTATGTATGTTTTATATATATATAATTTATAAGATTTTTTTGTTAATATATCTTCATTACCTAGAGATATTATTATAAAAAATTCAAAAAGTAGTCAAAACACTAACATAACATAAGTTGTTTAATTTTTACAACATTATGTGCTTTTTTTTTCATCTTTATCTTCATCTCAATCTTCATCTTTATAACAGAAGATACAATACAATACAACAATCTTCAAGATACAGTAAATCTTCAAATGTGTAACAGATTGTCACCTTAAAAACAGTAATTTGCGTTATGGAACAAGCAATGCTAAATAGAAATATATAGTTAGCATCTTAATTTAATCTTTATTATATAATTTTATTAGTTTTAACTAATTGTTAACTCAACAAATTTAACATAAAGAGCAGGATACTTATTACTAATTAAATAATGTAAACTATAGTAAATGTATTGATTAGAGTTGCCATTGACTAAAGATTTTTCTGGTCGACTGATCGCACGTTTATATAAATTTCTGCTTAAATACTGGGTGCATGGAGGAATATAGCCTATTCTGCACTCAAGTGCATGCATACATCTTGCTGCAAAAGCAGGCTAATGATTATAAATATGTCTTAAAAAATAACGAGGCATTTTAATTGTTTATTAATTAACTAGAGTTTTCGAAATCAGTGGCTGCAAACATATCTCCATACATCTCCGCTGTAAAGTAGATGCCTTTAGAAAGAAATGCATCTTTCATACGGATTACATAATCAGATGATATCTGCTTTCGATTCGATTTTTTTCGTTTAAAAGTGGACATATCAAACTTTATATAGGTATATTTATCATGTATGTGAGGCTAGTATAGCCTACGCTGTGCTTCTGTTTATTTTTGAGACGCGCTCCAGTTCACGGAGACCATGAAAGCGCGCCTTTATTTTATTTTACGAAAGTTTTCTTGTTATTGTGAGTTTACACAAATAAAAGTAGTTGCGACTGATGCATTATTCTTTTCTGTATGGCCAGAAATGATGGAGTAGCCTATTTTAAGTTGTTTCCACTGTTTATAGAAAAATACAAGTAATCGCGTCGGCGCCTCCATTTCATGCAGTGCGCGCTCCACACTCCGCACAAACACTTGGATTTGCACCTAATAATAGCGCACATTTATCTAGGTTAACGTTAGAGCGAGCGGCCATGCCAGACTGAGTCCTTTTCATGTTTAACAAATTAAATCATGCATTTTCTACATACCTGCGTAAGCGCTGCTCCAGTTTGAAAAAGACTGCTGAGGCGAGCCGGTAAAAGCATAACCAGCGTAACGAGAGAGGGGCCCCACTAAGGTGGATGCAGAGATGTTGCTGCGTCTTTATGTTAACATTCCTGATTGTTTGAATTATCAGCCTTCTGCAATTGCCTGGCTTGCCTGCCCTAATGGAACGCCTCTGATTCCAGACAAGGATCAACCTTGTCTGATACCTCTAAGAACCTGAAATGGAGTGCATAAACCACCATTTATTTTCAGTGCACTCTTAACATCACTGTAGATTACTCTGATCATGTCTAAAAAAAATTGGCAAAAACCAAAAGCTATTAAATTATTCCACAAATAAGAATGCTCAACTCGGTCATAAGCCTTCTCCTGATCTAAAGAAAACAAGCCAATTTAACAATTTAGAGACATGAAATTAAAGAAACATTATCAAAAATAGATCTACAGGGGACACAATATGCCTGGTCTGGTTTGATGACCTGATCCAACACTCTAGCCAGTCTATTAGCCAAGGCCTTGGAAAGCAGTTTGTAGTCGCTAAAAAGAAGTGAGACAGGGTGCCAGTTCTTTATATCAGTAAGGTCCCCCTTTTTTGGAATAAGAGTGATTACTGCTATTCGGCAACTCAATGGCAAAATGGCCTCCGACAAGCTGTCATTGAGTACCTCTAGCAGATCCGCTCCCAACTCCAACCAAAAAGCCTTATAAAAGTCAACTGGGAGGCCATCCACTCCTGGTGCTCTCCCAGACTCCATACTTTGCAGGGCCTTATGAAACTCTCCCAGGGTCAACACTCCCGAAAGAACCTCATTATTAGTAAATAAAAAGTTTCTGCCCATTCTTTTTTTTCCATGCTAAAAAAAAGTATTTGGATGGTGCATTCATCTGATCAATACTTTGAAAATGTGAACGGAGCAGGCTTCTTAGAGCAGGCTTCCAAAAAACGAGATTCAACAGTAGATTGAGCCAATTGTTGAGATTCAATGATCTAATGACCGAGTCAACTCTTTAGTGACATTGTGCGTATACTGTTGAGTAAACTGCCTTATTTGGACCTTGCCAAAATCCCACCACTGTTGTAATTTATGAAAAGAACCCTTCATTGTTCTGTAAACTTCCTAATAAGACTTAAAATATTCCTTTAAAAAAAATGTAACAAATTGGTATTAAAGTGCCAGTATGCACTTTTTGGTTTAATCAAGCTTAAAATAAATTTACAGTGCACCATACTATGGTCTGAAAAACTTACTGCCGTAATATTACACTTATTAAAATTGTTGAGGTGGTAAAACTATAAAATCTATCCAGTCTGGCTAAAGATCGTCTCGGTTACGTATGTAACCCTCGTTCCCTGAGTAGGGAACAGAGACGTTACGCTGTGACGACGAATGGGGTTTTGCTTAGAAAGCCTCTCACCTTCGAGTATTATAAAACGAGCAGATGGCAAATAAATGCCTTGGGTCTGCGGAATTTGCATAGCGTAACTCTGCCCCACCTCGGGGGTATATAACGAAGTACGCTGGCAACATGTAGTTATGTTTTCTCGCTGAGGAGCCGAGACTGAACTCAGGCGTTTCCAGCCGTACAGCAGAAGTGGCAGGGAGACGTAACGTGTCTCACTAGATAGTGGACACCATTGCTTTGGCATACCAGCAGCACGGTCGACCGTGCCCCCTTGGTGTGAAGGCACACTCCACCCGGAGTCATATGTGGGTTGCGGGCCATATGTGTATTCTGTAAGCCGAACAAAGTGTGTCTAAAAAAAACAAATTTTCAACTGGTGCAGTTGGAACATACACACAGATAACACATAATTTTCAAAAATTGCTCTAACTTTTAAAAGCCTACCTTTACCTTTTCGTCAACCTCATAAGAGACTGGACTAAAATTATTTGTAAATAAAATAGCAACTCCCCCACTAATTGAAGTATTGTGACTTAACACAGGTATACCATCAAACTCCTTCGCCTAGTCAACTGCATTGTTCAAATCACAGTTTCTTGTAAAAGAGCAACATCAATATTTTTCTGTTTATTTACTTCATATATAATTGTTCTTATTCTAAAATATCTTAATTACTTCATACATAATTGTTCTTTTTCAAAAATATCTTGCATCAATAACATTCAATGTAGCTAAATGAACTTCACTCATAACTAACAAAAAAGATTGTGTGTCTGTCAGTCACCGCGCCGGTGTGGATACTGTCATTCGGAATCACAGATTCTACTTTTTAGAAGTATGACCAACATAAGAATTTTCACCGGAAAATTTCATCTGAACAAGTAACATCCACTTTTGTTCTGACCAACTAAGGGGAAAAAAGCATTGCAGTAAATTGCGCTGATTAAATCTAACGATCGCTTATCATATCACGTCAAACCGTGCAAATTATACTTTGTTCTCAAATTGTTAATGTTAACAACATCAGCATTGCTTGACTACATTTAATGCCCTTCCGATATTTATCCTTGTTTTCGCATGGGCCTGTTTGCAGTCTCTCTCTTTTTTTTTTTTTTTGCCACTCCGAAGTCTTTTGCATTTTATAACGGGTGAGTCTCCACTTGTCACTGGTGATTGTTGTTTGAATCTTTCTGGATCCACCATCAAATTGATAAGTTTAATTAGATCAAGTGCTGTGAGAAAAGGCTATAAATCTCCACCTCCAACATCCTCACACGCAATATAGCCTACTAGCCAGGACATCTTCTTTATATGTACAGATGTGACGTAATGATGCAAAGACATGCTTGAATTTCCCGCGGAAAAACACCAGTAGCACTGGAATTAAAACCATTATTACAAGCTTACCATTTTGAATCGAGCTAAGGCAAGTAGATAGTTTTGAACACTGGCTGGTTATGTACTTGCTCAAATTTATTTTGGATCATTTCTAACCCAAAAAAGTTACGGACTGCAGCTTTAACAGACATCATTATTCAGGGCATAGTTGAGATTCCTCACAATTTTCTTTAACCGATAGTGTCACGACCCGGCCTAGAACTCAGGTCTCTTGTGTAAGAGCTAGGCTGTAATACCACTGAGCCACCAGAAAGCAGGGGTAGGATCCAATCGCAACACAGGATACGAGGTCTCAGGTAAGATGGTTTAATAAACAAAAGATGATGTCAAAAACTCCAACAAAGGTTCTCCTCAAAATGGAGGTATAAAACGAAAGGAAGAAAACCAAAACAAAAACTCCACGAGGGGAGAAAAATAAACAGATGCAAGAGAACTTCTTTAAATAACTAAAAAAAAAAAAAAAACTTACTATTTCACAGGGTCTCAAAAAATCCTAAGAAACTCAGGGCGCCAGGCAGACATCTCATACAAAGACCAAGTAACAAGGGAGAACCAAAACACAGCTAAAATACACAGGGTGCAGGTGAAGATGATTACACAAACGAGAGACCACAGGTGAGTGACATGACATCTAGTGGCAGAACTAAGGAAACAGCAGTCCCAAATGCTGACAGGACCCCCTCCCCTAGGGAAGGCTTCTGACGTTCCTTCCAGAACACCCAGGTCTCCGGGCACGAAATTCCCGGATCAAGCTGCAGTCCAGGATGTCCTTGGTCGGAACCCAGGAGCGTTCCTCTGGCCCATAACCCTCCCAGTCCACCAGATACTGCAGGGAGTTCTGGACCCTTCGCGAGTCCAATATCCAGCGGACCGTTAAGGCTGGCTGGCCGTCAATGATCCTGGGGGGCGGAGGGGGTCTGCGTGTGGGGGCAAAAGGAGAAGACAAAACAGGTTTTAACAAAGACACATGAAAGGTAGGGTTAATTCTAAGGGAATGAGGAAGGTACAAACGGTAAGAAACAGGGTTTACTTTCCTGGCAATACGGAAAGGGCCAATGAACTTCTGGGCAAGTTTCTTAGACTCAACCCGAAGAGGTAAGTTCTTGGTAGCCAGCCAGACCCGTTGGCCGGCCCGGAAGTTGGGAGCCCTTTGTCGATGATGGTTAGCCTGATGCTGGTACCTCATGGAGATCTGGAGAAGCGCACGTCTGGCCTTCTTCCAGGTCAATTGGCAGCATCAGACGAAGTGTTGGGCAGATGAGACACCGACCTGTGCCTCATCCTCAGGAAACAGTGGAGGGAGATAGCCAAACTGACACTCGAAGGGGGACAGTCCCGTGGCAGATGATCGGAGGGTGTTGTGGGCATATTCTGCCCACACGATGAAGGTGGACCATGAGGTGGGGTTGTCTCGAGGTCCTGGTTGACCCGTTCTGTCTTGCCATTAGACTCAGGATGGAACCCAGATGACAAGCTGGCAGACGACCCGACCAATTTACAAAAGGCCCCCCAGAATCGAGATGAAAACTGTGGGCCTCAATCGCAGACGACATACTGAGGAATTCCAAAGATTCTGAAGATGTGATTCATCAGGAGCGCAGCAGTCTCCTTGGCTGAAGGCAGTTTGGGTAAGGGAATGAATCAGGCTGCCTTCGAGAACCGGTCCACAATAACCAGGATGACAGAGTTGCTCTGGGATGGAGGGAGGCCTGTGATGAAATCCAGAGATATGTGCGACCACGGTCTATGGGGAACAGGCAAGGGGTGCAGGAGTCCTAAAGGCCGCTGGCGCCTCGACTTCCCTTGGCAGCACACTGGACAGGCCTCCACAAAGCTCCTTACGTCCTCCTTGATGGAAGGCCACCAGACCCGCCGCTGGAGGAAGTCCAGGGTACGTGCAATACCAGGGTGGCAGGTCAGGGGAGAGTCATGACCCCACTGTAGAACCCGGGCTCGGACGGATTGAGGAACGTAAAGGCGACCTGGGGAACCACCTCCTGGGTCTGGTTCTTGGGCTTGGGTCTCACGTATCTCCCTTTCCAGTTCCCAGTGCAGCGGCGTGACGATCCAAGCCTTAGGGATGATCAATTCTAGTGACTTTTCTGGTGACTCAGTAGAGTAAGCTAGGGACAAGGCATCCGGCTTGACGTTCTTGGTGCCGGGCCTGTAGGACAGAAGGAACTGAAAACGATTAAAAATAAAGACCATCGAGCTTGGCGCGGATTGAGTCGCTTAGCCTGTTGCAGGTACTCAAGGTTCTTGTGGTCTGTGAGAACCTGGAAAGGATGTTGAGCCTCCTCAAGCCAGTGGCGCCACTCCTCCAAGGCGAGCTTCACCGCAAGAAGTTCCCGATCCCCGACGTGGTAGTTGCGTTCCGCTTTCGACAGGCAACGAGACATGTAGGCACAAGGGTGCATCCTACCATCCTCCCCTCTCTGAGAAAGGATGGCCCCAACTCCCACGTCCGATGCATCCACCTCTACCACAAAAGGTCTTTCAGGATCTGGAACTGAGAGTATAGGTGCCGATGTGAAGCGACACTTGAGGTCACGGAAGGCTCCTTCTGCCTCTGAGGACCAGCCGATCTTGGTGACACCTCCCTTAGTCAGTGCAGTTAAGGGTGCAGCCACTGAGCTGAAGTTCTTGATAAACCTTCTATAGAAGTTAGCAAAGCCGATGAAGCGTTGAACTTCCTTGAAGGCCGTCTTCCATTAATCCCCTTGCTGAATCCGCACAAGATGGTAGGCGTTGCGTAGATCCAGTTTGGAGAAAATGGAAGCCCCTTGAAGCAGCTCAAAGGCGGAAGCCATCAGAGGAAGGGGGTAGCGATTCCGAGCCGGGATTTTATTAAGTGCCCGGTAATCGATACACGGCCTGAGTCCTCCATCTTTCTTCCCCACAAAGAAGAAGCCCGCTCCTGCCGGGGAAGTGGAAGCACGGATGATGCCAGCCGCTAGGGACTCCTTGATGTACGTGTCCATAGCGATGCGCTCGGGAGGAGACAGGGAAAAAAGATCCGACCTCTAGTGGGACAGGTGCCAGGGAGAAGGTCGATGGTGCAATCATATGAGGCAGGGAAGTGGCTCGGGACTTACTAAAAACAGCCTGGAAGCAGTAGGGACTCGAGACAGGTTGATGGGTTCTTGAGATTTGGGACTCGGGGCTGGGGGACTCGAGAGGGGACAGGCAACTTGGCATGCAGTACCCCAACTCAGGATGGTTCCAGCTAGCCAGTCGATGCAAGGGTTGTGTTGGTGCAGCCAGGGATAACCCAAGATCACAGGGAACTCAGTAGAGTCAATCAGATAAAACTCTTCCATATGTTGATGTTGGAGAACAGTAAGACGAAGAGGGTAAGTGATCTCCGTAATGCAGCCCGGTTCCAAGGGTCTGCCGTCCAGTGCTTGAAGTGGGGGGAAAAAGGTGCCGGTACTCTCTTGCATTGGCAAGTAATCATGACATTTGAGATTTCTACAGTGAAAAACAAAACTTGGAGATATTGCTGGTACAACAACAATTTATTGATATTTATTAACAACATAAATGTATTTAAACAAGTCGTGTATGTGTGTGTGCGTGCGTGCGTGTGTGTGTGAAAACAGAACTACTCCAAGTCTGCAAGTCCAAAAATACATTTATGGTGAGATTACTACATTTTATTTAATTAAATGCATTTATAGTGAGATTATTATATTTTCATGTCATATTCTGTGTTAATTTTGACCACGAACCATGCGCTGTCACTTTAATTCAGCGCGTGCAGCACAGCGAAAATAGACACGGTGCAGAAACGATCGTTGCACTGCTGAATACGCACCGCTCCTGGAACGCATTGCCGGACCGCATCCGCATGCAGTGTGAAAGCTCTAACCTGTTAATATGGGTGCGGGAAAAAAATACGCACTGCAAACGGAGTATATGTGAAATGGGCATGACACTGACGCTTTTTCTGTCAGTGGTAGAGTACCGGCTACATGCGAGAAGTAGCGGTACGCAAGAAAAAGTGCAGGTACACTTTGGAGTAAAATGCAGAAGTGCCGGTACTGCGTACCGGTGAGTACCGACCCACTCCGAGCACTGCTGCCGTCTAGGGCAGTAATGGTTTGGGGTCAAGGAAGTAATTGGGTAGGTACTCCAAGCCTCCTGACCAGAGACCGGTCCAGGAAGTCACCAGCAGCCCCGGAGTCGATCATGGCTCGGACTTGATGTTGATGGCCCTCCCAGGAAAGAGTTACAGGAACGGAAAGCACTGCATTGGGAGGAGGAGCACTAATCTTCCCCATCACAGCCCTCCTGTAACTAGACGGGGACGGTCGTTTCCCGGAAGCTCGGGACAGAAGAGACGGAAATGCCCAGATGCACCGCAGTATAGGCAGCGATTCTCCCTCATGTGGCGATCCCTCTCGGCAGGGGAGAGTCTGGAACGCCCCAACTGCATGTCCTCCGGGGGCTCGAGTTTCTCAGAACTGGGTGAGGAGATGCGTACAGGATAGGGTTGCCTGTTTCCAGACAATCGGGGCAGAGACGTCTTGCCACGGGTTGACTCTCTCTCTCTTAGCCGATTGTCCAGACAGATAGCCATGGTGATAAAGGTCTCGAGATCAGTCGCGGGTTCCAGAATGGGTCCGGACAATCCTCCCTGGAAGCAGGCCATTAGAGCATCATCGTTCCATCCACTACCGGACGCAATGGTCCGGAACTCTATAGCGAAGTCTGCAGTGCTACGTGATCCCTGCTTAAGGGTGAGTAGTTGCCTGGAAGACTCCCGACCACTCACTGGATGGTCGAACAACCGCTTGAACTCCTCCACAAAGAGAGCGTATGTGCCACAACAGACATCCTGAGATTGCCACACTGCAGAGGCCCAAGAAAGTGCCTTATCTGCAAGGAGAGTGATGATGTAGGCGATCTTAGAGCGGTCAGTAGAGAAGCTTGAGGGCTGGAGTTCAAATGTCAAGGAACACTGAGTCAGGAATCCTCCACATGAATTGGAATTCCACGAAAAGGGCTTAGGAGGTGGAAGCCGAGGCTCAGCGACTACTTGGGGTCCATCAATAGGAGGCGGACGTGGTGCTGGAGGAGGTGAACTCTCTGGAATCCATTGAAAAAGCTGGCCAATGGATTTCATCACATCAGCGTGAAGGTCAGAGTGCTTGGCCATCAGTTCCACCTGATGGGTGGGAACTGCTTCATGGCGTTGATACGCTACTTCATGCTGAGCCATCCCTGACACCAGGTCCTTATAGGTGAGTGTTTCTGGATCCATGTTGACTTGGTCTTTCTGTCACGACCCGGCCTAGAACTCAGGTCTCTGGTGTAAGAGCTAGGCTGTAATACCACTGAGCCACCAGAAAGCAGGGGTAGGATTCAATCGAAACACAGGATACGAGGTCTCAGGTAAGATGGTTTAATAAACAAAAGATGATGTCAAAAACTCCAACAAAGGTTCTCCTCAAAATGGAGGTATAAAACGAAAGGAAGAAAACAAAAACAAAAACTCCACGAGGGGAGAAAAATAAACAGATGCAAGAGAACTTCTTTAACCCTCTGAGGTCTGAGCTGTTTTCTGGCCCTGGAGGTGTTCTGACATGCTCTGACATTTGTGCTTATTTCTGTTACTTGTGACATTGTCATGGCTAAAGTCTTATTACACTGTATTTAGCACAAACTCTGCTACAATAATATATCAGCAGCATGCATGTAAACGTTTGTAGTTTTGAGATAATGACATGTATGCGTGGTTTGTGAAAATACCAAAAAAAATTCTCACTGAAATAAGGCCATGAAACCCATACTGATTATTTCTTCACAAGACTTTTGAAAATTGTATCACGTAGCCTAGAATATTTGCTCCAAAACTATGTGAAAATCACCCTGACTGCTCATTCAGATAAGACAATATATTGATTTAAAATTTCTAAGACGTGTTTTGTGTGAGAAAGCCATATGCGAAGAGGCGTGATCATCTCATGAATATGTAAGCCTTCAACACCTGAGAAAGACAAAGACACTCCCCTAACTGCCCTATTAGGAGCTATCAGGCCCTGTCATTCAGAGCAACCTTGCACAAAGAATGAGGAGATTTAAAAAAGAATGGCTTTTAGATTGTTTGGATTTATTTACAACACAACATAATCCAAAAATACACAACAAATGACAAAAGAGCACATTGAAAACAATGATCCAAAGACAGAGACCTTTGTGCCATTCCTAAAAACATTGTACATACCTTTCATTTCCAAGGTGTTTGATTTTCACTTTACCATGTTCATGTACAGAGACTCATGTGAATGTTGAAGTCAGCAGGACTCAGTTGCATCTGGTCCCTGAAAGAAAAGAAAAAAAGTGAACATACTGGTATCAAGAGAAACTAGGCCTGCACGATTTTGGGAATACATTTTAGATTTTTCTGGTTAAAATTGCTTTTAAAATTCACAGAATACACACACACACACACACACAAATGTTTCCAACAATATATAATATAATGAACACCATGTTTGTTGTGCCTTGTAGGCATAAGCTATGTGCAGTACTGCATAAAATAATTATAACAATAACCTATAGCAGCCTATAAATCTTCCAAAAGATTTCAGTAACAATGCTAGAGAAAAATATATTGATTATCTTATGTTACTTCAAATGTTTCCATTCGTTATGATGATATGAAATGAGATAATAGTAAAAACATAAAGCCTAATGTTTGGTGCATTTTTCCTTTCAAACGCGATCGCGCTCCAAAATATGATACATTCAAACCCACAGCGCGCTCCAAAATATGATACATTCAAACGCGATCGCGCTCCAAAATATGATACATTCAAACGCGATCGCGCTCCAAAATATTAAACATTATGGTTATACATATCTATGTTTGAGCAGATATCCACAAAAAGGTATTTAACAGTAAACACAGGTCTAAATAGTATAATATTCACCATATATCTAGCAACAGTTCAACTGCAATGTGAAGTTTATGCAACAATACCATAAACTAATAAGTAAGAATTTCTTACCTTACATCTTTCTTGTCTTCAAATCGCGTTCTTCTTCTTCTGAGTTAAATCCAATGTAAGCTCAGACGTGTCTTCCAAACTCGACAAGCAGAGACTTGTGAAGTTTTTTTGGTGTTTTGTGTTTGAGGTAACGAGGGCGTTCGCGTTCCATGTGGACGATTTGCATGTGAATCACTTTTGCGCGAGTGGGCGTGGTCAAATTAAAAGTAATTAGCAAGCGTTTGAGATACTGGACATCCTGTTGGTTTTATACAAATTACTTAAACAGAGAATATTTGTTTTCAGTTTTAATCCGATCATTTAAAAGTACACACTTAAATGTGTATAAAGGTATATGGCTCATAAATGTGTGACAAGTATTCGCTGAGTTTTGTTTCAGTTTATAGACGTGCTCAAGAAAAAAAAGTTCACCGCGACGGAGAGGCAGAACGCACACCCTGTTTATTTTCTTTATTTTACAAAAGCACAATGTTTTGATTTGATTGTAAGTGGACACATACAAAAGTAGAAATATCACAGATTCTTTTTTTATATTTCTTTTTTCTGTATGACCATAAATGACGGAGTAATTTAAGTTTATTGTGCTACAATGTGAAGAAAATCCAGCAAAACGCGGGGGCGCGTTTGCCGACCTCAGAGGGTTAAATAACTTAAACAAACAAAAAAACGTACTATTTCACAGGGTCTCAAAAAATCCTAAGAAACTCAGGGCGCCAGGCAGACATCTCATACAAAGACCAAGTAACAAGGGAGAACCAAGACAGAGCAAAAATACACAGGGGGAAACAAGGTGCAGGTGAAGATGATTACACAAACGAGAGACCACAGGTGAGTGACATGACATCTAGTGGCAGAATTAAGGAAACAGCAGTCCCAAATGCTGACAGATAGACTTCTTTATTTGTAATTTCTAATTGTGCCATTAGGCCTCTTTCTGTTTCAACTGTTTTAGCTCAGGAAAATATTTCTGCACGTGCAGACCTCTTATTTTTAATCGATCTAAGCAATAACTTGATATCATCAAGCTCATTACTCCGACCAACAAACTCACTCTGAGAAAGTGGAGTCAGAAGACTCTTCATCACTTTTTGTATTCTGATCCGCATCCTCATGCACTTCACTTTTTGTTTTTTACATATTTTGGCATCAATTACTTTGTTAATTTTCTTTCTTTTTTGGGGCATTTTGAAAATAGTTTGCTCTTCATCCATTCTGTTTTTTTTGTTTTTTTTGCAATGGCACTGAAGTTTTCATTGAAACGCTACCATTTTGCCCATCTCTTTTGTTTCCAAAAAACTGTGCCACACTCGCTAAATCCTTTACACCAGTATCTGAATGTGTTTCGCTGTGGGGCGTACAAAGCCTGAGTTAAAATGTCATTGCTCACAAAAGGTGGAACGTTTGTGAAAGTAACTCGCTTAGCTGGCAGCGCAAGGGGAAGAACAGGGACAAGTTCACCGCTAATTACTATTCCATGCTCAACTATTTCATTGGCTTTGTCAACACTAAAACGGCACTATTCATTCAGTATATTATCATCCCTTCAATAATAGTTTTAACAAGACAACCTTTTAGAAATTCTTCTGTTTTTTTCAATACTAACTTTTCTATGTGGAGATAAAATGGAGAGTAATTCCAGTGCTCAGATTTGTACCTTGGCTAAGTATATGCTGACCTTTCCACCACATCCCCCACTCTGCTTCATTATCAATATCACTATGGGTTTCTTGCAATTAACGAGTTTGCTTGCCCATAAAATCTTTAAGATATTAGGTTAAACTTATTTGGCTTGCTGTCCACTGAAGAGGGGCTCGATGAAGCAGCTTCAACTCGAGCTCTGATATACCCCCCAGTGGCTAAATGTAGGATATGATAATTGAAGGGCAAGGTACCTGAGATGAAGGTGGAGTTTGGGGAGGTGGAGGGATACTGGAACAGCTGATGCTAGAGAGAGGTAAGCGGCTGCTTATATACTCAGGCTGTTGATTGAAAGATTAGATGGGCTCACTCCTCCCTAACTTGCGTTTAGGAACTTCATTAAAATGACATTATTTCAGACACTAAGGCTTGTTTATGTCTATCCCTCCCTCCATTAATATTTAATGAACCCACCCTCAAAATATCCATATATAGGTTTAGGAAGGAGAAAGAAAAGACAACAGCAGAAGAAAACAGTAAAAAAAAAAAGAAAAAAAAAAAAAGACAAGAACACCACATGATGCATGGCTTATCACATAAGAATGCTTTTAGCCTCTTCTTTTTATCCACCTTTTTTCATTTTCTAATGACTGTAACATGTTTTTTTAAATGAAAATGTGTCTTTACACTCAACTGATCAAGACACATTATTTTAAAGAAATACCACGACCCCTCAAATTTTTCAACATCAGGAAAAAATAAAAAAAATTAACAAAATCGGTAACACTTTACAATAAGGTTCATTTGTTAACTTTAGTTAATGTATTAACTAACCAAGAGTTATTGTCCAATCCATGTGTTACTGTATTTATTCATCTTAGTTAACGTTAGTTAATAAAAATACAGCTGTTCATTGTTAGTTTGTGTTAGTTCACAGTGCATTAACTAATATTAACAAGATTTTAATAAAGTATTTGTAAATGTTGAAATTAACATTAACAGAGATTAATAAATGCTGTATACGTGCAGTTCATTATTAGTTCATGTTAACTGATGTTTAATAACGAACCTTATTGTAAAGTGTTACCAAAAAATCTTTCAAATTGACTTGTTTTCCAAACATCTCATCAAGAAAGCCATTAATTTCCCTCTAATGTATACTAGGAGTATATTTAATGGACATATATTGAGAATCACCTTCAGGTCATCATACAGATCCTCCTTGTGAGTCACATTCATAATCAAGAAGATAACTATTTTCATCAGATAAAACATCTTCCATTGCACTACCATAATTGCTAAGACACAGCTCTCTCTTTCTTGCAACCAAACAAACAGGCTCCTCATATCTACTTAAACTGGGCCCTGCAATTACCACAATGTTATCTTGCTGCTCATTTGGATTGATATTTTTTATACAGGATTTGTATTATTTTCATTTTGATGACGTTCATTCACATTAGCATCTATATTAGTAACAACAAGCTCATGTAGTTCCATAGCGGATGGTGCCGCATCAGAATTGGTTACATCAGATTAGCCTGTTTTTTCCTCTTGAGCAGTGTGCTCCGCCACATCTCCCTCTCCTGAGACAGTGGGCCTATCCTCTGGTGCATGCTCTCTTTGTGGGCATGCAAACTTTTTGTGACCTATATCACCGCATTCTAAGCACCTTAAACTACTAGTTGTTGCATACACCATATAAGTATTCCCTTTGTGTCTCACTCAGAATGAAACATCCAGCTTGTTCTCGGGGGAGTCTAGAAACATAAACACCTGTCTTCTGAAAGATTTGACGTGTTTCAGAGACAGGCATTTACAGCCTAGCGTAATTGTTTTGAAACTACTGGGAAATTTCTCATATTGTACTAATTCCTGTTCCAGCATCCGGAACTGGATGCATTATCTGCATCTGCGTCATCCGGAATAAAAGGTGGAACATTCTATACTGTAATTTTCGCTGTCGGAGCATGTAACGGGGTAACCTGAACAAAGTTGTCGTTTATAACGAGACCATTCTTGATAAACGATAAACAAAGTTTTGTTCTTTCAGCTGTATAGTCCTTCTTTCCCACCAGTCGAAATGAACACATCTTCCACTGTGATGCCATCCTCTGGCACTCACCTGAAGCCATTGCGCAAGGACAAAGACATATCATCTCCTCATGAGACGCCATCTCTCCTTGAGCAATATCTTCAACAATAATCAAACTAAGTCTAAATCAAACTTAAACCATGCAACAAATAAGGAAGAAAAGAAAACCAGCCATAAACCATAAATAAGACTAGGTGAATTCACACAGCTCAGGTCTCACCCAACACCACTCTCAACCCTCTCCCAGCATGCAACAGAGAGAGAGAGAGAGAGAGAGAGAGAGAGAGAGAGAGAGAGAGAGAGAGAGAGAGAGAGAGAGAGAGAGAGAGACTGATTTATAAAACTCTTAAATTAAACATATACTACACCATTAAAATACAATATATTCTACCCATGCAATGCTACAGTGTGCATATGCAAAACAAATCTCAAAATCATAAAAAAGACCATCAGACATCACCAGTTAAACACCATAGTTCCACCTTCACATATTGACAATAAAGCACCATTCACACACCATTTAAACTCAAATTCAAGTAAATTCTTTGTGATTTGATAAAATTTGTGTTCCACTCTTATTCTCGATTCAACCAAAGCAGTACAAATTTGCAATGCACTTATGTTTTTACATTTAGTCATTTAGCAGACGCCTTTATCCAAAGTGACTTACAAATGAGGAATACAAGCGAGTCATCATGAAAAGGCAAACAACGCAAGAAGTGCTCAAAATACAGTTTCAGACATTGCTTAGAGTAGCATTAGCCAGACAAGGAAGGGAATCAAGGAAAAGGAAAACAATTTTTTTTTTTTTTTTATGAGGTTAAGTGCTCATGGAAGAGATGAGTTTTCAGCTGTCTTTTGAATATTGTCAGGGATTCTGCATTCCGGATTAGGCTGGGGAGATCATTCCACCAGCAAGGAACTGTGAATGAGAATGTTCTGGAGAGTGATTTTGTAGCTCTCTGTGATGGTACCACAAGCCGTCGCCCATTGACCGATCGTAGGCTTCTGGTCGCCTGTGGTCTATCTGTAAGCAAGCGTCAATGCCTTGAACTTGATGCAAGCAGCGAGTGGTAGCCAGTGCAGAGAGATGAAGAAAGGTGTGACGTGGGCCTTTTTGGGCTCGACGAGCTGCAGCGTTCTGAATCATTTGTAGTGGTTTAATTGCACATAATGGAAGTCCAGCCAGAAGAGCATTGCAGTAATCCAGCCTAAAAATGACCAGGGCCTGGACGAGAAGTTGTGTTGCATACTCGGTTAGGAAAGGCCTGATCTTCCTGATGTTGTGCAGTGCAAACCTGCATGATCGAGCTGTCTTTGCGATGTGGTCTTTGAAGGTCAGCTGGTCATCAAATAGTACTCCAAGATTTCTGATAGACCTTGATGGGGTGATTGATGATGAACCTAGCTGGATGGTGAAATCGTGCTGGAGAGTCGGACTGGCAGGGAAGACGAGAAGCTCAGTCTTTGCCAGACTGAACTGCAGGTGATGTTGTTTCATCCATGCCAAGATGTCCACCAGACAGCTTGAGATACGTGCAGCTACTGTGGGATCATCTGGTTTAAATGAGAGGTAGAGCTGTGTGTCATCAGCATAGGAATGGTAAGATAAACCATGTGCCTATATAATGGGTCCCAGCGATGTAGTGTAAATGGAGAAGAGGAGTAGCACTGAAACCTGGAGAACCCCTGTGATTACTTGATGTGCTTTGGATGCCTCCCCTCTCCAGGCAACCATGAAAGACCTACCTATGAGATAGGATTCAAACCAGTGGAGTGGAGTTCCTGTGATGCCCAGTGATGAGAGGGTGGACAGAAGTCCAATTGTACGAAAACCAGAATTTAAATATCTACTGGACAGTCCAAAAGAGAAGAAGAAAGAAGAGTATAATTTAGCTTGGTAGACAAGAAGAGCTGGGTGTCATCCGCATAGCAATGAAAGCTAATACCTTATTTCCTAAAAATTTAACCAAGAGGTAGTAAGTAAATTATAAATAAAAGAGGGCCTAAAACAGAGCCTTGAGAAACACCAGTAGTAACAGATGAAGAGTATGACCTGAAATTTTTAAGAAGGACAAACTGAGTGCGGGATAAGTATAGTTAAGAGTCCAGAATCAGCTGCCATCAGCAGGTCATTACATTTTAAAAACAGGTTATATTTGAATAGGTGAGCATGAGCCTGAGCCTGAGATGCAACAACCTTTTCCAGGATTTTTTAAAGAAAAGGTAGATTGGAAATTGGGCAAAAGTATGAAAAATTATTAGGATCAGTGCCTGGTTTCCTGAGTTTTGCCTAAACAGCCTAAACACAAATACCAAGAGCATTACATCTAGCATTCAAGTCAAGTCCCCATTATCTTTTATAGCGCGTTTTACAATACAGATTTAATGTGAACTTTGCTATTTTTAATAAACCTGTAAATAAATATCATTACTAATTTTGGCAAATACATTTTTAAAATGCCATATACATGCAGTACAGGCCAAAAGTTTGGACACATTACTATTTTTAATGTGTTTGAAAGAAGTTTCTTCTGCTCATCAAGCCAGCATTTATTTGATCAAAAATACAGAAAAAAATGCAATATTGTGATATATTATTACAATTTAAAATAATTGGTTTTCAATTTATTATACTTTAAATTATCATTTATTTCTGTGATCAAAGCAGAATTTTCAGGATCATTACTCCAGTCTATCACATGATCCTTTAGAAATCATTCTAATATGATGATTCATTATCAAAGTTGGAAACAGTTCTGCTGCTTAATATTTTTTCATAACCTGTGATACTTTTTTAGGATACTTTGAAGAATAAAAAGTTAAAAAAAAAAAAAAAAAAAAGAAGAAAATGTTTTAAAAACAGAAATCTTTTGTAACAACAGTATATACAACACTGGTCAGTAATTTGGGGTCAGTAATTTTTTTTCTTTCTTTTTTGGAAATAAATCAATACTTTTATTCAGCAAGGATGTGTTAAATTGATAAAAAGTGATAGTAAAGAAGATTTATATTATTAGAAAATATATTTTTTATTATTTTGAATAAATTCAGTTCTTTTTAACCTTTTTATTCATCAAATATATTAGGCAGCAGAACTGTGTCCAACACTCATCATAAATCAGAATATTAGAATGATTTCTAAAGGATCATGTGATAGACTGGATGTCACATGTGACACTGAAGACTGGAGTAATGATCCTGAAAATTCAGCTTTGCATCACAGAAATAAATGATAATTTAAAGTATAATAAATTTAAAACCAATATTAAATTTTTTTTTCTGTATTTTTGATCAAATAAATGCAGGCTTGATGAGCAGAAGAAACTTCTTTCAAAAACATTAAAAATAGTAATGTTTCCAAACTTTTGGCCTGTACTGTAGAGTAAAACATTAATAAAAAAAGTGATAATAAAAAATGCGTCTTAAAACTGACATGATTGTTACAAAATCACACTGTCTGCGGCCTCTGGAGAACTCAGAACAACTGCAAGCATAAAGTTTAAGGTAAAAATAACTGCCATTAAATTATAGTATCTTACTCCTATGCAATTAGATAAACTGTGTCATTCCATCACTTTACCTCTGTCTTTATCCCCTTTTATCCTCTTCTCTTCTTTTCGGCACTGGATCTATTGCAGACTATAATGCTAATTTATAATGTGTCATGTAAATTCGGCCATCCGTCACAATCAGGAACTTTCACCGTGTCTAGACCTGGCGCGAGCGGCCAAGCCCGTTTCTACAGGGGAGCCTGAGTGTGTTAAGCGCCCTCAAACAAAAGCAGTGATGTCTACATTGGATGTGGCGAGGGGCGACGCTACACAACAAATTACCAACAACTGATCGCGCGCGCTCTGTTTCTGACGCACTTCAAGCACTCGCTGGGCGGGGGAAGATTGATGCGCCGGACTTTTTTTTGTGCTTTTTTTGATTTCGAATTAATGGTTTTAAAATAGTATTATAAAAAAAAATGTAAAAAAAAAATGTAAAAAATAAATTCATTCGTTCACTCATTCTGGCGCCCCTATGGATGAGTGGCGCCCCTAGCATTTGCCTATTCCGCCTATGCCGCGGGCCGGCCCTGTTATCAGTGCAAAAGAGACTCAAAATACTCTGCTGATTTTGATCTTTCATATAAGTGTTAACATCATTCGATCCAGTTAAGTGTCTATTTTTTTTGTGTATACTCACAATAAAAACAAAGTGTTGTGCTTTTTGCCAAATAAAGAAAAATAAACATGATGCGAGTTCTGCCTTCTCTCTTTTAGTGAAGTCCATTCTGAAACGTGTCCGAAAATAAACTATAACTCAGCGAATACTCAGTCAAACAGGCACACAGGCATACAGCTTGAATTCTCTTCTTTTAAATGAAGTAATTTATATTTAAAAAATATATATTCTCAGTTTATGTAATATGAAAATAGAGAGATGTCAGTCGTTCTCATCTCAGCTCATTATAGCTCATTAAGTTTTAACGTGACCCCGCCTACGGAGAGCGTGCACTATTCAAACGCAAATGATCTGAGGCGATCCATGCAAACGTGTCGACGCCCACATCAGATGGATAAAACACATCGAGTTAAGTACATGAGTCAGACAGACTGTGAGGAATAATACTATCTTTATAATAATCATTTCGTTTCATTTCGAGGAGCAACGGATCCAGCTGAGGAATATGTCAGTTCTATATTTTCTTTGTTCTAATCGCAATAGTGTCTGTACACGCAAAAAGACTGTTTAAATATAAATCGCGTTTTTGTGTGTGAATGAATGAACAGCTTTTACCAAACTCCATTGCTATACTGAGATGAGTAAAAATCGACTAGAAAAATCAGATAGATTATAAAGTTTTTACTGTAAAATACTGCCACATCAAATAAGCTTATAATGTTGCCAATTTCTGCTCATATGTTAAATATATATATATATATATATATATATATATATATATATATATATATATATATATATATATATGAGTGATATATGTATATATATATATATATATATATTATGTTTTGTCAAAAATAAAGTCATCAACTAAGATGTTATTATAGTGTTTGTTCCAATGTAGGCTATAATATTCAAACTAATGAATCCTTAACTTTGAAATACGTATGATAAAATGTATACTTTAGTTTTTACAAAGAAAGATTACACTGGAAATATTGTTAAAATTGTAATTGTTGTTGTAATTGTAACCTTTTTAATAAAATAGCAAAAAAATATATATACAAGGATAGATGTAAACAAAATATTAAAAGGTCAATATAAGCCTTCTCTTTAAATAATTTGTATTGTGTTTTATTATATAGTGACACATTTGGGGAGAGAATATATTCCAAAACTTTCTGAAAATATAGTATGAGAATAATTAACTGCACAATTACTAGAAATGTTTACCTTGGATATTATACAATTTGCAAGCACAATTTGTGAAAAAAAACCAACAACTGTGTTTCCAACTGTGAACCAATTTTGTATTATATATAATATATATATATATATATATATATACACTCACCTAAAGGATTATTAGGAACACCTGTTCAATTTCTCATTAATGCAATTATCTAATCAACCAATCACATGGCAGTTGCTTCAATGCATTTAGGGGTGTGGTCCTGGTCAAGACAATCTCCTGAACTCCAAACTGAATGTCAGAATGGGAAAGGAAGGTGATTTAAGCAATTTTGAGCGTGGCATGGTTGTTGGTGCCAGACGGGCCGGTCTGAGTATTTCACAATCTGCTCAGTTACTGGGATTTTCACGCACAACCATTTCTAGGGTTTACAAAGAATGGTGTGAAAAGGGAAAAACATCCAGTATGCGGCAGTCCTGTGGGTGAAAATGCCTTGTTGATGCTAGAGGTCAGAGGAGAATGGGCCGACTGATTCAAGCTGATAGAAGAGCAACTTTGACTGAAATAACCACTCGTTACAACCGACATATGCAGCAAAGCATTTGTGAAGCCACAACACGCACAACCTTGAGGCGGATGTGCTACAACAGCTGAAGACCCCACCGGGTACCACTCATCTCCACTACAAATAGGAAAAAAAGGCTACAATTTGCACGAGCTCACCAAAATTGGACAGTTGAAGACTGGAAAAATGTTGCCTGGTCTGATGAGTCTCGATTTCTGTTGAGACATTTAGATGGTAGAGTCAGAATTTGGCGTAAACAGAATGAGAACATGGATCCATCATGCCTTGTTACCACTGTGCATGCTGGTGGTGGTGGTGTAATGGTGTGGGGGATGTTTTCTTGGCACACTTTAGGCCCCTTAGTGCCAATTGGGCATCGTTTAAATGCCACGGCCTACCTGAGCATTGTTTCTGACCATGTCCATCCCTTTATGACCATCATGTAGCCATCCTCTGATGGCTACTTCCAGCAGGATAATGCACCATGTCACAAAGCTCGAATCATTTCAAATTGGTTTCTTGAACATGACAATGAGTTCACTGTACTAAAATGGCCCCCACAGTCACCAGATCTCAACCCAATAGAGCATCTTTGGGATGTGGTGGAACGGGAGCTTCGTGCCCTGGATGTGCATCCCACAAATCTCCATCAACTGCAAGATGCTATCCTATCAATATGGGCCAACATTTCTAAAGAATGCTTTCAGCACCTTGTTGAATCAATGCCACGTAGAATTAAGGCAGTTCTGAAGGCGAAAGGGGGTCAAACACAGTATTAGTATGGTGTTCCTAATAATCCTTTAGGTGAGTGTATATATATTGTCAAGTCAAGTCAAGTCACTTTTATTTATATAGCGCTTTTTACAATACAGATTGTATCAAAGCAGCTTCACATTGAAGAAAATTGCATCATCGTCTACCCATAATAAGGCAGATCAATAATATTGTTGAATATTAAATGTCCTTGCATTCCTTCTTGTGGCTCAGTGACACAGCTGAATGAAAGGCTCATTATGCAGCTCATTATGCGGGTCGTTGTCTTCTCAGGTGTGAATCACGCCCCTACGCATATTGCCTTTCCAAACAAAAAGTGTCTAACAAAATTTAAATCAATGTATTGTTTTATGTGAATGATTAGGCAGAATGATTTTCAGATCATTTTGAAGAAAAAACTCTAGGCGACAACATCCATTATTCAAAAGTCTTGTGGACACATATTTAGTATGTGTTTTGTGGCTTTATTTCAGAAACTTAAATTTTTCGTTTTTTCAATAACCATGCATAAACATTATTCTCTCAAAAATAGAAACATGTACATACATGTTGCTCACATATTATGGTATCCCTGTTTGTGCTAAATATAGTGTAATTACACCTTTGCCATTAATATGTTTATAAGCAACTGAAAAAAGCACAAATGTCAGGGCATGTCAGAACATCTCAAGGACCCCAAAAACACCTTAAACCTTAAAAGATGAAGGAACCACACCTGAGGTGAGAGAAGAATGTATAATACCAGTTATTATACCAGATAGGGGAGATAAACAGGCTTTGACCTAGTGAGTTGGAAGTGGATCTAACTGACAGGTGGAAGACTTAGATTGTTGAATAAGACATGATATTTCATCAACAGTCGGAAGGTCAAAACTATAAAATAAGGACAGAAGACAGTCATGGGAAGTCAGATACAACAGATTACATGCCATATTATTTTGAGGAGATAGTTGATGAATATTGTCCATTTTGGTATTAAAAAAGGTCATACATTTGTTACATAGATCAATAGATTATAGGTGAGAAGGAAGGGTATCAGGTGAGCTTAAGATATGATTTACTGTATTAAACAACAATCTTGTGTTCCCTTCATCTGACCTAATTTTTGTAGAATAGTAATCAGATTTAGCTGTTAAGAGAGCATTATTGTAATAGAGCATGCGATCTGTATACATATGTTTATGAACAGTCCAGTTTTAATGCATAAACGTTCCAAGCGACGTCCCTTAGTTTTAAGTTGTCTCCATTCAGGTGTAAACCAAGGTGCAGAATGAGTGAAACAGACAGTCCGAGTTTTTAAAAGTACAAGTGTATCAAGCACACTATGCAGTCCCTCATTATAATAGGAAATCAAGTCATTTTAAGTAGAAAAGGCATCTCTCTTGAAGAAATTGTCAAGTCCAACAGAAAGAGTGGATAGATTAATGTTGAACAACCCATGTACATTTTTTCTACCATTAAGTTAACAATGAATGATATTAACTAGTGATCTGAAATGGGTAAGTCCGATGCAAGACAGTTAGGAGTTACATCAGAGCAGCAAATAAGGTCAATAATGTGGCATTTACAGTAAATTGTAAAAATTAACACACTGTTGTCTTCCAACACTATCAAAGCATGATATAAAATCTCTAGTGAGGGTGTTATTGACATTGTCCATGTGTATAGTAAAATCATCCAGTATAATAACATTGTGAGATGCAGAATTGCGTGATCAGAAGCATCAGATTAATAAGTCAGGTACACATTTAAAATCATTAAATTGTTGATGCTAATCAAGCAATAAAACAACAAAGCCTTCAGAGAGCAGTGGCAGCAGTTTGCGCCAGCGTTCACTCATGTCATTTGACTCATTGTGCTATTCCCCCATTGTGGGGGAAAACATTACATAATTGGCGATAAGGTGGATTAACTCATTACGAAGCTTATACAGTGAGTAGTTAGGCGTACTGCAACTTTTATTTTAATTTCTCTGCATAGCTAAAGTGAGCTAGGTTAGCTAGGATGGCTGCTACTATTGGCCAAACAGAAGGTTGATGAAAAAACCGTTGACCACTTACATTAAAAGATTTGACCACTTTATAGAAGCTAACTCCACTGAGGCTGACAAGAAAGTGCCTGTGCTACTCAGTGTGATCGGAGGAAAAACATATGGATTACTCTGCAGTCTTATCATGCCGGACAAACCGAGAGAGAAAAGCTTCAAGCACATAACAGACACGCTACAGCAGCACTTCACTCTGCAGCCCCTGGCCGTCGTGGAGCGTTTCCATTTCCACAGGCGGAATCAGGAGGAGGGCGAGTCGGTGACACAATGTGTTGCAGTGCTTAGAGGATTGTCAGAAAAATTTGAATTTGGGGGACATTTGGATGATGCACTTCACAATAGATTTGTGTGTGGCTTGAAGAGTGAAGCTACACAAAAGCGCTTGTTGACTGAGTCTATGCTGACATTTCAGAGAGCAGTAGATTTGGCGGTCTTCATGGAAACAGCGTTATGTGAAGCACACCAACTCGGCGGATCACTCACAGTAACATCTCAGGTAACCCATGTAACGATGGTTCCCTGAGAAGGTAATGAGACGCTGTGTCGCTGACGACACTCTTGGGAATCCCTTCAGTGTCAGTGCTCCTGAACTTAGTCCAATCTTGATTGGTGCAACATCATCCTGTGACGCATGCCGGCGGAATGTGGAAGCTAAAAAGGAGCCTGCATCACAGCTGTTGTCAGCCTTCTGATCTGATGAAGCAAGCCGCTCCCAGGTATGCAGGAAGTGGGGAAAAGGGACGCAGCGTCTCATTCCCTTCTCAGGGAACCATGGTTACATGGGTTACCTGAGATGTTCTTCTCGAGGGAACTCGCGCTGTGTTGCTGATGACACTATGATATGCCCACTAAAATTTTTTTTATATTTTCACGTAAATAAAACGATATTTCCGCATGCTGAGGAAAGTCTATCCTAGAGTGAAGCAATGAGGCACAGCTCAGAACACAAGTGCTTGTGACCCCGAGGGGACCATCCCGTCGCCCATCTCATACATCTTGGAGGGATGCCCCCGACCACAACACCCTTGAAGATGCCATGCTTCAAGTGGAATGTGCTCTAATTGACAGAGGTGAGGGCCACAAGCACAGAGCTCCATCTCTGATCCCCACAAGTGAAGACGCTGGGTTGCTTCAGCAACCGTGGGACCAGCACCGCGTGGGGCACAGAGCTGGCCGCTTTGATCAAATACCGCTAGTCGAGAGCAAAGTGTTCTCAATGGTAAACACTCGCAATGCCAGCAATAAACCCCCTCGAGGGCTGACCGAATATGCTCCGCTCCCAAACAGCTTACACAAAGATTGCGTGCATACCCATCCGGAATAAAACAAGGACAGAGTGAACACATTTCTTAAAGTTTTGCTGTTCACTCGCCATTTTGATGTTTTCCTACGCTTCACGTGTTGAAGTTGCACCAATCAAGATTGGACTAAGTTGCACAGGTGCTTCAGGAGCGCTGACGTTGAAGAGATTCCCCAGAGTGTCATCAGCAATGCAGCGTCTCGTTCCCTCGAAAGGGAACTATACTAGCCCTCATTATCATAATATAATTAAAAAAGACTATACCTATTAACAGCATCACGACAACCATTGATATTGAAAGAGCCAAATCTCAAGGATGCCATGAGAAAAAGAAAAAAGTAACCAAAAAAATGCATCTAAGCCATATCACTTTTTGCCTTGCAAATGCAAAGTACTTCTTACATTACAGAGAAGCTTCTTAAGGTGTTACCGTTTTGGTCTGTCAAGCTCATCAAAGGTTGCCTTCTGCTTAGCTACAGTACAAGATATCAGAAATAGTTTTAAATCTGAAAAGTACGACTCGATACTGGGCTTGCGAAGTCCTTTTGTATTGTCAAGAAAAGTATTAATCTGTTGTACTGAATAAAGTTCAGAGTACATCACATCATCCCCATCATATTTTTTCTCTTCATCCTTATCGGAATCCTCCATCTGTAGCCTTAAGCAGTCAGGCCGATTATGAATGTAATTTGATACTTACGACCGATCATGCCCAAACGCACTGAGCCAGAGACAGTTGCATTCAGTCGGTGTTCGCAGTCTGTGTTTAAAATCTGCTGCCTAAGAATGTTTCAGCTAGCCGTTAAGTGTGTCCCCGACATTAAATACATCACTTCCTTCAGTCCTTCAGATTGTGTTTGTTTTTCATCCCCGGTGAGTCGGCATCATGCGCTTCTTTTGCATGCACCTGCTCCGAACCTAAGGGCGCTTTCACACTGGCAGTTTAGTGCGGACCGGGGCACGGTTCGCATGAAAAATCGCTAATGTGAACGCTGTCATCGGACCCGGGTGCGCACTAGAGTACCGAACCCGAGACTACCTGGAGGAGGTGGTCTGAGCTCGGTTGCTCCCGAACCGTGGCGCGGTTCGCGTTAATGTGCAAGCAACACGGACTCGGGTGCGTGCTTGTTCAGGAAGTATAGTATCCCGCACATGCGTATCACTGTCGCATCAGTGAAAAATCTTCTGCGAGCAGCAGAAACACGGCGTCCCCTGGATATGTGCTGAATTACACCATGTAATGAACATAAACGTAGTTGTCTCTCACTATGTTGTGCATAATAGCACCAAAAAAACAGACAAATTACAGCTATGCTCAGTCGAGTTGTTTTCTCCATGCGTTTTCCGTGTGCGTTTGCGATGACGTAAGATCACTGCAAACGCACCTGGGTTCGATACAACTAATTGAGTGTGAAACCAGACCAACGCTGCGGGGGGCGCCGGGAACTAGCGCACTCGGGTTCGGACCGCAGCAAACGAACCCAGTGGAAAAACGCCCTAAATCTGGCTGTGTGACTGCAGGCATGTCATTTTGGTCGGCCACCTACCTCAGCTACCTCCACGGCCCTATTGCTGGAATTAGCCGACAGGGATCTTCCCTCGTGCGCTTTGTGCAAGGTACTCTGCGTTGATTCCACTCCGGCCTGTGGAAGTCGTTATGACGCAACGTCCACAATTATATCAGAACCTCACGCCCAACCATCTTCCATATTATTAGCCAAATCTCCATTTGTCACGGTTAGGTTCTGTTTGGTTTGTTTTACCAAATTGCAAATTAGATACTGCATCCTTCCCTGCTTCAACCTGCATGTGACACAATTAACGTCATTATTTCCATTACGATTTAGACAAGTTAGGCAAGACTGACATTTAGCCAAATTAGCCACAAATAAAACATTTAATTGTATAAATACTAATTAATAAATTAACTTTTATTAATTAAATCATTTACCATTTGGCTTTGACTCAGGAAAATAACTATTGCCTTGTTCATACAAGAGGAAGATCTGATATTAATGCCACCGACTGCAGCACTCACGGCCACCAGGCAATCCTCTACTGACACAGACGCGTCAGACATGCATTTACATCCATGTCTAAGGCCTCGTTCACACTGTCAGTGAAATGTGACACAATTCCGATTTTTTGCTCATATGTGACACAGATCGGATGTTTGCTATGACCATGTAAACAGGATAAAAACACATGCATTCGTATATTTCGAGATTGGTTTCAGGCCTCATTCAAATGTGGAAATAAATCAGATATAATTCAGATATGTGCCAATGCGACTGTAACGACAATGACTATGACATGCGGTCACATGCTGTTCAAATTAGTAAATCCTGATCTCCAAGTCTGCTTGAACGGTCAAAATTGCATCTTTGTGGCTCCCCCGAGGGACATTTGAGTCACATAAGGAAACCCTGTTTTCTTAGAATCCCCTCTAAAACCCCCATTTCAGCTCTGGACTCCCTGTGACTTTTACAACCTCACAGACTCGTGACATTCCAGAACACACACACACGTACACACACACACACACACACACACACACACCAACATCCTTTTGTGTTTAACTTAAAATGTGTGTAACTCAGACTGGTATCTGAATTTCCTGTATGTATGTGTGATTAATGTTGTGTTGATCATACAGTTATGATCTTCGAGTGTTTGGATCTGAAATGTATTTTTGAAGAATGTTCTCCCAGTAGAATCGCATCCCGTAACCCGAGCTCATTGGCAGGTCATAAAATTTGACCACAGAGCTATCCAGCCCTATGCATGAGATAACAGGGTCGCAACATTCCAACACACACACACATACAAACACACTCTGGACTGTGAAACAGAAACCCCCTACAGAAAAGGACTTTTACCCATAAAGTCACTCCTAAAGGTACTAAATATATAAATTTGTGTGTTAAGAGGTGTGTGTAAACCATAGGAAAGCATATGTCCTATTTGTGACCTTAATAGAACTGCTATTGCCTATACAAATGCATAATAATGTATCGTTGCATGGCTACGACGCCTAGATCCTATTTTTGATATCTCTGTAATCCTCTCCAGCTAACGGAGTTGAATTCCAATAACAGAATTCAGTGATGCGCATTGTTTTATAAGTTCATATGTCTGGAGAAAATCCTCTCCAGTTAAAGTCAATCATGACTCATTCGAGTGGGCGTGTCTAACCGGACAAAGGAATCTTCCCGCTCGAAAAATCTCGACAGCTGATTCGTCCTACACGAAGGAGGGGACGGCACCTGGGACACTGATAAAAGTCCAAAATCTCTTCTCTTCGTTCTCTCATCCTTCCGCTTCCAACTCAACTTCTTCTCCCCGGCGCAGCGCTTCTCCAAGGAACATCTGAAGGAGGCCCTGGCCTTCTCCATCGAACGAACCCATGTTCGAGTCGTAACAGCCGGTCTTTGCAACTAAGATTTCCAGCCTCTCCCATCCCGGGAGACGAATCTGAACTTTCTCGGTAACGTTAAATTCAAGTGAGCCTTTACATCGTTTTGCGATACGACCCAGAAGACAAAGCTAGACGCAAACCAGCCGGACACGCGCACGCGCGCGTCCCCTTTTCAGCATCACACTGAAAGAGTACCACAACTCGCAAGTATATTGATTCCTATAAAAGCTGTTCCAGGTGTCTAGGTCTTAGGTCTGTGATTTAAGTTACCCTCTATCTTCCCTCTATATCTTTCTTTCTTTCATTCCATTTTCATTCTGATCACGCTATGTTTATGTTTTTGTTCGGTTAAATGTTTATTCGTTTGTTTGCATTTTTACGTACGTTTATGTTTGTAGTTTATATAATCTCTAGTGTGTGCCATTTTATTAATAAACCCATTTATACTTTTAACTGTCTCTGTGTTTGAAAACCCACTTTTTATAAAGTCAATGAAACAAAAGATCTATAAAGCTACAGGCTCTATATTATAAAACTACTTTGAGTAGTTTTAATTTATAAACCCAAAGAGGTTTTGTCTTAGTGGCCAGAAGACAAACTGTCTTGGAGTTTTGTAAACAGGAATGCTTCTTAACTGTAATGATCAGACAGTACAGAACGAGGCATTTCCTATAATTGATAAAGTAAATGCATATGCGATTTATGAATTATGACCATGCGTTATAAATATTAATATTGCCAAAATTCCCTATATTCTTGAGCTAATTCGCATTAACCCAGAGGCATTTACGCTACACGACTGTCATGTAAACAGGCAGATCGAATTTTCTGAGGCATTAGGCAACGTCTCCGCGGTTTAATGACGAGAGCAATCCCGACGCGCATCTGCAAACTGGGACGGATGGCCGACGAAACATCATGTCGTCGTAGGAGAGGAATGTGGACAAACGTTGACACAACATATCAAAGGTTGGCTTGCTCTCATCCTAAAATTTCAGACCCACTGCTCCTCGTTAAAGCCAATATTTAAACACTATATGCTCCCTCCACTCCTGAGATCTCTCTCGCACACAATAACTGAAGCATATGCGCAGGCTGCAATGATGGCACTTTTCGTCCTCCTCCGCCTCAAATTCATAGTGATGTTTGGCGAACTTCGCATATATCGCAGAGCTAGCATCAAGCAAATTTCACGTTCGTCTATATGTGCAAGAGAAGTTAACCCTTTAAGCATGTGCAATGTTTCAGATAGTATGGCAAGTGTAAACACATAAATCGGATATGGGTCACAGTTGAAAGAACATGTAAATGGACGGTCACAAAAATCTGATAAAGGTAACAAATCAGAATTGGGCATCAAGACCTGCAGTGTAAACGAGGCCTAATAGTCAGTTGCTATAAATCAACCGCATTTGTCCCCATTTTCCCCACTCACTGATCGAAGTCAGCCCAAATAATCATTCCACTTTACAAAACACGATTCAAGAAAGGGAAAAAATGGGAAAAAAAGGTAAACTCCAACACAACAACTCTCACCAATGCCAACATCTGTTCACTCGCTCCCAGCATGCAACACACATAGAGACAGAGAGAGCAACATTTAGCTAATCTGATTTTCTTAATCTGTTTCTATTTGTTCTGGCTTGATGGTGCCTGAATGCTTAAGCAGTGTGAGACAATAGAAAGTGAGGCTTACAAGATTTACATTTATGGATTTTTGTGACCCAGGCAATTATTAGTGAGAGGTTTCATATTTATTTATTTTCCTCCATAAGAGGCAAAGACCACTTGCACCACTGATATAAAAATTATAGAAATGTCTTTGAAATTAATAATATTTAACATATTTCAAACTTTTTTTCCCTAAATCATTATATTATAGTTATGCTTTATTCTGCTCAACATAGCCATAAATTAAACTTTTTTTTTTTTTTTTAAATTGGCTATGGATGGTGCCACGTCACCCATTCAGTGTGGACAGAATTGTTGCTGCCATTGTAGACTGGGTGTTGTGCGGTTTCTTGGATGGGAAAAGGTATACAGCTCCTAGGGGCCAGTTGCATAAACTTAGCCAAGACTGTGGCTTAAAAACTAGTATTACCTAGCATTTTTTTCCCGCAGCTAGTGTATTTTATTTTTTATTTTTTTCAAAGGGAGCACCACGTTTTTTAAACACCAGGAGCCTAAAGAGGCGCTGAGTGTCTATTTAACGCTGAAGCCCTGAGTGTCTATTTCACACGTTTTTTACTGATTGCCGAGAGTTGAAGAATGTTCAACTTTGGGTAAAACGCAGAGCTCACCACTGTCACTTTTTACTCAGCCGTCCAATCACAGTGGAGGAGGGGCGGGAAAAATTCCATACTGACCAACTGTCACATTCTGCTAGCTAGTACAATGTGAACAGATGACACCAACAAGCCAAATAACAGAACAAAATCATTTAAAACAAGAACCAGCAAATACTTTACATTTTATCGACATTTGTATATACAAACAATACAGAAACAAGCTATCTGTGAAACATAAAGATACAAGTAACACTTCCGCAGATATAGTATCATAACAAGCAAAGCGTCTCAAGTGAAAAAAACGCTGCGCAAGACCAAGACAGGCCGAGACAGAGTCAAGACCAAGACCAGTGCAAGTCCCCACACTGCATGACACACTCATGATAAAATGTGGAATATGCATAGGCCTATTAAAACTCAAAAAAACTCAAAAAACTCAAAACTCAAAACTCAAAAGTTACGTAAAAATGCTAATCTCGATGAGGTATTACTCTAGACACAGTCCATTAGGCCTATGTCTTATATTAATGTGAATAACAGGTGGTGGAATACATATCATACATATCCATGCATTAAGTCTTGCCTAGTAGGCAAATTATTTTGTATATATATACATTTCATTTACATGTTGGTACATATTGTGCAGCTTTATTGTGCTATGGGGAAGGAAACCCTGTATTTATATTTTGATTACAGTTTGTAAATATCTCACATGTGGTTTGACTTATGTTTTTGGTTAATATCGCCCAGTTTGGATTGGGGGGATGTAAAAAAATAAATTAAATAAAATAAAAATCTTCCATCACAATAAGTGTATTGTGATTGTCAAAACATTTTAGTAAATTTTAGTAAACCTTTCTGGTAAGCTACAATTTGTATTGCTTGACACAAATTTCACAATTTAAATTCAATTAAATTCTTGTGATTTGATTCAATATTGACTCATTTGGATAAATATTAGGTACACAAAAAAATCTCACATAATGCTGTAAACATACAGAGAGCCCTATCAGCTGCTAGTATTATTTAAGGTTAAAAATAACTCAAATTAAATATAATGTGTTTTTTATTATAATAACAAATTTACTAAATGATATAAGTAAAATATAATAAATATGTAAAATAGCTACACACATTTAGCAAAATAATCAGCTTTTTTTTTTTTTTCTAGCCAACTAAACGTGTTATATAGGCCTATTATTGTCATTTAATGGCTTTCCTGAGGTAAATGTAATGTGACAATTGTTCTGCTGTTTTACCTCTTTCCACGGTTGAAAAACACTGATTGATCGATATTATGTATGAGGAATATACATTTCGGTAAGTTATACTGTATCTTTCAACATTGTTTATTCGTGTTTATTTACTATTAGCTAGTAGAGATGATCGGTTCACGTGCCGCTTGAACTGAGGCACTATCACATTTGCAAGCGCCAAAACAGTATTTATTGTTTGAATTTCGTAATAGAATAGACAGAATCTGAGAGCTGATTTTTTTATCATAAGTAACCTGCTCTGTCTTGTCTGTCGGTCACCGTGTCCTCTTTGCCTTGCGATTTTTCTGTGCGTAAGAAAATGGATGTGGCGTGAAAGCGTGTGAAAAGTGTAAATTGTGTGAGTCTCACTCTGAATGGAGTGGGTGTGCGGGGTGGGCAGGGATTGCCACCGTAAAACAATCAGTTAAAACAAAAAACATTTAAAATTAGACATGAGTCAAGCTCTTGGTCGGAAGTTTAACGTCTAATCACAGTAATGATTTTAACAAATAATTTTGTGATATGCCTCAGTTGTGGTCTTGACCGGTCTTGAAATAAAATCCTGAGTCCTCTTCGTCTGAGACCGAGACGAGACCGAGTAAAAATGCAGTCGATTCCGAGACGAGACCAAGACCTTTAAAAAGTGGTCTTGAGACCGATCTCGAGTACTACAACACTAGTTAGGGGTAATCAGTCTTACTTTTTAGTATCAAATTAAACCAATCTATGTTTTTATGTAACAGTTATGAACAGTCTTAAAGAAAAACAAAATGGATGACAAACTTGAAAGACTAGTCTTAGCAGTTTATGCAACTGGCCCCTGGTCAAGAGTGTCATCACTGCATTAATGTCAGGTGATGCTGGATCTATGCTGGATGCATAGGCAGGGGTGAGCAGCCAATCATCTGTCTTGCCCACCATATCAGACTTTAGGCTTTTTTAGACTTTGTTTGTGCATTGATTAAAAGCAATACGAAGTGGACTGTGTGTTGAGAAGTTTGAGAAGAGCTGAAAACTTCCCCAACCAATTATAACACCGGAAATTCGCTGTATTTGTCCTTATTATTAGCGGAAAGTAACTTGTGATTGTTTGACCATTACTCAACTAATTATCCAGCCTTTTTCACAATACTTCCTTTAGAAAAAATATTATTTGGATGACATGACAAATCACAATTAAAGGAGTAGTCCACTTTAAAATGAAAATTCCCCCATGATTTTGTCAGGGTGTGTGTAGGCAGAAGAAGACAGAAGGCTCCAATACAAAGAGTTTACTTACAAATATAACTCAAGCGATACAAAATGGCATGATACACACAGGTTGCAACATTACATAAACAAGAACGGACCAAGACTGAGGCAAAATATTCATATTTAACACATTTCAAAGTAAAATTCTAGCTTTTGGCCAAACGGCCATACGCAGTCTACTTGCGTCTAAAGCACAACTTATGACGTCGGAAGTAGCGTAGTGTGTCATGGCGTAAATATCAGAACTTGCGCTTTAGACTGAAGTCGAATCATGATTATTATGCATTCATTAATTTCACAACACTACGTATAAAAATCACATGAACGGTCTTTAGATTTTAAAGTGTTATTTATTGCTGCCTTTTGAAACAGAAATAACACACTAACAAAATAATACAGCACAAAATAATAATAAAGACAAGCAAAAGTCCATCTCTCCCTTTTGAATTAAAGAAAGAATTTCTGCTCTGTAAACATCCATTTCAGAATTTCCATTATGAAAATAACAAATGGAGATAGATCACAAAATTATTTCACCTTTTTTTGTTTGTGCATTCTTTCTACCTGAGGGCCTGAGGTATAAAACTTGGAAACATGGTGAAAAAAACCATCTTGTTTATGTCAGGATTCAGAGAAGGGAGGACCCAGATGCAGAATGAGCAGGTGGTGATATGTATTAACAAAAGACAAAACACAAGATAGATGAGGCAGGAACACAGTCCAAACAATATAGGGCAAGAGAACAGGCTGGTCAGGGATGAGACAACTCCAGGCTCTATGGCAACAGTGGAAACTTGACAGTGGCTCAAGGAACCAGAGCCTTGGCATAAGTGAGATGTAACCAGCACTAGGCACTAGACTGGCTGCCAGGACAGTAGAGTCAGCGACCAGGGTGGAACAAGAAGCAGGGCAGGGACCAACACATGACAAGACAACAGGAGAGACAACAAGAGATAAAAGCAAAATAAAACTAAGACTAGAGAAACCCTCTAAACAACAACTGGAGCTAACAAAATAAATAAATGAAGAAAAGAAAAAAGTCTAAAGATAAATAACTGGAACTTGCAAACAAAAAGAAATCAAACAAGACTGAAACCTTGCAGATAAATAGAGAGAAAATAAATATAAATTGGCAATCAAATAAAAAAAAGAAATAAAAAAAGAGAGAAACCCAAAATAAGACTTGGGATAGCTAAAGCAAAATAAAGAGTTTAAAAGAATACATAGGCCAAACCATATAAAAGGAAAATGATGAGATGGGAAAATTAGATACATGTTTATACATTTCTCAAGTGGTTATATATAGAATATATAGGATTAAAAGGGTTTATTTCTCCTTCTCAGCAAGAATTAAGTGAGCGTCACAGCCCTCTGCAAATTCCTTTTTGAGGTTGTAAAAAGTCTTATCAGTCTTAATGTGTCCTGTAACAGGACACCGGCTTCTGCCAATGTGTAAGCTTCATTTTGAATGTTAGTTTTGGGGGAAGTTTCATAGACCTTTGTTGGGAGAGTGAGTTTGCTGGATTATTCATTAAATATAATGAATAATTTGTGTGTGTCTGATTGGTGAAGATGCTACACTTGACAAGAATAAAAGAAAAACACAGAAAATGAAATAAATACAAAACTAGAACTGGCAGATAAATTAAATGTAGCACTGACTGACAAGCTGGGGATATTTACACACAATAAAAACAATGAACCAGCTAACACATCTTCTCCTTCTTCTGTTTTTCTATTGGCGGGAGGCAACTAACAATTTAGGTTTATATCCACCACCTGCTGTACTGGAGTGTGGGCCAGAGATTTGTGTTTTCTTAAGAAAAATAAATAAATAAATACATAAATAATAATAATAATAATAAATAAATAAATAAAAAATTAATTAATCCAGTTTATTTCAGAAAAAAAAAACAGCTTTATTTATCTGGTCTTCATTAAAGGGATACTTCACCTCTGGAAAGATGAATGTGTATTTAAAATAGGTCATTTATGTAGAAGAAATGTGAAATTATTTTTGAATTTGGAGCTTTCTAGACTGAGAAAAGCCAGAAGATGTATTTTTGGCTTATGTGGATGAAAGACAACAACTCCCAGAATGCAATTGCTTCGCTGCCCTAGGAGGCCACTCCCAAGCCACGCCTACCGTTTAGAGAGCGCAGCTGAAAACAAGAATGCTAGGCTACTAGTGAGGCTCCGTGACGAGTTTGCCCGGTATTTCGAGATCGCCCAAAATGTCCGGGATTCGGCTTTTGCGTTCTACAGTCGCCATTCATTATGTTTACTGTGGCGAGCAGGACGAGGCTGAGGGGCGCGGGAGAACGGCGCGAGGCCGGTGGCGTGATTACTGAGACGCACCGCCGGTCTCGTATCTCTCACGGAGGAGCGGGAATTTTCTTAGCAATGTTAAAACACACATCAACCGATCACTTGTTTAGCGTTCATGTAAACACTACATTCAGATTCACCAATCGGAATGAATTCAGTTAGATTGAAACAAAAGGTGTGCATGTAAACAATGAATGGCGACTGCAGAAAGCAAAAGCCGAATCCCGGACATTTTGGACGATCTCGACGGCCGGACATGTCAGGGAAAAAGAGGATGGTAACCCCTACTACTCAGCTTTCTCCTACTACTCAGCTTTCTCCACAGAACAAGAGCCTGTTAGCTTAGTTTCCAAAGAAAGACGGCTGATACTATGTGTACATTCTGTGAGTGAGATCCCACCTCCTATGGGCGGGCTGAAAACATGCGGGACAGCCCCTCCTACTGGCTGTAGTCTTTAGCCTCTGGCCAAAAAATCCTCCGATGACGCAAAATGACGATTTTTGCGTCATCTGAGGATTTTTTCCAGACAAAAAATACATAAATCTCTCGTCTCAGGGGGATATGAGGGTAGAAAGCACGGTAATTTGAAAATACTAAAGGTTTTCTACTAATGCAAAGCTTAATGCTAAATCCTGAAGTATCCCTTTAAGTATATTCCATTCCACAATCACACATACCCAAAGGATGCTTTCTCAATAAATACATTGTTTTATTTAACCCAGAATGTCTTAACCTCATCCTTGACATTATGGTTTGCTCTCTGGGATTTCTTCCTGTTGCTATTATTTTTCCTACTACTTGTTTTATCCTGTATACATGACGTCCTTTACTTTCTTCATCCCATTGTTTTTGCCATGTATTCATTATATTAATACGTAATATTGTTTTAATTTCTGCTTTACTATATGATAGTAAAGTCTTGTTTTGAAGCTTGCTTTGCTAAAACATCTGCCGTCTCATTCCCCTCAATTCCCCTATGGGCTGGAATCCACATAAATCGAACTATTATATTATTTCTATATGATTTAATCTGTGCAGAGTTTCATATATTTCATAAACAATTTTAGGTGTGTTATGAGATGATAAAGACTGCAAAGAAACCAAAGCTGATAAACTATCTTACCATATTACTGCAATTTTAAGCTTATTATGTTCTACCCCTTGTAATTTCTTTAAAATAGATATCTCAACTGTAAAAAATACTGTTAAATGATCAGATGTTCTTTCCCTAATATATATCTTCAAATCTGGAATAACAAATGCAAAGCCAGTATTTCCACTCTTAGTCTCCTCAGATCCATCAGTAAAACATTTTTTTATTTTTTTTTATAAAACATTTATAAAAACATGTATGCATTGTTCTCAATCTTTCATCTACTATATCTGCCCAATCTCCTGTCCCTTTAAGTCTCTTTATTTAATCTTGTATATGTAAATCTAAAATCATTTGGGGAAACATCCAAGGTGGTGTAATTGGATAAGGAACTGAAGGACTATACTTTTTTCTCTTGTAATCCCATTTCTTTTGCCATATTATTAGATGAACAAGCAAAACATTCTCCATTTGCTTTGATACTTTCCCAACATGGGCTAGGGGCCTTTACTGTATAGGGTGTTGTTCTTCATTGTGTCCATTTGAATTTGCCCAATAACTCATCATCAGCTGTTCATATCTTAAATTCAGAGTTAATTCACCCATCTCACACAAGCTGGGGAGGACTTTATAGCCCCACAGCAGATTCTCAGAGCTTGATTTTGGATTACTTCCAATTTCTTTAGTAGTGTCTTTGCAGCTGATCTATACACTACACTTCACTACACTTCCATACTCTATCACTGGTATTATTACAGCAACATATACATCTCTCAAAGCTATTTTAATAGCACCCCAATCTGAATCTGTTAGACATCTCATTATATTTAAAATCATCTTGCATTTTTTCTCAATCTTCTTTATATGATCACTCCGAGTGAATCAGTCGAATAAAACCTAAAAACCGAAAGGAGTTTACCTGTTCTATTTGTCTCCCATACATCAATATCATTGCTTCTTTCTTCTTCTTTCTTCTAGATCTTCTTTCTAGTAAAAAACATCAACTTTGTGTAGCGGTTGTTCCTCTGCATTGTGTTATTTTGATGTTAATAAAAGGATTTTCAACACAAATCTGGTCGTGCTTAAGGTGAATTTAATAGCAGTGCCTGTGTGGTAAAACAAACAGGCACTGATATTTATGGTGTCCGAGAGAGCTCAACGCGCTGCAACTGAAGAACACACATGCAAATAGAAAAAACACCCGCAAATAAAGAAAACATCTTCATCAGTTTCACAACACACGTATGCTCCAAATAATCACAACACAACCAAATACAGAAGTGTGCATTGGTGTCCCAATGTCCCAATGGTGAACAGAATAGTGAACAGAACGCTGTGAACATGTGTATATCCGCTGTGTATATCCGAGTCAGGTCTATTTACTACCCTCCAAAATTGGTCTGTATGCTTCATCTGACTTAGAGGTTTCAAGACATTTGTGCCGAGTATGATTGGGTCCTTTTGACCGCTCACAGTCAGAACTGGAACATTGAAACTGACCCCATAAAACTTCAAGCTTCAGACTGCATACACCATCCGCACTAGTTTGTTTGCCACCACAACCGACCAAGACAAAATCTGAAGAATTACTGTTTTTGTTTTGCCAATACTTTCACAGAAAAAGGAATAAACAGACTCTATATCAGTCTCAGAGGAATTACTACACAGCCCCACCTCTACCTCTGCCTGAAGGGAGCTGTCTAGTTTCCCTGAGACTTGACTTTGTCTTGCTGACCGGAGCCCACCCTGGACGTAGTTCTGTGACTGTCACAGTTGTAGCTCGCGTGTTGAGCTGCAAAACACTTGAAACACAAGTTATACATTTTACAATGAGCATTCGTGCTGTGCTCACTGCTTTGGCACACTCTGCATTCTCTAATCTTATTGCCCGTTCATTTAGGCCAGGGGAATTGCACAGACTGAGTATTGCACACCAACGCTTTTTCCAGCAAAGATAAGACTTTGTCCAATGTGTTCTCGTCAGTTACGCCCGCACCCTGTTCAGAATTAGAAGGCGAGAAAGACACATCAACATCTGGCTCTGAGACAACCGTGGTGAATTGATTGACAGCTTGATTTGTCAACTTCCGTTCTCTTAACAACTTGTCAAGTTGCTCTTGCACCTCAGATGCATTCCATAACTGTACAGGTTTACTCAAACAAAAACAAAAGCTAACTCCTTATCAGGACAGTTACAAATTTACATAACTGCTACATTTTTTCTCCAGTTAATCAGAGTTCTGCCTTCCCATTTTAAACTTTGCTCAGCTACATTTGCTGCCTTCTTCAGTCTTATCCAAAAATCCCAAGCACTCTCTCTGGGATATGGTCACACAGAATAGAAGTCAGCCAACGGGATACCCGAACTGCTCTGGTCCCCAAAGTGCTGCTTCAAAACAGAAAATACAGAGTCAACAGTTGGAGTCGTTGAACCATTGCGCCGCCACACTCTCATTACATCTCTGGCCGGCCCCATTACTCAGTTCATTATCTCCTCAGCCATTTCAGAATCTGTCACCTCAAGTTTGTTCAAATATACCCTCATTATGTCTTCCCATTCCATGATTGAATATTTGTCTGAACTATCACCTCTAAAGTGAGGTGGTGCTGCCACCTCAGCTCTCAGGATCAAGTTAATTTTGGATGCATCAATGACAGTAGTATTTGATTGGTCAGTCACATGACCACTGACACCTTCTTGGAACTTATTAGCAGATGTGAAATTTGGAAATTCAGGTCTCATCATGCTTTCTCTAATTGACTGCCCAATCTCAATCTCAATTTGTTTAATGAGGTTACTCATTTTTCCAGACATTTCTGACCCTTGAGGGGCGTACTCATAGTTACTGGCTGCAGCGATTGGACTACCACACATTTGGACTCTGTCATTGGAGGAACGACCAGCTGTTCTACCCCGGCCTATACTACAGTACTCAGGATCCTCAAACATCTTTGTTTTGTCAGGCATGTTCAAAAAACTGCCCCGCCCTCTACCAGCCGTAAATGGTAAATGTATTGTCCCAACCTAAATCGCTTCGTCTGGCAGCCATTCCCCTCAGGCGTCAGAATACACACAAAAAAATTAACTAAATAAAATCAACCTGTTTTTTTAACTCAGAAATCGAGAAAAAAAAAAAGAAAAAAAAAACTGTCCTTAAACCTCATATAAGACTGTTCACTTTTGTTTCACAGTTCTCCAAAAACCCAGTCAATTGATGATGCAAAGTACCTTCATCTACACAGTTCAGTAAAAACAAGTTAGTTGGCGACTCCTCGATGGTCCAGCAGGCTGCTTGCTTGATCAAGCTAAGCCTCAACTCACCATTCCAACTGACTGTACAATCGTCCACCCGCATCTTCAGCATTGAATTCTCGCAACACAGTTCATCAGCAGTCTTCTCCTAGGCACAGCTCAAACCATCTGACATTCAAAAGCCACCGAAGAAAAATCAATAGATGATTGAACAGATGGCTGAAGTCCCATCTCGCTTACAGCTCCTCTCAGTGCCAGTCAAACTCCAGGTCAGCAATCCCGGCGGTCGACAACGATGAACCATTCGATGGGTCACGGCACCAGTTTTGTAGCGGTTGTTCCTCTGCGTTGTTTTATTTTGATGTTAATAAAAGGATTTTCCACACAAATCTGGTCATGCTTAAGGTGAATTTAATAGCAGTGCCTATGTGGTAAAACACATAAACAAACAGGCACTGATTTGGCTCACTGATTCAGCAACTATTTGGCTCTTTTGCCTCTCCTCTCTAGTGACAATGCAGGAAAAAGGATGATCACCGATTGCACTGCCGTTTAAACCACTGACCTACACATGACGTCAGCCGACGTGCATACTGTGATTGTTACCTCTAATAGAATTATGCAAACTTCTTTCAAGATAAAATGCCCAAAAACAAATAATAATTAAAACAAATAACAAACAAAAAAAAGATGTATAATCTGGTGTAACAACATATCCTTGCTACATCTGTATTTTCTACTGAAACTTAAAACCCTGTGAATAAGATCATTTCTCAATCATTCTTATTGCTTCTTGCATCTTCTTTTGTATTAACATTAAATTCTTCCCATATTTCAAAAGAGCAACATCATCAGCAAACAGTGACTTACCAATATCATATTTTAATTCATAGAACACATCATTAATCATTATGGTAAAAAGTAATGGGCTGATCAAGCAACCCTGTGGAGTCCCATTATCTACTCTGTATCTACTGGGCAGTGTTGTTCCAATTTTAACCAGGATATACACTCACCTAAAGGATTATTAGGAACACCTGTTCAATTTCTCATTAATGCAATTATCTAATCAACCAATCACATGGCAGTTGCTTCAATGCATTTAGGGGTGTGGTCCTGGTCAAGACAATCTCCTGAACTCCAAACTGAATGTCAGAAATTCATGCAGATTTGAAACAACTTGAGGGTGAGTAAATGATGACAGAATTTTCATTTTTGGGTGAACTATCCCTTTAACAAGATTTCATCTTTAATATGAATTAGTTTGTCTGTATTTTTCTTGTATATAAGTTCCATTTATTTGGTGCTTTGTTCAATCTCAAACCATTATTTTTATTTTTATTATTAAGATATCTGCACAAGAGTTAACTGTAATCTCGGCAAACATTAAGCTTTGCTGAAATTATGCGTCTCGCTTTGGTCTACCCTGGAAGGGTTCTGTTTGCTCTGCTAAACTAAGCGCTACTGCAAGCGCTGTCCCGGAGCCCGCTACTGCAAGCGCTGTCCCGGAGCCCGCTACTGCAGAGAAGGCCGTTCCGGAGTCTGCTACAGAGAGAACCATCCCTGAGTCATTACAGTCTGTTTCAGCTCATCAGGAAATGCCTGTCATCATTGCTGATAAGACCCTGTCGGATTATTTGTCATGTCTTGTTAAAATTCTAGAAGTCCCTGTCAGTCCTGTCTTGTCCCCAGACCCTGATCCCAAGCCAGCTGCAGAGAGCGCTGATCCCAAGCCGGCTGCAGAGAGCGCTGATCCCAAGCCAGCTGCAGAGAGCGCTGATCCCAAGCCAGCTGCAGAGAGCTCTGTCCCAGAATCAGAGGCTGTTACCGAATCGGAGATGAGGAGCGTAGATTCTGAGTCTGCTTCGGGTAGTACTGGTTCTGAAGTTGCTTCTGAGAGCCCAGTTCCTGTTCCCGCTCCACAGCTGCCTGCTGTACCCCCTGTCATGATTCCTGTCCTGTCACCTGCTGTACCCCCTGTTTCTGTTCCTGTTGCGGTTTCCACCCCTGTCAAGCCGCCATGTGTTTCCCCGGTCACCCCTGTTTCCACTAAACCCCGGACTGTTTCCCCCAAGACTTTTCCTCATGTGTCCCCATCCAAGTCTGCCCGGACCCCTCGTCATCGGCCATCGTCCCGTCATCCTAAGACCTCCGTTCCATCCATCCACCATGGACTTCCCCCCATGAACTTTATTGTCCCGCCTTCTCCCCTTCCTTGTTTGTTATTTTTGCTATGTCACCCGGACCCTGTCATTGTGTATTCTTGTTTACCTTTATTGTTATTTGTCATGTTTTGTTGGTTTGTGTCTGTGTCACAGTCATTTGTTTGGGCCATGTGCTTGTGTTGTCTCGTTCTCTTGCCCCGCCCCCTTGTTATCCTCGTTTTGTCATTATTGCTTTACCTGTGTCACCTGTTGTGTTATCATTAGTCTCCCTATTTAATCCCCTTGTGTTTGCTGTCTTGTGCCGGTTCATTGTTGCATGTTACATGCTATCATTCCTCTCTGTGAGTACCCTGTCAAGAGTGTCGTCAAGAGAAAGTTCTGTTTCTGTATTTGCTGTTTGTTTGTAGTCTAGTTATGTCAAGTCATAGTCTAGTTTAGTCACTCGTTGTCCTGTCTGTGTTTTGCCCCCTTGTGGGTTTTGTTTTCCCCATTCTTTGTCATCAATAAACCTTGTGTGTAGTGCATACTGTCTGCGCTTGGGTTCATCTCTGTATCCACATAACAGAAAGAAAGGTGATTTAAGCAATTTTGAGCGTGGCATGGTTGTTGGTGCCAGACGGGCCGGTCTGAGTATTTCACAATCTGCTCAGTTACTGGGATTTTCACGCACAACCATTTCTAGGGTTTACAAAGAATGGTGTGAAAAGGGAAAAACATCCAGTATGTGGCAGTCCTGTGGGCGAAAATGCCTTGTTGATGCTAGAGGTCAGAGGAGAATGGGCCGACTGATTCAAGCTGATAGAAGAGCAACTTTGACTGAAATAACCACTTGTTACAACTGAGGTATGCAGCAAAGCATTTGTGAAGCCACAACACGCACAACCTTGAGGCGGATGGGCTACAACAGCAGAAGACCCCACCGGGTACCACTCATCTCCACTACAAATAGGAAAAAGAGGCTACAATTTGCACGAGCTCACCAAAATTGGACAGTTGAAGACTGGAAAAATGTTGCCTGGTCTGATGAGTCTCGATTTCTGTTGAGACATTCAGATGGTAGAGTCACAATTTGGCGTAAACAGAATGAGAACATGGATCCATCATGCCTTGTTACCACTGTGCAGGCTGGTGGTGGTGGTGTAATGGTGTGGGGGATGTTTTCTTGGCACACTTTAGGCCCCTTAGTGCCAATTGGGCATCGTTTAAATGCCACGGCCTACCTGAGCATTGTTTCTGACCATGTCCATCCCTTTATGACCACCATGTACCCATCCTCTGATGGCTACTTCCAGCAGGATAATGCACCATGTCACAAAGCTTGAATCATTTCAAATTGGTTTCTTGAACATGACAATGAGTTCACTGTACTAAAATGGCCCCCACAGTCACCAGATCTCAAAGCAATAGAGCATCTTTGGGATGTGGTGGAACGGGAGCTTCGTGCCCTGGATGTGTATCCCACAAATCTCCATCAACTGCAAGATGCTATCCTATCAACATGGGCCAACATTTCTAAAGAATGCTTTCAGCACCTTGTTGAATCAATGCCACGTAGAATTAAGGCAGTTCTGAAGGCGAAAGGGGGTCAAACACAGTATTAGTATGGTGTTCCTAATAATCCTTTAGGTGAGTGTATATTTCATATAAAAAAATCTTTAATCCAATTAACAGCTCTTCCCTTTAGTCCAATTTCACCTTGCTTAATCAACAGTCCCTCTTTCCATACCATATTGTAAGCTTTTTACGTCCAAAAATATTGCCATTAACGATTCCTTGTTAATTTGGGCTTTTTTTATTACTGTTTCCAGACACACTGAATCCATTGTTCCCTTTCGTGGTCACTACGAGTTATGTCAGTGACGACGAATGGGGTTTCGCTTAGAAAGCCTATCACCTTCGAGTATATAAAACGAGCCAATGGCAAAGAATGCCATGGGTCTGCGGAATAGCATAACTCCGCCCCACCTCGTGGGTATATAAGGAAGTACGCCGGCAACATGCAGATATGTTTTCGCTTCGGAGCCAAAATATAGGATAGTGGTCACTTGTTGATTTTTCCCAAATCTCCCCCTGCCAGCTCTTTCGACACTATTGTTAAATCAAGTGCTGAACTTCTACCCGTGTGAACATCTATTCTTGTTCCTCTTCCATCAAGACACACCAGATTATTATCCTCCAAAATCTGTTCTATTATCTGCCCATTTATATCCGTTTTCTCCCCTCCCCATTATGAACTGTAAGCATTAAAATCTCCAGACCAAAAATGTGATTATTAGCCTTCCGTTTGGATCCGACTAATCTTTCAAGGGTCATAAAAGTTTATAATGACAAACTGGTCTTGTTTAGTCCATAAGTCTAAAATTCTAAAATCTAAGCTAGGTGTCGACCAAGATTCTTGTATGCAAATTACATCAGGTAATACTGGTAACATTTCAATAAAATGATTATGTTCTTTTCCATTTGCCACCAAGCTTCTTGCATTCCATTGAAATATAATAACCATATTATCAGCCAACAAAAGGCTTCTTGACTCTCACTTCTTTCCATGATAATTCAGTAAAGTTCAAATGGTTTACTGCTGCCTTTACTATTATTTGTATCTTTTCTGTTTTTGATTTTGACTCTGTTGTAGCATTAATGACTCCCGCTATGAATATGATTAATTTATTTAAATCAATCAGTACTTTCCCTTCCTTTGGTCATTCTTGTTGTTTTTTACACTGTATTTAATTCATCTTTTCTTCATCGCTCTCTCCCCCCTGCTGTTCACCATCTTGACAGCATCTGCATATGAGATCTTATTTTGCTCTCTGATCTGCTGAATTTCTACCTGCCTTTTTTCATTACTTTGCATCCTCCATATGCCACAATATGGTTTACTCCACAATTACAACATTTTGGTTGAATCTCTTTCCTACATTTCTCATAATAATGGTCCTCTCCACATCTAGCACACATTCTTTTCCCTTTACAAGTTGAAGCAGTGTGTCCAAATCTCTGGCAGTTAAAGCACCTCATAGATTTAGGGACATATTCCCTCAAATTATATGTCATGTAATCTAGACATACTTTGTTTGGGAATATTTCATCCTCAAACTCCAACAGTATTCTTTCGCTGTCTTGTTTTATCCCATCTCTAAAGGACTGTAATCTTCATGCATCTTTCCGTCTATCACTTGTCACTTTATGTTTTTTTACTTCTCTTATCCTGCAAGCTCTTTCCCTTTTTTCTTCGTTATTGCACGTGATTTCTCAATATTGTAGTAAATTTCACTGGAATGTATCATCTTCAACCTCCGTATTGCCACTTCATCTTTAAGATTTATTAATCATATTTTTTAATTTCTTTATACTCACTTTTTCAAATGAGTTTCCTCGTTTCTCCCTATTTTTTTTTTATTTTTTTTTTATTTTTTTACTTCTCTGGAAAAGAAAATTCTCTGGTAATATGAAAGAAGGAGGCGGGATGAGAGGAGCACATGGCCAACACAAACAAAGACAGCCATATGCTAAGGCACAAGACAAACAAAAAAAAACATTAAACAACGACAAAACAGACAAGACTGTCAGGGTAGGACCCTGGCAGTTGGTTTTTGACTTAAACATAAATAATACTATAACAGGGATAATAAATCACAATGAAAATAAAAATAAAGTTAATTATTATAAAGTTAATTAAATAAAGTATTTGTATCTTTGTAATTAATTATAAGCTACATAGTAGCTATGTATTTCCCTTTTAAAGAAAACAAATGTAGTCAAAGGCTGCTGGACCACTGTTTTAAAGGCTCTTTTTATCAACTATATTACATATGTAACCAGTGGTGTAGTGGTAAAAAAAGAGGTGGGTAAACTATAAATTCTGGTGGACCACAACTTGATCACCCGGTAAGGTGGGCCACTGCCTACCGGTGTATGTGTATCCTGATGACATCGCTATAGGCTATCATTTGATGGTACTACCAAGGGTATCACTGGTTGTTCCCTCATCATAGGTCACAAAATCACTATTCAATTCATACATTAATCGAAGTTCTTGTTAAAGAGACTCAAGAAGGAATAATATGGTTGAAATCTATAAAGTTTACTAAATGACAAAACAGAGAGAACAAAAATATTTAAGAGAGATAGAGAGGGAGGCTTATACCCAGGGCTTCCAATGCAATGCACTTGAACATAATGATAGGGATTTGGGGTTATTTTCATAGTCGATTAATCTGTTGAATATGTCCTCGATTAATTGATTAGTTGTTTGGTCTATCAGAAAAATGTGGATCAGTGTTTCCCTGTAGAGGGAAAAGTCTTTAACCTGGTGCAGGCTTGATTCCCTCTGAATGTCTTGTACAGTTGGGTTTTGACATGCTCATTACATTAAACCAGCTGCATGTAATGAATTGTTTAAAAAAACAAACAAAAAAAAACTTTTTTGCCTAGTTTTAATGATTTTCTGTTGCGGCTGCGATCAAGTTTAATTCTCGCGCAGCTTGTATAGTAACGAGCGTGTGTTTTCTGCTCCGTGTGTGCCGTTCTCTTTGTTCCGTGTGTGTGTGTGTGTGTGTGTGTGTGTGTGTGTGTGTGTGTGTGTGTGTGTGTGTGTGTGTGTGTGTGTGTGTGTGTGTGTCGGCGCGCTGCGCTCTCTGCTCAACGTTCTGCTCTGTCATTAACGGCCCAAATGCTCGAATCATGTACCGATCGGCGATCACGCACTGGAAAAGCAAAGTCCGCTCAAATAACGTGAAATTTAGAGGTGGATAAACGCAATTTGAGGTGGATAAACGCACTTTGAGGTGGATAAACGCACTTTGGAGGTGGGCAAACGCTATTTCCGAATTTTGGGAGGTGCGTAAACGGCGTTTACGTGCGTTTAGCCTCCACTACATCCCTGTATGTAACGTTAAAAGTTCACTGACTGAAGGTCTTGAGAGGACTACATTAGAGACGTTCGTGGGGCGGATTTTTTTGCTCCTGCAGGATATATGATAATATATGCTTTCGCTCCTTCCCGCAACACTCATGTTTTGTCCCACTCCTTTATGCAAAAGCCTGCATAAAAGTATAAAGCACCAACATTCTCAAGCCACTGTTAACATAAATGCAAGAATAGGCTACTGCCTGCATGGTTTGGCATGGCAGAATGCGCGCAAAGTGCGCTCCCTTAATAATCCTTAAAGGGGTCATCGGATGCAAAAGTCACTTTTATATAGTGTTTGCATATAAATGTGCCTTTTGCATTGTGTGGACACAACTACCATACAATGAAAAAAATCCATTCACTCCTTATTTTTAATCCTCAAAAAGCCTAAACACTCTCAATAATCAAGCCGTTTGGATTTTCTGAGCAATATGATGTCATATTGCTCATGCGCCGCCCACGACCACTGACAGACTGTCCCGTATTAGCATATTTCCGCCCTCAGCCATTTGTATACTGTCCACCAAGGCAGGTTGCCAAGGCAGCACTTTATGTGTCTTGTGTGACACCCCCCATGGAAGAGAAGGGTGGGGTGAGCAGTGGCTCATTATCATTTAAAGAGACATGCACCGAAACGGGTCGCTGTGAACAGAGCTGTTTTGAGGAGGTAAAAAGGGTGTTGTTTTACACAACCATTGAGGAATTTTAACCAAAGTATGTTACAAAACCCTAAAGTTCAATACCCTAAAGAATCATACCAACTTGTGGAAGATGGGCATCCGATGACCCCTTTAAAAAGCTGACATCTCAGTTGTTCGTGGTCTCACAAAGCTTAATTATAACCAATGAATCTGCACAGTGATTCTTTCACTGATTAATTAACCGTGACGTTTTAAATCATGGTTAATTGTGAAATTGGTTAATCAATGCATCCCTAGGTGCAGTAGCATAAACTGAAAGATTAGAAAAGGCGATTTATATTGTGCAGTTTCTATAGCATTTGCTTTAAGCTGTCAAACCAGAAAAGGACAAACTTGTTACTGAAAAAATGTCTATACACAATGTATCTTCCAGACAAGGGTCAAGTCATCTTCACATGTTTAATGTGTTTAATACGTATAGGTTTAGAAGTTTAGAACCAATTCTCAACCAAAAATTTAGGAATATCAATACAGTTATGCCTTCCAAGCACTGTAGTAATCAAGAGAGTTGTGTATGATACTCTAAGTGAAGCAATGCTTTTCCCAGTTCCATCTGATTGATTAATCCCTGACCATTTCTTTAATTCTTTAATTTGTTCCTTTTCATGTGTCTTCTCTCAAAGGCATGACTTGTCAAGCACGGACATCGTACACAGAGGACGAGGTGCTCTGGGGCCACAGATTCTTCCCGGTCATCTCTCTGGAGGAGGGATTCTTTAAAGTGGATTATTCTCAGTTCCACGCTACATTTGAGGTTTCCACAACTCCCTACAGCGCAAAGGAGCAGGATGAGGCATTACTCATGTCCTCTCCACTCATGGCCCCATCACTGTGCAACAGTAGAGAGAAGAACAGCTCCCTGGACTGTCTGGAGCTGCTGGAAGATCTAGAGAACACCAGTAAATTACCAACCAAGGTACAGAAAATGACAGGTAGAGACGGGCTGCCCAGGAAGCTACTGAGAATGAGTTCCACCACATCAGAGATGACATATAGCCTTGGCGAACTGCCCATGAAGCTCCAACGCATCAGTTCTGTGCCTGGGGTCTCAGAGGAAATGCATGTTACCAAGGCGACTAAGATTTCCACAGAGGCCATCAGCAAATCGGTTGCAGACTTGCCGCCGAAACTTCAGAGAATGGCTGGGGGAGGAGGTCGCATGGACGGACACCTGCCACCCAAACTCCGAAAGATGAATTCTGATCGTTTCACATAGAAGAACTTTCTTCTTTAGCAACAGTCAAATGGGCCCTCTTATAATTCAAGATATTTAACGTGTTTATATAGACAGATACACCGTTTATGCTACTAATGTAGGTTAATGTAATTCAGAACATCTGTTCCTGTGGTGGGTTCATATGCAGTACAGAGACTCTTTCAGATTGTTGTTACTACAAGCACAATCTGGTATGGATGACACCCTCAAGTGCATGTTAAAATATTTCTCTCCCTCTGATGGCATGACAAGCTGTACATATTTATTTGCCAAGGAAATGTTAGCAAATATTATTTTCTCCAAGCCATATGGTGATATATCGGACAATTCCTCCTACGTGGCTAATTAGCGATTATTCATGTCATACAGTTAAGTTGTTCACCATAATACCTCTATACTGAGCTTATCTTACAATGCATGTGCATAAACATGATTAGATAAGTAATTATTTAGAATAGTAAAGCTATTGATGAACACTGAAGAAACATTATTACTGAGACTTGTCATTACTGAGCTTTTTATGACTTTTATATTTACTGAGAATATCAGAAAAAAAAAAAAAGAAAAAAAATAGGGAAATCAATTGGTAAAAGCTGGTATCTGTCACCTCATTCAGAATAGTTCACCCCAAAATGCTTTTGTTTCTCTCCTTCAGGTTGTTTGAAAGCCATCTTGCTTTCTTTGGAGAAACACAGTCCATGCTGCAGTTCCAGGGGCTGTCAAAGTTAAAATAAGAAGAAAAGAAAAAGAAAAGAAAAGAAACCTTCAAAATAATAATAATAATAATAATAATAAGGTCCAAAAGAATGTATACTATATTCCAAGCTGAACATTTTCTCCTTCACATTAATGGGTTTGAAAGAACACGAGGACAGAAATTCCATTTTTGGACGAACTATTAATTTGACTGTAACAGAGCAATAATTTAATGGCTGATGAGTACCAAAATCAGTGCTACCATTTAGCAAAATTACCTGGAATTTCAACACAAATTTGTTTATATGTCTTGTTTAAACTTAGGACATCTAATACTCATTTCACTACAGGTAAAGTGTGCATATTTTTAAATGTTAAAATACTGCCTAGTACACCAGGTACATATAAGCCATTCTTAGGTTGATTTCTCTAAAAAGATTAAACACTGTGGTTCTGTGGTATGGGGTGCCAGTTGTAACCTGACTAATCATTATATTTCTTGCTCACAATGGTGAATGTACTTTTCATTTCATCAATAACATATAAAATATGTGCCCAGCTTGCACAAAATGTGTTTTATTTAAAGAACACTCTTTCAGTGGAGGATATTTTGTGAATAAATTGGTCTTCTAAATTTGGTGACACTCGTGGCACAAAAATTACACTCTTCACCTTAAGAACTGGACATTTTCAATGTCATTTAAAGCAAATAGTTTCTAAAGCATATTACTTGACAGTCTTTGATTTGCTTTCAGGACTTTAGGGCTCAATATAATTCCCACTATCCACATTATTAAATTATTTCCTCATAATAAGTCGAGTGAAGAATCAAGGAATGAAAAATCTGATTCTGCCTCTTCAACTTTTAATAACCCTGGACTTAAGTGCACCTTCTGCCTTTATTGAAAAGGATTTAAAGGAAGGTTAATTTAATCCCCCCACCACCACCACCGTTCTTTCAGATTTTAAATGTAAAGTTCGGCATCTGCAATCAGTGAAGTAGAACCGAGCATTATAAGTCTTGATTGGCTTATCCTTTAAAGTGTTGAGGTGGTGTCTAAATCATGTTAATGCTTCCTCACTGAGCACCTCTCTCCCGAGAGATTTTTTATTTATTTTTTGCATGGATTGCCATTAAGGTCTCTACACTTATGTCCATTAGCCACAACATCTTAAAAAAAAATTGTGTAATTTGAGTGTTGTACACCTGCACCCTTAAAGATCATGACTGCTGTATAATAAATGATAGGTGGATTGAGATCTTAAAACACTAAATAGATTAACTCCATCAGACCAACCCCTCACTATCATTATCTCTACCACTTCTAGCTGACTCTTTTATTGACGTCTTTTTATACCACTCTGACTCTCCATTGCAGGTCTGTGCTCATTATCACTGAAGAAAAGAATGAGGATTGAGGCTGGAACCAATACCCAATTAAATGCTGTCTATAAAACCAGTCAATCAGTCATTAATGAATTGTCTGTTAATTAGCTATATTGATTTCAGAGCTGGGTCATTCTCGGGAAACGTCTCAGGTTACGTATGTAACCCTGGTTCCCTGAGAGGGAACGAGACGCTGCGTCGAGACGCGGTGGGAACGCTCTGCGTGATTGCGTCGTGAAGCACGTGTATAATCAGTCCAATGGAAAGACGAGACGTCATAGGCGGGTGACGTCATCGACCAGGAAGCTATAAAGCACCCCTGCGACAGACCGCGGCAGCTTCTGTAAGCCGAAGCAAGTCGATCACAGGCATGCAGGGAGTATGGCAAGGCGACGCAGCGTCTCGTTCCCTCTCAGGGAACCAGGGTTACATACGTAACCTGAGACATTCCCTTTCAAGGGAACTTCGAGCTGCGTCGAGACGCGGTGGGAACCCTATACCCACGATGCCATATGACAAATGCCTGTTCTGTATGAAGACCATGCGCATACTAGGAAACAAGCACCCTAGACCCTGGAGTGGAGCCTAGGTCCAAGTCATAAAATCTAACAAATGTATGCGGTGAGGACCTGCCTGCCGCATTACAGATGTCAGATTGAAACTCCTGATAATAAAGCCTTAGAGGCAGCCATACTCCTGGTAGAATGGGCCGGGACAGCCAAAGGTGAAGGCTGTCCGGCCGCTTCATAAGCAAGTGAGATAGCCTCAACTACTCACTTGCTCATTATCTGTTTAGATGCAGGGCAACCTATCTTAGGTAACCTGAAGCAGACAAATAACTGCTCTTATATATATGCCACAGGTTGCAGCTCTGTGGACATAAGCATCCAAGAGCCCGGACAGGGCAAAACAGATTAAGTTCTTCCTGATCTGGCTTGTATTAAGGTGGAGGACAGAAGGCCTGCAGCACAAATGACCCACAAATTTAGTAGGAATACAACCCGGCAAGGGGTGAGGAAGACTATCACCATACCAGGTGCAAATCCAAGTACGTGCAGGCCCCAGCCTCAAGTACCACGGAGAAGATGAAATAAGGATCTCTCCTCAGAGATAACCCAGCAAAGAAACATTCATTGCAGAAATCAAGTACTGTACCATAGGGCAGATAGCAAGATTCAGAAGGCATTCTCCACACCAGGCAGAGAACAGTTTCCATTTCAATGCATATTCAGTCTTCTCGTGGAGGGAGCTCTAGACTGGAGTATGGTCTCCACGACCTCAGTCGAGAGACCTGAATCTATGAGCTGGGCCCCCTCAGAGGCCGAGCCCATAGTATCCATAACTCCGGAAGAGAGTAACTCCCAGGAGCAAAGATATCAGGAAATGCGTACAGGTGTAGCCTCAACCACACCTAATACGTTGCATCCAGTTCAAGCAGAGCTGGATACATCAGGGAGAACCAAATGGGCAATGCGTTGTATAAACGATGCGAAAGGTAGACTTGAGTTTTGACCGAAGTTCTCCTAAAGGAGCTCCACCACCTTGGGGTGAAGTCCCCATTCCCCGGGCCTCAGCCCCTGCCTCAACAGGATATCTGCTCTGATATACGAGACCATCAGTGTGTTGTCCGGAAGGACAAGCACATGGTGACCTCTCAGGTCTGGCAGGAAGTATTTGAGAGCTCGAAATACCGCCATCATTTCTAGCCGATTTATGTGGCAAGAACGTTGATGGTCCTGCAAAAGACCTTTCGCTGAGCGGCCACTCATGACCGCCCCCCATCCCGTGAGGGAAGCATCCGTCGAAAGCGTTACGCGTCGACAAGAAGCCCCCAGCACTGGGCCCTGGGCGAGGAACCAAGGTTTCTTCCACATGACCAAGGCACGAAGGCATCGCCGCGTGACCTTGATCGTGCGAAATGGATTTCCCCTCGGAGAAAACCCCTTGATCCTGAGCCACTGCAAAGGTCTCATGTACAAAAGGCCAAAAGTGATTACGTTGGACGCAGCTGCCATGAGCCCCAACAGTCTCTGAAACTGTTTCACAGTGAGTGACTGCCCTAGTTTTATCCCCTTTACGGCTGTGAGAATCGCAGAAATACGTGCAGGAGACAGACGTGCTTGCATTATTGTCGAATCCCATAAAACACCCAGAAAAGTGGTCCTCTGAGCTGGGAGGAGCACACTCTTCTTGGCGTTGAGCCACAACCCCAACCTCTTTATGTGAGACAAAACGACATCTCGATGCCGAACCGCCAACTGCTCGGACTGAGCTAAAATCAACCAATCGTCGATAAAGTATAATACGCGAATGCCCTGGAGTCTCAAAGGAGCCAGAGTTGCATCCACGCATTTTGTAAAGATGCGGGGTGATAAACCTAGGCCGAAGGGAAGAACCCAATACTGGTATGCTTCGCCCCCGAAAGCAAACCTCAGGAACCTCCTGTGATATGAGGATGGATAGATAAGTAAGCGTCCTTCAAGTCTATTGTGACAAACCAGTCCTCGGACTGAATCTGTGACAATCATTTTAGCGTATAGCATACTTTGAACTTGAGATTCTGAAACCTGCTGTTTAATTGACGCAGGTCTAGAATAGGACGCAACCCCTCATCCTCTTTTGGAACAATGAAGTAACGGCTGTAAAACCCTGACTGTCTGCTGGGAGGAGAAACCCCTTCTATAGCTCCTTTTGCAGAAGTGTCAGTACTTCCTGCTCCATAACCAGAGCCTGCTCGGGGTCCACCACTGTGGGGAGGACCTCTAGAAATCTGTGCGGACGAGAACCGAACTGAATTCTGAAACCCTTTTCTAAAGTGTGCAGGACCCACTGAGAAATATATGGCAGTAGTTTCCACGCTGCCAGAAATTCTACTAGGAGAACCAGTCTCTCGAGACTGGCCTCTGGATTTGGTTGAACAGTCACTTTGGTGCCCTGAAGCGGCGAACCGGCAGGGAACAACCAAACTGACCGTTCTACGCCCCTCCTCGGAGGATCGTATGGGGACGCTGACACCTCGGTGCCCTGAACGGAGAACCGGCAGGGAACAACCGAACTGGCAGCGCTGCGACCCTCCTCAGAGAGTCGCACCCCAGAGGGTGCCGAGGAGAAATGATTTCTCAAAACCGTCCCTGCCCCGGGGAAACCTTCAGAAGCCTGATAGCCTCAGCGTCAGGACTTCTTGTCTAAGTTTTAATAGAGATAACGACAGTCCTCAGATCTTGCCTACCTCTAACTAGCTTTGTTCCGACGACCCTCCTCGGAGGATCGCTGGAAAAAAGCAGGCACCTCGGCGCCCTGAAACGGCGAACCGGCAGGGAAACCGAAATGACTGCTCTACGACCCTCCTCGGAGGATCGTTTGGGGACGCTGACACCTCGGTGTCCTGAAACGGCGAACCGGCAGAAAAACCGAACAGCCAGCGTTGCGACCCTCCTCAGAGAGTCGCACCCCAGAGGGCGCCGAGGAGAAACGATTTCTCAAAACCGTCCCTACCCCGGAGGGGACCACCCTCAGAAGCCTGCAGCCTCGGCGTCAGGGCTTCTTCCATTTTTAGCTATTTTAGAGATAAAACAGTCCTCAGATCTTGCATATCTCTAACTGGCTAGACTGTGACCGCCACCCAGGTCCCCATCGATTGTGGATGAGCCCGAATGGCGAATCTTTGTTTTACCGCACTCTATGCTGCGAGGAGCTTAAGTATGCTGAGACTACTCCCGCCCAGCAGTCTCAGGAACGTTAGATCGGTGAGGAAGAAACCTTTGGAACGCCACTGAAGAGTTTATTTCTTCGTCTTCGAGCGTCCAGAAGAAAAGACATATTTTATCTTAATTTTTCTTTACATCAGAAAAACTATATATATATATATATATATATATATATATATATATATATATATATATATATATATAATATAACACTCCGTGGCCACCAGCAGGAAACAACCGAACTGGCAGCGCTGCGACCCTCCTCAGAGAGTCGCCCAAGAGGACGCCGAGGAGAAACGATTTCTCGAAACCGTCCCTCCCCGGTATAGTTTATCTGTTGCGCGACGCAATTCTCAAATAGCGTCAGTGCTGTTACGTCCTCACATTAATCCATGCTTATACATTTTACCTACCAGTGCTGCCTAATAATATTTATCTATTATTTATGGTGGCTGGTGGGTAACGTCGGGGTTATTATGACACCAACACGGGAGAGAGATAGCTCGCAAGCGTCTCTTTAACCCGAGGCACTGTCATACCATGATACTTAATACCCATAACATTACTATAGTAGAAGTTTAGGGATAAAATACATAAACAGAAACCGGTTTATTCCACGATCTCGACACCTCAGTGTGGAGATAGGGAAAAAACGGCACTCCCCGACGAGGAGGCTGAGATATAGAGTTTTCCTTATACTTTCACTCTCATATATATATGTTCGGCTGGCCAGTAATATTTAACTTAGCAACAGCATTATATAAAACCTCCTTTTATAAGCTCCTCTTTATTCAACAGAGTTATGAGCTGACTTATTTATTTATTGAAAACTCATAAACATCTGCCTTATTTTCTTTTAAACAAAAACACTAACGATACCAATTCCTCGGAACTGGAAATCGCAGCATGAGTGCCTCATCCCGGGGAGGAGAAACCGCAGAGCGTGCTTCTCCCCGAGATAAGGCACGTGGATCGAACAGGTGTTTGTTAGAACCATTTGCGATCCCCAAGATGCGCGCCGACGCCGTGCCTCGGCAGCAGCGGGACCCGCGCCTCGGGGCGCGCGCACCGAACCGTCCTCCTCGAAGAACGGCCGGCGGGAGCGGAGCGTCCTCACGGACAGCTTCTCGCAATGCTCACAGTCAGCCCCCTCGAGAACTGACTGTTGGCATGCTCCACTCCCAAACAAGCAACACAAAGCTGAAGTGTGTGTCCCCACCCGTGATATAACGTGGGGAGGGAACAACACAACACTTGCTTGCTCTCTTTTGCCATAATAAATATATATATTGCAACTTGACAGACAACAATAAATATGACAAGGACAGAATACACAGATCGCTTGCTGAAGGCACAGAAAGCTGCCGCGGTCTGTCGCAGGGGTGCTTTATAGCTTCCTGGTCGATGACGTCACCCGCCTATGACGTCTCGTCTTTCCATTGGACTGATTATACACGTGCTTCACGACGCAATCACGCAGAGCGTTCCCACCGCGTCTCGACGCAGCTCGAAGTTCCCTTGAAAGGGAACACTGCAATTAGTGCCTGGTAATTTCTACAAGGTGGCCACCTTTATAGGTTATCGGAATTATAATAAATATGAGTTGACGATTTGGAAATTGCTCATAAATCTTCCCTTATCATAATTATGACTGGAAAAATCTGATATTAGAGGTGGTATAATCAGTAACAAATAACAGAAAAGTTTCAGTAGTGAATGGTAGGTTCATTCATACTTCTAATACTTAATGTGCTTTGTGGCAAGAACAAAAATAAGTCAAAATAAGTTAAATATTGATAGAAATTTGCCTTTGCTTCAACTTCGCATAGTTCAAAAAATATATATAGTTTGAATACAAAAAGTGCAGTGACAAATACAAATTCACAAACATTTAAGAGGAAAAAAGGAAGCTAAATAGACAAGCAAATTTAAGGTAGGATACTTTTATAGGTGATATTTAGAACATTTGAAAATACATTCAATGTTAAATATTTCAAATAGTGTGAATGTCAAATAGTATCAAAAAGTTCATTATCCTCTTAATTACCAAGCAAATGACACTGTTTCCAAACAGTGGCATTGTTGTCAAACATGTTTTAATAAATATATTTAAGCAATATCACACAACATACAGAAAATAAAATCAAATAAATTAAATCCAGGCAATGTTACATGACTCCTCTACCCAATCTGCTTTTACTTCAAACCACTCACTACTCAGGTCTGGAACCCTTGAAAAAAAACACAGAGACATTGAGTGGAATGCCGCTTGGCCAATATGTAGTATTGAAGTAGCATAATATCCTTTAAAATAAAATAAAAAAGTAGTATAATATCCTACATCAGAAACATTTTTATATTATATTATATTGCATTGTACAATGTCAGACATTTCCTGTTGCAGTGAGAGTGTGAGTTAAATGAGCATACTTTACTTTTATGCCTAAGTGGAATGATATGGACAAATTCTCAATACACACCATGACTATATTTAGGTAAATATTTTAGGTAAATCTTTATGGAATGTTAGCATATTCCTATAGCCATGTTAGGTACTGTATATTTGGGGTGTTAGCTGAGGAAGAGAGTGTGTGGGGATATCTGCACAATTTACTGCAGATATTATAGAGTGATGAACTGTATCCAAAATAAACAAAATAAAATGACTTAATCTGTCCTTTAAGTGACAAAAGTATTTGCTTGCTAGTTAATTATCTGTATTATGGATGTGCCCGAAGCCGAATACCTTTCTCGGAAAGGCATGGATAATGGCTTCAAAACAAATAAATTCTACCGAATAATAGGAAAAATATTTGGCAGACACATTCACTCCTCATGTTTTGCGTAACAGATGAGCCAGGGGACAGCACAATATTATAAAACCTCTAAAATCACTACACAATAATGAGTGTGTGAAGTGAATGAGCATAAACTATGATTGAAATGAGCACAGTACAATCACAAATCAAATAGCCACGTTGCTGTCTCTGTGTGTCTTTCAGAAATCAAGTCAAGTCACATTTATTTACAGTATATAGCGCTTTATACAATACAAATAGTTTAATATCAGCATATCAGTGATAAACAGGAAAATAATGATTCAGTGAATGAACATGGTGTGATTTAATTCCAGGCTGCATCACAAGTCAGAATGTGGATTGATATCATTCAGAATATTTCATCCAGTTCTTTCTGCTTAAATTGGGGTACATCACACCAGCGTATGGAGGGAGGAGGGGTTGAAGCTGGCCATAGGGTCTGTGCAGATTACTTGTCTGGTTCTCATGGTCTTCGCTGAGGATCTGTGTCAATGGCTGTCTAGACGACAAGGTCTTCACAGAGCTGAGCACCTACCCTGCACCATTCACAGGTGGTCCATCTGATATAGAGTTGATTCGGGGAAGCACAGGTGGACCTTTTCGCCTCCCCGGAATCCTCCCACTGTCCACTGTGGTACTTCCTAACCGAGGCCCCCCTCGGCACAGACGCATTGGCTCACAGCTGGCCCTGGGACCTGCGCAAGTATGCGTTTCCCCTAGTAAGGCTCACTGCACATACTATGTGCAAAGTCAGGGAGGAAGAAGTACAAGCCCTAATGGTTGTGCCATACTGGCTCAACCAGACTTGTTTCTTAGACCTCATGCTGATTGTGTCAGCTCCTCCATGGTGGATTTCTTCTTAGAAAGAAGGTCATACTTGCGAGTTCACACCCCTCTTTAACTCCCTGGGGTCAGCAAAGTTGCCGGCACCTTCACTTGCGTTTTTTCCTGATAACTGCGAAAGAGACTCAAAATGCGCCGTATATATACGTTGTGCTTTTCTCAAAATAAAGAAAACTAATACGATGCACGATCTGCCGTCTCTCTCTCTCTCAATGAAGTCCATTCTGATTACTCAGAAAATCAAATGTAACTTGAATACTTGTCACACAAACATGAGACATATGTCTAAAGAAACGTTGAAATGTCAGGTTTTAAATAATGTAAGTTGAATGCAAATCGAAAACAAACATTCTCTATTATGTAATCTGTTTGTGCCCACAGAGTCAATGCCCGTATCAACTCGAAAAAATGCATCAAGTTTAGTCAGATGCATGTAGGGTTGTAGTACTCGAGTCCGGTCTTGGACTCAAGTCCGGACTCGAGACCGTTTTTCTATGGTCTCGGACTTGTTCCGGACTCGCTGGTATTCGGACTCGGACTTGTCTCGGTCTCGGCCACTGGTCTTGCCAAATATGGCTTTTGGTCTCGACCGAGTCCAGGAGTCCAGGAGTCCAGTACTGGGAACATAATAATATTGGAGGGAAAGTGAAACACTGGCCACCTAATAACTGGGGGCATTTCGGCTCTTTTTCGTGAGCCTCTTTTGACTCACAAAAAATAAATGTTTTAACTCGCTGAAAGTCCACCGCTAGTGCAACGTGAATATTCACATTTTTAATTGTCCATAACAACCCGAAAACTTACCTGCTTGCCTTGCACATCTAATTAATTACCTTCTTTTTTTTTTATGTGGATGTTATTGAGCTTGTAGAATTTTAGCTCTTGCATTCTTCTGAACATCTCGCTGAATGACATCTGAACATTGCCCAATGTAATTTCTGAGTCATATCACTCCATAATCTGCCTCTCTTTTAAATGCCTATTCCACGAGTGGTAGGCTACAATGACTGGCAGTTTTAAAATATAGCTAATATCGAAACAAAATAACCCAGGCAGTCTCATCTACGAGACGTTTAGGCCTCCTCCAATAGTACTGACAGCTGGGCTCATAGCTTGCAGGTTTTCTTAGTGGCAAACTTTTTTCATTTGATTGGTTCAACCGCCATCCGCCCGAATTTAATTAAAATATTATTTTTATCCCCATCTCTAGAGTGTGTGTGTATGTGTGTGAGTTGGCTCGGCCCTCCCTCATGCAGTTTAATTGGTTGACATCGCGTGTATGATTAACAGGAACAGAATGTGAAGACTTTTTTTTCCTGTCCTGGACTCGGACTCAAACCTCTTTGGACTTGGTCTTGACTTGGACTCGACTAGTCCTGGACTTGGACTCGCCTAGTCCTGAACTTGGACTTGTCTTGGACTCGACAAAGGTGGTCTTGACTACAGCCCTAGATGCATGTATTTTACATCGTTCTGAGACGCGGTGAAGAATAATGCTGGAAGAATTTTCACCCAAAAATGTAATTCTGTCAGTAATTACTCACCCTCATGTTGTTCCAACCCCGTAAGACCTTCGTTCATCTTCGGAACACAAATTAAGATATTTTTTGATGAAATCTGAGAGCTGTCTCACTCCTTCATGAGCTTCTAGGCAATTTCATTCTGCCGGTCCAGAAAAGTTTGTAAAAACATTGTTAAAATAGCCCAAGTGACTACAGTAGCTCAATCTTAAGTTTATCAAGCTGCGAGAATACTTTTTGTGTGCAAAAAAACAACAAAAATAACAACTTTATTCAACTATTCATTTTCTTCTGTGTGGGCCTCTGACGTGAGTACACGAGAGCGCCGCGATGCATGCGCGAGAATTGAGAAGATGCTTAAATAATGGTTTTCTATTTTAATATACTGTAAAATAAAATGTATTTCTGTGATGCAGAGCTGAATTTTCATCAGCCATTACTTATTCATCAAAGAATCCTGAAAAAAGTATCACAGGTTATTAAAAAAAATATTTAGCAGCATAGCAGTGTCCAACATTGATAATAAATCATCAGAAAACTTTAAGATTAACGGGTTTTTTTTAGCAGCCAATCACATCATGCCTCTCTTTCAATGTCTTTTTCAAATGCTGCTTTAACCACGCTCTTCACTTGCTATTACTAACCAGATTGACTTTATTTCTGTCAGATGTCTACAGAAGCTCTTATTGAGAGTTAACAGGTTTTGGTGTTGACGATTCATTGAATGTTTCATTTGAAGTCACCAGAATCGTGATTAGTGGCACCTTTATTTGGCCTCTTGACCCTTGACCCTTTAACATTAGTTATTCTCTGTTTGCTAAAACTGTGTATTTATTTTGCACATTTGAAACGGCAAGAATAACCATGAAAAAAATATGATCAGATGATAATATTATCATCATGTAGTTTTGTTAAGCTCAGCAAGAGTTAAATATCTGAAAGATGACCTTTAAAAAGGTTTAGCAAGATAAGCATGTTGCAATTAGTTTAAAATGATAAACGAAAAGTTTCTTGGGTCGATTAGCCAAATGCCGTCCCTCTCTCTGCCCTCTTGCTTCCGGGAGATTTTAACTGATTTGCGGGCATCAGGGAGCCGCTATCAATATGCGGGAGACTCCCGGAATTTCCGGGAGACTTGGGATGTCTGTGATTATGACATCATCAAGAAACATCTGATCATATTTTCTCTCGCCATAACAAATGTATTTTATTAAAATACAGTTACAGCAGCCAAAGAAAAACAAAAAGAAGAGTAAAGGGTCAAGAGCCCAAATAAAGGTGCCATTAATCACGATTCTGGTGACTTCAAATAAAACATTCAATGAAACAACAATATCTAAACCTCTGTTCATTCTCAATTAAAGCTGCCGTCGGCAACATTTTTTTTACCATATTCAGTGAAATTGACACTATAATCCGACAGAACAACATAAATAAGATGGTTTTAGAAAAAACCCGAGCTTCTAACTCCACCTGGAGCGTGTTATTTGTTTTGCAAAAATCCACCGCTCCCGGATCATCGGGTCCAATCAGCGCAGGGGGGTGTGAGATCTGACTGTCAATCACAGGTCGTGCACACGCCACAGATCCCCCCTCACTCGCGCACGTTAATATCACATGCACACGCCACGCCTGAAGTTCGCCTGGAGATTGCATGAAGCATGATGGCGGAGAGAAAATCTACTAACAAGCTTCCAATTCCTTGGTTATTGCTATCTATGGATAGATTAGCCAGGGCAGCCTACCTTCGAGTCCATGGTGTTGATAGATGCTGAAGAGACGGACGCGTTCACAGAAAATCAGGTACACACGCACAGTGACGCACTGACGAGCACGACCTCGATGGGAGGGTGCTCGCTGGTAGTGGGGAGGGGCATGAGAGTTGTAAACATTCTAAATTTTGGCTAATCGACCCAATCTGCCAGACTTGCCGACTGCAGCTTTAAGAGCTTGTCCATGTAGATTCATGATGTCTAAAACATTCAGGTAATAAAATGTTCAAACAAACTCTTTATAAAACATCACTGGACCACATAAAAACAAGTTAACAATACGTTTCAGTTTTCATCCAAACACTCAGTTGTAAAAAAAAACTAAAAAAACACAGGAAGTAACTCTGGCAAATATACACCTACGACAGTCACATGTAACACATATCTGACACAAGTTGTGTAACTATAACACATTAGTGTGTAAAAGCTTTCAACACACTTCTGTGTAAGAGAAATAACACATTAGTTGTGTTAAAGGTAACACAAAATGTGTAGTCCTTATATAAACACAGAGATGTGTTAAGAAAGACACAGGTTGTGTGTTAAATTTGATACAACATGTGCTGTCTCTGAGCACACACACTACATGTGTTAAAATCTACACAACGTGTTGTCCCTAAGCACACACACTACATGTTAAAATCTACACAACATGTGTTGTCCCTGAGCACACACACTACATGTGTTAAAATCTACACAACATGTGTTGTCCCTGACACTTTAGAATGAACACTACATGTGTCATTTTTAACATCTCTTTTTTCAGGTTGTGTTGTTTTCAACACATCATTTTATAAGAGTGCGCCGACATTCACCATCAATGTGCATTGTATGCAGTGTTTGCTATGTTCTCAAACAAACAGGCCAGTGTAAATAAAAGTTATTTATATACAATATTTTGACAGTTGCTAAATTTTTATTTAATTCAAAGGTTAAACTCGGTAAACTGTTATCTCTTCATGAACTTTTCTCAAAAGCAGCATTATCAATTAGGGGTTGAAGAATGAATAATTGAATAATGTACAGTACAGTGAGCCTGTCCAGTCATTGAGCTTGAAACATTGTCTTGTACTTTGTGTGCACATGCATTCTGTACTCGACTATTGATTAAATGGTTAATGTTTTTTACATCTGCCCCTTTCGCTCTATTTTTAAAATTACATCTGAGTATGTAATTACCTGACACAATTTGTGTGTTAAAATGACTTAAACATTTATTGTGTTAAATTTGACACAGCATGTTTTGTCCCTGAGCACACTCACTACATGTGTTAAAACAGACACAACATGTGTCATTTTAACATCTCTTTTTAGAGTATAGTTTTCTTTAGAAGGATGTAGTAACACTTGAGTCATTACTATAAAAAAACCTTACAAAAACCTCAAAAGCGTACAATGACTTCAGTCATTACTAGAGAGTTATCATGATTTTCACTTTAGAATACTGTTCCAAATAATTAGTAATTCCTTCTAAAGGATTTGGTAATACTCAAGGCATTACTAATGGGTTACATGATCTTAACTTTAGAATTAATTATACATTATGCATTCTTCATGTTAATTATGAACCTGTATATAGTAGTCTTAGTAGTCTTCTGGGAGGTATGAAAAATAGTAGTTATTGATTAGCTAATAGTTAAGTACCACATTAGACTAAGTGCTATTACTTACTAATCAGAGTTTATTGTTAGTTAATAGTAGTTACTTGAGTTTTAATAATGCATTACTCATTTGTTTCTTGTTTGAACAGTATTCTAAAGTGTTACCAGAAAGAATAGTAAGATAGAGATTCAAATCAACGCTACACAGAGCTACAATCGCAAAACACTTAGCAGAAAGGAAGACAGGAAACACACCTCCAAATCAGAGCCAGCCAGGTGTAACAGTTTAACTTAGCCTCACACTGGGAACCATAAATGTCAACGATTTTACTTACACTCACATGAGGCACCTGTTAAGTAGAAGTTTCACAGGTGGAACCAAATTAATATTGTCCGTTTTAGTAACTTAACTCAAGGCTTGTTCGACTACATGCAGTGCTGCGCAGACCGATCGGCGGCTGACTTGAAGCAGTCCGACCTGAGACAGCGCCAACGCTGTCACTTTGACGTATGCCATCAAAGTACCGCGAGAACGATTGTAGAGCAGACGGCTGACTCAGCTTGCGCAGATTCTCAAGAGCGGCTATACAAGCTCCAATGATAGCTGTTTCACGACTGGCCCGATTCATCGCATGACAACAATTCCATATTTATTCCACTGATCAGTGGTTTATTCTAACACTTTCAGTTTCACTAATGCTGACAAATCTGTATTTTTATAACAGTAAAAGCTCTTTTCATGTAGGCGCAATGTTGTATTGTGTCATGTTTATCATATAAAACTGATAATAAATGTAGACCCCACTTCTTTGGTATTTAAATAGTATAGGCTTATGTTGAACTGTATTCTTGTAAAAACAGACACTGTATTAAAGGGTTAGTTCACCCAAAAAGGAAAATTCTGTCAGTAATTACTCAACCTCATGTTGTTCTAACCCCGTAAGACTTTCGTTCTTCTTCGGAACACAAATTAAGATATGTTTGATGAAATCTGAGAGCTGTCTCACTCCTCCATTGGCTTCTATGTTATTGAAACTTGCCGGCCCAGAAAAGTTAGTAAAGACAATGTTTAAAATAGTCCAAGTGACTACAGTGGCTCAACCATAAGTTTATCAAGCGACAAAATACTGTTTGTGCGCAAAATGAAATAGATGCGTTTACATCAGTTTTGAGGGTTTCCAAACATAGTTATGAATGGATTTGTATGGCCTCTTTTTCTTTCAGAACCCACTGCCGCATCCAAAGTCAAGTCAAGTCAAGTCAAGTCACATTTATTTATAGAGCGCTTTTTACAATACAGATCGTTTCAAAGCAGCTTTACAGAGATAACAGGAAAATAATGCAAAAAAAAGTTGGTTTTCCAGAAAAAAATTGTGTCACAGTCCAGCTTAATAAGTTCAGTGATGTTTCATTTTTGTTTTAAAAAAAGTTATTAATTTAATGATGTCATCGTCTAGCTCAGTTCAGTTCTTGTATAATAGTGTCAATGCAGGCAGATCAATATTATTTTTGAATATTAAATTAAATGTTACATTTAATGTCTCCAACTAAGCAAGTCAAGCCAATGGCAACAAAGGTGCAAAAAGGCGACAGTGGCAAGGGACCAAAACTCCATCAGGTGGCAGAATGGAGAAAAAAACCTTGGGAGAACCCAGACTCAGTCGGGGGGCCAGTTCTCCTCTGGCCTATGAATGAACAGTGTATGATTATGATTATGATTAAATGTAACATTTAATTTAGGCAGCATAATAGGTCAGAAGTCAGATTGGTTTGGAACAATCAGAATATTATCCAGTTCCGGTTATCCGGTTGAAGATCGGAGTCACGCCGGAATGGAGACGGGTTTGTTGAGGATCAGTGTCGATTGCTGTCGCGTCGATGAGGCCTTCACAGGGGAGAGTCTAGTTGACAAAATCTCTGCTGACACTTCAATGATGCGTTGTGGTCGTGTCTAGGTGCAGGTCCTTTATCTGGTCTGGATACGGCCCGGATCTGGCTGACTACATCATGCATTGTGGTCGTGTCTAGGCACAGGTCCACCATCTGATCTGGATACGACCTGGATCCAGCTGATTACAGTAAACCTTGGAATAAGCAGAAAGACTAACATTAGCGTAGATGCCATTCTTCTTTGCCATTGTTATAGGACATGTTCCCGGTTCCAGCTGACCTAATTTATGCAGCCTAATAATCATTTAACTGATTTGAATAATAGGAATGTATAATTTTCTATGTGCATGCCAGGTTAAAGAGATGTGTTTTTAGTCTAGATTTAAACTGACAGAGTGTGTCTGCTTCCTGGACAATGTTAGGAAGACTGTTCCAGAGTTTAGGTGCTAAATAGGAAAAGGATCTACCGCCAGCAGTCAATTTTGATATTCTAGGTATCATCAACTGGCCAGAGTTTTGAAATCGCAATAGACGTGAAGGACTATAATGCCTATAGAGCTTGCTCAAGTACTGGGGAGCTAAACCATTTAATACTTTGTAAGTAATCGGCAATATTTTAAAATGTATACAATGTTTAATATAATCCCCTTGTGAGAGTGAATGAAAAGAAGTGAGTGGACTGAAGGACAGAGAAACAAGAACAGAAAAAAGAGAAACACAAGAACTCATTATAAAACTATTATTTCTTTCATACATGTACAAAAGTTCTTGTTGAGAATTAACAGTTTTTTAGTTGTTGATGTTTTATTAAATATAATAAAGTTTGTAGTCACCATGATGTAGATCAGTATTTGCTTTAGTTGGGCTCTTGACTTTTTACTATAAATTACTCTCTGGCTGTTTTAACAGTGAGTTTATAAAACACATTTGTTATGGCAAGAAAAAGTCAAGAGGAAGATAATTAGGTGTTTATGGCTGTTGTGATAATGCCGTGATCATCCCGGACATGTCTGATTCTCTGATCTCTTCCTGTGTATAAGCTTTGAATTTATGAGTATTTAATATTTGTTAATCATATATCTGTGAATCTACAACATGAAATCCAGCAATGTTTTTTTTTTTTTTTACATTTATTATGAAAGTTATTGAAATCATAGAGTGCATTAATACACTTCGAACTCCTGCTTGACTTAGACACAGACAGACATCAACAATCAGCATATGAATCTCAACAATGGTGACAATCAAAAGTTTCATGTCGCAATGCATGCTGGGTTCCTGGATAGTATAAAACGTACTCGGTTACCTAACGTAACCTCAGTTCTCTCTAGAAGAGGGAACGAGTATTGCGTAAGTTGCTTGCGCTACGGGTAAAGTTGTCTTTTCTCGAGATCTGAAGCCAAAAATGATCCTTAATTTTGTATTTATTGTCAACGCAGTGTGGCAGCCAGCAAACCATAGCAGGCTGTATAAACGTGCTCATTGGCTGTCCTGCGGCAACTGCAGCAGCCTACCAGTGAGCCCTGCGTGACGTCGCGCCCTCCACGCGCCTCAGCCCGCCAGAATGGGTGTGGCTAACGTGTATAAAAGAAGGGCTCACAGGCTGAAACTCTGGTTTTCATAGACTGAAGCGAATAAACTCGCGGCGCGACACGGCAGGTTACGCAATACTCGTTCCCTCTTCTAGAGAGAACCGAGGTTACGTTAGGTAACCGAGTACGTTCTCTTACGAGAGGTTCTCTCGTATTGCGTAAGTCGCTTACGCTACGGGAACCCCTTGTCAACGCTGTGCGCGCCGAGCATCCACTGCATGAGTCCCAGGGGAGCACGGGGAACACAAATATGCGGGAACAGGCGGCCAGCAACGCGGGCCATCACATGTAATAAGCACTTCTTAGGAATACAGAGCGGCTCTGCCGGTCTATGTATAAACATGTGGAGAATGCGGCTAGCAGCGCGGGCCAGCACAGTACATAAGCATATCATAGGGAGAATATAGAACGGCTCCGCCGGTCTATGTATAGAGAGTATCAAACCCTTGCGCAGCTGAGTGGAGAATAGGCGGCCAGCAACGCGGGCCAGCACAAGTGCACAAGCGCATGACGGGGAAAATACAGAGCGGCTCCGCCGGTCTGTATATAGAGAATCTCACCCCTTAGTGCAGCTCACCAGAAAAGCTAGTAGTACATGAGAGTAGTCTGCACATGAACATCTGGGCAGAACATACATATCACATAGACTGATAACAGTTTAGCCTGCAAGGTGGGAACTTCCAGGTTATAAAATCTCACGAATGTAGAGGGGGAGGCCCAGCCTGCCGCCATACAAATGTTGTGAATAGAAATCCCGCTGGACCAAGCCCATGATGAGGCCATGCCTCTAGTGGAATGGGCCCTGGTGCCCATAGGGCACTGCAGGTGTTTGGAAGCATAAGCTGCTGTGATAGCGTCCACTATCCATCTGGACAGGCTATGTTTCGAGGCGGCGAGACCCTTGGTGCGCCCACCAAACGAAACAAAGAGCTGCTCAGAACGCCTGAAGGCGGCGGAGCGTGTGATGTAAACTCTCAGCGCCCTGACGGGGCATAAGAGGTTATCACTGACCTCGCTATCGGATGCTGGCAGAGCCGACAGGGAGATGATCTGTGCCCTAAAGGGAGTGCCAATCGCCTTGGGGACGTAACCGTGTCTCGGTTTGAGGATGACTTGAGTCATTTGGTCCGAACTCGAGACATGCGGGGCTAACAGATCCCGTCAGAGCTGTCAGAAAAACGGTTTTGAGCGAAAGGTATTTCAGATCCACGGATTCTAACGGTTCAAAGGGAAACGCTTTCAGGGCCTCTAGGACCAAAGAAAGATCCCAAATAGGAACTGAGGGGGGCCGCGGGGGGTTCATTCTCCTGGCTCCTCTAAGGAAGCGGATGATAAGCTCGTTCCTTCCTATCGCACGGCTGCGCGTCGTCTCCGCGAAAGCTGCAATAGCCGCGACGTACACTTTGAGCGTGGAAGGGGACCTGCCCTTGTCCAACAGCTCTTGCAGGAAGGAGAGCACCCACGAAACCACACACGTGCGTGGATCCAGGCTCTTAGTAGCGCACCATTTGGAGAACACTGACCATTTAGACGCGTAGAGTCTTCTAGTAGAAGGAGCTCTAGACTGCGTGATCGTGTTCAGGTGTGGGCACGGGCACTGCATGAAAAGTGGGATTTTCGACAGTTACCGGCGCTGTAGATTGTCGTGGAAGTTCAGGTTTACGACTGCAAACGGCAATTTACAGGCAACACTGCAAACTGTCGGAAATTGACGTGGGACTTGCTTGCCCCGTGACCCCCCTCCCTCTAATGCTTTAACATGTAAATGAGACTGCTGTGAGCTTTACAAATGCAAATGAGGGTAGCAGGGGGAGTTTTATCCCAGGTGACTAAAAGGTATTAACTTAATTCTAAAAAAAATACAATACAATACAATATTTATTTATAACGCACAATTAAAAACAGCCAAGGCTGACCAAAGTGCTGTACAGGGCAAAAGATAAAATGCAGGGCAGAAACAGGACAATTAAAAAAAAAAAAAATAGTTGTATCATAGTCAAGGGGTATTAAAAGCAAGAGAAAATAAATAAGTTTTCAAGGATGTTTTGAAGATGGAAATTGAGGGAGCTAGTCTGATATAGAGGGGTAGACTGTTCCAAAGTTTTGGGCCTGCAGTCGCAAAAGTGCAGTCGCCTCGTTTTTTAAGTCTGGATCTGGGCACGATAAGAAAACAGTGATCACTGGATCTCAAAAGTACGAGATGGAGTGTACGGGCAGAGGAGATTGGTCAGATATTGGGGGGCCGGTTTGTTAAGAGCTTTATACACAAATAGTAAAATTTTAAAATCAATCCTGAACGTGACAGGTAGCCAGTGGAGTTTGAATAAAATAGGGGTGATCGACTCATATTTGCGTTTCCCGGTGAGAAGTCTAGCCGCTGCGTTTTGAACTAGCTGTAGACGAGAGAGAGAGGCCTGAGATAGCCCAAAATAAAGTGAGTTACACTTTAGTAAATTCCAGGCTGCTGTCTATAGAGGATAGATTGGCTGCTTTGGAGTCGAAAAACTGTGTGGAAGAGACCAACTCTAAGAAGAGAAGACGGGTGCACAATCCTAAGATTGCGGTAACTGCTATGTTATCTAAGCTAAAAGTAGCATAAAAGCAAAGTTTTTTTTTTAAGTGGCACAAGCTAAAAGTAACTTACAAAAGTAAAAGAACGAGTTGCTTTATAAAAATCAATTTTTTCCTTGTAATTTACAGGAAGCAGTACGCCGTCTTCACAACTCTGAGACCAATTCCATGCGCTACGAACCGGAGCAAAGGTAAGATTCAAAGAATATGCTTTCATTCTCTTGTATAAGGAAATAGATCCGTTATAGATCCCGATCTTAATCATACATTTTGTTTCCACAGAGTAACCTCGCCTCATAACGAGGGCGTAACCTCACATTTACTCAGAGCTATGTCTGCAAGTCCAGATTTTCATGACGCTGATCATGACAACATTGTGTGTAAGTAACTTTTACTATTTTCTCCTTTGTTTAATTTTACTGTGACTTGCGTTGTTTTTATTCATATCACTCTCGTTAAATTGTTTTCCAGCTGCCTGTAAGACGTACTACGAGACAGTACGCAGGAACTTCAGGTACAAACAACCAGATCTGGCATTGCAGGCCGAAGCTGTGAAGAGTTCAGCTCGGAGTCGAGCGAGAAGAAAGAGGGTAAGATTTTTAGTCAATTTGACTATTTTTCACGTGCATTAATAGATGTTTTGTGTCCACACACAGTGCATCACAGTACTGATTGTCTGTATTGGTTGTTTTTACAGCTGCTAGAAGCGAGACAGAGTGTGCTAGCTGAGGATGAGGTGGGCATTTGGAAGTGCGCCACCATAGATTTGATGTCCGATGAAGAAGACGGCATTGTTGGCGGGGTGTCTGGATGGATTGTTCAGCCACCATCCTTTCGCAGCCAGGAGCTCACAGAGCTCTGTGCCACGCTGCAGTCGAGGTTAGAGGCGACTCCTAAATACAGGGCAACGCACCACAGACGGTTTCGAAGTGGATCAAATTTAGAGAGAGCGCCGCTAGACACCTACAGCTCCGAAGATGAAAACAGACGCTTCATGGTGCTGTAGGATTTTGGGCTTCTTGTGAGCTTCCAATTTGTTGTGTGGGAAGATCTCATACACTTTGTATATAGTTGTGTGTTTGTGCAAATAAAGCTCTTTCTTTGAATAAACAGCATGTCCCTGGAAATTTTTCTTTTCCTCAATAAATTCATTCATGTCCTTGATGGTAATAATAGTGTAGAGTGTAGACCATAGGAGAACACAGAACCACATAACAATTCAGAAAGGTTCAGCGCTACCACTTTTGGAGCAATGCACAACATGTTGCAGAAATTTTCACTGCCCTTTTTGTGATAGCAGTATTATTAAACAGACAAAATGGGACAAATTGAATAACCACATTAAAATCCACTTTAAAAGGCTGTTGTTCATGAAGGAACATCTGGACTTACAGTGTACAGTGGCAATATATATTATTTTACATTTATCCATTTGTCAGACGCTTTTATCCAAAGATAGATGGTTTTCTGCATGATTTAGACAAAATATTAAATTATCTTCATTAATGTCTAAAGGTTACACAAACAATCCACACTGAAACTTAAGCTAACAAAACACAAACAATTATATATTCCTGTATTTTCTGTATTTATTTTAATCAATCGTTTTTGTTTTTTCAGTCTATCATATAATTATGTTGTGTATGATCTATGAAAAAAATGGTTAGTTGTAAAATGGTTGAGTATTAAAAAATATTTTGAATTAAATCAAATGTTCGCACTTTGTTTTCATGTTATATATATATATATATATATATATATATTAGTTTTGCTTAATATATATGGTTCATTTGACTCAACAAAAATGGATAAAGTAATTTTAACTGTTAAAACACTTAACATTTGTTAATAGTAGGCCTAGTATATTTATATTTTGTTAATAGGACCAAAGATAGCCTAATTCTTATATTTTACAATATTTTAGATATATATTTTCAATTAAATCGTTTACTTTTGTTTTTATTAACTTTGTTTTAAACTTTGAAACGTTCCAAAACAAAGAAATATAACTAGCGCAATACCTTGTTGCGCCCACTTCCGGCCTCAGTCAGACTGTCGGGTCTTCTGTTGGTTCAAACATTCCTAAATGACGGTACAGAGACTGCGTGCATTGCTGGTGAACCGTGGTGAACGCCTCGGTTACGACTGTAACCTCGGTTCCCTGAAGAGGGAACGAGCGTTGCGTCGAAACTGACGCTATGGGGAACGCTTTGCGTGATGACATCTTGAAGTCAGTCCAATGGTGTGGCGGAACGTCAGAGGCGGGTGACGTCACGTACCAGGAAGCTATAAAAGCCGGCCCGAAACAGAAAACGAAAGCTTCGTAGAGTCTGAAGTCGTGCTGACAGGCATGAAGGAGATATGGCAAGGTGACGCAACGCTCGTTCCCTCTTCAGGGAACCGAGGTTACAGTCGTAACCGAGGCGTTCCCTTTCAAGGGAACTCGCGTTGCGTCGAAACTGACGCTATGGGGAACGTCTATACCAACGCCACCATAGCTACAAATGTCTGTCCTGTGTGTAATCAAGTGAGCAGCACTAGGAAGACAAAACCTGAGACCCTGGAGTGGAGTCTAGGTCTAAAGAGTAGAACCTGACGAAGGTGTACGGTGAGGACCAGCCTGCCGCATCACAAACGTCCTGCAAAGATACTCCTGATATAAGGGCCTTAGAGGCCGCCATACTCCTAGTAGAGTGCGACCGGACAGCCAAAGGAGAAGGCTGCCCAGCCGCCTCATAAGCAAGTGAGATAGCCTCAACCACCCACTTGCTCATCCTTTGCTTAGACACTGGACCTCTCTTGTTAGGGGACCCAAAGCAAACAAACAATTGATCACTCTTACGCCACAGGGCAGCTCTGTGGACATAAGCGTCTAACGCCCGAACTGGACAAAGCAAATTATTCGCCTCCTGGTCCACATTTTGAAAGGGAGGAGGACAGAAGGCCTGCAGTACAATAGGTCTAGCCACATTAGTGGGGACCTTGGGGACATAACCCGGTCTCGGATGTAGAAAAGCTTTAACCATACCCGGTGCAAACTCTAAGCATGACGGGGCAACCGACAATGCTTGAAGATCCCCTATTCTCTTGAGAGAAGAAATAGCAAGAAGGAACAGAGCTTTCAGAGTTAAGAACTTCTCAGGAACCTCCTCAATGGGCTCAAAGGGAGCCAGGGAAAGGCCTTGCAGCGCAATGGACAAATCCCAAGGCGGCACCCTAGAGCGAACTGCAGGCTCAGCCTCCAAGTGCCACGAAGGAAACGAGATACCAGAAGGTCTTTCACCACAGACATTCCACCCAAAGGAATGTGGTAAGCACCTATGGCCGCCACATAAACCTTTAAAGTGGACGGGGTCAGACCTGCAGTGAACCGGTCCTGCAGGAACTCCAGAACTGTACCAATTGGGCAGTTGACTGGATCCAACCGACGGTCACTACACCAAGAAGTGAATACTCTCCACTTCAGGGCATAAAGTTTCCTTGTGGAGGGAGCTCTGGACTGTAGAATGGTCTCAACAACCTCAGTTGAGAGACCTGACTCTATGAGCTGGGCCCCCTCAGAGGCCAAGCCCACAGGTTCCACAGTTCTGGTCGGGGGTGAAAAATCGAGCCCCCTGCTTGGGACAGAAGGTCCCTCCTGACAGGAAGCTCCAGAGGATGCCCGTCGAGGAGGGACACAAGATCGGGAAACCATACTCTGCCCGGCCAGCGCGGGGCTATAAGAAGCAGGCAAACCCGGTCCCTGCGAACTCTTTCCAGAACTCCCGGGAGCAGAGCCACTGGGGGAAAAGCGTACAGGCGTAGCCTCGGCCACGTCTGTACCATAGCATCCAGTCCCAGAGGAGCTGGATGCGTGAGGGAGAACCAAAGTGGACAGTGAGACGTCTCTCGAGACGCAAATAGATCCACTTGTGCTTGGCCAAACTCCCTCCATATCAGCTCCACCACCTCGGGGTGGAGCCTCCATTCCCCGGGCCTCGGCCCCTGTCTCGACAGAGTGTCTGCTCCTATATTCTGGACCCCGGGGATGTAGGCTGCCCTGAGTGACAGCAACTTCCCCTGGGACCACAAGAGGATATGGCGTGCCAGATTGGATAATGGGCGCGAGCGCAAACCCCCTTGGTGGTTGATATAGGCGACTACCGACATGTTGTCCGTATGCACTAACACATGGTGTCCCCTGAGATCTGTGATAAAGCTCCTCAGAGCCCGGAAGACAGCTAACATCTCTAGGCGATTGATATGCCAGGAACGATGATGGTCTTCCCACAGACCTTGAGATGAGCGACCCTCTAGGATCGCTCCCCAACCCGTGAGGGAAGCATCCGTCGTTAGCAGTTTGCGACGACAAGGAGCTCCCAGCACTGGGCCCTGGGACAGGAACCAAGGTTTCTTCCACATAACCAAGGCACGTAGGCATCGCCGCGTGACCTTGATTGTGCGAAATGGGTTGCCCCTCGGGGAAAACCCTCTGGTCCTGAGCCACCACTGCAGAGGCCTCATGTGCAGTAGTCCAAAAGGTATCACGTTGGAAGCTGCTGCCATGAGACCCAACAGTCTCTGGAACTGTTTGACAGTGAGTAGCTGGCCTAGCTTTACACTTTTCACAGCTGCAAGGATAGAATCTACACGTGGCGGTGACAGGCGCGCCTGCATCGACACTGAATCCCAAACCACGCCTAAAAAAGTGGTCCTCTGAAGTGGAGAAAGCACACTCTTCTTGGCGTTCAGCCGTAACCCCAGCTCTTTCATATGGGCGAGGACGACATCTCGATGCCGAATCGCCTCCTGATGCGACTGAGCTAAAATCAACCAATCGTCGATGTAGTTCAATATGCGAATACCCTGAAGGCGCAAGGGCGCCAGAGCTGCATCCACGCATTTGGTGAAAGTGCGGGGTGATAAAGCCAGGCCGAATGGAAGAACTCGATATTGGTATGTTTTGCCCCCGAAAGCAAACCTCAGGAACTTCCAATGACACGGACGGATGGAAATATGGAAATATGCGTCCTTGAGGTCTATCGTGACAAACCAGTCCTCGGACCTGATCTGTGACACGATTTGTCTCAATGTTAACATTTTGAACTTGAGCTGCATGACTGACTCGTTCAGAACTCGAAGATCTAAAATGGGACGCAATCCCCCGTCCTTCTTTGGAACTATGAAGTACCGGCTGTAAAACCCGGTTTCCCTGTTGGAGGGAGGTACATATTCTATGGCCTCTTTCTCTAACAGAGTGTTTACTTCCTGTTCCATAACCAGAACCTGCTCGGGGCCCACCACTGTGGGCAGGACCCCCATAAACCGCGGTGGGCATTTCTTGAATTGTATCTGATACCCTTTTTCTACGGTCTGCAGGACCCAACGAGAAACATTTGACAGTAGCTTCCACGCTGCCAAAGATTCTACTAGAGGTACCAGCCTCTCGAGACTGGTTTCTGGATTTTGTTGTTGTTGAGTAGTCGGTTCGTCGCCCTGTAACGGCGCACCGGCAGGGAACGACTGAACAGACTGCTCTAACACCCTCCTCAGAGGGGGCGGGCATCCCGAGGCCACTACGTTTCCGGGTGGTCCTTGAGATATGTGCTCGCCGGAGACCGCTGCGCCCTGTAACACCGGAGGCGGCAGGGTTGGCAGAACGGTCCCCTGAGGGCACCGAAGAGAGACGGGCACCGTGAAAAGAGGTGTTAACCGCTCTGCTTCGGGGGGGACTACCCTCATTTGTCCTGAGCCCTCGGACGTCAGGACTTTTTCCCAGCAGCCTTCTTGGCGGTAATAACGGTCCGCAGATCCGTTTTACCCCTCGAAGGCTGCTGGGTTTGAGAGCGCCCTCCGTGTCCCCGAGATTTTTGTGGGGGAGCACGGGAGGACACACTCTGTTTTTGAGTGGCACGATGTTCAGCGCTCTTTTTAGAGGAGTGAGGCTGCTCCCGCTCAGCAGCCTCCAAGAAAGAACGGCGGGGGAGAAGTTTTTGCAGTGCAGCTGCCTGTTTAGAAGCTTCTTGTGATTTAGCTACAGCACTGTTAACTGCATCACCAAATAGACCAACAGTGGAGACCGGAGCATCTAAGAGAACGTGTTTCTCTTTCTCTTTTATATCGCTCAGATTGAGCCACAGATGCCTCTCAGTGGCCACCAGGGCTGCCATAGACCGCCCGATTGATTTAGCGGTCTCCTTGGTGGCCCTGAGAGACAAATCTGTGGCTCTGCGTAGTTCGGCCACCGTGTCAGGACCAATTCCCCCGCCCTCCTCTAAATCCCCCAATAATTCCGCTTGATAAGCCTGCATAAGGGACATCGTATGCAGACACGCTGCAGCTTGACCAGCGGCTGCATACGATTTATGAACCAGTTTATGACCTCGGTGTGGAGATCGGGGAAAAACGGAAGGCTTCTGCGCTGAGGCTGTGTACGAGATGGCAGGAAGCGTTCGTTGAGCTTACTTTTCGAACGAACGTCCTGCCTATCCTCTGGCCACTCAATAGATAATCTCTGAACTGCTCTCGTGACAACATCGAGCAATTCCTCAAAAGCATGAGACTGAGGTGGCGAATCCTCAGACTCAGCTTCAATACTAACAACGTCCAGCTCCTCAGAGCTGGACAATTGCAGTACTGGTGCCTCCATCGGGGGGGAAGAAACCGCAGCGCGTGCTTCCACACCCTGATGAGAGGCACTGGATCTATCAGAAGGAGGCGGAGATAAGGCAGAGCCCGTCTCAACATCCACTGATAAATCCATTTGCGAACCCCAGGTCTGAGATCGACGCCGTGCCTCAGCAGCGGCGGGACCCAAGCCCTGGGGAACGTGATCGGGATTGAACCGAGCCAAGCGGGATCGGAGCGTACGCAATGGAAGCGCGTCGCAATGCACACAGTCGCCACCCTCGAGTGCTGACTGGGCATGCTCCTCACCCAAACAAACAACACAAAGAGTGTGAGTATCACCTCCCGTTAAATAACGCGGGCAGGGATGGACACACACTCTAAACTGCTGCTTGCTCGCCATACTGAATATATAATATAATATAATATAGACAGACAACACCAAATAACGGGACAGATTCAACACAGAGCGCAACTGAAGACTCAGAAAGCTTTCGTTTTCTGTTTCGGGCCGGCTTTTATAGCTTCCTGGTATGTGACGTCACCCGCCTCTGATGTTCCGCCACACCATTGGACTGATTTTACATGTGCTTCAAGACGTCATCACGCAAAGCGTTCCCCATAGCGTCAGTTTCGACGCAACGCGAGTTCCCTTGAAAGGGAACTCATCGTTTCCTCTAAATTGAATGTAAGTTCGGTCAACCTAATGAATTCAATGTCCATTGTGTACGTATAGTCTTAGGTAGTTTAGCGTGATTGTCTTAAACTTCAACTTTTAAATCTTTTATGGTTACAGCAGCCGCGAATGGGCAATGGTGTCAGCAATTTTCACGGCAATCATGGCGTTAGCTTTTGGCGCTTTTTTTTTTTTTTTTTAAGTTAGCTTGCTGCTCATGGTTCATGTTCAGTTTCCATGTTATTTTAGCTGTACACGAGAGAATATGTCAATTTGGGATACTAAACTGCACGTAAACCGATAGCAGCATGGCATAGAGTTCTGAGTCTGACTGGCTAACTTAGCTCTTTGCTAACTAAGTTAGCTTGTCCATATAGCAGCTTGCTACGGGGTTCACAGATGATGCAAGGTGGGTTTAAAGGTGAATTGTCTAATTTATAAATGTGCGTCGTGAATGTGACACCTAACGTAACAACGTTACCAGGCAGAGGAGAAGGACGAGGTGATTAGATCTAACGTTAACTTAACGTTACGAGGAAGCACACTAAAAAAAAATTTAAAAAATCGGAGGGTTCTGTTAGAAATGGTATTCTCATTTTCAGATATTTTATACATTTGAAATATAAAATCGGTTGATACAAATTGGGCCTGAAATTTTATACAAATGATTGATTTTATTTTTATTTTGCAGTATTATTGTATTCGGATGAGAATATCAGGGGTAATCGTTTTCTCTTAATTTATAATTGCAGTTTAAAAATTTAATTCTTTAACTTTATACATTTTATTTTACATTACCTCTGTATAAGCGTCAAGATATACCCCCTTCAATAATGTACGAAGGAAGCTGCAGCCCATTGAGGACACCAGCATGTTGCACAATACTGGTGAGTACTGATGACAACTTAAACATAATATTGTGTTGTGTACAACATAAGTCACAGGCTTATTCATGTGTTTTATCTAATAAAGATTGTGCCATGTCTAGCCAAGTGGAGCGTCCTGGCAGTGAAATGTCCACTCCTGGTAAGTACTTTTCCCCCTGCACAAAACATTGCTCTGCACAAAGTCACACTCCATTCAAGACAAGTAGTTTTTTACTGCTTGTGAATAATCTATTTTAAATATATACAGTGCTGGTCAGAGTTATTTAAGCCGCTTAATTAAGAGTGAGAACCTACTCATCTTGAATGGACAAAAAAAGCTAATGTTTTTGTCTCATCTTTCCATAGAACATTTGAAAAGTAACTGACACTACTGGAACTTCAAACGGGCAGCGTTCTATGGTCAGAGTCTGGTCGTCCCTGCCCGTTTGAAGTTCCAGTAGTGTCAGTTACTTTTCAAATGTTCTATGGAAAGATGAGACAAAAACATTCGCTTTTTTTGGTCCATTCAAGATGAGTAGGTTCTTCTCACTCTTAATTAAGCGTAGTAATGACTCCAGTATTTCATTATTAATTTAGTATAGGCAACATGACCGTACTTACTGGCTGACTCATGTGTTTCAGACTCTAAGTCAAACTTTGAATGTCTTGTGGAAGCCTTCTCTGACCCGGAGAAATGTGCAGCCAGATTTCAGCGCAAGGAAATTTCCAGTGAGTATTCACTTTATCTGTTGCCCCAACCTTTATTTCTTTTTTCAGTGGAAAATAAATTTAGTTTTGAGGAATAACATTTCAGTATTTTTCTACAGAGATTGGACTTTAATGGCAACCAACAATCCCAATGTTCAAAGAAGGTTCAAATGTCTGTAATGCCAGCAGACTAGCACAAGACAAACAATTGTTTAAAAAATACATAAATGTGTATATATAATTTTAGAAAATGACAGATGGTTTTGCTAGATAAGAACCTGATTTCTCGACTGGGATTGTGTAGAGACTCTGAAGCTGCATTGAGACGGACATTTGAACCGTCTTGGAACATTGAGATCTTTGGTTGCCATTAAAGTATATGCCATTAAAAATATGGAAATGTTTTCCTTAAACTTAATTTCTTTTCCACTGAGGAAAGACAGACATGGATATCTTGTCACTCAGTGTGAGTAAATTATCAGGAAATTTTCATTTTGAGGTGAACTAATCCTTTAAGGCTGATTTATACTTTTGCGTCAGACCGAAGCCCGAGCCTCTACGCTATAGGCTACACTGTTTCATTTATACTTCTGCATTGTTGTCCCTGTTGACGCACAATTACACATGCAGAAAGAAGCCTGTGAAACCCGAGGGAGGCGTTCTAGACCAATCACAGCGCTTCCGTCCACGTAAAATTTACGCATTGTTACATTTTGGGAGAGGTGCACGTCAGGGTGTGCTAAAGGGTACGCTATGTACACAGCCTACTCTGTAGCTACAGCGGGAGGTCGACGCATAACTATAAATTGGTCTTTACTTACTGCTTGAGAATCAAGTTTGGTAACAGTTTATTTTATTGGCTTAATGACATGTTTCAGACAGTCTTGCTTAGAAGAGCAGAGTGTGGCAATTCTTACCTTTTTGTTTGATTTCAATAATTGTACATTTTTGAATATTCTTTGTTTTTTTTCGCCCTTAAGATGCTAGCGCACCTCTGAGCAAAGACCTGTTGACACCCAGTAAGTATTCATCTCATCGGTCACTTTTGTATTTTGTCAGGCCTTGTGAAATGTAAGAATATTCTGTTTTTCATGATTTCATCATAAAGCAAGAGGTCATGGGATTGATGGCTATTATTTGTTTAATAATTGTAAATAATCCTGTAATTTACAGGAAGCAGTATGCCATCTTCTCAACTCTGAGACAAATTGTGGGCGCTACGAACTGGAGCAAGGTAAAAAAAATAAATAAAAGAATCTTACATTCTTTTATTTTTTTACTTTCATAAAAGCTTACAAACATTTTAAAGGTAAGATTCAAAGAATATGCTTTCATTCTCTTGTATAAGAAAATAGATCCGTTATAGATACCGATCTTAATCATACATTTTGTTTCCACAGAGTAACCTCGCCTCATAACGAGGGCGTAACCTCACATTTACTCAGAGCTATGTCAGCAAGTCCAGATTTTCATGACGCTGATCATGACGACATTGTAAGTAACTTTTACTATTTTCTCCTTGTTTCATTTTACTGTGACTTGCGTTGTTTTTATTCATATCACTCTCATTTAATTGTTTTCCAGCTGCCTGTAAGACGTACTACGAGACCGTACGCAGGAGCTTCAGGTACAAACAACCAGATCTGGCATTGCAGGCCGAAGCTGTGAAGAGTTCAGCTCGGAGTCGAGCGAGAAGAAAGAGGGTAAGATTTTTAGTCAATGTGACTATTTTTCACGTGCATTAATAGATGTTTTGTGTCCATACACAGTGCATCACAGTACTGATTGTCTGTATTGGTTGTTTTTACAGCTGCTAGAAGCGAGACGGTGTGCTAGGTGAGGATGACGTGGGCATTTGGAAGTGCGCCACCATAGATCTGATGTCCGATGAAGTTCAACCACCAGCCAGGAGCTCACAGAGCTCTGTGCTACGCTGCAGTCGAGATTAGAGGCGACTCCTAAATACAGGGCAACGCACCACAGACGTTTTCAAAGTGGATCGAATTCAGAGAGAACGCCGCTAGTCACCTACAGCTCCGAAGATGAAAACAGACACTGAGCTTCCAATTTGTTGTGTGTGCAGATGATCTATGCTTTGTACATAGGTGTATATTGTTTTGTGTTTGTGCTAATAAAGCTCTTTCTTTGAATAAACAGCATGTCCCTGGCAAATTTTCCTTTCCTTTATAAATTCATGTCCTTGATGGTAATAATAGTGTAGTCCATAGGTTAACAATGACATGAATATACCACAGAATAGCATATTATGAATATAAAAAAATAATTTATATATCATAATTTATATAAATATTATAATTTTTGGAATTTATGAATATAAAAAAATAATTTATATATTATTATTTATATGAATATTATAATTTTTTGAATTTATAATGAGCGAGGGTGACCAATAGTAACAGATCTGCCAACCAATCACGAGTGATTTTTCTTGTTTAAACCACGTGGGTTCAACCAATAGTGAGTGAGGAAATTCAAGCCTTTCTCTGGCGGGAGCTGCTATTCATATGGTAATTAGAGCCATTCACACCTCCGGCGCGAGCGCTCTGCATACGTCATGGTTCGTTTCCGACAATATTCGGCACAGACGAACGCGACGTTCACAGGCTGTAAATTGTCGTTAACTGCCGAATATTAGGGAGATTTACGGCTGTTTACGGGGTCGGAAACCCCAATTTTCATGCAGTGGGGGTTGTGGGCACATGACCTTCATCTAACACTCGAGCGGCTTTTGTACGCTTTATGAGAGTGGGCTCTGTGAGAGACACAGGGTTTATAGTGCTTGTGTGTAGGGGTGAACACAGAAACGTGGGCACATTTTCTACACTTAAAACACATGCGGCGTGAGCCGGACAACCAGACATTATGCTCTTTTTGAGATTTCTCTGGGTCTCTGTATGCAGGCGAGCGGGTAGTATTACCGGCTCGTTGGCTGCGAAGTAAACATCTGCAGTAGCCATGACTACGGGGACTGACAGAGCGTGAAGCTTTGACGGTGGTCCGGCTGCGGCGTGACTTAACCGTCTTTTCCTCCTTTCAGCTGCTAGGAGGACTTTGCGGGCTCGGGTTTCAGCGCGATCTTCGGCCGGGGTCCCCGCGGGGGAGGCGGCCTGTTCGAGGCGGCTGGTCGAGCGCGATCTAGGGCGGCCGCCCTGTCGTCGCTGTGAAGATGGAGGCTGAGCTGGACGCTGGGCGGAGCTTCACGCAGGCTGGTCCCGAGGACGGCGTGCGGCTGAGCTCGAGCGTCGAGGCAGGAAAAGGTTCATAGCCTGCGTGGTTTTTTGTACCTCCGAGAAGCGGTCCACGATCCCGTTAACCGCTGGGCCGAAGAGGCCGGTGGGGGAGAGCGGGGCGTTGAGGAAAACAGCCCGCTCGGACTCCCTCATGTCGGCGAGCGTCAACCAGAGGTGCCTCTCTGTGACGGTCAGCGAGGACATGCACCTTCCAAGAGCCTGGGCAGCGGATTTTGTGGCGCGAAGGGAGAGATCCGTCGCGCTGCGCAAATCCGTGATGGAAGCAGGATCCGAGCCTTTCTCTTCCAGATCACGGAGGAGATCGGCTTGGAGGATCTGCAAAACTGCCATGGAGTGCAGGGCTGATGCAGCCTGTCCGGCGGCGGAGAAAGCGCGGCCGAAGAGGGCTGATGTAGTCCTGCAGGTTTTGGACAGGAGGGCAGCCTTTGAACGCCATCCAGAGGGCGGGCAAAGGTGCGCTGCAACCGCTTCTTCCACTGGGGGGATGGCATTATACCCCTTCTCGGCGGCGCCGTCAACCTGTGAGAGCGCCGAGGAGACATGAGAGTGGACTCTCGCGGAGAATGGTGCATTCCACGATTTAGAAAGCTCAGCGTGGAGCTCCGGCAGGAAGGGTGCAGTCCTGGACGCGGGTGTTCGGCGGCGGCGATGCAGAAAACAGCCGTCAAGTCTGTTCGGCGCTGGCTCTTTAGGCGGTGACCACTCGAGGCCAAGCTGGTCGACGGCCTTGGTGAGGAGGCGCAGAAGTTCCGCATCCTCGACGGCTCGAGTACGCCCGGATTCCTGGACTGACGAGGAGGCAGAGTGGTGCGAACCGGACCAATCCTCGCTGTCAGAGGCCAGGATGGAACAGCTGTCAGCGGCGGCGTCCTCATCCACATCATCCGCGGTGTCCTCATCCACGTCATCCGCTTCATCCCCTGAAGTGGCGGCGGCGCGGGCGGGTGACGTCAGACTTAACAATCGGATAGGCATTCTGAAGGTGAGGTTTCAGTGTCTGCGTGGGCTCAGGGTCACTCCAAATAGGGCATGTGACATCACAGTTGCTTGTGTGGTACTTCACAACATTGCTACAATAAGAGGAGAGAGGCATCCCCCCTGTCCTGATGAAGATGACCTAGAACAACACCCATTGAATCTAGCAGACCACAGAGATGGCAGAAAGCTTCGAGACATGATTTGTCAATCACTTTATTTAATGTGTTCTATTTCTTCATATCCTGAAATAAAAGAGACATGACAGATTTGTATTTATTGCTTTATACACACACAAAAAAATACAAAAAAAATAACAGATTCATGTTCACATATCGTTAGCCTCATAGCATTATTGCCGAAGTCATATTTCAATGTCTTTGGAAAACAAGGAAAAACAAAAAATGACTTAGCCAATTATGCTATGAGGCTAACGATATGATTCTCACCTTAAGGCGATGCTCCAGTAGTTCTATTTCAAGTTTGGCCTTTTTAATGGCCAGCCTTTTCTCCTGTACCCGAAGCTGTATAAGGTCCATGTAAGTTTTTTTATTTATTTGCCTTAATAGATGGACCTTATACAGCTCCTTTGCAGACAACTAGGAAGGCAAAAGAAGAAAATCTGCCACATAGTAACATTATGTAAATAAGGACAACCAGGGACAAGTTCTTACACTGCTAAGATTATGTGTAGAGGTAGATGGACCCTCATCTGCATGTACATCCCCAGCTAGATTCTGTCACAGGACAAATGACACATTTTTCACTCCATCTAAAAAGCTATGCATTGTCCAGTATATGCATCATACCTCTGTGGGTCTCCCAGCACTTTCTAATTCAGTCACAGCAGATGTGGTCTCTTCATCATCATCCTAGAGTGGAAATATGCAAGGTTACTTTGTCTGGCAGACAAAGTGAAAGATCTAAAAGCAACTGGTTCTTAAAATGCATCACTAACAATTGTGACAGACTGTGTGGTTTCAGGAGGATCCAATAATACAATGCGTCCATCAGCAACTGCAAGAAAAAAAAGATACTCAATGTGTAAATTACTAAAGTATGACAGACACTGAATAAAGGCATTAGGAACATGCAAGAATAAAAAAAATAAAAAATAAAAAACAGATTACTGTATACAGCATATGCTGTAAAATAGAATATGTATGCACAATGCACAAGTGAAACAATGACTGCATTTGGGAAGCATTTAGCCTTCTTCCTAATGACAAGAGTTAATGATCGTTTTGTCCAAACGTATGACTAAATAATCATAAGTACTAATATGGTATACCTACATTGTACGAAATCACTTGAGTTGTTGTGGGAGGTAGCAAAATCTGACGAAGTGCCCTCTGGAATCCCTTGTGAAAAAGAAGTGTACTTAATTGTATTGAAAGCGTACTTTTTGTCTGTTTAAAATAATAAAAGTATACTTTTTAAAAAGTGCACTTGTAGATAATATAATATAATTAAAATTAAAGACCACTTAAGTGTACTTAAATGGAATACACTTTAATGACAATATTTCTTAACACACTTAAGTGCACTTTTTACAAATGCACTTTGTAATAATATTTAATTAAGCTTAACATAAAGTAAGTACACTTTCATGACAATATTTATAAACACACTTAAGTGTACTTTTTAAAAATGCACGTTGTAATAATGTCTAATTAAGTTTTACTTGAAGAAAGTACACTTTCTTCACAATATTTCTAAACACACTTAAGTGTACTTTTTAAAAATGCACGTTATAATAATGTCTAATTAATTTTAGTTAAAGAAAGTACACTTTCATGATAATATTTCTAAACACACTTAAATGCATGTTTTAAAAAATGCACTTTTTAATAATGTCTACTTAAGTTTTACTTAAACAAACATTTTAAATAATTATGATTTTATAGTGTTTTAAAGTTATTAAAGTTAAAGTTATAAGTTATTAAAGGAAATTTATTTTGATGTATTGACTAATATACTAAACAAAATAAGAACTTTAATGCAAAAATAATTTGTTAATGTATTTTAAATATGTTTAGTCTATAATATATACTTGTGCATTAATGCACTTGAAATTTATTTTTCCAATACATTTGCTTGTACATTATAATAAAGTACAACATATTGTTGACATTTTTGTCTGTTTTATACATAATAGTTGACAATAAAATGTAATTTATGAGAGGAGTCTTAGCATAATAGTAATGTGTTGTACTTTACAACTGTGAACAGAATACTTTCAATATCATTATGTTGTTCTTAGTCAATTAAACAAACATTTACTACACTGAACAAAAATATTGATTTTTAGTTAGGTGAAAGAGTCAAGTTTTGTGAATTTAGGCTACAGAGTCTAACAACACAATGAGTTAGAACAACTTCAACTTAAACAGAAAAGCTGAAATAAATAACCCTTTTATATACTGTCTATGGAAAAAACATTTAACCATGCATGAAATATACGAACATGTTGTTTAATGCGCATGCGCCGGAAATACTACGTCATGATGACGCACTACTTCACTAGAGTTTGAAAAAAGCACTGTTAGTAGCTGTGTGCATAGATATCATAAAGGCTAGATGTCTCGTGCGCGCTGCTGGCCAATGGAGGTCGACGTCCGCACGTGGCGGCCATCTTATCACAGGGCGCTCGCTCACTCGTTTAATGTACTTTTAAATAACCATAACTTGCTCAATTTTCGACCGATTTTCAAACGGTTTGGTTTGTTATAAACGTCACAGATGTAGTTATGACACTGCATACATACACTGCATACATATGAATAATTATAACATACATGTTCAAGCATTCGGAATTATAGCCACGTTAATAACGTTTGTAAGAAACCAAACCGTTTGTAAATCCGTCAAGATTTCAGCGAGATAATAGGATTTGTTTGCATGCTGATCACTCACCTTAATTCACAGCTTCACTGTGACAAGATGGCCGAACGGTGATGCCGGAAGTGACGGCGCCATAAGACATCTAGCGTTTATATATGATATCTATGGCTGTGTGCGCCTGCGCCCTCACATCTGCTCTCTGCTAAGGATTAGGTGCGACGTGACACAGTGGCTCCTGTCTCATCAATTTTTCCTGTTATTTTGCAGGTATTATTGTTACAACAACTTAATAATATGCACACGAGATCTGTAATGCAAATGTATGCCGCAGATATTTCGAGTAAGGACGGTCGGGGTTGTGAATATGTTGATATGCAAGAATGACTGTCCGCCATTTTGTGAACGCTGTAACACGAGGTGATTGTGAAATGCGTTTAATTCGATTCAAATTGACTCCATTTACAAGGTTATAGTGTTCATTATGAATTTACTTTAAAATTGTGTTTGGTTTATTAAGTTATGTATACATATAAAGATCGGATGCACTTTCTCAGGCAAATGTTTCAGACATAGCCTACATTCAGCTGATGTAATAATGTGTTATTTCCTGCCGCTGCAGAGAGACAAATGAATGTTAAATATGTATGGTTTACATATGTTTTTAAGGATCTTATGCATAACATGTTCAGTCAACATAATTGTTATATGCATAAAATATTATTTTGACTCACTTGAGTAGATGTATAAGAGTCTGTACAAAATGTATTGCCAAGACAGCACACCTTGATCAAGCTAAAACACTACTTTCAAGTCACTAACTATCCCTATAGCTTTAATGCTTTTAATCTTTTCCACCTGTGCATTTACATATGCCCCTATAATCACCATGTATTTTACAGGTAACAAACCAAAGGAAGAAGGCTGCAGCATTGCTGTGTCAACCGTGGTAAATGGCCTACAGGAACATCCTTCATGAAGATAGCTATGTGCGGCAAGCTTAAAATTCAAGATTACCTTTATCAATTTGCATGGGTCTTGGGTTTGCATGGGTCATTTATCTATATTTGTGTAATTGATAAGTTATGTTTAATTCCCTGTAAAGTAGCAATACAAATGTTCTCTATTTTTAATCACTTTAAGCCCAGTGCCAGTGAAGATGGTGTGGTCAGTGGAATCCTGGTGTTTGTGGAAAATAGAAGGAACCTTGCCCAGCACTACGGTGTGACCCTGATGTAATTCATCACACATTCATCAACAGTTAGCAGTAAAAAGTTTATGTACGCTTTGCAGAATAAACTGCTTCATCAGGGTAGTACTAAATAAAAAGAGAACATATACATTTTTGTGATCCCTCTTATTGCTAAAATTATTAACATTTTGCAGATACTGCAAGGTGTATATAAACTTTAAAGCACAACTGTATATCTATCAATTTCATTCATTTGAGCCAAATATAATAATGGACTGGATCTGTTTTATAAACAAATGTTTTCCTTCTGTTTTTTTGTTTGTTTTTTTCTCAAGGTATTTTTTCTGACTTTTCTGCCTCTTTGGAACATTTCCATTCACATTTACTCTGGAGAGCTTCTGGGACATTGACATAAACATCATTTTCCAACAACTTCAAAAGAATTGGTTACATGATTTTGGTTTTCTTGTTTTTGTGCCTTTTGGATTTCTTCAGGTTTTTTGTTTTTAGACAAACTTATATTCACTGTAATGCTGGAGTAAGCATTTTGTCCTGTTTAATGTTGGTGCTATGTAAAGTGTGCTATGTTAATATTAGTTTATGTATTAGCCAACATGATCTAACAATGAGCTTTTTTTTTACAGTATTTATTAATCTTTGTTAATATTAGTTCATTAAAATATAGTTTAAGTTCGTTAATACAATTTATAGTCATTGTTCATGTGAGTTCACAGTGCATTAACTCATTTTAATACACAACTTTTGAATATAATAATGCATTATTAAATGTTGAAATTAACATTAACTAAGACTAATAAATGCTTAAAGTATTATTCATTCTTAGTTCATGTTAACTGAAGTAGTTAACTAATAATACCTTTTTGTAAAGCATTACCCATTTGAATCTTAGTGTTGTACATGGAATGATACTTTTCTTCACATTTTGTTTGTATTAATTCATGGGTTGTGTGTTTGAGGTACTGTGTGTTTGCTTCTAAAATGATGTGTGTACTGGTAATCCCTAGGTTATGGGGACCAAATAACCCCAAAAGTATAGTAATACCAGTAAATTACATGCAAACAATCTCATAAATCCATACAGAATGATGTTTTCTGAAAATGTAAAAATGCTAAATGTTTTCTGTGATGGATAGGTTTAGGTACCTTTGTATGAGGGAGAAAATGATTGTGCATAATAAGCATCCTCCAGACTCTTTATAAATTACAGACTCTTTATAAATTAGTTAAAGGGATAGTTCACTTTAAAATGAAAATTCTGTCATCATACTGTCAACATTTTCGCCCTCAAAAGTTGTTTCAAACCTGTATGAATTTATTTCTTCTGCTGAACACAAAGGAAGATATTTTAAAAAATGTCCGTAACCAAACAGTTAACTGGTCCCATTGACTTCCATAGTATTTTTTTTTTCCTACTATGGAACTTAATGGGACCAGTTAACTGGTTGGTTACTGACATTCTTCGAAATATCATCTTTTGTGTTCAGCAGAAGAAATAAATTCATACAGGTTTGAAACAACTTGAGGGCGAGTATGATGACAGAATTTTCATTTTAAAGTGAACTATCCCTTTAAGGTGTTGTAACTGTTTATGTATAGTGTTTCTTTGGGGTTTTTTTGTGCATCAACAGAAAGGTTTTTATGTATTTATTTTAGAGATTTTGTCAGTAAATGTACGTAGAGGGTTTTAAATTGAATTTGTGTTGATTATAACTAGGTTAAGATATTTTTTTTATTCAAATTTGAAATAAGTTGCAACTTTATTAATTTTTTTTAATTACAAATGTGTTTAATTATATAATAGTGTACATGTATATTACATTAAAGTATATTTTAGTCCATATTAATTGCTTGTCAGTATTATTTGGAAGTACACTTTTTATCATATTTCAAAGTTCAAATAAAAATGTATTAAAGTCCCACTTAAGTTGTTCCAAAAAAAGCACTCTTAATTTCAACTAATTGCATTTAATTTGAGCTTAATCTGTGATACATTTGAAATCAATTACATATAATACGTTTGTTGAAAACATTACACTTAATTCACATTTAAGTGTATTGTTAACTGACATTAAAGTATATTTTAGTTCACATGAATTGCTTGTCGGTTCATTAAACTACACTTTAACTATATTTTAAATACACTGAAAGTACTTATTAAATATGTATTAAAGTCCCATTTATGTTTAAAAAAAGCATTCAAAAGTTCAACTAATTGCATTTAATATGAACTTAATTTGTGATACATTTGAAATTAAACAAATAAAATGCATTTAAGCGGTGAAAACATTACATTTAATTCACACTTAAATGTATTGTTAACTGACATTAAAGTACATTTTAGTTCACATTAATTGCTTGTCAGTGCACTTTAAATCAATTTAAAGACACTAGAAGCAATTATGAAAGTAAATATAAAGTTGTATTAAAGTCCCACTTAAGTGGTACCAAAAAAATCACTCTTAATGACAACTTATTGCATTTTATTTCAACTTAATATGTGATATATTTCAAATCAATTATACTTAAAGGACAAGTTCGGTATTTTACACTTAAAGCCCTGTTTTCAGATCGTTTCTGATGAAATACAATGGTTAAGATTGAAATTTGGACAAATTCTGCTGGCCCGAGAATTTTCGATTTCTGTGGTAGCACCCCCCCCCCCCACCTCCACAATGGTTGCATAGGTGCGCTGGAATAATCCTTCCTAAAACGCATTAAACTTTCGTTTACAAAGACGTGAAACTCACCGAGTGGTCAGGGGTGTTCACTGATATGCTCACACAAAAATCGCTGCAAAAGATGCTTTCCAACAGGTTTTATCGTAGTTTTTGTCCAACTCCATTGACTTGTATTGGATGAAAAACTACGATAAAACCTGTTGGAAAGCATCTTTTGCAGCGATTTTTGTGTGAGCATATCCGTGAACACCCCTGACCACTCGGTGAGTTTCACGTCTTTGTAAACGAAAGTTTAATGCGTTTTAGGAAGGATTATTCCAGTGCACCTATGCAACCATTGTGGAGGTAGGGGGGTGCTACCACAGAAACCGAAAATTCTCGGGCCAGCAGCATTTGTCCAAATTTCAATCTTAACCATTGTATTTCATCAGAAACGATCTGAAAACAGGGCTTTAAGTGTAAAATACCGAACTTGTCCTTTAATGTGCATTCAGACCGGTGAAAACATTGCATTTGAGTTACTTAAGTGTATACATTTAAAGTGTATTATTTGTATAATAAGTACACTTTATAAAAGTACACTAAAGTGCTTTTTTTTTTCACAAGGGATACCATCGACCACAGGGCGACCTTTATTAAGTGAAAGAGCCAACTCCTCAGATGGGGTGAGAGGAGGTGGAGGTGGACCCCCGCCAGTTAGACGGGCCTCAGCCTTCTTTCTATTAGCTATATAGGAAGAATATTGTAAAAGTAACTTAAGACATTGATCTTACAACAGTTAAAATAAAATATTACCTTTTTGGAGAATGTTTTTGTGTTTCATTTTGACTTGGGAAAGAGTTCTTTTGGCTCCAGAAGGATTACACCTTATAAAACAAGAGGCCTAAATATTTCTTGTCAATATACATTGCACCGTATTCTTAAAGGGATACTTCAGGATTTAGCATTAAGCTTTGTATTAGTAGAAAACCTGTAGTATTTTCGAATTACCGTGCTTTCCACCCTCATATCCCCCTGAGAGGAGAGATTTATGTATTTTTTGTCTGGAAAAAAAATCCTCCGATCGTCATTTTGCGTCATCTGAGGATTTTCTGGCCAGAGGCTAAAGACTACAGCCAGTAGGAGGGGCTGTCCCGCATGTTTTCAACCCGCCCATAGAGGGTGGGATCTCACTCACAGAATGTACACACAGTCAGCCGTCTTTCTTTGGAAGCTAAGCTAACAGGCTCTTGTTCTGTGGAGAAAGCTGAATAGTAGGAGAAAGCTGAGTAGTAGGGGTTACCATCCTCCTTTTCCCGGACTTGTCCGGCGGGCGAGATCGTTCAAAATGTCCGGGATTCAGCTTTTGCTTTCTGTAGTCGCCATTCATTGTTTACATGCACACCTCTTGTTTCAGTCTAACTGAATTCATTCCGATTGGTGAATCTGAATGTAGTGTTTACATGAACGCTAAACAAGTGATCGGTTGATGTGCGTTTTAACATTGCTAAGAAAATTCCCGCACCTCCGTGAGAGATAGGAGACCTGTGCGTCTCAGTAATGACGCCACCGGCCTCGCGCCGTTCTCCCGCGGCCGTCAGCCTCGTCCTGCTCGCCACAGTAAACATAATGAATGGCGACTGTAGAACGCAAAAGCCGAATCCCAGACATTTTGGGCGATCCCGAAATCCCAGGCAGACTGGTCACGGAGACTCACTGGTAGCCTAACCTTGTTTTCAACTGCGCTCTCTTACCAGTAGGCGTGGCCTCCTAGGGCAGCGAAGCAAGTGCATTCTGGGAGTTGTTGTCTTTCATCCACATAAGCCAAAAATACTTTTTCTGGCTTTTCTCAGTCTAGAAAGCTCCAAATTAAAAAATGTCTTCACATTTCTTCTCCATAAATTACCTATTTTAAATACACATTCATCTTTCCAGAGGTGAAGTATCCCTTTAAGAAACTGATGTAGAGAAAAGTAAATGCTTGTCGAGTCATGCCACATGCTCAAAAAGACAATTGTTCAACTTTGCAAATTAACAAAAGAAAGGCAAGCATATTTAAAATGTAATAAATAAATAAAAAAGTACGCATTTACTCTGTCAGTTATTTTTTGCCAAGCCAATTGTCTTTCCCTCGCATTTGCAGCTTTATTGCTTTTTTTCATTATAATGGGCTTGAACTCCTCATAAGCCAACATTGAAACTTCTAACTCCGCTTCGGAGAAGTACGCGGCACGTAACTTTTCACCCTTAGGTTTCCATGGTGACTCCTGAATTCGGCGTTCCATTGAAAATGCCTTTATATGTTCGCCATGCACGCGCATTAACTCGAGGTTATTAGCAGTAGGTTGATTAAACTAACTCGACACAGGTGTTTTGGAACCGACATACCCCGAGTAAGCAGGTTTTGGGTTAATCAACCCAGAGTTCAGGTTAATCTGATGGTAAGTTAACCCAGCTTTCTGGAATACACCCCAGGTGTAGTTCTTGTGTTTCTCTATTTTCTGTTCATGTGTTTCTTTCCTTTGGTGATTCTGCTTGTTAACAGCAGGTGTTCATCACTAATGCCCAACAATCACTTACATATTCCATTAATTATCTCACTGCAACACTGCGTCAGTGTTACTTTTTACTCTTTGTAGTGTGGATTTTCCTGTGGGGTTGAAAGGGTTAACAGTTTAAGATAAAAAGACACACCCAAAGAATGTATTTTAACAGGAATAAACTAAGTTATAAAACAGGTATTATAACAATCCCAGCTTCTTTGCACTGGTCAAGCTACATTTCAAAAGGGGGTCACCTTGTGTGCAATGTTCAATTGGTCTCAGTTGAAAAATATCTAAAATAAACTCTTATACAAATAAGTGTAGTGTTTCTTCATATATTCAAAGCTTTACTAATTCATTATCCAAAAACCCAATATCTCACAAAACATACACCTGTATACAGAGATATAATTCATTCATGAGCTAGTATATACATGTGGGTGTATCGAAATGTCCAACACAGTCCTCTGAGGTTCACGAACCCCAACAGTTCAGAAAATTAAAGAAACCAGTCTTATCTGTAGTTTGAACATAGGTGCAAAGGTGGATAGTGATGAATTAGAAGGTTGTCCAACACTTAGTTGTTTGGTGAGTCGTAAGGTTTCCCAGCAAACGAATCAGAAGAGTGCTTCAGTAGTATAAGCAGGATGTTTGGTCAAACACTTAGCAGTATCCACAGCTGATGAGCAATAGTTACATCCCAAACAAATCCTTTACAAGAAAACATCAAACACATAAATTAAACTATATAGATTCCACATCAGTTCACCCAAACAATTCATACAAACAATTAAACTTAAGTTTGAGCAGGAAACAAACAGATTCTCAAACAGGATTGGGAAACAGTAAGCAAACAACCATGAGGCAGCATCAAACAGACCTTAGCACTTACTCTACTGCTTCCTGTTTTATCTCATACAATGTGCCCTCTTGTATCCCCCTAGTGGCTAGGAAACAAATAGCACCCACAACTGGACTAAAAGAAACCCTGTGACAGGCGGTGACTGTTACAGTATATAGTTTACTGTAAAATTTAGTTTTGTGGGTCACCATTGTGCTGAAGAGTAGAGCCTGTACTTCAGTCCAGGAGAAGATCTAGAAACATTGAGGATATGCTGCATGTTGCTTTAATTAACAGATGGTGTAATCTCTTTATTTACAATATTTTTTTAGTGGTCTCAAATGAAAGTCCACAGTAATATTTTGCTCACATTATTAGTGCATTATGAATTTTAGTTAATACATTTAAAATGACAGTTGGTCAATTTAAAGCAGTCGGTTTCTGCAAGTGAAATTAGTTAACTCGTTTTAATTTAGTGCATGGTATTTTTACAGTAACACTGTAGATTACAGTAAATAACTGTACAATTAACAGTACATTACTGGCTTTACTGTAAAAAAACGGGTAAGGTATAACAGTGTAGTTTTAGTAAGAACTCTAGCTGCTGTGTTTTGGACCAGCTGTAGTTTGTTTATTATGCGTGCAGGGCAACCACCCATAAGAGCATTACAATAATCTAGCCTTGAGGTCATGAACGCATGAACTAACTGTTCCGCATTTTTTCATTGAAAGCATATGTCGTAATTTAGATATATTTTTAAGATGGAAGAATGCGGTTTTACAGATGCTAGATATCTGATTGGTATTATAGATTGGTATCAAAGAGCACATCCAGGCTCCTAACCGAAAACGAAGACTTGACAGAGCAGCCATCAATTGTTAGACAGTATTCTAGGTTAGTGCGTGCAGAGGTTTTTGGTCCAATCATTAGAAACTCTGTTTTTTCAGAATTAAGTAATAGGAAATTACTAGTCATCCAAATTTTTTAATGCAATGCAGATTTATATTGTTCATTAATGTAAAGGTGGCACATAATTTTTGGAGGCTTTACTACATCAAATCATTAAAGGACAAGTTCGGTATTTTACACTTAAAGCCCTGTTTACAGATCGTATCTGATGAAATAGAACGGTTAACCCTCTGGAGTCTGAGCGGTTTTCTGGGCCCTTGAGATGTTCTGACATGCCCTGACATTTGTGCTTTTTTCAGTTGCTTAGAAACATATTAATGGCAAAGGTGTAAATTCACTCTATAAAGCACAAACAGGGCTACCATAATATGTGAGCCACGTGTATGTACATGTTTTCATTTTTGAGAGAATAATGTTTATGCGTGGATATTGAAAAAACTAAAAACTAAAATTTCTGAAATATGGCCACAAAACACATAGTAAATATGTGTCAATAAGACTTTTGACTAATGGATGTCGTCGCCTATAGTTTTTTCTTCAAAATTATGTGAAAATAGTCTTGCTTTATCGTTCAAATAAAACCATACATTGATTTAAATTGATGTAAAACAGGTTTTGCTTGGAAAGCCAATATGCGAGGGGGCGTGAACGAGGAGTGGTTTACACCTGAATTACCACCCACTCTGCATAATGATGAGCCATTCACTCAGGTGTGACACAGTGACTGAGCCACAATGCAAGGACAAAAGATATATTTAGAAGAAGACTTATATTGACCATTTAAGATTTTGCTTACATCTATCTTGTAAATATGTTTGGCTATTTTATTAAAAAGGTTACAATTACAACAATAATTACAATTTCAACAATATTTCAAGTGTACTCTTTCTTTGTAAAAAAAAAAGATTATAGGCCTACATTTTATCTATGTATTCATTAGTTTGAATATAGCCAACATTGGAACAGCTAACATCTTAATTGATGACTTTATTTTTGACAAAAATAGATATAGAAATTGCTAAACAAAAGCTTATTTGACGTGGCAGTATATTCTACAGTAAAAACTGTACCCAAATCTAGTCAACAAGATGTTGTCTTTCATATTTCGCCTGACTGTAACGTTGTTTTCATGAAATATTAGGGCATATTGTTAATTTGCACTTTAATACGTTGCTTATACAAATAGCCTACATTTTATTTCAACATATTTCAGTCGAATTTTCCTTTCCTCAGTATAGCAATACAGTTTGCTAAAACATCATCATTCATTCACACACGCAATTTAAATTTAACTTCTGGCAAAGATGAAGTTGACGATAGGCTATTGACTCGCGATCTTCGCAGTAGGCTAGTGAACGCACCGGAGAAATGCACATTTATTAGGCTACATAGTTTTTTGTTTTGGATGGTTTTGTTTAGAACCAGCTTTCTGTAAATATATTTCACATTTTTTAGACATGTGAGGCGAGTAGGCTACGGTCTGGTTAATGATGATCTCCAGTTCAAGCACCTTATGTTGTGATTGCTATAGCCTATATTTACTTTAAATCCAGGAAATTTGTTAATGAAAAAATTATTAAAATTAAGATACAATTGATACAAAACGAAATTCGTTTTAAAGAAAGGATTTGTAGTTTCTGTTTTGAGGTCTCTGTGAAAGTTTGAAAGTCTTTTAGTGGCTTTCAGAGCGCTCGCGTCCATAATGGAGAACTGTCTTTTAGTGGCTTTCAGAGCGCTCGCGTCCATAATGGAGAACTGTCACGTAATATTGTTTTTTCCTCATAAATGCGAACACGAAAAATAAAAGACAAAAGACTTTTAAGTAAAACTTACTCCGAAATTGTGTCCTCGGCGGAATTCGCTCTTCAAAATGCTGCCGTTTGTAGTCTGAGTTACAATCTTCCTCTGAGGAAACAACTTCCTCGCTGTCCAGAATCATCTGAAGGGCGTCTTTACTGGAGAAGCGTGCCATACTCAAAACGCGATGAACTATCAGTAAGTCTGATGAAGAAACTGTGTTTTTATGGCATTGATCGGGGGGGCGTATGCGATGCATACTAGATCACCTAAACTATTTACCATTTGAATAGCGCCGGGGGCGGGGCGGCCTCAACTCATTATAGAGTTAGAGGCAGAAGGAAAAACGGTACCTCTCCTTGCTTTCAAACGGATTACATGAGTTGAAAACATTAGTTTTTTATATAAATTACTTCATTTAAAAGAAGAGATTTCAAGCTTCATAAAGACATATCTCACGTGTCTGTGTGAGAAGTATTCGGTGAGTTATTGTTCATTTTCGGACGCGTTTCAGAATGGACTACACTGACAGAGAGAAGGCAGAACTCGCTTCGTGTTTATTTTTCTTTATTTGGCGAAAAGCTCAACACTTTGTTTTTATTATGAGTATACACAAAAATAATACACATTTAACAGAATCGATTGATGTACGAAACTCCTATGAAAAATCAAAGTCAACAGAGTATTTAGGAGTTTATTTTACACTGATAAAAAAAAAGCGAGCTGGTATCGCCGGCGATACCGTAGACCTCAGGGGGTTAAGATTAAAATTTGGACACATGCTCCTGTCCCGAGAATTTTAGGTTTATTTCGCTTGTATTTTCGCTTTGTATTTTCAAATACCGAACTTGTCCTTTAAGTTTTCTCTGCTGGGAAAATGACTACCATTATCCACCAATCAACAAAATAAACTGAATTTTAAACAAGTAATTCATGTAAGTTAACTCCATCCAAAAGCTGCTCTATTTCAATAAAATGTTCTCTCACACAGTTTCTTTGTACTAATAGTCTGATATGTCAGACATTGATTTACAGTCTCAAAAGCTCTATTCCTCATTTCAGCAAGAGCAGCTCGAACTGTCCTAGGATACATTTAGAGTGTTGACTTTGTGTCAGTTGCTGAGCGTGGCTGTTTTGTTGTGACCAACTGCCGAGTGCAACTTGCATGGATTTAAATTTTCTAATCTACTCGAGCTGTGGTGTGTTCCAAATAGCATCTTTTACATGTTTGGTTTTGTTCTGTCTGTCCTTGAGACAGAGATATAAAGTTGAACTACCCATTATGGCATCTGCTGAATTAGGTGCTCTGCTGAAATGCAATATCATGTCAAATGATGTATCAAGAGTAGTCTTTTCTTTGAAAAAATGCAATTCAATTATCTCATTCATCCAAGTGTTTGGCTCAAGACTCAACAAGCAGACAGATGTCTGGCACTTTCCCTAAAGCTTCTTCTGTTGTTGTATCTTGCTGTCCTGTAGCATGATTTCCCATGATTTCCCAAACTTCCATTACAAAGTAAATAATATGATTAAATATTAAAAAACTGAACACAAATTGTACTGTTTGTTAACTGTTTTGTTTACTTTTATTATGCATTATTTCTTGTTTATTTGATGCTTATTGCTAGAAAATTATAAAATTACATAAATCAGGGTTTCAAACTTTACGCATACATAATGTTCCAGATGTTGGCAAAATATATAAAAATAAACATTAAATAAAATAACCAATATAATAATATTTAAAGCTGCAAGCAGCATTTATCGGGGTTGAAGCAGTTAAGGCCTTTAAGGCCTTTAAGCACACAAGCATCAAAAGACATTAAGTTTTATTTAGCAAGCATTTAACAACTGCCATGATAGATGAAGTCAATTTACAGCCAATACAGGCAGTTTACCATAGGAAATATATGGTTTTAAAGCGTTTTTACAGTTATAGCACCTTTTTGCCTGAGTCTTCTTACAGTCTTGCCTGATCTCCACCACTTTTATTAGTAGTACTCAAAGTGTGCCCATATATATGTGTCAAATTTGTTGTAAATATGTAATTTTGATAAGGAGTTTAGACAATTATATTCAGTGGCGTAACGAGCCAACACCGGGCCCTTAGGATTATCAAGGCGGGCCCCTTGATGACGCAATTGATGACATTGATGACGCAATGTCCGCGAGTAGGCTACCATGAATAGGGCAGGATATGATCATACACAGCATATAAGAGATGAGATGACTAACAAAATCAGGAGTAGCCTACGCTCACCAAAAAAAAAAAAAAAAAACACACTGGTGACAGCGCACCATTGTTAGGCCTAGGGCCAAATACATAAAAAAGATGCTCTCTTACATTATAGCGGGATTTTCCGGGCTTTCCTATGTGCAACTGCAAAGTTGTCGATTAGATCAGGATTGTGCGCACGGGCATTCTCAATTGGCCCTTCGCAGGGAGTTTGATTGACAGGCGATCTGACTAATCATAATCCGCCATTTTGTCCAACAAAGCAGTCAGGAGAGTTAGTAGATTAACATTGGAGGATTTAAATTTGAAAAACAAAGTGTACTGACGTCTTAGCACTTTAAAACAACATTCCTTTTATGTTCATTCATGTTTATTTTAATGCTATAAATTAACTAGAAGGAAGAGATGATCGGTTCACGAGCAGCTTTAACTGAGCCTCGAGTCTACAGCGATCTGTCAGACACATTAAAGAGTCACAAAACGGTATTTGTTTAAATGTCGATACAAAATGACTACATTTGAAAGGTGAGACTTTGTTTTAGGGCTGTAACGATTCCTCGATTAAAGTCGAGTACTCGATTTAAAAAAATCCTCGATTGCAATTTACCCGTGTCGAGTAACCAGCAAAATACCGGAAGTGGCGCATTCCACAGACGAGAGTCCATGAACCGCATTACACAGTTTTCTAAGGCTACGCGATATATTTAACTGTTTACAATCATGATATTGTGAAATCACAAAGGCTAAGATTAAGTTAAATAAATATATGCGCTGTTTTTTTTCTCCCACAGAGAAGCATGACGGTTGAATTATTTACATGCGTGCAGATTGTGTTAAAAGTAGGCCTACCTCAGCTCCGTTCACAGTAAACGCTGCTCCACACGTATACTCAGTCTCTGCATGTGCTGTTTGTTTAAGTTTCCAATAATGTGCATTTGGGAACGCAAAACCCCGGACGCGTGTTTCATAGTAACTTACTGTCATCATTTATATGCGTGGAGCGTCTCGGGTTTCTCAAACTCCATCTTTGCATGCTGTGAGTTTGTGTGGCTTATAACGTTCATCTGCACGCAGTCTGCGCCGTTTCACAAGATTCGTAATGCAGCTCATTTATAAATCTTCGCCAACACAGGAGAATACATAAGTATGTTTCTGAATATATTCAGAAATATATTCGCAATCGCATATATTCTCATGTGCGAATTGTTGTTCATCGCGATTTCAAAATAGAAGTTTAACCCTTGCACTGCTTGCATGTTTTGACGTGCACATGTTCTTTTCAAGAAATTACGGCAGCTGTTGCATTTCTATCGTACAGAAGTGACCAAATATGAAAGATTAAGTTGACATTTGAATTAAATGTTATGTTTATTAGTTATCATATATTTTACATGGTGTATTTTAACAGCGTTGTTCAATAAAACCCATATGATTACTTTGATACTTTATTTGAACCAATAATTATTGCTTGTTATTGTTATTTGGGTAACACTACAATAAGGCTCATTAGTTAACATTAATGTATTAATCAACATGAACTAATAATGAACAATAGCTACATCTGTAACTAACATTTGTTCATACAAATAAAGCTGTTCATTGTTTGTTCATGTTAGTTCATTACATTAATGTTAACAAATACAACCATTAATTTTAATTATGTATTAGCAAATGTTGAAATTAACGAACTAAGATTAATAAATGCTGTAGAAATAAATTGTTCATTCTGAGTAACTAACGAACCATATTGTAAAGTGTTACCTATTTGTCTTTAAGTAATTTTAAAGGCTGTTGTTCACTTGGATCTATTTTTATTACCACAATTTTTTATCCGATTACTCGATTAATCGATGGAATAATCCGTAGAATACTCGATTACTAAAATAATCGATAGCTACAGCCCTACTTTGTTTCATATCAAAAGTACTTGTCTGTCAGCGCGCAGTCTCCTCTCTTATCCGCAATGTATTGGTCACTGCGTGAGAACTTGATGTGGTGTGAGAGTGGCGTCGCTTGTCAGACATAGCAACAGTAACTAAAGTGGGCAGGTCTTTGCGAACGGTCATTGACAGTATGGACGGGGATTCGCCAGTCCCAATTCAAAACAAATTTCATCACAATAAATCATTGTTCGTTTCAAACATGAGAGAGCATCAAAATGATCCATGGGTGAAATTGATTGGATTTTAAAAAAAATTTGTCAGTTCCTATCATAATTTTAACATTTTGGCGTTATTGTTTAGCTGTTTACCTATGTTTTCAAATTTCCTTTGTTTTTTTGCTGTTGTCTCGATCGGACTAACGGCTTTGAAGATAACCACAATTTTTTAAAGCTCTAAATGACACTTACAAAAACCATAAGGCGAAACCTGGCATGTTTGGTATTGTTGGACTCGGCAAGGACTCAGGAGTCTTAGGAGGTCACTCCTGTGAAAAAACACTGGCTTGAAACTTCTAAGGCTCCTTCAAGGCATTGTGCCAATGACGTATACTGAGTTTTTTGAGATACACCAGTGTTCTCATAGACTATCATGGCACCCTGGACAAAGACACTGCGTGCCAATTTTCAGTAGACTAACGGTTGGGTGCGCTTATAGCTATTTTCATGTTTTTTTTCACTGTTATAGCGCCACCAAGTGGCCAATTGTCACGATTTTTTTCATGTCAACTCAGATTGAGCTTATGAACGTGTCCCAAGTTTAGCGAAAATATCTCTTTCCGCTCACAAGTTATAACCATTTTATAGCGCCACCAAGTGGCCAATTGTCATGATTTTTTTTCACGTGACCTCAGAATGAGCTCAGGAAGATGTATCCCAAGTTTAGCAAAAAAATCTCTTTCCGTTCACAATTTATAACCATTTTAGTAAAAGTGGCCCTGGTGCCATCAAATATTTTGGTTCCCCTTATCGACCGTTAATTAATTTTGAATTTTTCGGATGATTATTGATTGTCAGACGCCAGAGAATATTCTTGCAGTGGTTTGGTTCAGATCGGGGAAAAAACCTAGGAGAAGTTAGCAAAAATAGGTTCTTCAAAAAAATGCAATTTACTCGAAATTGGCGCCTGTAGAGCGAGCAAATCCGAGGCATGCATCTGGTCCGCCTCGAGCCAAGGAATCCAACGATATAAGACACTTGAGCCTAGGCCTAACGGTTGAGGAGTTATGAGCCATTTCGTACTTTTGAGCGCTGTAGCGCCCCCGTCAGGCCGATCGGGGCGGGCCTTGGTGACGCTGTAGGCGGTGTGAGTACTATCAGCCCCCAAAGTTTCAAGTCTCTACGACTTACGGTTTGGTCTGCCTGATCAGTTTTATGTCTGAATGTTGCATCATGGGAAAATTAACAATAACAATAGGTGTTCAGCACTGAAGTGCTTGAACCCCTAATAAGTGCCTAAAAAAGGCCTCTAAAAAAAAACCGATAGGGTCTAGGCACCTGCCGCTTGCGCTGCTGCGTTCCAAAAACTTTATCAAGCCTTTTAACATGTGCCTCGGAGAGGAAAAAGTACGTTGTTTGCCCTTTTAGCTCATTTATCATGGAAATGTGGTGATTTTTTTTTTTTTTTACCTTTTAAACTGTGACACCTCCACTGATGACCCGATCTCCATAAAAGTTTGCACGCTTCTTTAGAATAATATGGCGCATGTGCTCAGCTAATTTGGTGAAGTGCTGCTCTTTTTTTCCCACCTTGTTTCAGTCATTTAAATGTAATTTTGCAGAGGATAATACAGAGGTCTTCTCACCTTTATGACAGTTAAAGCGCCACCAATGGCACGACGTCCATGAAAGTTTTCAAGCTTCTTTAGGATCACGTGACGCATGTGCATGCCCGATTTTGAGGTTGTATGCAAATCAGACAGCAAGATGGCCGCTTTCAGCCATTTCATGGGATTTGCCATAATAAATACATCATTTAGACACCCTTTTAACAGTTATAGCGCCACCAAGTGGCCAGTCGCTGCGTCCTTTTTCACGCGACCACAGAATGAGCTCGTACACACGTGTGCTGAGTTTGGTGCAAAAATCTCGTTCCGTTCACGAGTTATAGCCAATTAAGCAAAATGGGCTCCTTCCACTTCTAACGTTTTGGCGGCCCTTAGGGGCCGTGAACCGAAATTTTCACTTTTTTTTTATAATTATTGACATTCAGACTCCAGAGAATCTTGCCGCACTGGTTTGGTTCCGGTCGGGCCAAAAGCCTAGGACTAGTTCGCGAAAGTAGGTTTTTGGAAAAAAACCCAAATACCCGAAAATTTTCCCAGGGTGACGAGCAAATCCGAGGCATGCATCTGGTCCGCCTCGAGCCAAGGAATCCAACGATATAAGACACTTGAGCCTAGGCCTAACGGTTGATGAGTTATGAGCCATTTCGTACTTTTGAGTATTTTATTTTTTTGCGCACAAAAAGTATTCTCGTCGTTTTATAAACTTAAAATTGAGCCACTGTAGTCACTTGGACTATATTAACGATGTCTTTAATGCATTTTCTGGGCCTGCAAGTCTCTTAGAAGCCTATGGAGGAGTGAGACAGCTCTCAGATTTAATAAAAAATTAAAGCTGCAAGCAGCATTTATCGGGGTTCAAGCAGTTAAGGCCTTTAAGCACAAAAGCATCAAAAGTTGTTACGTTTTGGTCTCTATTACATGAAGCATCAGCTTCAGCGTTACCCATGCGACGCATTGCTGGTCAGCTGAGCTTAAAGTTAAAAATAATTAACACCTAGTTTCATTACATCTATCTTTTAATGAATCAGTGTTTTTGAACGTGTTTGTACATGTACGGTTTAATGACTCAAAGACAATCCGTTGCTGTAACAATGTAACTGTGCAGTGAGTGACAACCTTTCAATGCGCAGAGTAATTTTGAGTGGCTCAATAGCGCGACATGCAGTATTATCACCATTTATATATTTGGACTTATTTATATTTATGTGTTGCTATATAAATAGCTGTTTAGTAAAATGTGTTTCTCTTTCTGGATCTTTTCTTTGAAAACAAAACCAAAGGTTAAAAAAAAAAAAGAACAAATGTGAAGCGAGCAATTCTATCCATTTTGACGCCTTTTCATTCATAGCGGTTACCAAGCAACACGATTACGCACCAGCTGCAACTTGATGACACAAGCATACCGCGGTTCGGATACAAATAATATGTGAACACAGTCCATCGGGGGCAGGGGGGAGCAATCGAACTCGGGTTAGGAACAGGCAATCGAACCAAGTGTGAAAGGCGCCCTTAGGCTATGTTCACACTTAGCGTCTTTTTTCAAACTGCCAGCGTCTGTTCTACATTATAACCCTATGGAGTAAACCGTTTTTTCAAAAAAGTCCTGAGCGCTTTTTTAGACACCACCGCCGGCGTCTTTTTCTGCAGCTCAGAGCGTCTTTTTAAGTTGAAAAAAGTTCAACTTTTCTGAAAAGAACGCCCTACGTCAAGCGCCTTTTTGACAGCTGACCAATGACAAGCGAGTAGCGAGACCTGTCGTTTCCATAACAACAAGAACAACTGTCTGTCGTGCACCCACAAACGTCTTTGTGAACCGACATTCTCCTCCCCGGTAACTTCAAAAGCCAACGCAAGAGCCAACTTTCTCTTTCTCGACATTTTTTGCATCACACAGCACTAGGCTACTGTTGCAGCTGTTGTTATAGCAACAAAAGACGCGCTCGGCTGCTATTTGTAACCGAACGCTGCCAGCATTTTTTTTTGCTAAAAAAACGCCGTTGTCAACTTTTTCTTGTCAAAAAAGACGCTAAGTGTGAACATAGCCTTAGTCTAGTTTTAGTCAATGAAAATTGTATTTTAGTCTCTTTTTAGAAATGCAATTCTATTTAACCCAGTCAATATAGTGTATCACTATGGAAAAATAGCGAAAATAGTGAACAGAAAAGTAACACTCGTCTCATTCGTGGAGGTTGAAAAACAAGTTCTTTCTGACATCCAAGATTTAATGTATATTAAATGCAAAAGAAAAGGCATGAGAGTCGGCTGTTTTTGTCAATTTTAAGTTTTAATTTAAAATGTTTGTGATTTTAATATAACTATATGGCTAAATATTTTACCACTTGCTAATAAATCTAGATAGAAGTAGTGCATTGAATACATTGTTTAAATTGTGCTTAAAAGTGAATTACGACCATTAAAGAGTATGTGTGTTTAAATTGTGCTTAAAAGTGAATTACGACCATTAAAGAGTATGTGTGTACAAAGAGAATCGCAATGCTGACAAAACTTCTGGATTTGAAATATGTTTCTCCATCCCCAATGTCACTTCTCTGTGTTTTACGGCCGTGACAAGAACGTCGGTCTCCTCGGCTGTGAACCGCTGCTGGCGCGCGTCTGGCAAATCCACCGTTATAATAGGAATCCGCTATAGAATAAGCGCGTCTGCTCTTAAAGGGAATGTGAGATGACGCTCTGATTGGTTTATTTCACGTTACGCCCAAACCACACCTATGAATAATGAAGCTACTTCAGACCAACCCATTTTAGATTTGCATCGGGCGCAAGAGTAATTTATCCCGCCGGTATAATAGCAACAGCGCCCAAGACCCACCCACAAAGTTACTTGCGTTTCGCACTTGATACTTGCGTTTCAGATCGTTAAAATAGGGCCCTACGTGTGAAACGGGCGTCAGACTTAACTTTGTTTGTTGTCGTTTACGCTAACTCACTGCAGCTGCATCTTCTAAATAATGCCGCGAGTGGGGCTTGAGGAAGTGACGTCGCCTGCGTCTGCGCAGTGCGCCCTGATGCAGCCCCTGAAGTGAGACACGGGAAACAGAAATACTGCAAAATAATAATAATAATAATAATAATAATAATAATGTGACTAAACAAGACGAAATAGCGTCATAACATTTCATCTCGTTTTGGTCAACGAAAATGAAGAGACATTTTAGCATAGTTTTTATCTTGTAAACCACATTTAGTCTCGTTTTTATTCATCAACAATATTGCATTATACATTTAATTATAGTTATCGTCACATGACCAGCATTTACGTTGCGTCTCGTTTTCGTCACGTGGTTCGTTGACGACAATATTTAGTTATAATTTTTGTTGACGAAAGAAATACTAGTAATCAGATATCGGATCTGACTCAAAAGACAATGTGATTCATCATTCCTTCCAATTAACCACCTTATCTTTGTATAGTAAAATAGTATGTTCAACAATATGAATAACGACGCAGCTGACCAGAGTTCGTGAATCAAATGATTCAGTTTAAAGAGTTGTTCAGACTTCTCTCGATCAGTTCAAGTCTCTCCATTTCAGATGTAAAAACATTAAAATAAATTTCACAAATCAAAGTCCTGTGAGTCCGAAAAACAAAAGAAAATTGTAATTATCTTACCAGTTGATGGTTTCAAATTATGGTTCAAAGTGGAAACCGGTCCATGGGCACTGGTCAGCTAGCCATTTGTGCATATTTAATTGTATTCAATAGGCAGGCGATTCACCTCCACAGGATTATTTATGGCACAAAACAGGATACACTTGCCGATCACATTCACATAGGAAAAAAAACAGAGAACAAGAAAACGCAGCCTTGGAAAACACAAGGCAAACGAACAATAATTCATTTCTGATTCAACATTTCAGTAACAAATCATATACATGCGCAGTTCAAATGACACATTAATCGAACTTTTCGACAGTTATTTAACACAGACACTCATTAATCACTCAATGGGTCTCATTTGTAAATATACGTAAATATATTTACATATATTTCGTAAATATACGAGTAAATATGTGAGTGATTTGCGCGTAAAGAGACATTCCCGAAAATTCTTCTCCTGATTCACAAATACTTCGTAAACGTCAGATGTGATAGTGAAATGTGTGTGTGTTAATGAATTCCAATCAGTTGTAAATGGGACGCGCGTGCACGCTCATTCTCTAAATTACCATAAATCCCGCCCATTAAAACCGACTGAAAACTATAGGCTATATGGGCATCATATTATGACACCAAACGAAGGATTTCAACATGTCTTCTCAAAAGCGAATGAAGAAGAGAAATTTCTCAGATGCAGAAATTGAAGTTTATTATCAGAAGTTCATTCAAAACGCCACATTTTGTTTTCAAGCGTACATAGTGGCGTATCAGGCCTAAAAAAAAGAAAGCTTGGCAGCATAGATGCAGTTAATGGAGTTTCATCTGTTAATCGAACAGTCCCAGAAGTGAAAAGAAAATGGTTCGACATGAAGCTTGACTGCATTACTTGTGACTTGCGGACTTGTAAAAGAATAAACAGCTTGAATATAAAAAAAATAAATGTAAAAATAAAAAAAAACTTGTGGACTTTTGTTCCGTTTGCAGATGGCTCTCGTAATTACTGGCTGTCGTAATAAAAGTAAAAAGAAAAACCGTATGTAATTACTATATATAATATTTGGTAACACTTTACAATACGGGTGCACTAATAACCATTAATTCATGCTTAACTAATGCACAGATAATCATGTGTTAATGTATGACTCATGAAGAACTAAACCATTAATTAATGATTACTGCATCAGTAACTAATGAAGATTCTAAATGATTAATATATTAAAGGTATAGCGGAGGATCTTTCCAAATTTTAGATAAGACCCGCCCTCTCCACTTTTTGAAAAGTTTGATTGATTCACCAGAATGATTGACAATTAGGAGGACCAATAGTTTAGACTACCCACCAGGAAGTAAAACATCCTCCGCTATACCTTTAAGTAATATATGAATTGTTATCAATTAAATGTGTCATAATGTATTAATTCATTAATAACTTAAGTCTAAATTAATGCGTTAATTACCATAATTGGTCAAGGCAATGTACTTCAACTTCCAGTTGTCTGCTTTAATTAATCATTAACTAATGATTTGCAAATGTATCATTATGTTATGACTTTACTTGTTGAGGCACATGACTATTAACTAATTGTTAAGTAATATGCCATTTTGGTTTTGACATCCACACTAAGCCATGGATTTCAATTTCCAACCATGTACAACCAAGATTTCACTGAGTCCGATGAACCTTGTTGTTCATGGCACAGGACTATGTCAGGTTAACATACACTGAGAAGATGCGGTTGAGCGCTGCTAGTTCATAACACTGTGTCTAGACTGGACAAAGACAATAGAACGTCCATTATAGTCAGTGATACTACACTGGATGCGGCGCGACACTACACGACAAAACCCCGTCAGTAAACCGATGCCACACTCTATTACTGACGTACTCAGAGCTCTTGTGCTAGTTCTGTTAAGAAGGACAAATGGACTTGTGATGGTCTTTCATGTCCAGGTGTAGACAGCTGGTCTCGTCCAGTTTAAACACAGTGTAACAGTGGTCAGGAGTTCAGATTCTGGTGTGCTGATATTTGTGTGTGGCCCAACTTACCCATCCTTCAAACACGTTCACCGACATTACATTCACTGCATGTGCAAACTGTCAAAACCCATAAATGGCATATTACTTAACAATTAGTTAATAGTCATGTGCCTCAACAAGTAAAGTCATAACATAATGATACATTTGCAAATCATTAGTTAATGATTAATTAAAGCAGACAACTGGAAGTTGAAGTACATTGCTTTGACCAACTGTGGTAATTAACGCATTCATTTACACTTTTAGTTAATAAAATAAGTTATTAATGAATTAATACATTATGACACATTTAATTAATAACAATTCATATATTACTTGATCTATTAATCATTTAGAATCTTTATTAGTTGCTGATGCAGTAATCATTAATTAATGGTTTAGTTCTTCATGAGTCATACATTAACACATGATTATCTGTGCATTAGTTAAGTATGAATAAATGCAGATTAGTGCACCCGTATTGTAAAGTGTTACCTAATATTTTTTCAAAATGCTGTGTAAATATGTACCCGATTAAGGTGAATTAAAATGCAGCCTTATTAATGAGCAAAACGTTCGGATGTTAAGCGCACTATTTACGCGTGGCTGGGAGCAGGTGGAGATTTCTTTCGTACCAACTAACGTTTGGAAAATACGAACATTTTAATGAATCCGAAAATTTACGTCAGAACCACTTTACACACGATTTACACAAAAATTCGTTCTGCTCGTGTTTCATGAATAAGACCCATTGTCTCAACTCATGACACAATGATTATTGTTATACGTGATAGCTTTAGCCCACGGCTAATTAGTTCAGCTCGCGCTGTGCGGCCTACACTCAGCTCATATCAAATCATTTCTGAAATTGACATATCTTTCATAAGATAACATATGATAAAAAAAAATGTCACTCACCAAAACGAGATTGCATCACATATTCAATTTTAAAAGAACGATTCAATAAAGATTAGCGCTCTGGGATCCACTAAATCTTTACTCCGATTTCCACTTCACCTCTCTCTGACGACAACACTCCAGACTGAAGCATCCAAAGTTTACAAGTGCACACAATCACAGTTCTCGATAGATTATGATTATCATTTAGTGCAAGGAGTTTCTGGAGAAATGCTCCGTGTCTCATTTGATCTGTTCTCATCTGATTCTCTGTTTATGCTGACAGTGGCAGCGCCTGCGCGACCTGTGGGCGGGCCTTATGAATATGCCGCTTCTGTTGGCTCTCAGGGGTGTCAGTCACTGCAGCACAATCAGTGATTGGATGAATCGTGTGTTATTGCCCAGTGGTGTAATCGAGTGCATCAAGTAAAGAAAAAAAAAAAAGAACTGATTGAAAAATATAATTTGTCCAGAACAGAGCGACACGACTCAATTTAAACTGTTATAGAAGAGCTAATATACTAAGAATGCACTGGTCTCTCAAGGATTGTCTCTCTGCTTTATTTTATAAGAAATATCTCTGTGTCTAAAGTTCCTAATGTCCTGTACTCTCAACTTTTGTATAGTAGTACTAGTCATAATTTTTACACCAGGCATGAATAAAAGGGATGTTTTTTTATTTCCTGTTTCGTAAACCACTGGAAAAGAACGGACTGTAATGTATAGAGGAATGAAAATATGGAATCATTTAGCCTACCATTGATATCACACATTTTTACAAGAAAAATTTGTTTAAAAAAAAATATTTAAAGGAACATTTTTACAAGAAAAATTATTTAAAAAAAAATATTTAAAAGGAACATTTAATGGCACAATATATAGTAAATTGTTGATTTTGATATTTGGAATGAATTTTGGGTTAGTGTGTTTCATTGACTTGACTTTTTATTGTTGTTGATTAAATGTAGTTTTGTATTTTTTACTTGTTGGGACACCAGGAAGAGTAGACACTGCCTAGGTAGTGGCTAATGGGGATCCAAATAAACTAATAAACTTATATCATTGATGGAAAATACCATTTACAGCCAATACAGGCAATTTACTTAGGAACGTTTTTTTTTACACTTATAGCACCACGTCTTGCCTGATCTCCACCACTTTTATTAGGTGTCCTCAAAAGGTGCCCATACATGTCTGTCAAATTTGTTGTAAATATCAATTTTTTTATTGAAGTTTAGACACTTCTATTTATGAGAGCATAAAAATGATCCATGGGTGAGAATGATTTGATTTATTTTTTTTATTTTTTTTTTGTTCCTATCATAATTTTGACATTTTGGCGTTATTGTTTAGCTATTTACCTATGTTTTCAAATTTCCTTAGTTTTTTTGTTGTTGTCTCGATTGGACTAACGGCTTTGAAGACAACATTTTTTAAAGCTCTAAATGACACTTACAAAAACCATAAGGCGAAACCTGGCATGTTTGGTATTGTTGGAATCGGCAAGGATTCAGGAGTCTTAGGAGGTCACTCCTGTGAAAAACACTGGCTTGAAACTTCTAAGGCTCCTTCAAGGCATTGTGCCAATGACGTATACTGAGTTTTGAGATACACCAATGTTCTCATAGACTATCATGGCACCCTGGACAAAGACACTGTGTGCCAATTTTCAGTAGACTAACGGTTGGGTGCGCTTATAGCTATTTTCATGATTTTTTTCACTGTTATAGCACCACCAAGTGGCCAATTGTCACGATTTTTTTCATGTCAACTCAGATTGAGCTTATGAACATGTGTCCCAAGTTTAGCGAAAATATCTCTTTCCACTCACAAGTTATAACCATTTTATAGCGCCACCAAGTGGCCAATTGTCATGATTTTTTTTTCACGTGACCTCAGAATGAGCTCATGAACATGTGTCCCAAGTTTTGCGAAAATATCTCTTTCCGTTCACAAGTTATAACCGTTTTATAGTGCCACCTAGTGGCCAATTGTTGCGATTTTTTTTCAGGTGATCTCAGATTGAGCTCAGGAAGAAGTATCCCAAGTTTAGCAAAAAAATCTCTTTCCGTTAACAATTTATAACCGTTTTAGTAAAAGTGGCCCTGGTGCTATCAAATATTTTGGTTCCCCTTATCGATTGTTAATTGAAATTTTGAATTTTTTCGATGATTATTGATTGTCAGACTCCAGAGAATATTCTTGCAGTGGTTTGGTTCTGATCGGACCAAAAACCTAGGAGAAGTTTGCAAAAATAGGTTTTTCAAAAAAATGCAATTTACTCGAAATTGGCGCCTGAAGGGCGAGCAAATCCGAGGCGTGCACCTGGTCCGCCTCGAGCCAAGGAATCCAACGATATAAGACACTTGAGCCTACGCCTCACGGTTGATGAATTATGAGCCGTTTCGTACTTTTGACCGCTGTAGCGCCCCCGTCAGGCCGATCGGGGCGGGCCTTGGTGACGCTGTAGGCGGTGTAAGTACTATCAGCCCCCAAAGTTTCAAGTCTCTACGACTTACGGTTTGGTCTGCCCGATCAGTTTTATGTCTGAATGTTGCATCATGGGAAAATTAACAATAACAATAGGGTTTCAGCACTTCGTGCTTGAACCCCTAATAAGTGCCTAAAAAAGGGCCACAAAAAGGCCTCTAAAAAAAAAACTATAGGGTCTAGGCACTTGCCGCTTGCGCTGCTGCGTTCCAAAAACTTTATCAAGCCTTTTAACATGTGCCCCGGAGAGGAAAAAGTATGTTTTTTGCCCTTTTAGCTCATTTATCATGGAAATGTGGTGAATTTTTGTTTTACCTTTTAAACTGTGACACCTCCACTGATGGCCCGATCTCCATAAAAGTTTGCACGCTTCTTTAGAATAATATGGCGCATGTGCTCAGCTAACTTGGTGAAGTTCTGCTCTTTTTTCCCCCATTTTTCAGTCATTTAAATGTCATTTTGCATAGGATAATACAGAGGCCTTCTCACCTTTATGACAGTTAAAGCGCCCCACCAATGGCCCGACGTCCGTCAAAGTTTTCAAGCTTCTTTAGGATCACGTGACGCATGCGCATGCCCGATTTTGTGAGGTTGTATGCAAATCAGACAGCAAGATGGCCGCTTTCAGCCATTTCATGGGATTTGCCATAGAAATACATCGTTTTGACACCCTTTTAACAGTTAAAGCGCCACCAATGGCCCGACGTCCATGAGAGTTTTCAAGCTCCTTTAGGATCACGTGACGCATGCGCATGCCCGATTTTGTGAGGCTGTATGCAAATCAGACAGCAAGATGGCCGCTTTCAGCCATTTCATGGGATTTGCCATAGAAATGCATCATTTTGACACCCTTTTAACAGTTATAGCGCCACCAAGTGGCCAGTCGCCGCGTCCTTTTTCACGCGACCACAGAATGAGCTTGTACATACGTGTGCTGAGTTTGGTGCAAAAATCTCGTTCCGTTCACGAGTTATAGCCAATTAAGCAAAATGGGCTCCTCCCACTTCAAACGTTTTGGTGGCCCTTAGGGACCGTGAACCCAAATTTTCACTTTTTTTTGATAATTATTGACATTCGGACTCCAGAGAATCTTGCTGCACTGGTTTGGTTCCGGTCGGGCCAAAAACCTAGGACTAGTTCGCGAAAGTAGGTTTTGTGAAAAACCCCAAATACCCGAAAATTTTCCCAGGGTGACGAGCAAATCCGAGGCGTGCACCTGGTCCGCCTCGAGCCAAGGAATCCAACGATATAAGACACTTGAGCCTACGCCTCACAGTTGATGAGTTATGAGCCGTTTCGTACTTTTGACCGCTGTAGCGCCCCCGTCAGGCCGATCGGGGCGGGCCTTGGTGACGCTGTAGGCGGTGTGAGTACTATCAGCCCCCAAAGTTTCAAGTCTCTACGACTTACGGTTTGGTCTGCCCGATCAGTTTTATGTCTGAATGTTGCATCATGGGAAAATTAACAATAACAATAGGGTTTCAGCACTTCGTGCTTGAACCCCTAAATATCTTAATTTGTGTTCCGAAGATGAACGAAGGTCTTACGGGGTTGGAACAACATGAGGGTGAGTAATTACTGACAGAATTTTCATTTTTGGGTGAACTAACCCTTTAAGTTTAATATTTTGTACCCTGTTTGTGGAACATGGCATTAGTACTTTTGAGATTTCTTTTTCAAATGAACAGAGAAATATCTGTTATTTTCTGAGAGCTCAGAACAAGCATAATCTTTGGGTATACAATATGGATGATGTTTTCAGAAATGGCACTTAATTTTTTTTATATAAAGGCATCACAGAATGTATGGGTAACAGAGCTTATTAAATAATTATCAATCATTAGTCTTTCCTTAATCTTCTTTTCTATTGTTCTCTTAGTACATTCTATCCACACTTCCTTCTTTACTTTCATTCCCCCCTTTCATCCTTCTCTTCATCTCTCTCTTCTCCTCATCCTGTCCCTTGTGAGAGCACCTCTGTTAGCCGCTCTGACGTACATATGTGATTAGTCTGAGTTAGGCTCCAGAGATGAGGGAGAATATTTGATTCACAGCAGCTGCACTCTTTGCTGTGGAGTGTACAGATGGGGTGCACCTGCGTCCCTCAGTCTTTTCACATACACACACCCACCCACACATTTTGTCTCCGTATTGAGTACACATGAAGCTATGCACACACAAACACATAAACTCAAGCACATACACATTCACAAATTTACAGATTCTTAAATAAAAACTTAAAAATCTCATTTACATTTATCAAATTATGCAGTTTTTTTTAATGTTCATGTATTCTATGTATAGGCGTTTTTTCACTGCATGGCTCAGTGTACGGCTCATAAATAGTGTCGCTGATTGGTCAGAGAGAATTGTCACTACCAGCGTCACTGGATTTGCGAAACGAGACACCAAATCCGAACAAACAAACTTATTCGTCTTGTAGTTAAAAACATACACATGTGTAGCGCCTCCTTCAGGTCACCAGGACACCACGGCCTAATGGGCACCAAGGTAAGTCATACAAGAGGATACGTGGACCAGTACTCTAGATTCGTAGGGAGCAGCAGTGAGAGATTAAATGAACAGACAGACAAAGGTAAGTTAGAATAATGTTGCAAAATTTATATTAAAGGAAAAAAAATAATGAATGAAATTAATTAACGAATTGTCTCTCTTTCAGGAAAGAACAGAAATGGCAGAAAAGAAAAATGGTCAGTTGAATAACAGTGAAACCAGATTGTCAAAAAATGCATGAAAAATAAAACAATTAAATAAAATGGTTTCTGGGTTTCTCTTTTTCCTTGTTAGAATTATTAGTTATTTATCCCCTTTTAATATCTTTCTTTTTCTTATAGGAGTTAGCCTATTTATTTCCTTTTAATCTCTTTTTGAAATCTAATTTATTGCAAATTTTCTCTATTTTAACTCTTATTTCAATATTTTATTTTTACATATTTATCTTTTAGTGTTATAGTTCCTTATTTGAACTAATTTTAGGTTTCTTAATCGAAATCCACACTGGGTTAGTTTCCCTTTTTCTTCCCAGTTCAACTAAAAATGGGTAGTTGACAAATGGCCAAGAAAAAGTACTTTTTTGGAAAACATTTTAAGAAAAAAATAGTATGAAAACTGCAGCTTCAGAAAAGTGGTCACTCATTTTGTCAATGACTTCTCATATTTTTTTCACGTTTTCACTCAACAGTACTGTAAATGTGTCCTATGGTGTGACATTTAAAAAGTACTAAGAAATTATATTAAATAACATTAAAAAAATACTTGAGACAGAATTGGTCACATTATTAAAACATTATTTTCTTAAAGTGATATTTATTTTACATGAAAGTACTAATTAGAATCATTTTCACCATGAATAGATGAACTTGATAAACTTTTCCCTATGAATGTCAATAAAACTTTTTCGCCAACCTTACAAAACTGTTTAAAAATTTTTTACCTATCTAAGAGGAGATATTATTGTAACTCCCCTAATGCCAAACTTGATTCTTTTTTTAAAAGATATTTTAAAAGAAGTATATTTTTCTGTTGTTTTATGTTTGTCATACCATAGGACAAAATGTCACACCAAAGGACAAAGATAGTCATTGCATAAAAAGAGTCAAAATATATAGTGTTTATTAGCCTGGGAAAACCCAGACAAACTTCCGGCAAATTTAGATTTGCTCTGCAAGTAGTCTGGCAAAGAGCCCATTCAAGCCAATTTCTAATCCGTCCAAATCGAGGCACCAATCAGAAACGTTGAGGCGGGCTTTACACGATGACGATCGCTCTGATTGGTTTTAGGTCTATCCAATTGCGCCCAGAGGCATTTAAGTGACGTCCGTTGGTGACGCCCCTTTTTTTATTAATGAAGCTTTGCCAGACCATTACTCAGTTACTACTGAGAAGTGTTTATTGTAACAATTATAGAACAATTTTTTACTTTATCTATTTGTTTTAATAGCTTCTTAAGGAGGTATTGTCCTATTGTGTAACATACGTGTCCTATGGTGTGACAGGCCAAAGTGTCACACCAAATGACATTTCCTGTCACACCAAAGGACATTTGAGCTTTTGTGGCAGTTAATAGCCATGCTGAACTGCCAGAATGACAGCTGAACTGTCATTAGCAATTGGCATGATACATTTGCATAATATTACATAGTCCTGCTGTTAGAAATACAAATTTGAATTAAAAATAAATAAATTTAGGGGTGTCACACCAAAGGACCAAAAAAAAAAACTTAACTTCAGTGGTCTGAAAACATAGTTAAATATTTGAACAATTCTGAGAGAAATACTTACCATGTCCACTGCTCATGGGCTTCATAGGGGTCTTCAGTCACATGACCTTGAATGGGGTCTTTCAACTAAATGTAGTTGTCCATGATATCGTCCAACTTAATATCAGGTTATTGCATAACACCAAAGGACATTTTTTTTCTGTGACAAACTTTATGAAATTCCTACACTTTTAGAAATGTATGTATAGGAAAAGTGATGGCCACTTAGTGAAATAGACACTTGCACAATTATGCCAGGAGTGTTCATTAAGATTTTTAAACATTATTTTGTTTATTCATAAAAGTTAACATTTATTAAATAATTGTGTCTACCGTCACACCATAGGACGATTTTGAGATTTGGCTCAAAGTTGTAAAAAAATAAAAAATAACTCGGCTATTAAAACAACAAATTCATGTAAAACAAGAAAAAGTTTAACCATTAAGGCTCAATCCCAATTCACCCCTTGCCGTTCCCGTGAAGGGGTAGGGTTGTCTCGATTCTCTTCTGGTTGGAGGGGTAGGGGGAAGGGCCAGATAGCCCTTGAAACGAAGATTTTTCGGGACCACACTTCAAACGAAGGGGTATGAGAAATGTACCTTCATACACAAGCTACAGAGGCAACATGACTGCCAATAATCATTTTCTTTATGTCACATTCAATCTTGTGTTCATATTTATGTTATGGTCATGTTCTTCAAAGAAACGGTTGCAAAAAAAAAAAAATAATCGCTAAAGTTCGTTAACAATATGACGCGTGTAAAAAGCAAAAGTTTGAAGCGAAGTGGACACGCGAATGAGGCGAATTCGCGTCCACCGCGCAGCGGTCACTCATTCGCGCCGCAAGAGCTCCAGACGCGCGTAAACGCGTCTTAACATTTAAATCACTCGCGCCAGACGCTCTATTCGCGTTTGGTGTGAATGCAGCATTAGGCGTCGAAGATATCGTCATCTCCGTTGTTTTCTGCGAACTTCACAAGAAAAAGGCAAAAAAAAGCTATAACTCACGCAAGACTACAGCTGACGACGGCATCTTGGAAGTTTGTGATAAACATTGGCGCATCTCCTGTGACGTAGGCGCTAGCACCGACGTATAATGACGTGTAACGGTGTAGTAGTGGTGTCCCTGTCGGTACACGATCTGTTCCACCTGCACGATCCGTTTCATGCATGCGTAGTAGTTAACATAGTATGTACATAGTAGAAAACGCACATGCGCAAATGATAATTCTGTTTTGCGACGATTTACGACACTGCACGATCTGTTCCACGCATGCGCATATTTGTACGGTTTGTACCGCGCGCGAGACTTTCATTCACTCACAGCGAAAGAAAATGGAGTTCAGCGGAAGAAATGAGAAGTTTGTCCTTTACGCTGCCGTTAGGCAATATTTGGTTGACGGGTTGGTGGATGCGGCGTTGAAGAAGAAGGTCTCACGAATGGCCGCAAATTTCGTTATAAGAGGTAAGTGAGTGTGTGTATCTGAAATAATATTAGCATTGTTTTAGTTAACACGTGCACATGGACACATGTGCACATAAGTGCTGTATTGTAATACCAAACAAAGCAGCAAAATCGTACGTAACAAACATTGTTTGTCTATCACAGAAAGTAAATTATTCTACACTGGCCCCAGTGCACAATTCATGAGGCTGGTTGTGCTGTCTGATGAGCAGAGGCGGGCTGTCCTGGAGGAGTGCCACAACAACCCTGGCACAGGGAACCATGGGGGCGTGAGGGCGACCATGGACAGGGTTGTTGTAGGGTACTACTGGGATAACAAAGGCAGATGTGGCAGATTGGGTACTTTTTTGGAACTTTCATGGAATTTAACACTATGGCTCTCAGGCAATGAATTGATTTAGTGGCTTTGTTTGACTTCAGATAATTATTTGGTCTAAATAATAAATGTATCCATCAGGTCAAAAGCTGTCACAGATGCCAAAAGAACGACCCCATAAAGACGGTGTCTCCTGCCCTTCACCCTATTAAGGTAGAGCTTACCTTGGTGTACCACTTGAAGCAACAAGTTAGGTGATGTGGTAATATTACATATCTCTACAGGTGAAAGAGCTGTGGGAGGTGGTCCGTATGGACCTCATTGGTCCACTGAAAAAAACCATGAAAGACCATCAATACGTCCTCACGGTGACAGACCTCTTCACGAAGTGGGTTATCGCTGAGCCTTTGAAGTGTGGCTCCAGCACTGAGGTGGCTGAGGCACTTGTGTCAAAGCTCTACACATTTGGTATGGTCCGGAAAATCATCACTGACAGGGGCCGTGCATTTGTTAACGAGGTATGTGTCCTTATTACCCTCTCCTTTCACCCCCTTCACACAGGACATATGACATCATCACAATTCACGCTGTTTTAAGCGGTCATTGGTCATTTCTGAGACCAATAAATATTGAAAATAACCATGTGTGTCTGAATTTTGTACAGCTTAATGCACACATATTTGCGGCGCTGAACATCAAGCATGCCATCACAAGTGCATACCATCCCCAGTCAAACGGCCAAGTAAGTGTGCCATCATGACATCCCGCAAAACAGTAAAGTCAACTTTAGCCAATGTATACTAAAATGCATGTAGTAATTCATTTCTATGTTGAAGGATGAGAGAACTAATCAAAATGTAAAGAGGACTCTCAGAAAATATGTTAATCAGCACCATGATGATTGGGACATCCACCTGCAGGCCATAGTTTATGGACACTGCAAAACAGGTTATTATTCAAAATGACTAGATAACGTATATTGCATACATGTTTTAAGAGTTTTATTTTGTGATTTGATGCAAAACATTTTGTTTCAAATTAGAGATCCACCAAGTACAGCCCGTACTTTTTAATGTACAATAGGCACCCCCGTCTACCACAGGCATTAAATGTCTGTGAGACAGACGCTGCCTTTGAATTGGCGGACCCAGAGGAGGAGCTGGAGCTAAAACTAGCTGGAGTCAAGGCCCTCAATGAAACGGTTTGTTCAGAATTGTGTGGCTGGCATGTTCAATTTGAAAAAGAATGTTCGCATAGTAATATATTCTTATCTTTAAGGTACGGAAGAACATTGAAAAGGCACAGGGGAAACAAAAAAAGGCTTTTGAGGCAAAGAAAAGGAAAGGGGTTCGCCAGTGCTCAGTTAAGGCAGGGGACGAGGTCCTAATTGGGGAGCCCAAAAAGAAGGTGAAGAAGGGAAATTGTTTACAGGATCTCCACCAAGGGCCATTCACCCTCACATCCCTGACAGAGAAGGGTGTGGCAAGTGTGGCTATGTTAGGGAAAATACAGAAACTTAATGTTGCGCAGCTAAGGCCCTACTTTCGGCCACAGGGTATTGTAATAATCCTACTTGGTGACATAGCAAATATAAACATGACACTTGACAATGACGATTAGTATTTACTTTTACTAGTATTTACATAGCCATGAATCTGAGGGCAGCCAAAACGATGCAGAAGACATTGGACTGGTGGACCACCAGTATGCCAATAAAGGTCCACTGTGGTCCAAAAGGTTGTGTCCTCAGCAAGAACAAGTGGTGAGTGCCAAACTAAACTGGATAGTTCACATGCACAGCTTGTTGGTGTGCTTTAAATAATAAATGCATGATTGCTCATTCCTAACAGGGATTTATTTCTAGCTGACCTATGTGCTGGACAGAACACAACAGAAATTGTTGTTCTGGATGGCCCAGTTTGTCTTCAAAGGGAGGACTTTTGGAGCCTGGGGCTAGATGAACAGGTGGAGAGCAATGTAAGTGGATATTGCTGTAAAGAGTTTGGATGGTTCTAATGCCTTTATTGTAATTATGCAAAACATTCTGTGCTTTCAGATTGGGAATGCGTGCTTCAGGCTGGTAGAGGAGGCAGCCAGGAGACATGTATGTATTTGTATTTACCTTGATGACTTACACATAAATTTGTGCAAAAGTGAGTACACCTCTCACATTTTTCCCAAATACTTTTCATGGGACAACACTATAGAAATGAAACTGTGATGCATCTTAAGGTAGACTCACTTTTGTGAGATATATGAAATGCAGACATACAATTTTATTCAGGGAATGGATGTCCACATTGCTGACCTATTTGAAGTCCCTAAATGGAAACTAAGGGAACCTAGTTTGCCGGTAAGTTGCATAATGTGTTGACAAGTCCAGCAGATACACCTCTTTAAGTGAAGATATGTCCAAGGAGATCTGAACATAGTTTTTTTTTTTCCATAGGACAATGTGGAATCTAAAGATATCATAATTTTGCCAGCATGGTCTAGGGGGTCACAAACAGCAAGCCACTACATGCTTTGTGTACAGTTACATTGTTTTTTTTTTGTTTTTTTTTTCTCTATTTTTAAACCAGTTGGTGCCCCTATACCTGACATTAATAGGGTATGTTCTTCACAGGTGTTATTAGTTGCTAAGAAGGAGGCTATTTTTCTGGACTCATTATGTCCAAATGGGTTTGGAGATGAGAAATACCGAACCATATTTAGGTTTGAAACGCATAAGCAGAGGACATTAGCAAGGTTTGATCTGTGACCGATGAAGGCTAACACAGAGAACAGAAAGTGCATGTAGTTACATGCTACTATGGGAATTAAAGTTAATACATGATAGATTATGTTTTAATAATCTTAGTTTATAGTTAATAAGTATAGTTTTCTATTTTTTTTTTTTTTTTTTAATCCAGTTAAGCCTGAACAGCACTCTGAAAATCTTTAATCTGATGACACTGTGTAACAGCCTTAACAAATACAGATCAAACTGAGTGAAATTGACTGATATCCTGTTCAGGCAAAGCCTTGTTCTCTGGCTTTAGGATTGAGTAAAAGCTTTGTTCTCTGGCTTCAGGTTTGAGTGAAAGCCTCGTTCTCTGGCTTTAGGATTGAGTAAAAGCCTTGTTCTCTGGCTTTAGGATTGAGTAAAAGCCTTGTTCTCTGGCTTTAGGATTGAGTAAAAGCCTCATTCTCTGGCTTTAGGATTGAGTAAAAGCCTTGTTCTCTGGCTTTAGGATTGAGTAAAAGCCTTGTTCTCTGGCTTCAGGTTTGAGTAAAAGCCTCGTTCTCTGGCTTTAGGATTGAGTAAAAGCCTTGTTCTCTGGCTTTAGGATTGAGAAAAAAAAAACCTTGTTCTATGGATTCAGTTTTGCATATTTTTTTTCCAGACAACTTGCAGGAGCAGTGGCTAATGGACCGTGGGTGGAGAAGACGGGCAAAGATTTTGATGTAACTTTGCTTACTATGTAATTTTGTCATTTCATTTTGCTCAGCGGACACTATAAATAGTTGTCAACATCACATCTGAGTAACTGTATATTACTTTTCAGCCATTTCCAGTTCAGTCAGATGGACAGAGCTGTGGGATATTCATGCTTATGGTAAACTTATACAATTTCTACTCAATTGTTCATGTTTGTCCTAAATCTCCGTAATCATTATTTTTCTCTTTAACAGTATGCCCTCTGCATCTGTACTGGTGCCATGTTTCACTTTTTGGATGCAAGTTGTAATTCATGGAATGTATGTATCCAAGAATGTTAAAAAACAAACAATGCAAGACTCCAATATTACATGTGTATTACAGACTGACATACCATCTATTCGGAAGTGTTGGTGTCTCCAGATTCTGGAGAAATTCTCGATCGCAAGGTAGGACACATTTCAAGCAGTAAAACATTGGTCTGCTTTACAATTATGCTACATTAAAAGTACCATACTTTTGAATAGGCATGGGCAGAACTTCGGGCAGCGCTTTGCCTTCTGGACAGAGGAGGCAGAACAGCTGATGGCAGGCACCCTACCACCTATTTATAGGATTTCTCGACCCCAAATAGTCAAGGTATGGCCAAACTAACCAGACAACCATTTTCACGTATTCATTCTATACAGGTAGGTCTCAAAAAATTTGAATATTGTGGAAAATTGTGTGAATTACTGAATTAAATGTGAAACTGATACATTATATAGATTTATACAACATGTTACGTCACGTGATATATTAAAAAATAGAAGATCGTAACAAACAGTTCAAGTCAAGTGGGTTTATTGTCATTTCAACCATATACACTGTGTATAGTGAGACAAAACAGCGTTTCACCATGGGTCAGGTCAAGTGGTGTACATTTTAAGGTATATAAGAAAACATTTGGGACAGGATACATCTAGTGCACACACATTATTACAGTGCATCCGGAAAGTATTCACAGCCGTTTACATGTACACCAATAATGCGATTATTTCCAATGATCAGAGTAAGGAGTTAATCGCAGTAAGATGTTTACATGACTGGAGCAAATCTCTTCACTCCTACATGCAGTTTTTATTTTCTGATTATTCACACAATGTAGAGCACAAATGATGAACTCATATACTGTCCACTGTTTGATACTGAATTTGGGGTTTTCTTTAGATATAAGCCGTAGTAATCAAAATTAACACACATAATAGAAATATTTTGCATAGTGTCTAATGAATCTATATAATGTATGAGTTAGAGCCCGACCGATAAAGGATTTTTAAGGCCGATACAAATATTTGGTGATTTAAAAATCCGATATTCCGATATATCGGCCGATATATATATATTTTTTAAAATCCAGAAACGCGGAACAAAACATGAACAGATTTCCCTAACATTAGTTATTTGTCGTTATTTAAGAGTCCTCAGCCTTACTAAAATAATATGATAATGCAGTTTAAAAATAAACTTGTTTGTTTTATTGTCACAACAGAACAGAATATATTAAAGTTCTGATAAATATAATGTATAAAAATACAAACTTAAGATATAAAACTTAAAGTCCTTTGAACAAAAAAAAGTCAACTATTATTATTAATATTGACAGTAATAAATCAATTATGTAATAATGTGTGTGTGTGTGAAGAACTGATAAGATTGTAAATGTGTACCTTGAAATGCAATGTAAGTCGCTTTTGATAAAAGCGTCTGCCAAATGTCAATGTTATAAGCTACCTTATAATTACAATGTCAACTTGCTTATCCCTTTACCTGCACTCTTTTAATTCTATCCATCTATTCCATCAAGCTACAACAAACCATTTTCAATCATCATTTGCTGCCTGCCTTCTAAAATCTACTACTTAGTGATGCACTAAATACATTATGTGACTCGTTAATGCTGCGGCTAAACGAAATCAGCAACGCACACTTGGATTTCACACACGTGTAAAAGAAAAGCTAACTTTTATGCACAGGCTATGTTTGATACTTTTTCTCTATGTCTAAATGTTCACTCCTCGCGTGCCTAACTTACATTTTACAATGCAGAAACTGGAACTACAGATATGCTAGTTATAAATACAGTAATCATTACTTTATTTAGGCAGAATAAGTTTGTTGTGATTTCTGAGCTCATTAGCCGCGTTTCCACTGTCGGGCCAGTGCGAGCCAGGGCTTTAAACGGGCCGTGCCGGGCTAATAGCCTCGGGCTAATAGCACCGGGCCTGCGTTTCCACTGTCGGGCCAGAAGCTCCACAGCGCTTCACTAAAACACGCCCGTAACACGCCTCTCTGGAACAACGTCACACTAACCCATCATTTCACCAACAAATGGAAGTTTTATCAGAAAACTAATCAGAAATCACTGGAAACAGCGTTGAAAACAAACATGATAAAAGCGGCCGTTTGCTGGCATTTTTGTTGTTTACTTGAATATTTAAAACCCAAGCATCGATGTTTTACCACAGGTTTACAATAAAAAGTGATACATTGATCATAATGAATTAATTTATGTCAAAATTGCACATTAGTCACTCAGAAATAAATTACCGTTAGGTCTATTTCACAAAAGAAAGAGGACACACTTACTTCTTCAGTCGCGTCTGTTACTGTTTATCTGGTAGTTACAGGACATATTTACATCACATTTAGAAAGAATGATAATTTCTACAAATATATGCCACCAAAAATACGACCTGAGAAGCTTTAGCACTCTCTCGACTCCCATACAGATATTTTCAGTCAGAGAAACAGAGGAAGCTCCCGAAAAAAAAGTTGCTTTATTTTATCATGATAGTCCGGTATAAAGAGACGAGACGTAGGCAACTTACAAATAAAATAAAAACATGACTGATAGCCTTTATGATTGGTCTGATTTCTTCAAGCGTTCACTATGTTTTTACACTATGCGTATCTTCAAGCGTTTACTATGTTTACTATGGTAATGGTTAGCGCGCATAGTCTTTTGCATCACAAACACAAGGCATTCAAACATGAACGCGAGTTAAATTATTTTAAGTCTTTAATGCTGACAGAATCATCCGGCGCTGCCGTCTCCCAACTCAGGTGAACTCTGGACTCTGTTCGTAACCACTCCTCTAGCCCGAGCGATCTTCCTTGTATAGTGCCCTCTGGTGGACAAACTATGCAGCGCCAACACTCATAACATGGTTGAAGGGTGTTTCGTCCGCTTTTATTTTATTTTTTAAATATTCATTTATCGGCCATTATAAATGCAGATACCGATAGTTTGAAAAATGCCTAATATCGGCCGATAATATCGGCCCGCCGATATATCGGTCGGGCTCTAGTATGAGTTTCACGTTTTACATTTGAATTATTGCAATTGACAAACTTCCACAATATTCTAATTTTGTGAGACCTACCTGTATTTACTTTGTGCATGTTATGGTTTATATGAGTTAGCAGATGCCTTTGTCCAAAGTGGCTTACAAATAAAAACAATACAAAGGTTCGCAATTAATAGCCTAATGAAAATACAATAATATACAAACCATAACCATAACTCATAATAACTATTTAATTTATGCTGAAAAGATGTCTTTAGACCCCTTTTGATAGACCTAAAACATCTTATGTTGTAGTGTAGTCTTAATTTATGTTATTTTACTTTTTCATAGGAGGAACAGGTAGAAGTGGAGGAGCTGCCCCTCACACTGAAACATATGTACCAGGCAGAATACATTGTGAGAAACAGTCTTGGGCTTTTCACTGGCCAGGTGCAAGAACCATCATACATGTTGATGGATCATGACGACCAAATGAAAGCGTTGAGGGTACCGATGGAGTCGATTAATTGGAGCGATGCCATGGAGCCTTTCACGTTCATTTTTGAAAACATCCAGGACATGGAAACCTTCATGATTATTTGCAAAGACACCCTCAACCTGAGAGTAAATGCTGGAGTTGGGGTGCACAGTCACCCATATAAATTTGGTTAGTGTGAGTGAGTGAGTGAGTGAGTGAGTGAGTGAGTGAGTGAGTGAGAGTGTGTGTGAGAGAGAGTGTGTGTGTGAGAGAGAGTGTGTGTGAGAGAGAGTGTGTGAGAGAGAGTGTGTGAGAGAGAGAGAGAGAGAGTGTGAGAGAGAGAGAGTGTGAGAGAGAGAGAGAGTGAGAGAGAGAGAGAGAGAGAGAGTGTGTGTGAGAGAGAGAGAGAGAGAGAGAGAGAGAGAGAGAGAGAGTGTGAGAGAGAGAGAGAGAGAGAGAGAGAGAGTGTGAGAGAGAGAGAGAGAGAGAGAGAGTGTGTGAGAGAGAGAGAGAGAGAGAGAGAGTGTGAGTGTGTGAGTGAGAGTGTGTATTTTTACTCTTAAATAAAGATACTCAACTGTCCACCGCTGGTCTCATGTCACTTCTGTGTGCACACATGCTACTTTCAAGTCATTTCCATTGTAAGTTTAAGTTTGAAATACTCTATAACGTTTCCCCAGACTTGTTTGTAGTTCTTTCTTCATGTAAGTGCAGATTGTCTAGGCAGAAATGCATATTATAAAAAAAAAAGAAATGCATATTATGTTCCTTATTGTCTTCTGTAAACAACATTGAAGGGATCATTTTCCTCATTTAGATTAGATATAGCCTATATAGACACATACCATACTAATACAAAATTACTCAACTTAAAAGTTAACTAATATTAGCAGCTTTTAATAATAAAAAAAACGACACAAACCGTCTTTGACAATACTACTGACCTCAGACCAAAACACGGCAAGTTAAGCCTAATACCATACAGCAGTGAATCGCAAAGGAGAGTAGCCTTTGGAGGAAACTGATCATGTATGTTAATGTAACAACTCACAACTCCTTTATTATTTTTGGATTGGCAACCACGTAAACACATCGTAATGCATAGCGTAAGCTACATTTAAAAGCATCAAAATAGACCCGCTGTGAAATGTTAAACACAATACAACTAACGTTACACAAATATGCTGCAAGTTGTGCCATCGCATGCGTGGTTCCGATAGTGTAGGAAAACCGTGACGTTTTCTACTAACGTTACACAAATATGCCGCAAGTTGTGCCAGCGCATGCGTGGTTCCGATAGTGTAGGAAAAACGTGACGTTTTCTACTACGTAATTACGCGCATGCGTGAAACGGATCGCGCAGGTGGAACGGATCGTGTACCGACAGTCCCATTTCTTACCCCTCATTTACACTGAACACGTCTGCGGCGCATTACGGCTGCGACACGGCTACCGGAGCTGATCGCGCCCATTCTAGTCAATGCTTGTGTTTACACCGGCCGCGACGCGGCGCGTTTCAGAAGCTTCGGTAAATATAGGCGCCAGGTCTATTTTTGACGGACGCGCGTCCAAGTCGCACCGGGAATACAAAATAAAAGTAAAAAAAACATTGTCAAATTCAAAATAAACACCCTGTGCAAACTCCCAAACGTATTACACACCAATATCCTTGGTAGAAACCATAGACTGTATGGTAGAAACTCAAAAATCAAGAAAAACCACGTCGGACAGGCAAATCACGTGGTCTCGCGCATCCAGTCGCTCCGCTTCTGAAATGCTCCTGGTGTGAGTTGGCACCGCGTGGAGGACGGAATAAAACCTTGTCGCAGACGTAATGCACCGCACACGTGTGCTGTGTAAATGAGGGCTTAGGCCTGGTTCACACCGGACGCAGAAGCGACGCAGAAGCGGCGCGGAACGGAGGCCGCTTCCTTTCGGCGCCCATGTTAACCTATGGTGTCGTTCAGCGTGTGTGTGTGTGCGTTCAGCGCCAGTTTCGGCGTCTGGTCTATTTTTTGCGCGAGCCGCGAGTGATCCGCGTCAATTCCGACAGGAAGTCACACCAAGAAACACGAGACAATCCGGTCAATTGTCAAAATATAAGCAATTTTCAAATTAAAATACCGCGAGTGACAAATGCGAACACACAAACAAACAGGGAAACAGCGAGAGAGAGAGGCAGGCAGGAGTTGATACGCTGACTGCGTGTGTGTCTCGACAACGGATTAATAAAAGAAGTGTACAAACTTATTGGTTACAGAAACATGGTGTATTCATTTTATGAGGTTATTTACTTACCCATGATGTAAAAAATAGCTCTGAATAAACAACAACTGAGCAGAAGCGCTTGTCGACCTCCGCGAAGAATACGCGTCCGGTGTGAACCAGGCGTTAGGGGAATATTTTCACCGCTACGCCTTGCCACTCTGTTTCAAGGGGCAAGGGTAAGGGGTAGGCGAAGGGGTAGGCGAAGGGGTATAAAATAGAATTGGGATTGGGCCTTCAGTATTCTAAATGATGAAAATGTGAAATAAATTATTTTTTATCTGCAGTGACGGTGAAAAAGCCACGTCACGTCAACTACCCAAATAAAATAAAAATAACAATTATATTTCAATTATTTCACACAATAAACCCTTCTCTTAAAAAAAAAAAAAAAGGCAATGAACAATGAACAAACGATAAAGACCAATTCAACTGTCAATATAGATAAACAGTTCAAATATCCGTAGATTCAGTGGTGTATTTTCAAATACCAGTCTCTGAATTCAAAAGAGAGAGAAAAATATCGTCCATACCCCAGTGAACGTTAGATGCAACAGTTCAGGCCTACCGTCGGGGTGAAAGGGGGAAATAGACTACTGTCGATTGAGAAGAGAAGAGAAAAGAGTTTGACGTCAGTTCACTCTGCCATCCTGCACAGTACTTTTCCTCCGTCCGGGGAAAACTAAGCAGAGGGTCCGATGAAATCGTTCGATGGTTTCGTTTTAATCAGGATTCGCTGGGGGGCTCGCCATCTTGTTCCACACAGTGATAAGCTCAGTCCGTGTCATCGCCGTGTCCACAATGAAAACACTCAAAACTAACTCAAAATCACTCGTAACAGCAAAATATAGTTAAGTTCAAATAAAATAAATATATCTCTAGACGTTTTGTCTAGTTTTACGTCAAAATCACTGTTATTTTCTCTCAGAATTATCACTACTGATTTCTCTGTGCTTACATCTCATCTTTCTCTCCGCGCGCTCTGACGTCGTCATCCCCCCCATTCGCGTTATCACTCTCTCGTTATAGGTCGTTCACGAGTTCACACTTACAAATGATCAGAGAATAAATAGTTATGCGTATTTGGCGTGCTGTCCGGGGGGAGGGCTCCGAGCTCGGAAATTGGGCCCGAACCCAGAGTACTCCCCCCGTATCTCTTGGTTAGGAAGATAACCAGGTAAGTGTGAGGAGATGGGGTGGTGGAGGGATGCTGAAAACTGTCAAGGATAATGGGTGAGTCGACTGTGAGTATTTATAGGCCTTTAATCATGCTGATTGAGTGGACCTGTTGATTACTGATTGCTGACAGCTGGTTGGAATGACTTGATTGTTTGATCATTAGAACGTGTTCCTCCCGAACTTTGTTAATAAAACATCATTTCACGAGTTCACACTTACAAATGATCAGAGAATAAATAGTTATGCGTATTTGGCGTGCTGTCCGGGGGGAGGGCTCCGAGCTCGGAAATTGGGCCCGAACCCAGAGTACTCCCCAAAAAGCTAAGTGAGCAAAGGACAGCCGCCAGCTTAAAGAACCCCCCCGAAAAGAGCGCAGAGATTGGCGGGCTGGCATTTCAAGGAGAAGCCTGGATGTTTGGCAAGGAGCTCTCGCCACGTCCGGACGGGTAATTATGGATGTTCGGCAATAGTCACGGCATCGGAACAGGTAAACCTCGTCAGTCAGGAAAAGAGAAAACGTGAATGACCGGAAGGTTTTTTTTTTTTTTTTTTTTTTTTTTTTTGTAACATCCGCTGGGAGATCAATACTCGCTGGATGGAAAAAGAGAAGACATGGATGCTCGACCGGGAAACCTCTCGTTGTGTCCGCTGGGAGCTCAATACTCGCTGGACGGAGAAGGAGGACACGAAGATGCTTGACCTCGGGAACTCTCTGAGTATCCGCTGGGAGATCAATACTCGCTGGACAGAGAAGGAGGAGACGAAGATGCTTAGCCTGGAAACTCTTGTTGTGTCCGCTGGGAGATCAATACTCGCTGGACGTAGAAAAAAGAAGACATAGATGCTCCACCGAGAAGGCTCTCATTGCGTCCGCTGGGAGATCAATACTCGCTGGACGGGGAAAGAGAAGACAGAGAAGATTATATATATATATTTTTTTTTTTTAATTTTTTTTTTTTTTTATCCGACAAGGGTTTGGTGGGCTTTTTTGATATGGAATCGGTTGGTCCTGATGTAGCTTTGATAAGCATCTGAGGACCATCTTCCGAGAGCTTGGATCTGCTGCTGGGAGAGGCCTTTTTGGGCTGCTGAGGTTGCTGCCCCGATGCGGAAGGAATGGCTGGAGAAATTCTCTGCTGGGATGCCTGAACGTTGGAGAACAGATTTGAGGTGCTTTTGGAACCAAAAGCGCGTCACGGGTTTGTTGGAGTCGTCTACGAATAGGGGTTCGAGATGGGATTTAGCATGAGAGTTTCTCAGTTGGAGGTATGCCAGTATAGTTTGGTATGGTTGAATTGGTGATGAAAGGTTGAAAATGTATATAAAATGACCTTTTTTGGTTTGGTCTGTTTTGCTTTGTTTAATCAGAAAAGAGATTGTTTCACTGTCAAGTACTGATAGGTCTGAGATGCTTGGGTGGACTTTTGGGTCAAATCTGGAAGTGATAGCCAGTTCCGAGCATCTGAGAAAACCAAAAAAGGCTAGAATAAACATGGCGTCGAGTGTGCGAGAGGTGTTAAGGGATTGATAGCCTGTGCGGAGGGTATGAATACATTTAGTAAGAATGTCTAACGTGATGGGATGTCTTGAGTCCGGACGGGTGGGCTGGGATCGTTGGATGCCTTTAATTAGGAGGGAGGTTTGAGAATTATTTATTTCCGTGGAGGGGGTGCCGTGTATCAATTTGTGAAAAAATTGGATGCCGCTCAGGTAGCCTTTGATGGACCCGACTTGGAGGCCCTTAATGCTGTTAAGGTAAGAGATGAAGGAGGTAATTGAAAGGAGAGAAAAATCAGGGAATGGTGTGTTGTAGGAAAGGTGGAAGGCTTTAAAACATCTCCATGCGGTCACGTAGGATTGGAGAGTCCTGGGAGAAACTGCTTGGAGAATGGTGTCGAGCGTTGTGTCGAGGAGGGATTTAAACGGGTGGGTTACGGAAATATTAATTCCGAATAATGAGGTACTGGAGTTGGGAATTTGTCCGCCTCTGGAGCCAGCGTCCTGAATTTCTGAAACATAAAGCGTGACAGAGAGTCAGCAATTTGGTTTTTTGACCCGGGGATATGTTTAGCGATTAAGATAAATTGATCGCACGCTGAAATCCAGATTAGACGTCTTAAAAGTGGCATCAACGCGGGTGAATGGGAACGGCCTTTATTAATGCACTGAACTGTAGCTTCGTTGTCACAATGCACTATGATACTGCTAGCAGTCCATTCTTTTCCCCACAGGAAGGCTGCTACTACGAGAGGGTAAAGCTCGAAGAATGCGGAGGACTGAAGCGTGTCCTGGATTTGAGGGGGCCATGTAGACGCGAACCAGCGTCCTTGGCAAAACCCCCCGAAGCCGACTGAGGGGGCTGCATCTGTGAATAGCTGGATGTCGATGGGGGATGATATTAGGTTCTTATAAAAAAAAGATAGGCCGTTCCACTGATTAAGGAATGTTATCCATAGCCTGAGTTCGTCGCGGCACGCTGCGGTTAGGGAAATAAGATCCTCTAGCGCGTGAACTGAAGACGCGAGAGAGAGGAGATGAGAAATGAAAGGGCGGCCTTGTGGAATGATGCGCATGGCGAAGTTTAAGTGGCCGAGCAGGGATAGGAGTTCGCGTTTGGAGCACTTTGACTGGTTTACAAGGGTAGATGAGATGAGGATTATTCTATCGATTTTTTCCTTGGGCAGGGATGCCTGGTATTTAACTGAATCTAAGTTAATGCCAAGGAACTCGATGGATGTGGCGGGACCCATGGTTTTCTCTTGGGCGATGGGGATTCCGAGCTCGGAGAAAACTCTTTGAACTGTGAGAATATGGGCGGCTGGAATGGCGCCGGGAGGCGAAATGATTAGAAAATCGTCTAGCAGGTGAATGAGGTGAGGAATTGCGTAATTGTTTGACAAGATCCAGCAAACAGCTTCGGATAGCATGTCGAAAATTTTGGGGCTGCTTTTGCATCCGAAAGTTAAGCGTACAGCGAAATAAAATTTCCCATGCCAGCGCACTCCGAATAAGTGCCATGAATCCGGGTGGATGGGCATCACTTTGAAAGCCGAGGTGATGTCAATTTTTGCGAGCCAAGCGCCCCGACCCACGATTTTTATCAGGTCGACTGCGTGATCCACGTCGTGGTATTTGAGAGAAAATTCGTCAAGTGGGATCAGGCTGTTAATGCTTGGGAACAGGGAATTATGCGGAGCTGACAGATCGACTATGAGACGTTTCTTACCTGAAAACTTTCTCGTAGCCACTCCAATGGGGCTAATGCGAAAAACTTTGAATGGAGGATCGTCAAAGGGACCAATCATAAAGCCTGAATCGACTTCTTTTTTAATCAGGTTGTCTACTACGTCGGGCTCGGCGAGAGCCGATTGGAGATTATGGCAGATGATGTTTTGGGAGAGCGGGCATACCACTCCAGGTTTAAAACCGTGTTGGAGGCCGGACAGCAGATATTCAGTGAAGTCGGAGTCCGGGTGGTGAGCTAGTTCGATAGAAAGGCGAGAAATATCCACGGGAGTCGATAAATAATTTTTTGATTTTTTATTGACCTCTTTAAACACAGGGCATACAGGACGGGCATGAGCACCGCCGCAGAAACTGCATATGTGCAAGTACCGACAACGCTGCCTGGTGCATTTTCCAATGTTAAAATTGTTGCAAGGCTGTTTGCTGTCCGTAGATGCTCTGGAGCTGAAATTGGCATCGTGGGGATTTGAGTTGATGGTTGCCGGTCTTGGAACGTAGCTGGTGGATTTAACTGGTGCAGTTTCCGGGCCGGGGGGAATGGAGGGGTTAACTTGTGGGCACGATATTGTGGAATGTGTTACTGACCTGCAGACCGCGCAAGAAATGTTCCTGCAGCCAAGGAATACTCTGCTGTGAAGGTCGGTGTCGAGTGCTCCCCAGTAAGGGCACTGGTTCCACTGTGAAACTCTAACAGCGCATTTTGCTGAGAAGAGCTTGTGATATGTGTAAAAGTGCCCTCCCCCATAAGACAACGCAAGCTCAGCTATGAGCGCTAAATAGTCGTTCAGTTCGCGCCGCCTATGAGGGAAGGCTGAACAAATGACTTCTGTGAAGTGGCTGAAAGCGATAGAAAATTCAGAAAAAGAAAGTAAACGTGATGTATGTGTGTTTTGATTTTTTAACGTGACTGAAAAATCCCCGCAGTCTAACTGGCGGTTAGAATCGGACACGGGAAGCAGAGAAAGTAAATTTGAAAGGTCTATGTCCGCACCTGCCAGAATCTGTGCTCGGATGTTGTGGGCCACTGGGGGAGGCTCCAGAGCGACGGCGTTTGATGGGACGGGCAATGGTGTAGCTGTGAAGAGAGAAAAATGTGATTTTGCATTTAAGAGAGAGCTGTAAGGGAGAGAAGCTGGGGCTGCGACTGACGGCGGAGGCAACCTCACGCTTAAGTCGGCCTGAGGGGCTTGAGGAGGGAAATTAAGAGAAACATGAGGGGGAAAAGGAGGATAAGAATGAGATGCTTGAGCCTGTGTTACAAGCGGAGGCAGCCTCGCGCTTGCTTGTGCTGCAGGCCACTGAAAAGGGGAGGGGTTAGTGGAAGTCACAGGAAGATGATGGAATGACTGGGCCTGCGCCGCTAGCGGAGGCAGCCTCACGCTAGCGTCTGCTACGGGAGCCGGAGGCCACTGCAGAGGAAATGAGCTGGAAACGGCAGGAGGAAAAAACTGGGAGACTGAGGGTGGGTCGGCGGGCCCAGCTGTGTATGGCGCTACGGCCGGAAGTGCCGCGCTGAAGTGCTGAGCTGAAGTGGGAGGCGAGTGAGGTCTTGCAGCGGTGGAATCTGGGGCGCGGCCCAGGCTCGCTGAAGGCCTGGCACCGCGGGCTGATGCACGCAGAAAACCGGATCTTGTACGAGAAGAAGGTGGCGGTGTCGGGCGAGGCGAATTCGGGGCCTCCCGAGTTTTGCCTAGCCTGCTGGCCGCCTTGGAAGCTGGGGTGGACTTAGGAGAGAGATTGGATGATTGCAAGGTAACGTACAAATTGTATAATTGTGCTTTGTTCATCCTACGTGAGGGCTGAATATCGGAATTCATCAGCGCTTGTCTTAGACTCAAAACTGTCCACTTTCCAATGGGCGGAATCGTTGGTATGGCCGAATGATAGGAGGATGCCGGGGAGAAAGCTGGAGTCCTCGCCGGTGGAGGTGAAGGCAGGCCTCGGCGTCTTGGCGTGCGGGGTGTTGCTTGCGCAGACCGGCGCCCGCGAGATGAAGCCTGGGGCACGGAGGCGGTATCAGGCGGAGACGAAGTGGTCCTGGGGCCAGCTGATGGCGGCGAAGGAACCGGAGCATGGTTGAGCTCGTCATTGGATGGTGAGAGTTGCATTTGAGACATCGTAGCAAACGGAGAACCAAATGCTGAAAACTGTCAAGGATAATGGGTGAGTCGACTGTGAGTATTTATAGGCCTTTAATCATGCTGATTGAGTGGACCTGTTGATTACTGATTGCTGACAGCTGGTTGGAATGACTTGATTGTTTGATCATTAGAACGTGTTCCTCCCGAACTTTGTTAATAAAACATCATTCAGTGAACACACGTCACATTCTCTTAAAGGCAACATAAAGGCCCGTACACACCGGGACGAATTTCGCGCGCGATATTCGCCGACGTTTAACGCCTCGTGACTAAACAAAGGGCGCCAATGTGACTGTGCACACCGACGTGAAAAACGCCACGCGTAAAAGCGTAATTTTTTTTTAAACGCCTCGGGTTCGTTTTTTTGGTTTGACGCGCCGCGTCAAAAACTATCCGACCAATGAGATTGGCGCTTTTGCTCACGTGTCTGGAGCTTCTGAAGTTACAGTAAAACACAACTTGGGGGCGCTCAAACACAAAACGGTCTTGCCGAGCACACATACGTAACAGCGAAGAAGATATACGCTAAGTAGCGTCTACACTGCCCATAGTCAGACACTGCCGGGAAGAAATGAGGAGGAAGATGCAAGGCAAGATGAATGTAGAGCTGCTGGTCTCGTTGGTGTCGGAATAAAGAACTATATGACAAACGCGACAGCGACTACAAAAATCTTGTTAAAAGAGAACTGTTATGGAGTGGTATTGCAGAGTATAGACTGTTATGGAGTGGTATTGCAGAGTATAGACTGTTATGGAGTGGTATTGTATTTCTGTTTTACATTAAGCGCCATCTAATGTCAGGGAATGAATTTGCATGTTCACTCGGCTCATCGTCAGCGAAAATCGCTTGGGTGTGAACACAAAAAACGCGTTGAAAAACGCTGGCGAATAACGCGCGCCGATATTCGTCCCGGTGTGTACGGGCCTTAACATTCAAAATACAGCAATACTTTTTTCATATTCACAACATGAGAAAAAATAAGAACAAAAAGAAAACACTTTTGGATCATTAATGGAAAAAAGTTTTAATTTTACAATTCTGAACTCAGTTAATTTACTTTTCTTTTAATTTAATTTACTTTTGGTTACTTCTTTTAGTAACCACTCTGGCTTACTATTTATTTTTTTTCCTTTCTTAATTTTTATTTGTAATCACTCTGGGTTACACCTGCCAAGAATCAAGCTCCTGTCCTGTGTTGTGCGTTTGTTTGTGTCGTGTTTACTATTATGTCACGGTAGTAAAGGCGTTGCAACTATAACGATCAGTCTATAATCCCATCCACTTTGAAGGGGTACTAAAGCAAGCTGAGTCGAGCCGAGCCGTACCATGCAGTGGTAAAGTGCCATATAGATCATGAGTACCCTTTCATATTCACTTGATGGTGTATCAGTAGCTGATTCTAAGGGGAACACCCTCCAGGTTAGATTAGGCTTGTTTGAGATGCGCCTTGCCTCGCCTGAAATGTATGCGAGAGTAGGCGGCTGCAGTGAGAGGAGGAGTGAAAAAAGCGCAGGCAAGCCGGACAGTTCTCTCTTCTCATAGTGGATCTGACACCTGTGAGATCAAAGATGGATATCGCGGGATTCACGGGATTCACGCTCGTGCACAGTGTTGCTAATACACTGGATGTAATTCAAGTTCTGTTGCTTTTATATGAAAATAAATAAAATGAACAAGACACCCAAAGTAGGCTACTTGTTATTTAATTCCATTCCAAATACATGTTTATCAATATTTTTTTCTTTACAGACATATGTGTTTTTTGTTTGTTTTTTTTTTCATAAAAATTTAATTGCATAACCTAAAGAGATCGCACTGTCAGATAGTTTGGGAATATTCACACATTACATATACACATAAAACATTATATTAGAGTTTTAAAATCAAACATTTTAAAAGAGAACAATACATCACAGTTGTTTTAACCAATGAGCATTAAGCTGTGTCGTCAGCAAGTCGTTTCCCATCATGCTTTTGATCAGCGCAGTCGGTGGAGAGCAACTGCGCTGGACTGCAGAATCCGACACGTGCGCCTTGCGCTCGCGAGAGACTTTTGACATATGTCAGCATGACATCAGAGCAAGGCGGACCGCACTCGGACACATTTCTAACCGGCATGCATCTCGCGCTGATCACCGGTGATCGGTTCTGCGCAGATTTTGCTCATCTCAAACAAGCCTATTGTTTGAAGCCCATATAGAATCACACCAGTTCATTGGCTGATGGCGCTTGAGGCATCAGTGACGTGATCAACATGTTTGCGCCATTTTTTTGCACCAACTCGTCTCATGTTTCTTCAGGAAGAAAAGAAAGCCTGTGCTTTATTTGCTTTGACTTACGTCCAGTGGTGGACAGTAACAAAGTATTTTTACTTAGTTTCTGTTCTTAAGTACATTTTTCAAGAAGGCTATCTGTAATTTAAAAAAATAATAATTTTTATTCTGAGAAACTTTTACTTTTGCTTAACCCTCTGAGCCAGAAGTGCTTTCTGCTGGATTTTTTCCTCATGACCGCGTAAACAACTTAAAATACTCCGTCATTTTTGTCCAAACAAATAAGTCATTATGCATCATTATAAACTATAAAGGATCTACTTTTATTTGTGTACACTCACAATAACATCAAATTAGGCATGTGCCGGTATCAAATTTTCACGCTGCGATTAATTGATTGAGCTTTTATCACGGTTTACGGTATTATCACGATATTTTAATTGATCAAGAGAAACGGAATGATTGGGGGGGGGGGGGTTAAAGTGGCTAAAGTGAAAGGAGTCTTTCATATAAAGGTGTTGATTACATTATTACTCCAGTACCCAGAGAGCAAAAAATATCCGCACAGCTTCTTTTTGCCGCCGGCCCTAAGCTGTCGGCTATAGGTGCGTCCCGCTGGCGGGGATGAAACGTTTGCCGCCAAATACGTCACTCCCATTGGGCCGACTGCTTCATTTTCTTTGGCGGTTGCCTCCGTCTAATGGACCGCGGCCGGCTGGCAGCAAGCCGCTTTGAAATACAAGGATTTCTACTCTAAAATCGACCAGCAGCCATGGCTATGTTTGGCATGTTGGGAGTTAGAATGGAAGTGGAACTGACAGCATTTTAACAACTTGTCACATTTAAAGCGATTATAAAATCATAATAAGCCTATATGTGAATTATATCAAATATTGTTTTTTTTTTGCTCCAAAGCCATTAGGGTTTATAACATATTTTTGACTCTTGATTCCATGATAAGGTAAGGTTTAGGAAATGACATTTAAATTACTTTGAAACTCTGAATCGATACAGTAGCCTATAGGCTATATGTAAAATATATCGAATTATTTTATGCACTTAGGTGAAAATTGTTTACATTTCTTTGATTTATGCACAATTGAGACATGCACCAATAAACCAAAAATAATTCCTTTTGTAAAACTTACTTGGCAATAAATATCTTTCTGATTAGGTTTTAAAATAGATATTTAATTGGTATAAACAATTTAGCTGAATAAATTGATGAAGTTAGACTTTTCACTAATGCCTGGCTAAATCAGTGAACAGTGAAAGACATCTGCAACATGGCCAAAATCTTGGGTAGGCCTATACTTTATTTTATTTTATTTTTAATTAATTTGCAACCATGGTAATAGCCTATCTATCATAAACATGAAAATCTCTGTTTTGACCTGAAAGATAAACTCAACGAAAAAGCTAAAATCTCATCTGGTTTCACAGATCTGCGCTGGCAGATTTGTGAAATATTTAGAAATATTTTGTCTGTGGAAATTTAGTTTTATGTCTTTCATTTTTGTCCAACCTCATGTTTAAGAAAGTGTTAAAGTCCCTGTAAAGGCAATGCAAAAAAAAAAAAAAAAAAAATTCTAAACATATTATAAATGTTAGAAATGTATTGCTTAAACACATTACAAAGACTGTGAACTGTGAAAGGGCGAAGGCCCTATTGTTTCCGGTAGGATTATTTATTATTATTAGGGCCCAAGCCCTGAAAGGGCGAAGGCCCTATTGTTTTCGGTAGGATTATTTATTAGGGCCCAAGCCCTGAAAGGGCGAAGGCCCTATTGTTTTCGGTAGGATTATTTATTATTAGGGCCCAAGCCCTGAAAGGGCGAAGGCCCTATTGTTTTCGGTAGGATTATTTATTAGGGCCCAAGCCCTGAAAGGGCGAAGGCCCTATTGTTTTCGGTAGAATTATTTATTATTAGGGCCCAAGCCCTGAAAGGGCGAAGGCCCTATTGTTTCCGGTAGGATTATTAGGGCCCAAGCCCTGAAAGGGCGAAGGCCCTATTGTTTTCGGTAGGATTATTTATTATTAGGGCCCAAGCCCTGAAAGGGCGAAGGCCCTATTGTTTTCGGTAGGATTATTTATTAGGGCCCAAGCCCTGAAAGGGCGAAGGCCCTATTGTTTTCGGTATAATTATTTATTATTAGGGCCCAAGCCCTGAAAGGGCGAAGGCCCTATTGTTTCCGGTAGGATTATTAGGGCCCAAGCCCTGAAAGGGCGAAGGCCCTATTGTTTTCGTTAGGATTATTATTAGGGCCCAAGCCCTGAAAGGGCGAAGGCCCTATTGTTTTCGTTAGGATTATTATTATTAGGGCCCAAGCCCTGAAAGGGCGAAGGCCCTATTGTTTTCGGTAGGATTATTTATTATTAGGGCCCAAGCCCTGAAAGGGCGAAGGCCCTATTGTTTTCGGTAGGATTATTAGGGCCCAAGCCCTGAAAGGGCGAAGGCCCTATTGTTTCCGGTAGGATTATTTATTATTATTATTATTATTATTATTATTATTAGGGCCCAAGCCCTGAAAGGGCGAAGGCCCTATTGTTTTCGTTAGGATTATTAGGGCCCAAGCCCTGAAAGGGCGAAGGCCCTATTGTTTTCGGTAGGATTATTAGGGCCCAAGCCCTGAAAGGGCGAAGGCCCTATTGTTTCCGGTAGGATTATTTATTATTATTATTATTAGGGCCCAAGCCCTGAAAGGGCGAAGGCCCTATTGTTTTCGGTAGGATTATTTATTAGGGCCCAAGCCCTGAAAGGGCGAAGGCCCTATTGTTTTCGGTAGGATTATTTATTATTATTATTATTATTCTTATTTTTCTGTCAACCTTTCGGGCACTTTTGAGACCCTTAACGTGCTCGAAAACTCTTGAAACTTTGCACACGGGTCAGAACCCGCGGCCATCAGGGCCGGGCTGAAGCTGGTACCCGGGCGTGGCAGGGGGGCTCAACAGCGCCCCCTTGAACGGGGTCCGAAAACTTGGTCCATAAATCAGACACTCTTGCATGTAATAATATGAAACTCGGTACATATATAGATCTCATCGGGCCGAACAACTTTCCTACTTTTACTTTTTACGCCAGCCCAACAGGAAGTCGGCTATTATGGGTTGTTTGGAAACGCATGCTCAGGAATTTGATGTACTCCTCCTAGAGAATTGATCCAATTGCCTCCAAACTCGGTGTGCATGAAGTCAAGACATTGAGGATGAAAAATAGCCAGGGGATTTTTGATATCTCGAACGGTTTGGCTGTGGCGAGGAAACGAATTTATGGCGAATAAAGGGTCACAGGAAGTGTATTATAACTTCAGCATACATTAACTGATCTTGATGAAACTTCCACAGTGTGTTCGTTGTAAGAGTCCGATCACATGGATGTGACTATTGTGAGTCAAAGTTATAGCGCCACCAACTGGCAGCAGGACGTGTGTCACTTTCAAAATGCTTTGAAATCACCCTCTTATTTTTAACCGATTTGCTTCAAACTTTATGTGTATAATGTAGACACACGGCAGATGTAGACCTGTGAAAGGATTATTGATATCTTAGATACTGTTGCCGTGGCAACGCATCAAACTTTAATATTCTTTTTTGATGCTTTTGAGACTCTTAACATACTTGAAATTGCATGAAACTCGACAGACACATCACATTTATTAGCCAGTAGACATGTGCAAAGTGTCAGAAACGGGCGTGGTGCAGGGGCTCAGTAGCGCCACCTTTTGACAAAAGAGGGGGAGTTAGGTCTATACTTTTATCTACAATGATAAAACTCAGTACGTATATTGTTCTCGTCGAGCCGGACAACTTTCTAATTTACATTCATTACCTCCGACCAACAGGAAGTCAGATATTTTGGTTTGAATGTGGATGTTTCGAAGAATTTTCTCTCTCTCTGTGAGAGGGAGAGGGAGAGGGGGGGGAGAGATTTTTCTTTGAGTGAGAATACTTTAAATTATTGGTTTTCATGGTTTCAGGGGCTTTTGGGGCCCTTAACATGCTCGGAAACTCTTGGAACTTTGCACACAGGTCAGAACCCGCAGCCATTAGGGCCGGGCTGAAGCTGGTACCCGGGCGTGGCAGGGGGGCTCGACAGCGCCCCCTGGAATGGGATTCGAACACTTGTCCATAAATCAAACACGCTTGCATGTAATAATATGAAACTCGGTACACATATAGATCTCATCGGCTTGAACAACTTTCGTGCTCTAAGTTTTACGCCAGCCCAACAGGTAGTCGGCTATTATGGGTTGTTTGGAAACGCATGCCCCTGGATTTCGATATACTTCTCCTTGGGAATTGATCGGATTGCCACCAAACTCGGTCAGCATGAAGTCAAGACATTGAGGATGATAAATTGCCAGCGGATTTTTGATATCTCGAACGGTTTGGCCGTGGCGAGGAAATGAATTTATGGCGAGAAAAGAGAAACAAAATGTGTGTTATAACTTAGTCCGTTTTACTTACAGTTACAAAACTCGCCACATATATTGTTCTCGTCGAGCCGGACAACTTTCTAATTTACAGTTATTAGCTCGGATCAACAGAAAGTCAGATATTTTGGTTTGAATGTGGATTTTCTCTGACAGAGAGAGTGCCCTCTGCCATTCTGTGTGTGTGTGTGTGTGTGTGTGTGTGTCTGTGTGGGGAGGGGAGGGGGGTGTCTGTGTGTGTGTGGCGAGGAGGAGGAGGGGGTCTCACTCTCTCTGTGTTTGTGTGTGTGTGGCTGTCTGTCTGTTACAGTGAAAAGAGCTTAACTATTTCATTCATTTGTTCTGCATTAAATGATAAATAATTCTCTAAGGCCGTGCTTTTTTGTATATAAAATATTTATATATAAAAATGATATGTATATATAAATATATATTAGGTATGTGACTGAGGATATTTTCCCACCGGTTAATCGATGTGTGACACCGACACCGCTAATATGAAAGTAAAATACTCCCGTCCGCACCGACATTGATAATGCTTCGGAGCAGGGCGAGGGTTTTCCATTATTTGCTATGGAAGTAATGATCTAAAAAACGTTCGCTTTGTTCTACTCGCTCCTCGCCGTGGATGCGCACCGTCATGAATGACCATGCAGCTGTGCACTTAGTTTGTTTAAAATTAGTCCTGCATTAAAAGGATAAATAAATATCTAAGGTCTTGTCTTTTTGCATAGCACTTTATGGATATTTTTAAAATGACAAAATATGCATAGAACATATCTTGTATTGTTTGCTTTAAATAAAATTAATATTGTATGTTTGGTGATTCAAGCTGAATGAATTTAAAATGAATGTGCTATATATATTAGATCAATATATATGTTTTCCTTAAAATTTGAATCAACACTAACTTTATTCTCATCAGAATTATAAATTTTTGTATAAAATAATACTACCATTAAAAAAAAAACAGTCATTAGCTCGGATCAACAGGAAGTCAGATATTTTGGTTTGAATGTGGATTTCTTTGCAAAATCAGCCTCTGAATTTTTACCCACTCCTCTTGAGTGGTTTATTTTATTCCCATCAAACTATTTCAGCATGATGAAAATACATTAAAGATGCTAAATTGTGTACGGATAGTAAATATCTCAAACGGTTTTGCTATGGCGAGGGATTAAAGTAATGTCAAAAAAGGAAACACTAAAAGCCCAATATCTTCTAAAAATGTTATTATACACCATTTATTTCTATATAAAATTATAAAAATATCAGAACTAAACCCATTTTATTCTTATTTTAAAAAGATTTTTATTCTAATTTTATTCTAAGTTTAAAAACAGTAAAGTAAAAAAAAAAATCAAGTCATACATAGGGCTATACTGCCCTCTTGTGTTCAAAATCAGGTAGGCCTATTGGATCTATATAAAAAAATATACTAGGTATGTGACGTGAGAATATTTTACCACCGGTTAATCGACGTGTGACACCGCAGGGGGCTTTTGAATCGCTAACTTAACAACGAAAGTAAAATATGTTTGTCTGCACAGACATTGATAATGGTGCAGAGTAGAGCGAGTGTTTTCAATGAATTCCTATGGAAGTTGGAATGAAATAAAAAACGTTGACTGTTCTGCTCGTTCCTCGCCGTGGACATGCAGTCGCACACCGTTATGAATGCCCATGCAGCCGTGAGCATTTTAGTTTCATTTTAATAAAATAGTCAACCTATTTGCAGCGAATTATAGTAGATTTCAGATCAATATATTTGTTTTCCTTTCAATTTTAGTTAACACTAACTTTATTCTCATCTGAATTATAAATAATTTATTTCTGTATAAAATAATACTACCATTAAAAAATACATTTGATTGTCTTTTTTAATCAATGTAGAATGTTTGACTTAAAAATAAACAGATTAGTGCTCGGTTTGAGGACAATCAATTAAATCCAATGCAATATGATGAATGTCCAAAAGATGGCAACGACAGTCTGTTTTTAAATGGGGTTGGATACATATATATATTTCTTTTTAAACTATGTGTGTGTGTGTGTGTGTGTGTGTGTGTGTGTGTGTGTGTGTGTGTGTGTGTGTGTGTGAGAGAGATTTTGGTTGGGTGACAGTTGTAGGTTACAGTTTGACAAGAGTTTATAGTTAGACAAAAGCACAATGTTGTGTTTTATTGCGAGTGTACACAAATATAAGGAAACACTTTGCAGTTTGAATGATATCCTGTATGACAGACTATGTTTTTATGTCTCCATTGTTGAATTGAGCCTCACACACACACACACACACACACACACACACACACACACACACACACACACACACACACACACACACACCAACAACAACAACAACATATTGTGCATTCCAGCATTGCAATCTTGACATCGCAGCCTGTTCATTATAGCCTTAATAATAAAATAGTCAACCTAACATATAAAAACACATAAAAACCTAAAAAAAACATAATTAGTCTGCTATCAGTGGCTCCGTTACTAACTCTAACCTAAGTTATAAAAACATATAAAAACACTGCTCTGTTTAAATATTCAGTAGTACAATTCATACTATTCACAGTAATCACCGCAATATATATTAAAAATAGGGGAAAAAATTATATACATATACATATATATATATATATACACACACACACACTTAAATATATATATATATATTATATATATGTTCATTAATTTATATATCTATATCTATCTATCTATCTATATATATATATATATATATTATATATATATATATATATATATATATATATATTAAAAAAAATATATACATATATATATATATAAGGGCACTTTTGAGACCCTTAACGTGCTCGAAAACTCTTGAAACTTTGCACACGGGTCAGTACCCGGGCGTGGCAGGGGGGCTCAACAGCGCCCCCTTGAACGGGGTCCGAAAACTTGGTCCATAAATCAGACACTCTTGCATGTAATAATATGAAACTCGGTACATATATAGATCTCATCGGGCCGAACAACTTTCCTACTTTTACTTTTTACGCCAGCCCAACAGGAAGTCGGCTATTATGGGTTGTTTGGAAACGCATGCTGTGGAATTAGATGTACTCCTCCTAGAGAATTCATCCAATCGCCTCCAAACTCGGTGTGCATGAAGACAAGACATTGAAGATGCTAAATTGCGGACGGATTTTTGATATCTTGAACGGTTTGGCCGTGGCGAGGACACGAATTGATGGCGAATAAGGGACACAGGAAGTGTATTATAACTTCAGCATACATTAACTGATCTTGATTAAACTTCAGCAGTGTGTTCGTTGTAAGAGGCCGATCACATGGATGTGACTATTGTGAGTCAAAGTTATAGCGCCACCAACTGGCAGCAGGAAGTGTGTCCCTTTCAAAATGCTTTGAAATCACCCTCTTATTTTTACCCGATTTGCTTCAAAGTTTATGTGTATAATGTAAACACACGGCAGATGTAGACCTGTGAAAGGATTTTTGATATCTTTAATACTGTTGCCATGGCAACGCTTCAAACTTTAATATTCTTTTTTGATGCTTTTGAGACTCTTAACATACTTGAAATTGGATGAAACTCGACAGACACATCACATTTATTAGCCCGTAGACATGTGCAAAGTTTCAGAAACGGGCGTGGTGAGGGGCTCAGTAGCGCCACCTTTAGTCATAAGTGGGGGGGGTTAGTTTTATCAACAGCAACAAAACTTGGTATGTGTATTGTTCTCATCAAGACGGACAACTTTCTAATTTACATTAACGATCTCCGACCAACAGGAAGAGAGATATTTTGGTTTGAATGTGGATTTTCTGAAGAATTTTCTCTCCCTCTCTCTGTGTCTCTGTGTGTGTGAGGGGAGGGGGGATTTGACTATTGCTTTTATATTGTTAATCAAGGTTTCAGGGGCTTTTCGGGTCCTTAACGTGCTCAAAAACTCTTGAAACTTTACATACAAGTCGGAACCTGCGGCCATCAGGGCCTGGCTGAAGCTGGTACCCGGGCGTGGCAGGGGGGCTCAACAGCGCCCCCTGGAATGGGGTCCGAAAACTTGCTCCATAGATCAAACTAGCTTGCATGAATTAATATGAAACTCGGCACACACATAGATCTCATCGGGCCGAACAACTTTCGTGCTCTAAGTTTTGCGCCAGCCCAACAGGAAGTCGGCTATTATGGGTTGTTTGGAAAACGCTTGCTGTGGAATGCGAAGTACTCCTCCTAGAGAATTCATCCAATCCCCACCAAAGTCGGTGTGCATGAAGTCAAGACATTGAGGATTCTAAATTGCGTACGGATTTTTGATATCTCGAACGCTTTGGCCGTGGCGAGGAAACGAATTTATGGCGAGAAAAGAGAAACACGAAGTGGAATAACTTCTGCATACATTAACTGATCTTGATGAAACTTCAGCAGTGTGTTCGTGGTAAGAGGCCGATCAGATGGATGTAACTATTGTGAGTCAAAGTTATAGCGCCGATTATGCTTTTTGGAGGGACAAAGATGGCGGCATAGGCGCCGCACACGTCGCAACTTGCTCTGCTCCATTGAAAATATAAATCCCTCTAATTCAGTATATAGCCTATTGTTGGAGTCTTGAAACGAGTTAAGATACAAGCCGTCTTATATTGGGTCTGGACTGGTTATTATTGATTTTTCTTCTACTATTACTACTACTTCGGAATGAGTTCCAGGAAGGGCCTGAGGCGAGGAGACGATGGCACGCCGGCAGCTGCACCTGTGGATAATATCACGCAATCACAGTCCTGTGAGGACATGCCACCTGCTTGGTTTCTCTCGGAGATGGAAAAGGGTTTCTCAAGAATACACGACATGGTCGAGGACCGTTTGAGTAAAATAAACAAGGTAGTAGAGAAAATTCACAACGAACACTCTGCTATTAATGAAAAGTTGGCGGATCTTTCGGCCAAACAGTCAGAATATGAAGCAACCGCTGTGGATTTGCGTGCAGATATTGCCGACTCTAAGAAAGAGACTAATGCTGCAATTGAAGAGCTCCGAGGAAAACTTGATGATATGGAAAATAGAGCCCGGCGGAATAACCTCCGCTTGGTGGGTTTCCCTGAAGGAGTTGAAGGCAGTGATGGCGTAGCTTTCATACAGGAATGGCTACCAAAGATCTTGAAAGTAAGCATTTCTTTTGAAATTGAGGCCTGCCACCGCACTCTGCACCGTCGTCCAGCTGAATATGATAGACCACGGGCGCTGGTTATTCGTCTGCTGCGCAGTAGCGACACGGAGAAAATTCTTGCAGCCGCCCGACAACTAAAGAAGCTGGAATACGGCAATTCTACTATTATGGTCTTCAGAGATGTTTCTACGGCATTGTACAAAAGACGCAAAGCGTTCAATGATCTGAAGAAACTGCTACAGAGATGTGACATAAAATACAGCCTGCTTTACCCGGCAACGCTACGGATCGACTTGTCAGGAGGACGTCGATCCTTTACCTCTCCAAAATCAGCTGAGACATATCTGCGACAACATCATCCTGAATATTTTTGAGGCCGGGTCAACTTAATAACTATCCCCAGGCTCGCTTCACCGCAATAGCGGGACAAGGACAAGGGCCATCTGATCTACAGGTGCCATATACAAACTTACATTTATTTATTTATCGTTTTGTTTCTGTTTGTGTGGGCACAGATTATTGTTACTCTACAGTGGAATACTTTTGATCACGCTAACCTTCAAGGTACGCATTTTTTTTTTCTCTTCTTTTTTTTTTCTCTTCTCCTTTCTTTTTTTTTTTTAGTTTCTTTTTTTTCTGCTGGACAACTATAAGTGATATATTTTTGTATAGGCTATTATATGTTTGGATTTAGCCTACTGGGCAGTTTAGATTAAATTGAAAATGAGGGATTCTAAGAAATAAAATGAAATATTATGCATATAATGACCAACCTTTTTCTTTATTTATATTAATTTTTATTTCATTTTTATTATAATTATTCATATGAATTAAGTCCCTGCAATGGAGCAGTTGCTGGGTTGGGAAGGTGACGATATCACCAGTACGTGAAGTGTTTGATCGATCTGCATTTCTTTAGGAAGGCAGACACATAGATCAGGATAGGGTTGCTGTTAATGAAATATCAGGGTAACTTTTTTGGTTTTGATAAGGGTTTTCTGTTTTCTTTATTCTTTTTTTTTTTTTTTTTTTTGTCATTGTTTCTCTGTGTTTAATGTTGTTGAATGGTGATATTTTATTTTACTTGAGTTTGGCTATAGGACCACAATTAAGTTATGAATAGCTCTATACAGTATAAATATATGACATGGAATGTTAATGGGTTAAATCAAGCTTTGAAAAGGAAAAAAATTCTTAATTTTCTGTATAAGCAGAGTGTTGATTTCATTTTCCTACAAGAGACTCACTTAACAGTAGCAGACCATGTTAAATTAGGGTGCCAATGGAAAGGGCAGATTTTCTTTTCTTCATTTTCTTCTCAAGCAAGAGGGGTTGCTACACTGATTAGTAATAAAGTACAATTTCAACAGGACAGAGTAATTAAAGATAAAGCGGGTCGCTTTGTTATAGTAAGGGGTTATGTAGCCTCAGAACCAATAGTTTTGGTAAATGTTTATGGACCAAATTTTGATGAACCACAATTTTTCTACAATTTGTTCTTGAATTTAAATTACCCCTCCTCCGAACTTATAATTGGTGGTGATCTGAATTTGACCCTGGGTATATTAGATAGATCGGCTACCAATAGGTTTTCACATACAGCTGCAGCTAAGGTATTAATACAAGAAATGGCCTACCATAATCTTATTGATATTTGGAGGGCTCGTAATGAAAATGAAAGGAAATACTCTTTTTACTCTCACAAGTATAATAGCTACTCTAGAATAGACCTATTCTATATATACTCTGGGAAGCAACATCTTGTATCATTTTGTGATTACTTACCAAGAGTAATCACTGACCACTCTCCGCTAGTGATGCTTGTTAAGTATGGACAAACTGCTGGGAAGAAGCGGTGGAGATTCAGTAACTACCTTCTTAATGATTTAGAATATATTGACATTATTAATACCAACATTGAGACCTTTTTAGAACTGAATAAAAACACCGCCTCCATATTAGTTATCTGGGACTGTTTGAAAGCTTTTTTAAGAGGCTTAACTATTTCATATACATCGAGGAAACGTAAACAGAATGAATGGAAATTAAGTTCCTTAGAGTTGGCTATTTCTACCCTGGAAAAAAAACACATAGAAACTCAGGATGATAAATATCTACTACAGTTAAATACTAAAAGACTTGAATATGATATCATTATTAGCCATAAAGCAGAGAATGCTCTTTTAAGAACTAAAGCGCAATATTATGAACATGGAGAAAAGTCTGGTTCTTTACTTGCCTGGCAGATTAGAAGGGATGATGCTAGTAAATTAATCCCCTCAATTAAACAAAAAGATGGTTCGATAACTAGGGACCCACAGCTAATTAATATTGCCTTTGCAGAGTTCTATAGGTCCCTATACTCCTCTCAGGGGAGTAATTTAGCTTCAATAAAAATGTTCTTAAACTCCTTATCCGTACCTGTTATATCGGAGGAGGATAAGGTAAGCTTAGAAGTTGATATTACTGAGGAGGAGGTTCAAAGGGCACTTTGTAGTCTGTCAGGTGGTAAAGCCCCTGGGCAGGATGGATTCCCTATTGATTTTTATAGAAAGTTTCTACCAAAGCTTCTATGTCCCTTGGTAGAAATGTATAAGGAGACTTTATATAACGGGAAATTACCTGACACATTAGAACAAGCACTGATTATCATGTTACCCAAACCAGGGAAGGAAGTTAATCTATGTGGCTCCTATAGACTAATTTCTTTATTAAATACGGACTATAAAATTTTAGCTAAAGTTATTGCAAATAGATTGGCTTCCCTTATACCTGAACTGGTGGCTATGGATCAAACTGGGTTTGTCGTTAACCGTTCTCCTTATGATAATATTCGAAGGTTCTACAATATTATTCATTTTTCAAAAAAAATTAATGTACCTGTCTTAGCTGTCTCTTTGGACGCGGAAAAAGCTTTTGACCGTGTCGAATGGAGTTTTTTATTCTGTGTTCTAGAGAAAATGAATTTTGGTCCCAGATTTATGGCGTTGATTAAAACTCTGTATCAATATCCAAAGGCATCAATTCTTACAAATTTCGATACCTCTTCTCAATTCCCACTTACAAGAGGAACCCGACAAGGGTGTCCCCTCTCGCCTCTTCTTTTTACTTTGGTAATTGAACTGTTAGCTATTGCAATACGATCAAACCCACAGATCCATGGAGTTGTAGTCGGAAATGATGAACATACCATTTCATTATATGCTGATGACATAATGCTTTTTTTAACCAGGCCTGAGTCATCTCTCCCTGCATTGGCCGATATACTAGAGGCATATGGTTCTATCTCGGGGTATAAGGTAAACAGTACAAAGAGTATTATTATGCCTCTTAATTCCTTTGCAGACGTTATGCCTCAATTAAATGTACCATTTTCATGGAATGATACTAGCTTAACATATCTTGGCCTACAAATTTCAAATAAGTTAGACCAGATATTTACGCTAAACTATGTCCCTTTGATGAAGGTGATGGGGCAAGAGTTAGATAGATGGAAAACACTGCCCATTTCACTAATAGGTAGAGTAAACTGTATTAAAATGAGTGTACTCCCCAGGTTTCTTTATTTATTTAGGACTCTCCCTTGTCATGTCCCTCAATCTTTTTTTAAGCACTTAAATAGCTTAATAACAAAATTTCTATGGCAGGGTAAGCCAGCAAGAATAAAATTGAAAGTCCTCTGTTTGAACCCATGTGAGGGAGGACTCGGTCTCCCTGACTTTTATTTATATTATTTAGCAGCACAATCAATGGTCATATGGGCTTGGCAAATTAATAGACACAACCACCCTTCTTGGAGACAAATAGAGCAACATCAATTAGCAGATATTACTCTTTCTAGCTTACCTTATATCCCTTATGTGCATACCTTTAAAAGAACTCTTAATAATCCCTTTGTTCTACAGGGGTGTAAAGTTTGGTCTGATATTAGGAAAAGGACTAAAAACCTTCAAAAAATATACACAGATACCCCTTTTTACGCTAATCCGGCATTACCCAAGATATTAAAAGATGAATTGTGCTTGTTATGGTATAGAAAAGGGATTTGTGTATTTGGTGACCTATTTGACAAAGGGTCATTATTACCCTTTGAACAGTTAAAGTTAAAATTTTCTCTGGAATCCAAGCACTTTTTTAAGTATCTACAGGTTAGAGATTATATTAGAGTTCAGCAAGGAGGTAAATTGTTATCTCTTTATCCTTTGGAATTAGACACCTTTATTGTGGGTAAAGATATAAAGAAATTTGTTTCAACTATGTATAAAATGTTGCTGAAGCTTTCGGTTTGTGGCCCAGTGGGGGCCAAGCTGAAATGGGAGCAAGACCTGGGGGTTGATTTTAAAGAGGAACAATGGGAAGTAATCTGTCAAAAGAGTCAGACATTCTCATTTAACAGTCGTCATAGACTGCAGCAATTCAATTTGATTCATCGAGTGTATTATACACCGCAGCGTCTAAATAAAATGAACCCTGACCTTTCAGCATTATGTCCCCGATGTAAAACACAGACTGGGTCTCTTATTCATATGTTTTGGTCATGCTCCCATTTGGATGACCTTTGGAAAGCTGTTAAAGATACTATTGAAAAAGTTATTGGTTCTGACTTGGCTTTAAATCCAAGACTGGCTCTACTTGGAGATGAATCTATGTTACCTCTATATTCTTTCTACAATATTAGATTTGTTAAAATGGCTTTGATGGCTGTTAACAAGTGTATCGCACTGAAATGGAAAAGTGTTACACCCCCTTGCTTCAATATGTGGTTGAATGAAATCCTGTCCTATATTCCACCGGAAAGAATCATGTACAATTTGAAAAAGAACTCGATGGCTTTTGACGAGGTATGGGGAAAATGTATTCTTTTAATGAGAAACTCTGACGGTTAAATTGATCTATTTTTTTTTTTTTTTTTTTTTTTTTTTTTTTTTTAAATTTAGTAATTTATTTATTTTTGGTTTTTTTATTTTTTTTTTTTATTTTTTTTTTATGTGTATATGTATACTTTGATGTGTACAAATGGATGTGTGTGTACACATATATGTGTGCGTGTGCATATGTATATATATGTATATGTGAGTATGTGCGGTATGTGAGAGTATGTATGTATATGCATGCAGCGGTTGTGTAGATGCATATCTATTTAGATGCTTATGTTAAGTATACCCTTCCTGTTGATATGTGGGGGTGGGGGTGGGGGGGAATTCTCTGTAATTCTTAAATTTCTTTGTTTTGTAATTTACTTCTGTGAAAACCCTCTGTTAAAAGAATTGTCTGCTGAAATACTTGAGAATTAAAAAAAAGATTTGATGAAAAAAAAAAAGTTATAGCGCCACCAACTGGCAGCAGGAAGTGTGTCACTTTCAACATGCTTTTGACAAAAGTGGGCGGGTTAGTTTTAACTACAGTAAAAAAAAAATAGTTTGTATATTGTACTCATCAAGCCGGACAACTTTCTAATTTACATTCATTAGCTCCGGCCATCAGGAAGTCAGATATTTTGGTCTGAATGTGGATTTTTTTGCAAAATCAGCCTCTGAATTTTTAGCCACTCCTCTTAAACTATTTATTTTATTCCCACCAAACTTTTTCAACATGATGAAAATACATTAAATATGCTAAATTGTGAACGGATAATAAATATCTCAAACGGTTTTGCTATGGCGAGGGATTAAAGTAATGTCCAAAAAGGAAACACTAAAAGCTTAAAATCTTCTAAAAATGTAATTATATACCATTTATTTCTATATAAAAGTATACAAATATTACAACTGAACCCATTTTTTTCTGTTTTTAAAAAGAATTTTATTCTAATTTTAATCTAAAATTAAAAACAGTAAAGTAAAAAAAAAAAAAAAAAAAGTCATACATAGGGCTATTCTGCCCTCTTGTGTCCAAAAGGACATCAAAATAGTATATAAAACTTTTTACCAGGTAGGCCAATATTGTATTTAAATATACATTTATTAGGTATGTGTCTGAGGATATTTTCCCACCGGTTAATCGACGTGTGACACGAGCGGGTGCTTTTAAATTGCTAATATAAAAGTGAAAGAAAAATATGGACGTCCGCACGGACATTGATAATGTTGCACACACAAATCACACACACGTTGGAAAGAATGATACTTTTAAACATAACACTAAATCGCCATTAAGTGTCGCCAGGCGACCGTTTTAATGAGTGAGTAATTGATTCATTCGTTCAAACGATTCATTTGAATGACTGAGTCATTCATGATTAAGACATATGTTTATGGATTGATCATTCAATCTTTGAGTCAACCGATTCATTCAAAATGCTGAATCATTCAGAAATGAGAAAACACATTGCTGAGAGATGCGCGTGATGATTCTGCTGTGATCTTTTTGTTTAACTATTTTCGCTGCTGAAACAGAACAAAAACAGTCAATATTGCATCTAAAATGTAAGTGACTTGATTGTAACTGTTTTTTAACCTGTTGTATGAAATCAATGTCACAGTTTCAATCGTGATTGTATTCAGGAAACAGCCTTCTCGTCAAGTGAGGTTGCTTAACTGTTATAAAATATATCAAAACTCCATATTTATCATTTTTATAGTCAGTAAGTTGTTAACTGAGTTTGTTTTTTGTGTGCTGATCTCATTTGTTTACATTTCTCCTGGAGAAGCTGCATGAGCCTCAGCAGCGCAACCTTGTTACCATTGATCAACTAATTACTGGTAATCCATTTATTAACAACTGTTGATTGCAACTTAAAATGAATGTAATAAAATTAGAATAATCTCTCGTTTTAGTGATTCCCAAGTAATTTTTTTGTCATTGACGTTCTAATCAGGCTACTCTGGTCGGGCAAGTAAAATTCTCTTTCAGGTTGGCCTATTGTATTTATATATAAATATATTAGGGATGTGACTGTGGGAAAATTTTCCCACCGGTTAATCGATGTGTGACACCGCAGGGGGCTTTTGAATCGGTAACTTAAAAACGAAAGTAAAATATGTTCGTCCGCACGGACATTGATAATGGTGCAGAGCGAGCGCATTGCAATCTTGATATCGCAGTCTGTTCATTATAGCCTTTATAAAATATAATAATAAAATAGTCAACCTAACATATAAAAATTACACTGCTCTGAATAGTATGAATTGTACTGACTATTTAAACACAGTAATCACCTTTGCGCATGTGAAGAGGATCATTTTTCCCTTCAATAGTGGAACGTGAGTGAAGTACAAAGCCTATAATAAACAAATGTTTAGCATCCCAAAAATGTAATATATATATATATATATATATATATATATATATATATATATATAAACACACTTAAAAAAAATAAAAAAAAAAAATATATATTGTTTTTGTTTTTTTTGCTTTTTTTTTAAATATAGCTGCGAGCAGCGATGGAGGGCCCAAGCCGGTGAAACCGCCACCCCCGGTGCCTTTAGTGTAACTAAAGGCACCAGGGTGGCGGTGCCACCGGCTTGGGCCCGCAATCGCTGCTCGCAGCTATATTTAGGGCCCGAGCACCGATGGTGAGAGGACCCTATTGTTTTTGCTCTGTTTATTATTCTTCTTCTTCTTCTTCTTCTTCTTCTCCAAAGTGAATCGCTTTTTAGAGGGCCTTAACATGCTCAAAAACTCATGAAACTTTGCACACGCTTCAGAAGTGGTGAAAATTTACGTGTGATATGGTTTTCAAAATTGGGTGGGGCAAATTCTGTAAATTATTGCCCCCACATTTTGCCCCGGCTCTACGTTTCACGCACAGGTATGAAATTTGGTACATACATGTAATGACCCAATACCTACAAAAAAGTCTCTTGGAGCATAGCCCTAAACACAACAGGAAATGAGCTATTTTGAACTTCCTCCTAGATTTTGGGCATTTTTCGTAATTTCCTGATGTTGTACTTTAACGAACTCCTCCTACAGATTTCATCTGATCCTCTTCAAATTTGGTGAGTGTAATCTTATGGCCTTTGCGACGTTAAATTGCGAAGATCTAGAGTTTTCGTCGAAGGGTGTGCCCTCGGCGGCCTGACAAATGTTCACCCAATTTCGGCCTTTTGGTGATATATGCATGATCAGATAAGTTCTCTGTCAATATTGCTTGCAGTTCCGATTTTGCTAGGCAACCACAGACAGCCTGCAGTAACTTAGGCATACAATTTCCAATCTGTCCCAAACTTCACATGTTTGATAAGAGTCCTGTCCTGAACACATGACCATGCTCATTATGGTTATAGCAATAGCGCCACCTGCTGGTAGCAGGAAGTGTGGCAAATACAAAACGTGCTTGAAAAATCATGAAACTTTGCACACACTTCAGAAGTGGTGAAAATGTACGTGTGATATGGTTTTCAAAATTGGATGGGGCAAAATGGCCCTCGCACCCCTGCCACCGCCACCCGGTGGCTTTAGGAAAGGCCTTAAGATTACACTCACCAAATTTGAAGAGGATCAGATCAAAACTGTAGGAGGAGTTCGTTAAAGTACAACATCAGGAAATGGCAAAAACTGCACGAAATCTGAGAGGAAGTTCAAAATAGCTGATTTCCTGTTGTGTTTAGGGCTACGCTCCAAGATACTTTTTTGTAGGTATTGGGTCATTACATGTAGGTACCAAATTTCATACCTGTACGTGAAACCTAGAGCCGGGGCAAAATGTGGGGGCATTTTGTGGGGGCAAATAAATAATTAGGGCCCGAGCACCGATGGTGAGAGGACCCTATTGTTTTTGCTCTGTTTATTAGGGCCCGAGCACCGATGGTGAGAGGACCCTATTGTTTTTGCTCCGTTTATTATTATTCTTCTTCTCCAAAGTGAATCGCTTTTTAGAGGGCCTAAACATGCACGAAAACTCATGAAACTTTGCACACGCTTCAGAAGTGGTGAAAATTTACGTGTGATGTGGTTTTCAAAATTGGGTGGGGCAAATTCGGTAAATTATTGCCCCCACATTTTGCCCCGGCTCTATGTTTCACGTACAGGTATGAAATTTGGTACATACATGTAATGACCCAATACCTACAAAAAAGTCTCTTGGAGCATAGCCCTAAACACAACAGGAAGTCAGCTATTTTGAACTTCCTCCTAGATTTTGTGCATTTTTTGTAATTTCCTGATGTTGTACTTTAACGAACTCCTCCTACAGTTTTGATCTGTTCCTCTTTAAATTTGGTGAGTGTAATCTTAAGGCCTTTGTGACGTTAAATTGCGAAGATCTTGAGTTTTCGTCGAAGGGTGTGCCCTCAGTGGCCTGACAAACGTACACCCAATTTCGGCCTTTTGGTGATATATGTATGATCAGATAAGTTCAATATTAATGTTGCTTGCAGTTCCGATGTTGCTAGGCAACCACAGACAATTTATGCTCCTTCCACATCATCCATAATTTAAGGGGCAGATTGCTGCTCCCTGCGAATGGTTTCCGAATCTCAGCCTGCAGTACCTCAGGCATACGATGTCCAATCTGCCCCAAACTTCACATGTTTGATAAGAGTCCTGTCCTGAACACATGCCTATGCTCATATTCGGTTATAGCAATAGCGCCACCTGCTGGTAGCAGGAAGTGTGGCAAATACAAATTACTTTGACAAAGAAGTGTGACAAACACAAATTACTTTGACATAGTTCTCCTATATTTACATACTGCCCACCGTGCTCTGTTTTCCTAAAGGCGCCGGGTGGCGGTGGCACGGGTGCGAGGGCCCTTTTCATCGCTGCTTGCAGCTTTAATTAGGGCCCAAGCCCTGAAAGGGCGAAGGCCCTATTGTTTTCGGTAGGATTATTTATTATTAGGGCCCAAGCCCTGAAGGGGCGAAGGCCCTATTGTTTTCGTTAGGATTATTATTATTATTATTATTATTATTATTATTGTTGTTCAAGGGTTCGGGGGCTTTTGGGAACTTTAACGTTCTCAAAAACTCATGAAACTTTGCACACAGGTCAGAACCTGCGGCCATTAGGGCCGGGCTGAAGCTGGTACCCGGGCGTGGCAGGGGGGCTCAACAGCGCCCCCTGGAACGGAATCCGAACACTTGTCCATAAATCAAACACACTTGCATGTAATAATATGAAACTCGGAACAGATATAGATCTCATCGGGCCGAACAACTTTCGTGCTCTAAGTTTTACGCCAGCCCAACAGGAAGTCGGCTATTATGGGTTGTTTGGAAACGCATGCTGTGGAATTTAATGTACTCCTCCTAGGAAATTCATCCAATCGGCTCCAAACTCGGTCAGCATGAAGTCAAGACATTGAGGATGCTAAATTGCGGACGGATTTTTGATATCTCGAACGGTTTGGCCGTGGCGAGGAAACGAATTTATGGCGAATAATGGAAACAGGAAGTGTGTTATAACTTCTGCATACATTAACTGATCTTGATTAAACTTCAGCAGTGTGTTCGTTGTAAGAGGCCGATCACATGGATGTGACTATTGTGAGTCAAAGTTATAGCGCCACCAACTGGCAGCAGGAAGTGTGTCACTTTCAAAATGCTTTGAAATCACCCTCTTATTTTTACCCGATTTGCTTCAAACTTTATGTGTATAATGTAAACACACGGCAGATGTAGACCTGTGAAAGGATTATTGATATCTTTAATAATGTTGCCGTGGCAACGCATCAAACTTTAATATTCTTTTCGGATGCTTTTGAGACTCTTCACATACTTGAAAATGCATGAAACTCAACAGACACATCACATTTATTATCCAGTAGACATGTGCAAAGTTTCAGAAACGGGCGTGGTGGAATGGCTCAGTAGCGCCACCTTTAGTAAAAAATGGGGGCTTAGTTTTACAAAGAGTCAAAAAACTCGCTACGTATATTGTTCTCATCGAGCCGGACAACTTTCTAATTTACACTCATTAGCTAAAAGCAACAGGAAGTCAGATATTTTTGTTTGAATGTGATTTTTTGGAGAATTTTCTCTCTCTCTCTCTGTCTCTGTGTGTGTGAGGGGTGGGGGTGATTTGTCTGTTCAGTGAGATTTACTTTTTCATTTGTTTTTCAAGGTTTCTGGGGCTTTTGGGTCCCTAAACGTGCTCGAAAACTCTTGAAACTTTGCACACAGGTCAGAACCCACGGCCATCAGGGCCAGGCTGAAGCTGGTAGCCGGGCGTGGCAGGGGGGCTCGACAGCGCCCCCTGGAACGGGGTTCGAAAACTTGGTCCATAGATCAAACACGCTTGCATGAATTAACATGAAACTCGGTACACATATAGATCTCATCAGACCGAACATCTTTCGTGCTCTAAGTTTTACGCCAACCCAACAGGAAGTCGGCTATTATGGGTTGTTTGGAAAACAAATGCTGTGGAATGTGAAGTACTTTTCCTAGAGTATTCACCCGGTCCCCTCCAAACTCGGTGTGTATGAAGTCAAGACATTGATGATGCTAAATTGCGGACGGATTTTTGATATCTCAAACGGTTTGGCCGTGGCGAGGAAACGAATTTATGGCGAGAAAAGAGAAACAGGAAGTGTGTTATAACTTCTGCATATATTGACTGATCTTGATGAAACTTCAGCAGTGTGTTCGTGGTCAGAGGCCGATCACATTGATGTGACTATTGTGAGTCAAAGTTATAGCGCCACCAACTGGCAGCAGGAAGTGTGTCACTTTCAAAATGCTTTGAAATCACCCTCTTATTTTTACCCAATTTGCTTCAAACTTTATGTGTATAATATAAACACACATCAGATGTAGACCTGTGAAAGGATTGTTGATATCTTAGATACTGTTGCCGTGGCAACGCATCAAACTTTAATATTCTTTTCAGATGCTTTTGAGACTCTTATCATGCTTGAAATTGGATGAAACTCAACAGACACATCACATTTATTATCCAGTAGACATGTGCAAAGTTTCAGAAAGGTAGGCCAATATTGTATTTAAATATACATTTATTATGTGTCTGAGGATATTTTCCCACCGGTATTTCCGACATTGATAATGGTCACACACAAATCACACACACGTTGGAAAGAATGATGCTTTTAAACAACACTAAACCGCCATTAGGTGTCGCCAAGTGACCGTCTTAATGAGCGAGTCATTGATTCTTTCGTTCAAACGATTCGTTCGAATGAGTCGTTCATGATTAAGACAGATGTTTATGGATTGATCATTCAATCTTTGAGTCAACCGATTCGTTCAAAATGCTGAATCATTCAGTTATGAGAAAACACGTTCCTGTGAGATGCGTTCTGCTGTGATCTTTGTTTAACTATTTTCGCTGCTGAAACAGAACAAAAACAGGCAATATTGCATCTAAAATGTAAGTGACTTAATTTTAACTGTTTATTAACCTCTTGTATGAAATCAATGTCACAGTTTGAGAGCGAGCGATTTCAATGAATTCCTATGGAAATACGAATGAACTAAAAAAAACGTACGCTCTATTCTGTTCGTTCCTCGCTGTGGATGCGCACCGTTATGAATGCATGTTTAGCCGTGAGCTTTTTACTTTCATTTTAAAATTAGGGAGTATGTTTTACGTGTCTACTGTTCAATCGCGCCCGCGCCACACACACACACACACACACACACACACGCACACACACACACACACACACACACACACACACTGACATCGCAGCCTGTTCAGTATAGCCTTAATAAAATATAAAAATAAAATCTCAAACGGTTTTGCTATAGTGAAGGATTAAAGTAATTTTAAAAAAAGGAAACACTAAAAGCCTCATATCTTCTAAAAGTGTAATTATACACCATTTATTTCTCTATAAAATTATACAAATATCAGAACTAAACCCAATTTTTTTTATTTTTTTTATTTAAGAATTATGTTTGAGTTTAAAAACAGCCAGAATGTTTTAGTCCAAAATATAAATAAATCATGTCATGTCATGGATTGCTTGAATTTATTTATTTATTTATTTTTTTTTTTTGCTTGTTTATAGTTATTTTTCTATTCTTGTTCCGTTTTGAATATCATTACATTTAAAGGATTTGTTGTGGAATTATTTGAGTGTATCATATAATCAAAATAATTCTCCCGATTTAGTGATTCCCTAGTTATCTTTTTTTTTTTTTTTTTGTTCTAATCAGGTCAGGCAAGTAAAATTCTCTGTGTCTTGTCCCTTATATATATATATATATATATCCATTATTTATATATGTACATGTGTACGTGTGTATATATATATATATATATATAAATATAGCTGCGAGCAGCGATGAAGGGCCAAAGCCGGCGGCACCGCCACCCCCGGTGCCTTTAGGTAACTAAAGGCACCGGGGTGGCAGTGACACCGGCTTGGGCCCGTAATCGCTGCTCGCAGCTATATTTATTATTATTATTCTTATTTTTCTGTCAACCTTTCGGGCACTTTTGAGACCCTTAACGTGCTCGAAAACTCTTGAAACTTTGCACACGGGTCAGAACCCGCGGCCATCAGGGCCGGGCTGAAGCTGGTACCCGGGCGTGGCAGGGGGGCTCAACAGCGCCCCCTTGAACGGGGTCCGAAAACTTGGTCCATAAATCAGACACTCTTGCATGTAATAATATGAAACTCGGTACATATATAGATCTCATCGGGCCGAACAACTTTCCTACTTTTACTTTTTACGCCAGCCCAACAGGAAGTCGGCTATTATGGGTTGTTTGGAAACGCATGCTCAGGAATTTGATGTACTCCTCCTAGAGAATTGATCCAATTGCCTCCAAACTCGGTGTGCATGAAGTCAAGACATTGAGGATGAAAAATAGCCAGGGGATTTTTGATATCTCGAACGGTTTGGCTGTGGCGAGGAAACGAATTTATGGCGAATAAAGGGTCACAGGAAGTGTATTATAACTTCAGCATACATTAACTGATCTTGATGAAACTTCCACAGTGTGTTCGTTGTAAGAGTCCGATCACATGGATGTGACTATTGTGAGTCAAAGTTATAGCGCCACCAACTGGCAGCAGGACGTGTGTCACTTTCAAAATGCTTTGAAATCACCCTCTTATTTTTAACCGATTTGCTTCAAACTTTATGTGTATAATGTAGACACACGGCAGATGTAGACCTGTGAAAGGATTATTGATATCTTAGATACTGTTGCCGTGGCAACGCATCAAACTTTAATATTCTTTTTTGATGCTTTTGAGACTCTTAACATACTTGAAATTGCATGAAACTCGACAGACACATCACATTTATTAGCCAGTAGACATGTGCAAAGTGTCAGAAACGGGCGTGGTGCAGGGGCTCAGTAGCGCCACCTTTTGACAAAAGAGGGGGAGTTAGGTCTATACTTTTATCTACAATGATAAAACTCAGTACATATATTGTTCTCGTCGAGCCGGACAACTTTCTAATTTACATTCATTACCTCCGACCAACAGGAAGTCAGATATTTTGGTTTGAATGTGGATGTTTCGAAGAATTTTCTCTCTCTCTGTGAGAGGGAGAGGGAGAGGGGGGGGAGAGATTTTTCTTTGAGTGAGAATACTTTAAATTATTGGTTTTCATGGTTTCAGGGGCTTTTGGGGCCCTTAACATGCTCGGAAACTCTTGAAACTTTGCACACAGGTCAGAACCCGCAGCCATTAGGGCCGGGCTGAAGCTGGTACCCCGGGCGTGGCAGGGGGGCTCGACAGCGCCCCCTGGAATGGGATTCGAACACTTGTCCATAAATCAAACACGCTTGCATGTAATAATATGAAACTCGGTACACATATAGATCTCATCGGCTTGAACAACTTTCGTGCTCTAAGTTTTACGCCAGCCCAACAGGTAGTCGGCTATTATGGGTTGTTTGGAAACGCATGCCCCTGGATTTCGATATACTTCTCCTTGGGAATTGATCGGATTGCCACCAAACTCGGTCAGCATGAAGTCAAGACATTGAGGATGATAAATTGCCAGCGGATTTTTGATATCTCGAACGGTTTGGCCGTGGCGAGGAAATGAATTTATGGCGAGAAAAGAGAAACAAAATGTGTGTTATAACTTAGTCCGTTTTACTTACAGTTACAAAACTCGCCACATATATTGTTCTCGTCGAGCCGGACAACTTTCTAATTTACAGTTATTAGCTCGGATCAACAGAAAGTCAGATATTTTGGTTTGAATGTGGATTTTCTCTGACAGAGAGAGTGCCCTCTGCCATTCTGTGTGTGTGTGTGTGTGTGTGTGTGTGTCTGTGTGGGGAGGGGAGGGGGGTGTCTGTGTGTGTGTGGCGAGGAGGAGGAGGGGGTCTCACTCTCTCTGTGTTTGTGTGTGTGTGGCTGTCTGTCTGTTACAGTGAAAAGAGCTTAACTATTTCATTCATTTGTTCTGCATTAAATGATAAATAATTCTCTAAGGCCGTGCTTTTTTGTATATAAAATATTTATATATAAAAATGATATGTATATATAAATATATATTAGGTATGTGACTGAGGATATTTTCCCACCGGTTAATCGATGTGTGACACCGACACCGCTAATATGAAAGTAAAATACTCCCGTCCGCACCGACATTGATAATGCTTCGGAGCAGGGCGAGGGTTTTCCATTATTTGCTATGGAAGTAATGATCTAAAAAACGTTCGCTTTGTTCTACTCGCTCCTCGCCGTGGATGCGCACCGTCATGAATGACCATGCAGCTGTGCACTTAGTTTGTTTAAAATTAGTCCTGCATTAAAAGGATAAATAAATATCTAAGGTCTTGTCTTTTTGCATAGCACTTTATGGATATTTTTAAAATGACAAAATATGCATAGAACATATCTTGTATTGTTTGCTTTAAATAAAATTAATATTGTATGTTTGGTGATTCAAGCTGAATGAATTTAAAATGAATGTGCTATATATATTAGATCAATATATATGTTTTCCTTAAAATTTGAATCAACACTAACTTTATTCTCATCAGAATTATAAATTTTTGTATAAAATAATACTACCATTAAAAAAAAAACAGTCATTAGCTCGGATCAACAGGAAGTCAGATATTTTGGTTTGAATGTGGATTTCTTTGCAAAATCAGCCTCTGAATTTTTACCCACTCCTCTTGAGTGGTTTATTTTATTCCCATCAAACTATTTCAGCATGATGAAAATACATTAAAGATGCTAAATTGTGTACGGATAGTAAATATCTCAAACGGTTTTGCTATGGCGAGGGATTAAAGTAATGTCAAAAAAGGAAACACTAAAAGCCCAATATCTTCTAAAAATGTTATTATACACCATTTATTTCTATATAAAATTATAAAAATATCAGAACTAAACCCATTTTATTCTTATTTTAAAAAGATTTTTATTCTAATTTTATTCTAAGTTTAAAAACAGTAAAGTAAAAAAAAAAATCAAGTCATACATAGGGCTATACTGCCCTCTTGTGTTCAAAATCAGGTAGGCCTATTGGATCTATATAAAAAAATATACTAGGTATGTGACGTGAGAATATTTTACCACCGGTTAATCGACGTGTGACACCGCAGGGGGCTTTTGAATCGCTAACTTAACAACGAAAGTAAAATATGTTTGTCTGCACAGACATTGATAATGGTGCAGAGTAGAGCGAGTGTTTTCAATGAATTCCTATGGAAGTTGGAATGAAATAAAAAACGTTGACTGTTCTGCTCGTTCCTCGCCGTGGACATGCAGTCGCACACCGTTATGAATGCCCATGCAGCCGTGAGCATTTTAGTTTCATTTTAATAAAATAGTCAACCTATTTGCAGCGAATTATAGTAGATTTCAGATCAATATATTTGTTTTCCTTTCAATTTTAGTTAACACTAACTTTATTCTCATCTGAATTATAAATAATTTATTTCTGTATAAAATAATACTACCATTAAAAAATACATTTGATTGTCTTTTTTAATCAATGTAGAATGTTTGACTTAAAAATAAACAGATTAGTGCTCGGTTTGAGGACAATCAATTAAATCCAATGCAATATGATGAATGTCCAAAAGATGGCAACGACAGTCTGTTTTTAAATGGGGTTGGATACATATATATATTTCTTTTTAAACTATGTGTGTGTGTGTGTGTGTGTGTGTGTGTGTGTGTGTGTGTGTGTGTGTGTGTGTGTGTGTGTGTGTGTGTGTGAGAGAGATTTTGGTTGGGTGACAGTTGTAGGTTACAGTTTGACAAGAGTTTATAGTTAGACAAAAGCACAATGTTGTGTTTTATTGCGAGTGTACACAAATATAAGGAAACACTTTGCAGTTTGAATGATATCCTGTATGACAGACTATGTTTTTATGTCTCCATTGTTGAATTGAGCCTCACACACACACACACACACACACACACACACACACACACCAACAACAACAACAACATATTGTGCATTCCAGCATTGCAATCTTGACATCGCAGCCTGTTCATTATAGCCTTAATAATAAAATAGTCAACCTAACATATAAAAACACATAAAAACCTAAAAAAAACATAATTAGTCTGCTATCAGTGGCTCAAACCTCCGTTACTAACTCTAACCTAAGTTATAAAAACATATAAAAACACTGCTCTGTTTAAATATTCAGTAGTACAATTCATACTATTCACAGTAATCACCGCAATATATATTAAAAATAGGGGAAAAAATAATATACATATACATATATATATATATATACACACACACACACTTAAATATATATATATATATATATATATATATATTATATATATGTTCATTAATTTATATATCTATATCTATCTATCTATCTATATATATATATATATATATATATTATATATATATATATATATATATATATATATATATATTATATATATATATATATGTATATATTTTTTTTAATATATATATATATATATATATATATATATATATATATATATATATATATATATATATAAATATAGCTGCGAGCAGCGATGGAGGGCCCAAGCCGGTGACACCGCCACCGCGGTGCCTTTAGTGTAACTAAAGGCACCAGGGTGGCAGTGCCACCGGCTTGGGCCCGCAATCGCTGCTCGCAGCTATATTTATTATTATTCTTATTTTTCTGTCAACCTTTCGGGCACTTTTGAGACCCTTAACGTGCTCTAAAACTCTTGAAACTTTGCACACGGGTCAGAACCCGCGGCCATCAGGGCCGGGCTGAAGCTGGTACCCGGGCGTGGCAGGGGGGCTCAACAGCGCCCCCTTGAACGGGGTCCGAAAACTTGGTCCATAAATCAGACACGCTTGCATGTAATAATATGAAACTCGGTACATATATAGATCTCATCGGGCCGAACAACCTTCGTACTTTTACTTTTTACGCCAGCCCAACAGGAAGTCGGCTATTATGGGTTGTTTGGAAACGCATGCTGTGGAATTTAATGTACTCCTTCTAGAGAATTCATCCAATCGCCTCAAAACTCGGTGTGCATGAAGACAAGACATTGAAGATGCTAAATTGCGGACGGATTTTTGATATCTTGAACGGTTTGGCCGTGGCGAGGACACGAATTGATGGCGAATAAGGGACACAGGAAGTGTATTATAACTTCAGCATACATTAACTGATCTTGATTAAACTTCAGCAGTGTGTTCGTTGTAAGAGGCCGATCACATGGATGTGACTATTGTGAGTCAAAGTTATAGCGCCACCAACTGGCAGCAGGAAGTGTGTCCCTTTCAAAATGCTTTGAAATCACCCTCTTATTTTTACCCGATTTGCTTCAAAGTTTATGTGTATAATGTAAACACATGGCAGATGTAGACCTGTGAAAGGATTTTTGATATCTTTAATACTGTTGCCATGGCAACGCTTCAAACTTTAATATTCTTTTTTGATGCTTTTGAGACTCTTAACATACTTGAAATTGGATGAAACTCGACAGACACATCACATTTATTAGCCCGTAGACATGTGCAAAGTTTCAGAAACGGGCGTGGTGAGGGGCTCAGTAGCGCCACCTTTAGTCATAAGTGGGGGGGTTAGTTTTATCAACAGCAACAAAACTTGGTATGTGTATTGTTCTCATCAAGACGGACAACTTTCTAATTTACATTAACGATCTCCGACCAACAGGAAGAGAGATATTTTGGTTTGAATGTGGATTTTCTGAAGAATTTTCTCTCCCTCTCTCTGTGTCTCTATGTGTGTGAGGGGAGGGGGGATTTGACTATTGCTTTTATATTGTTAATCAAGGTTTCAGGGGCTTTTGGGGTCCTTAACATGCTCAAAAACTCTTGAAACTTTACATACAAGTCGGAACCCCCTGCCATCAGGGACGGGTTGAAGCTGGTACCCGGGCGTGGCAGGGGGGCTCAACAGCGCCCCCTTGAACGGGGTCCCAAAACTTGGTCCATAGATCAAACACGCTTGCATGAATTAATTTGAAACTCGGTACACATATAGATATCATCGGGCCGAACAACTTTCCCCTGGTCAAGTTTTACGCCAGCCCAACAGGAAGTCGGCTATTATGGGTTGTTTGGAAAACGCTTGCTGTGGAATGCGAAGTACTCCTCCTAGAGAATTCATCCAATCCCCACCAACCTCGGTGTGCATGAAGTCAAGACATTGAGGATTCTAAATTGCGGACGGATTTTTGATATCTCGAACGGTTTGGCCGTGGCGAGGAAACGAATTTATGGCGAGAAAAGAGAAACACGAAGTGGAATAACTTCTGCATACATTAACTGATCTTGATGAAACTTCAGCAGTGTGTTCGTGGTAAGAGGCCGATCAGATGGATGTAACTATTGTGAGTCAAAGTTATAGCGCCACCAACTGGCAGCAGGAAGTGTGTCACTTTCAACATGCTTTTGACAAAAGTGGGGGGGTTAGTTTTAACTACAGTAAAAAAAAAATAGTTTGTATATTGTACTCATCAAGCCGGACAACTTTCTAATTTACATTCATTAGCTCCGGCCATCAGGAAGTCAGATATTTTGGTCTGAATGTGGATTTTTTTGCTAAATCAGCCTCTGAATTTTTAGCCACTCCTCTTAAACTATTTATTTTATTCCCACCAAACTTTTTCAACATGATGAAAATACATTAAATAGGCTAAATTGTGAACGGATAATAAATATCTCAAACGGTTTTGCTATGGCGAGGGATTAATGTCCAAAAAGGAAACACTAAAAAGCCTCAAATCTTCTAAAAATGTAATTATATACCATTTATTTCTATATAAAAGTATACAAATATTACAACTAAACCCATTTTTTTCTGTTTTTAAAAAGAATTTTATTCTAATTTTATTCTAAAATTAAAAACAGTAAAAAAAAAAAAAAAAGTCATGCATAGGGCTATTCTGCCCTCTTGTGTCCAAAAGGACATCAAAATAGTATATACAACTTTTTACTAGGTAGGCCAATATTGTATTTAAATATACATTTATTAGGTATGTGTCTGAGGATATTTTCCCACCGGTTAATCGACGTGTGACACGAGCGGGTGCTTTTAAATTGCTAATATAAATGTGAAAGAAAAATACGGACGTCCGCACGGACATTGATAATGTTGCACACACAAATCACACACACGTTGGAAAGAATTATATTTTTAAACATAACACTGAACCGCCATTAAGTGTCGCCAGGCGACCGTCTTAATGAGTGAGTCATTGATTCATTCGTTCAAACGATTCGTTTGAATGACTGAGTCATTCATGATTAAGACATATGTTTATGGATTTATCATTCAATCTTTGAGTCAACCGATTCGTTCAAAATGCTGAATCATTCAGAAATGAGAAAACACATTGCTGAGAGATGCGAGTGATGATTCTGCTGTGATCTTTTTGTTTAACTATTTTCGCTGCTGAAACAGAACAAAAACAGTCAATATTGCATCTAAAATGTAAGTTCTACCAGAAAGACTCGGGAGATAAAATGAAATAACGAGTAAATTTATTAATAGCTCAGCAAGCATAGTCTTTGGCGTAGGCCCCGTCCTTAGCAAGCAATGCGAGGGTAACGGAATCTGCAAATCCCGCCTGAAGATGAAGGCAGGGGCGCAGCCGACCCCCTGGAGGCAAAGGAAGGGACCATCCTGGTGGTGGTGGGGAGGATGGAGGGAAAGGACCATCTTGGAGGTGGTTGGGGAGGATGGAGGTAATTGGCGCCGTCAGTATCTGCGAACTCAGACGGATGTAAGTACCATTCTTTTATACTGAGAGTGTTAACACATGATTGGTTAGAAGTGAGTTAATTCATGACGCGCTGATTGAGTCTTCCTGGCAGAACTTAACGCTAAGCTTACATTGACTTGATTGTAACTGTTTTTTAACCTGTTGTATGAAATCAATGTCACAGTTTCAATCGTGATTGTATTCAGGAAACAGCCTTCTCGTCAAGTGAGGTTGCTTAACTGTTATAAAATATATCAAAACTCCATATTTATAATTTTTATAGTCAGTAAGTTGTTAACTGAGTTTGTTTTTTGTGTGCTGATCTCATTTGTTTACATTTCTCCTGGAGAAGCTGCATGAGCCTCAGCAGCGCAACCTTGTTACCATTGATCAACTGATTACTGGTAATCCATTTATTAACAACTGTTGATTGCAACTTAAAATGAATGTAATAAAATTAGAATAATCTCTCGTTTTAGTGATTCCCAAGTTATTTTTTTGTCATTGACGTTCTAATCAGGCTACTCTGGTCGGGCAAGTAAAATTCTCTTTCAGGTTGGCCTATTGTATTTATATATAAATATATTAGGGATGTGACTGTGGGAAAATTTTCCCACCGGTTAATCGATGTGTGACATCGCTGGGGGCTTTTGAATCGGTAACTTAAAAACGAAAGTAAAATATGTTCGTCCGCACGGACATTGATAATGGTGCAGAGCGAGCGCATTGCAATCTTGATATCGCAGTCTGTTCATTATAGCCTTTATAAAATATAATAATAAAATAGTCAACCTAACATATAAAAATTACACTGCTCTGAATAGTATGAATTGTACTGACTATTTAAACACAGTAATCACCGCTAAACTGTGATGTTTCCAAGCACATATTTGCGCATGTGAAGAGGATAATTTTCCCCTTCAATAGTGGAACGTGAGTGAAGTACACAGCCTATAATAAACAAATGTTTAGCATCCAAAAAATGTAATTTATATATATATATAACAAAAAAAAAATATATATAAATATATATATATATATATATATATAAACACACTTAAAAAAAAAATATATATATATATATATATATATATATATATATATTTTGTTTTTGTTTTTGTTGTTATATATATATATATATATAAATATAGCTGCGAGCAGCGATGGAGGGCCCAAGCCGGTGAAACCGCCACCCCGGTGCCTTTAGTGTAACTAAAGGCACCAGGGTGGCGGTGCCACCGGCTTGGGCCCGCAATCGCTGCTCGCAGCTATATTTAGGGCCCAAGCCCTGAAAGGGCGAAGGCCCTATTGTTTTCGGTAGAATTATTTATTATTATTCTTATTCTTATTTTTCTGTCAACCTTTCGGGCACTTTTGAGACCCTTAACGTGCTCGAAAACTCTTGAAACTTTGCACACGGGTCAGAACCCGCGGCCATCAGGGCCGGGCTGAAGCTGGTACCCGGGCGTGGCAGGGGGGCTCGACAGCGCCCCCTTGAACGGGGTCCGAAAACTTGGTCCATAAATCAGACACGCTTGCATGTAATAATATGAAACTCGGTACACATATAGATCTCATCGGGCCGAACAACTTTCGTACTTTTACTTTTTACGCCAGCCCAACAGGAAGTCGGCTATTATGGGTTGTTTGGAAACGCATGCTGTGGAATTTAATGTACTCCTCCTAGGGAATTCATCCATTCGCCTCCAAACTCAGTCAGCATGAAGTCAAGACATTGAGGATGCTAAATTGCGGACAGATTTTTGATATCTCGAACGGTTTGGCCGTGGCGAGGACACGAATTGATGGCGAATAATGGAAACAGGAAGTGTGTTATAACTTCTGCATACATTAACTGATCTTGATTAAACTTCAGCAGTGTGTTCGTTGTAAGAGGCCGATCACATGGATGTGACTATTGTGAGTCAAAGTTATAGCGCCACCAACTGGCAGCAGGAAGTGTGTCCCTTTCAAAATGCTTTGAAATCACCCTCTTATTTTTACCCAATTTGCTTCAAAGTTTATGTGTATAATGTAAACACACGGCAGATGTAGACCTGTGAAAGGATTTTTGATATCTTTAATACTGTTGCCATGGCAACGCTTCAAACTTTAATATTCTTTTTTGATGCTTTTGAGACTCTTAACATACTTGAAATTGGATGAAACTCGACAGACACATCACATTTATTAGCCCGTAGACATGTGCAAAGTTTCAGAAACGGGCGTGGTGAGGGGCTCAGTAGCGCCACCTTTAGTCATAAGTGGGGGGGTTAGTTTTATCAACAGCAACAAAACTTGGTATGTGTATTGTTCTCATCAAGACGGACAACTTTCTAATTTACATTAACGATCTCCGACCAACAGGAAGAGAGATATTTTGGTTTGAATGTGGATTTTCTGAAGAATTTTCTCTCCCTCTCTCTGTGTTTCTGTGTGTGTGAGGGGAGGGGGGATTTGACTATTGCTTTTATATTGTTAATCAAGGTTTCAGGGGCTTTTGGGGTCCTTAACGTGCTCAAAAACTCTTGAAACTTTACATACAAGTCGGAACCTGCGGCCATCAGGGCCTGGCTGAAGCTGGTACCCGGGCGTGGCAGGGGGGCTCAACAGCGCCCCCTGGAATGGTGTTCGAAAACTTGCTCCATAGATCAAACTAGCTTGCATGAATTAATATGAAACTCGGCACACACATAGATCTCATCGGGCCGAACAACTTTCGTGCTCTAAGTTTTGCGCCAGCCCAACAGGAAGTCGGCTATTATGGGTTGTTTGGAAAACGCTTGCTGTGGAATGCGAAGTACTCCTCCTAGAGAATTCATCCAATCCCCACCAAACTCGGTGGGCATGAAGTCAAGACATTGAGGATTCTAAATTGCGGACGGATTTTTGATATCTCGAACGGTTTGGCCGTGGCGAGGAAACGAATTTATGGCGAGAAAAGAGAAACACGAAGTGGAATAACTTCTGCATACATTAACTGATCTTGATGAAACTTCAGCAGTGTGTTCGTGGTAAGAGGCCGATCAGATGGATGTAACTATTGTGAGTCAAAGTTATAGCGCCACCAACTGGCAGCAGGAAGTGTGTCACTTTCAACATGCTTTTGACAAAAGTGGGCGGGTTAGTTTTAACTACAGTAAAAAAAAAATAGTTTGTATATTGTACTCATCAAGCCGGACAACATTCTAATTTACATTCATTAGCTCCGGCCATCAGGAAGTCAGATATTTTGGTCTGAATGTGGATTTTTTTGCAAAATCAGCCTCTGAATTTTTAGCCACTCCTCTTAAACTATTTATTTTATTCCCACCAAACTTTTTCAACATGATGAAAATACATTAAATATGCTAAATTGTGAACGGATAATAAATATCTCAAACGGTTTTGCTATGGCGAGGGATTAAAGTAATGTCCAAAAAGGAAACACTAAAAGCTTAAAATCTTCTAAAAATGTAATTATATACCATTTATTTCTATATAAAAGTATACAAATATTACAACTGAACCCATTTTTTTCTGTTTTTAAAAAGAATTTTATTCTAATTTTAATCTAAAATTAAAAACAGTAAAGTAAAAAAAAAAAAAAAAAAAATCATACATAGGGCTATTCTGCCCTCTTGTGTCCAAAAGGACATCAAAATAGTATATAAAACTTTTTACCAGGTAGGCCAATATTGTATTTAAATATACATTTATTAGGTATGTGTCTGAGGATATTTTCCCACCGGTTAATCGACGTGTGACACGAGCGGGTGCTTTTAAATTGCTAATATAAAAGTGAAAGAAAAATACGGACGTCCGCACGGACATTGATAATGTTGCACACACAACTCACACACACGTTGGAAAGAATGATACTTTTAAACATAACACTAAACCACCATTAAGTGTCGCCAGGCGACCGTCTTAATGAGTGAGTCATTGATTCATTCGTTCAAACGATTCATTTGAATGACTGAGTCATTCATGATTAAGACATATGTTTATGGATTGATCATTCAATCTTTGAGTCCACCGATTCGTTCAAAATGCTGAATCATTCAGAAATGAGAAAACACATTGCTGAGAGATGCGCGTGATGATTCTGCTGTGATCTTTTTGTTTAACTATTTTCGCTGCTGAAACAGAACAAAAACAGTCAATATTGCATCTAAAATGTAAGTGACTTGATTGTAACTGTTTTTTAACCTGTTGTATGAAATCAATGTCACAGTTTCAATCGTGATTGTATTCAGGAAACAGCCTTCTCGTCAAGTGAGGTTGCTTAACTGTTATAAAATATATCAAAACTCCATATTTATCATTTTTATAGTCAGTAAGTTGTTAACTGAGTTTGTTTTTTGTGTGCTGATCTCATTTGTTTACATTTCTCCTGGAGAAGCTGCATGAGCCTCAGCAGCGCAACCTTGTTACCATTGATCAACTGATTACTGGTAATCCATTTATTAACAACTGTTGATTGCAACTTAAAATGAATGTAATAAAATTAGAATATTCTCTCGTTTTAGTGATACCCAAGTTATTTTTTTGTCATTGACGTTCTAATCAGGCTACTCTGGTCGGGCAAGTAAAATTCTCTTTCAGGTAGGCCTATTGTATTTATATATTAGGGATGTGACTGTGATAACATTTTCCCACCGGTTAATCGACGTGTGACACCGCTGAGGGTTTTTAAATCGCTAACTTAAAAGCGAAAATAAAATACAGATGTCCGCACAGACATTGATAATGGTGCGGAGTAGAGCGAGCATTTTCAATGTATTCCTATGGAAGTAGGAATAAACTAATACATTTTATTTATGTTTTTATGTGTCCACTGTTCAACCGCAACCGCGTCACACACACACACACACACACACACACACACACACACACACACACACACACACACATTCCATAATTGCAATCTTGACATCGCAGCCTGTTCATTATAGCCCTAATACAATATAATAATAAAAATAGTCAACATAACATATACGAATTACACTGCTCTGTTTAAATAGTCAGTAGTACAATTTGTACCATTCACAGTAAGCAGAGCTCCACTGTGATGTTTCCAAGCACATTTTTGCGCGTGTGAAGAGGATGATTTTTTCCATCGATATTGGAACACGAGTGAAGTACAAAGCCTATAATAAAGAATAGTTTAGCATCCAAATACATCGCAAATATTGAAACATTTTGATTCTAATGAGAGGGTTACGTGAGACCAACACGGCGTACTTTCGTTTTTATTTTTACATTAAATTTAAAGGATTTGTTGTGGAATATTTTGAGTGTATCATAAAATCAGAATAAGGTAAGACAAGTAAAATTTCCCGTCTTTATTATATATATATATATAATAAAGCACGTTAAGCACGTTAAGGGTCTCAAAAGTGCCCGAAAGGTTGACAGAAAAATAAGAATAATAATAATAAATATAGCTGCGAGCAGCGATGGAGGGCCCAAGCCGGTGACACCGCCACCCCCGGTGCCTTTAGTGTAACTAAAGGCACCAGGGTGGCGGTGCCACCGGCTTGGGCCCGCAATCGCTGCTCGCAGCTATATTTATTATTATTATTCTTATTTTTCTGTCAACCTTTCGGGCACTTTTGAGACCCTTAACGTGCTCGAAAACTCTTGAAACTTTGCAGACAGGTCAGAACCCGCGGCCATCAGGGCCGGGCTGAAGCTGGTACCCGGGCGTGGCAGGGGGGCTCAACAGCGCCCCCTTGAACGGGGTCCGAAAACATGGTCCATAAATCAGACACGCTTGCATGTAGTAATATGAAACTCGGTACATGTATAGATCTCATTGGGCCGAACAACTTTCGTACTTTTACTTTTTACGCCAGCCCAACAGGAAGTTGGCTATTATGGGTTGTTTGATAACGCATACTGTGGAATTTAATGTACTCCTCCTAGGAAATTCATCCATTCGCCTCCAAACTCAGTCAGCATGAAGTCAAGACATTGAGGATGCTAAATTGCGGACAGATTTTTGATATCTCGAACGGTTTGGCCGTGGCGAGGACACGAATTGATGGCGAATAATGGAAACAGGAAGTGTGTTATAACTTCTGCATACATTAACTGATCTTGATTAAACTTCAGCAGTGTGTTCGTTGTAAGAGGCCGATCACATGGATGTGACTATTGTGAGTCAAAGTTATAGCGCCACCAACTGGCAGCAGGAAGTGTGTCCCTTTCAAAATGCTTTGAAATCACCCTCTTATTTTTACCCGATTTGCTTCAGAGTTTATGTGTATAATGTAAACACACGGCAGATGTAGACCTGTGAAAGGATTTTTGATATCTTTAATACTGTTGCCATGGCAACGCTTCAAACTTTAATATTCTTTTTTGATGCTTTTGAGACTCTTAACATACTTGAAATTGGATGAAACTCGACAGACACATCACATTTATTAGCCCGTAGACATGTGCAAAGTTTCAGAAACGGACGTGGTGAGGGGCTCAGTAGCGCCACCTTTAGTCATAAGTGGGGGCTAAGTTTTAAGTAGAGTCACAAAAATCGTTATGTATATTGTTCTCATCAAGCCGGACAACTTTCTAATTTATAGTCATAAGCTGTGACCAACAGGAAGTGAGATATTTTGGTTTGAATGTGATTTTTTGGAGAATTCTCTCCCTCTCTCTCTCTGCCTCTGCGTCTCTGTGTGTGTGAGGGGTGGGGGGATTTGTCTTTTGAGTGAGATTTGTTTAAAATTCCTGTTTTTCAAGGTTTCAGGGGCTTTTGGGGCCTTAAACGTGCTCGAAAACTCTTGAAACTTTGCACACAGGTCAGAACGTGCGGCCATCAGGGCCGGGCTGAAGCTGGTACCCCGGGCGTGGCAGGGGGGCTCAACAGCGCCCCCTGGAACGGGATCCGAACACTTGTCCATAAATCAAACACACTTGCATGTAATGATATGAAACTCGGTACACATATAGATCTCATCGGGCCGAACAACTTTCGTGCTCTAAGTTTTACGCCAGCCCAACAGGAAGTCGGCTATTATGGGTTGTTTGGAAAATGCTTGCTGTGGAATGCGAAGTACTCCTCCTAGAGAATTCATCCAATCCCCACCAAACTCGGTGTGCATGAAGTCAAGACATTGAGGATTCTAAATTGCGGACGGATTTTTGATATCTCGAACGGTTTGGCCGTGGCGAGGAAACGAATTTAGGGCGAGAAAAGAGAAACACGAAGTGGAATAACTTCTGCATACATTAACTGATCTTGATGAAACTTCAGCAGTGTGTTCGTGGTAAGAGGCAGATCAGATGGATGTAACTATTGTGAGTCAAAGTTATAGCGCCACCAACTGGCAGCAGGAAGTGTGTCACTTTCAACATGCTTTTGACAAAAGTGGGCGGGTTAGTTTTAACTACAGTAAAAAAAAAATTGTTTGTATATTGTACTCATCAAGCCGGACAACTTTCTCATTTACATTCATTAGCTCCGGCCATCAGGAAGTCAGATATTTTGGTCTGAATGTGGATTTTTTTGCAAAATCAGCCTCTGAATTTTTAGCCACTCCTCTTAAACTATTTATTTTATTCCCACCAAACTTTTTCAACATGATGAAAATACATTACAGATTCTAAATTGTGAACGGATATTGAATATTTCAAACGGTTTTGATATGGCGAGGGATTAAAGTAATGTCAAAAAAGGAATCAGAAAACATCTCATATCTTCTACAAATGTAATTATACACCGTTTATTTTTATATAAAATTATACAAATATTAGAACTAAACCCATTTTATTCTGTTTTTGCAATTCAAGAAGTATAAAAAAAGTTAAAAACAGGCTATTTAGTGCTATTTGGTTCAACAAAAAAGCAAATATAGGGCTATACTGCCCTCTTGTGTCCAAAAGGATATAAATATAGTATATAAAACTTTTTACTAGGTAGGCCTATATTGTATTTAAATATAAATGTATTAGGTATATGACTGTAAGGATATTTTCCCAACGGTTAATCGACGTGTGACACGAGTGGGTGCTTTTAAATCGCTAATATAAAAGTGAAAGTAAAATTCGGACGTCCGCACGGACATTGATAATGGTGCACACACGTTGGAAAGAATGATACTTTTAAACGTAACACTAAACCGTCATTAGGTGTCGCCAGGCGACCGTCTTAATGAGGGAGTCATTGATTCATTCGTTCAAACGATTCGTTTGAATGACTGAGTCATTCATGATTGAGACAGATGTTTATGGATTGATCATTGAATCTTTGAGTCAACCGATCCGTTCTAAATGCTGAATCATTCAGTAATGAGAAAACAAGTTGCTGTGAGATGCGCGACGGTTCTGCTGTGATCTTTGTTTAACTATTTTTGCTGCTGAAACAGCAACCTTGTTACCATTGATCAGTAATACATTTATTATCAACTGTTGATTGCAACTTAAAATGAATGTAATAAAATTTGAATAATCTCTTGTTTTTTTGTAATTCCCAAATTATTTTTTGTCATTGACGTTCTAATCAGGCTACTCTGGTCGGGCAAGCTAAATTCTCTTTCAGGTAGGCCTATTGTATATATATAAATATATTAGGGATGTCGGTTAATCGACGTGTGACACCGCTGGGGGCTTTTAAATCGCTAACAGTAAAATACAGATGTCTGCACAGACTTGAATAATGGTGCTGAGTAGAGCGAGCATTTTCAATGAATTCCTATGGAAGTAGGAATTAACTAAAAAACGTTCACTCTGTTCTGCTCGTTCCTCGCCGTGGGCGCTCACAGTTATGAATGCCTGTTTAGCCAAGAGCTTTTAGTTAAATTTTAAAATGAACGCCATTTCGGGGGTGGATTGCTTGAATTTATTTTACAAAAGCACCATGTTGTGTTTCATTGCGAGTGTACATAAATATAAGTAAACACTTTGCAGTTTGAATGATATCCTGTATGAACAAAATGATGTGCCAATTATGTTTTTATGTGTCTACTGTTAAATCACACACACATTCCAGCATTGCAAACTTGACATCGCAGCCTGTTCATTATAACCTTAATAAAATATAATAAAATAGTAAACCTAACATATACACACTGCTCTGTTTAAATAGTCAGTAGTACAATTCGTACATTAACAGTAAGCACTGCTCCGCTGTGATTTTTCCAAGCACATTTTTGCGCGTGTGAAGAGGATGATTTTTTCCGTCAATATTGGAAACCGAGTGAAGTACAAAGCCTATAATAAAGAATAGTTTAGCATCCAAATACATCACAACTGTTGAAACGTTTTGATTCTAATGATAGGGTTACGTGAGCCCAACACTTACTTTCGTTTTTATTTTTACATTAAATTTAAAGGATTTGTTGTGGAATATTTTGAGTGTATCATAAAATCAGAATAAGGTAAGACAAGTAATATTTTCTGTCTTATATATATATATATATATATATATATATATACACACACATATATATATATATATATATATATATATATATACACACACACACACACACACACATATATATATATATATATATATATACACACACACACATACACACATAAATATATATATATATATATATAAATATATATGTAGCCTATGTATGTATGTGTATATATATATATATATTTTATTATTAGGGCCCAAGCCCTGAAAGGGCGAAGGCCCTATTGTTTCCGGTAGGATTATTTATTATTATTATTATTAGGGCCCAAGCCCTGAAAGGGCGAAGGCCCTATTGTTTTCGTTAGGATTATTATTATTATTATTATTATTATTATTATTATTATTATTGTTGTTCAAGGTTTCGGGGGCTTTTGGGGCCCTTAACGTGCTCAAAAACTCATGAAACTTTGCACACAGGTCAGAAGCTGCGGCCATTAGGGCCGGGCTGAAGATGGTACCCGGGCGTGGCAGAGGGGCTCGACAGCGCCCCCTGGAACGGGATCCGAACACTTGTCCATAAATCAAACACACTTGCATGTAATAATATGAAACTCAGTACACATATAGATCTCATCGGGCCGAACAACTTTCGTGCTCTAAGTTTTACGCCAGCCCAACAGGAAGTCGGCTATTAAGGGTTGTTTGGAAAAGCATGGTCTGGTATTTGAAACACTTCTCCTAGGGAATTCACCCGATCACCACAAAACTCGGTGTGCATGACGTCAAGGCATTGAGGATGCTAAATTGCGGACGGATTTTTGATATCTCGAACGGTTTGGCTGTGGCGAGGAAACTAATTTATGGCGAATAATGCAAACAGGAAGTGTGTTATAACTTCTGCATACATTATCTGATCTTGATGATACTTCCACAGTGTGTTCGTTGTAAGAAGCCGATCACATGGATGTGACTATTGTGAGTCAAAGTTATAGCGCCACCAACTGGCAGCAGGAAGTGTGTCCCTTTCAAAATGCTTTGAAATCACCCTCTTATTTTTACCCGATTTGCTTCAAAGTTTATGTGTATAATGTAAACACACGGCAGATGTAGACCTGTGAAAGGATTTTTGATATCTTTAATACTGTTGCCATGGCAACGCTTCAAACTTTAATATTCTTTTTTGATGCTTTTGAGACTCTTAACATACTTGAAATTGGATGAAACTCGACAGACACATCACATTTATTAGCCCGTAGACATGTTCAAAGTTTCAGAAACGGGCGTGGTGAGGGGCTCAGTAGCGCCACCTTTAGTCATAAGTGGGGGGGTTAGTTTTATCAACAGCAACAAAACTTGGTATGTGTATTGTTCTCATCAAGACGGACAACTTTCTAATTTACATTAACGATCTCCGACCAACAGGAAGAGAGATATTTTGGTTTGAATGTGGATTTTCTGAAGAATTTTCTCTCCCTCTCTCTGTGTCTCTGTGTGTGTGAGGGGAGGGGGGATTTGACTATTGCTTTTATATTGTTAATCAAGGTTTCAGGGGCTTTTGGGGTCCTTAACGTGCTCAAAAACTCTTGAAACTTTACATACAAGTCGGAACCCCCTGCCATCAGGGACGGGTTGAAGCTGGTACCCGGGCGTGGCAGGGGGGCTCAACAGCGCCCCCTTGAACGGGGTCCCAAAACTTGGTCCATAGATCAAACACGCTTGCATGAATTAATTTGAAACTCGGTACACATATAGATATCATCGGGCCGAACAACTTTCCCCCGGTCAAGTTTTACGCCAGCCCAACAGGAAGTCGGCTATTATGGGTTGTTTGGAAAACGCTTGCTGTGGAATGCGAAGTACTCCTCCTAGAGAATTCATCCAATCCCCACCAAACTCGGTGTGCATGAAGTCAAGACATTGAGGATTCTAAATTGCGGACGGATTTTTGATATCTCGAACGGTTTGGCCGTGGCGAGGAAACGAATTTATGGCGAGAAAAGAGAAAAACGAAGTGTTATAACTTCTGCATACATTAACTGATCTTGATGAAACTTCAGCAGTGTGTTAGTGGTAAGAGGCAGATCAGATGGATGTAACTATTGTGAGTCAAAGTTATAGCGCCACCAACTGGCAGCAGGAAGTGTGTCATTTTCAACATGCTTTTGACAAAAGTGGGCGGGTTAGTTTTAACTACAGTAAAAAAAAAATAGTTTGTATATTGTACTCATCAAGCCGGACAACTTTCTAATTTACATTCATTAGCTCCGGCCATCAGGAAGTCAGATATTTTGGTCTGAATATG